>OZ020495.1:9700912-10311000 GCA_963971365.1 Lasioglossum villosulum | reverse complement strand
GAAATTATATTAAATTTAATACACATCAACCTACTTATAGCTTACATATATAAAAATAGATATCTTGGTAACTATCACACTAATTTTCTCACAAGTTATCTTAGCATTAGTCACAAGGTACATTGCAGCTGATTAAATTCACTGAACTGCAGCTTATACATACCTAACATCAAAGAATGATTAATTACTCCGCCAAAACAATATGCTACAAGGAAGAGCATCGGATAACTTAAATCCTTTATAAAATACAAGGATACAAATTGAATGATAACTAGTCCTGTGACTATCCATTTGAAGTTTGGATCATATCCAAACAGTTTTTTGATTTGTGGATATTTTTCTACAATTAAAAGATCAATTGTTATCATACATTATTATCGCTTCTCGTATCTCTGATATAAGTGTGCATATATTATTTAATTACGACATACAAATGCATATGTGTAAATGTTATTATCGGGAGAAAGATAAATCAATTATATGATAAAAATGACAGATATATAATAACATTAATCATACCCAAAATTATTTTGCGACGCGATGCATGCGGCTCTTCCGTGTAAACCCATTCGAAATCGGTTCTCGAAACGTGCTGGCCCATTCTTGTATGGACCACGTATTTCCTAAACTTTATTCAATTTTTGCTTAATATTGGAAATAATTCAACTCAACTAATATACGTTTATGTTACTTACATTAATACTAAAAACTACCGAGTTCGAAAATCTTTCATACCCGGCGGAATCGTCAATCTGAAGCAATCAGAAGTCAGAAGTATTAATCACTGTTCAGATTACAGCGCAACCTATCAGAACCACAAGCTACTTATGTGTATCTACGTGACAAACAGTGACAAAGTATCAATATGCTAAGTAAGTACCACGGACCTAATCCGTGGTAAGTACTTATGCATGTATTAAGGCATTTTCAATAAATAAATAATTATTATGATTAATTAGTTTTTCACATTCATCAATTCTCGCAACAGTATATAAGTTCGGTGCCTTTACATATATTCAATTGCGATTGCATTTCAAATGAAAATTTTCTCCCGCTGCTATCTTATCTTAATAAACGCACTAAATACACACAAATTTATGCTGATTGGTACATAACCACCATGAAGTCATGATAATTATATACCTTAGGCCATATATGATCTAACCTTAGAACATATATACCATATATTGATATATACTAATAGCACTGATATTATCAGTGATAGGTAATCATAAGGTAACTACGAACAGTTAGAACGTCAGTAGAGGTGAACTACAAACAACTACAAACAAAGATCAGTGATAGGATACAGTGTTCGGATTCGGCCACCGGCGCACCGATTCGCACGCAATGGCCACCAGATGCCGGCGTCTTCAGCCTCAGTAACAGAAAAATGGGTGCTTCGCAGAATTTTAAAAACTTATGGGTACATTCGAAATATTGAAATGATAAATCGAATAAAATATTGTTCTAAAATCATGAGAACACCGGTACACTGCCGCCAATATATTGCCACAGGCCGTTGGGACCAGTTGGGACCCTGGCCCACCCTGGCCGCTCTGCTGCGTCATAGTAGATACGTTACTGTTTTGGCCACGCATGCGCGAGAAAAAGCTGGCTCAATCGGAACACTGGACCACGGGTGACCACGGGTTTAAACTGGTTTAAACTCAAGAAAACTGGAGGATATAAGAAAGAAGAAGATGGCAGAGATCAAAGAATTAGAGGTGAGTGAAATATCAAAAGTGGTGCAGTGTAGATAGTTTGTGAAATTTTAAAGAAATGTCGGCGGGTCTGCATTGTGAATTTATCGTGGTTATATCCAGATTATGAGTACAAGTTTGTACACCACTGTTGTAATCATTGTTTTCTATCTCAGTGAGATATCACGATAATTATTACATTTTCTTTTTTCAATTACATCCGTACCGTCAATCATGTTTTATCAACCGTGCAGTGTTCCGAAATACAGGCAACGGCAAGTAACCTTCATTATTTACCTCGTTCCGTTTGAAAATATTTTCTGAATGTTTTTCTGATCAGTTCGACACCATTTTCGAAACTAAACTGTCATTGAAAACGTAATTGATTGTTTATCTTAATCATAAAACGTGTATATGTATACGTTCTAATACAATATGGTTATTAGTGAAAAAAAATGTTCGATGTTAGTTTTTTTATAGAATAGAAAAACTTGAAGTATGATTTTTATGCCGATAGTATTTTCGAATTTGATTTCATATTTTTCTGATTACGTATAAATAAAAAATTACATCAAAATACGAAATCAAATTCGAAAATACTAGGCATATTATTTACATTTATACAATATACTGTATCAATAGTCTGATAAAGTCTGACAAGGTATTTAAACTTTCAATTAATTTCTTCTTTTATTTAATATATTTGTTTTAGGTAAATTGCATGTATAGTAGCTAAAATAAATGAATATTTTCATTTTGTGATTATAGAATATGGTCTCGAAATTCTTAGTAGTGGAACTTCGGGAAGTTCTTCGTGTGGATCACCAATCTGTGTCTGGTAGAAAAAAAGATTTACAAACACGTGTGCTAGAATTGTTACATAAAAGATCCATACAGCTTACAATATGTGAAATATATCAAGCCAAATTGAAACAGTGAGTATAGTGTTAATGTGAATACAAGTATACGTTTAAAATTCTATTAATTTCTAAGAGTTATTACTATTATTTAATGAACACATAAATATATTATTTCAACAATATATGTTTTTTTATATGTACTATTATACTTTAACCCTTTGCACTTCAAATTATTTTTCAATTTTATTGCTAACAATTCCCTACTGTTATAAGTACTTTACTTGAAATTTATTTCAAAGGACAGTTCCTTGACTGTTACATGTTTTAAACAAGTTTGTTTACTAATTATATTAAATGTAGCTCTCAAACTTTGTTGTAATTTCTATTTGCGGTACATATGTTTTTAACTAAGAAATAAGAAATTAAATAAATAAAGGAAGAACCAAATACATATAAAAACCTGTTTCCAGAGGGCATTGCACAAGGCAAATTTATTTAACTTTCAGTTATACATTAAAATACGTACATTACATTTCATGGTATTATTATCTATATTTAATTCAAAGGCAGGTCTGCCAACAAGATCTGTCACCATCTGTAGTTCCCAGTCAGGAAGAACTTCCTCCGACGCATGAGATGTCGCTACCAACACCCACAATGAATCCAGTGCATCAAACAAGATACACCAGCGTAACACCACAAGTCAGTATAAGAATTTCAATGCAGAACATTTGGAAACTTATTCATTAGCTTACATATGATTTACAATTTCAGCAGACAACAAGTGCTGCCTATAGTTCATGCCTGCATCCTCCAAAAGTTTTGCCTCCTCTTTTACAAAGACAACCTAGAAGTCAGTGTCCTGTTCTTCCGAAAGTTAGACTTAGAAAGCTTACATTTTACGATGTGCTAGCCGAATTATTGAAGCCGTCTAGCTTGCTGCATCAGGAAAGTATGAGAATTCAAGAGAAGACGTTTATGTTTCATTTAACTCCGAAACAGTCAGCAGATATAGCAAGATCATGGGATTGTCAGGTGGGAAGTAATATTGACAAGTATCATTGGCTAATTCAGTTCTCTGCCAATCTTCATTCTTTTAATCTGCACTTCGCGACAAATAAAATGCATTGCAGGTACAAATGCGATTTTGTTTACAAGAAACCTCGTGCGAACAAGAAGATTGCTTTCCACTCCATATTGCAGTGAAAGTGAATGGAAACCAGTGTCTTCAAACTGTGAGTAAATCGATGATAATACACTAGAGATGCGCGAGAACGCGAAAATCTTTGGTGATGATCATTATTCATTATTCTGTTTCGAATAGTTCACGGACATACTAGAACTAGAGACGCTGTCGAGGCCTGTAGACATTAGTAACTTCATTAGAAAATCTCCAATAGTAACGAACTATATTAAGGTCATATGGTTGACCGAATATGGAAGACGCTACGCAGTCGCGGTATACCTCGTTAGAAAACTATCAAGTGTTCAGCTCGTATCAAGATTAAAGAGTAGAGGCGTGCAGCACTCGGATTACACGAGGGGCATGAGTAAGTAGTGGAGGTTCAATCTTCAGAATCTTGTCAATCTTTCACTTTAACAAGCTTTTGTACGATAAATACCTGTTAACTACTATAACTGCAGTGCAAAAAGAACGCTATACGATTGTGTCATAAAAAAATGATAATGAACTGCTTAACTCTAAATACTTGTACAAAAACTCGTTCATGGGGCTATTCTTGTTTTCGAGTTGATTTTTGAAGAGATGTAATACCCCAAAGTTAGGACAGACCAGAATACTCCAAAAATCAAAGTGGAACAATTGAGTCCATGTCCTGCGAGAATTATTGTTACGGCTATGATATCCTTGTGCAGTTAAGGAGAAACTCAACGAGGATGCGAACAGTGAAATAGCAACAACATCGCTTAGGGTGTCGTTAGCGTGTCCATTAGGGAAAACGCGGATGGTCACGCCTTGTCGCGCGTCCACGTGTTCTCACTTGCAGTGTTTCGACGCGTTGCTATTCCTGCAAATGAACGAGAAGACGCCCACGTGGAGTTGTCCGGTTTGCGACAAGCCAGCATTGTACGATACTCTCGTTATCGATGGCTATTTCCAAGACGTTCTCAATTCTAAGAAGCTGCTGCCAGACGAGAACACGATTCAGCTTTTTCAAGATGGTTCTTGGGAAAATCTGACCTTGAAGAAACAGAAGGACAAGGACGCAACAGAATCGAAAGTAGTCACTAACTCGCAAGACTGCAGCGTTGACCTGGATACGACGGTGGATCTCGGTGAGATACATTTCTTATCAATAGTCTCTTTCAGATTTTTAGTGAACATTTAATTCTTAATCGTGTTTATCTTGAGTCGGTTTTGGTACTTCAGCTCACATGAAGGTCATGACTAGACTCCAGATATTTATACAAAATAAAAATTGGTTACATCTATTGCAAGAAATAGAACCAAATTGAATGTTATTTCTTCCCTTAATGACTTTAATAGAGGAGAAATCATATATTGACATCTTCAATTTTTTAAATATTTCAACAATTTCGAATTTCATCCAGTCAATTTTACTATAAATGCATAAAGATCTGCAGTATAGTCATGACATCAGACATCATTGGATTCGATTGGTCCTTGGGTAATAAAAATATATGGGCTAGTCTGTTTCAAGTGCTCCACCTTGTATATTCATTAACAGAGACATTGATGACCTTAGAATATGACCTTCAGAGAAATTGTTTACTTACCACGATGTTTTCTAATCACGTTCATTGTTTGCAATGGTTTAGACGAAAGCAACTTAACACCGCCGGAAGAAAAGGAACGAATCGATATAATCGACTTGAGTACAACGACAGAGAGTATTAGCAATACTAGCCATTCGCCAGAGTGTATCATTATTGATTTAGATTAAAGAAAAACTTTTTTGTACATATCTACGTAAAGATACTGCCAAACTTTCAACTGATCGTACGAGTCGTCTAAAGAACAAACGAGAATCAAACACGTGGATTACATCTGTGATCTGTCGAACTAAAATCGTTGTTGTTAGGGGCTGACATACTGTGCGTGCCTTGCAAGAAGTACGCTGGTAAGAATGCGGCTGTAAGCCGTCTAATTTAGTCAAACCACACATAGTTTCTCTTCTAGCCGAATTATTGGCTAAAGGTCGGTTTATACCGAGATACGAGCAACACTAATCCACAGCAAGCGTCCATATATATCGAGTGGGTTGATGGTTCTCTACTGTGCGTAGCACAAAGAAAGGTATCGGTAGTTTACCTAAAAGAGGTGTGGAGCTCATAGAAACCTTTTTTTTGTGCCACGCACGCATTGCTGTTGCTCGAATATCGGTATAAACCGACCAGGGTGTGGATCCGATTTCTAATGTGAGAGACACACAGCGCTAGACACGTATACGTACACGAGGATTGCAAGGGTTCTGTATACGACTATCCTTGTCTCTATAATGCACATTTCGGTGCTCTACATAGTCACAATCGCTAGATGGAAGATTAATCTATCAAGGTCGTATCCCAAGAATGGCCTATTTTTGCGTTTTCGCGGCGCAATTTACATTATTCGACAGCATGTAGCGGAGCCGAATAATGTAAATTGCATCTCGAATACGTAAAATTAGGCCATTCTTGGGGTACGTTCCTAATAGATTGATCTTTTATCTAGCGATTGTCTCTACGTAGAGCACCGAAATGTGCATTATAGAGACAGGAATCGCTATATACGGAACTCTTGCAATACTCGTGTACGCATACGTGTCTAGCGCTGTGTGTCTCTCACACTCGAGAGTTCCTCGTCAAGGAAAATTTCGGATCCACACCTTTAACCGACCTTAAAGCGTGAGATGTTGACTTCTTGCGAGGTACGAAGACTACGGTGTATTGTCACGATGTTTTTACTTTTGGTACTGAAAGAGAATAGTCGGTTAGCAAGCGGGATAGCATTCCGTTCTATCGTTAATTTATAGTTTGTCCAACACTCGAGAGAGAAGGGGAAACTCACGGGAACTGATGAATGCCATTGAGAAGGAGCACAGAAAGTATTTTAATATATGTTTTTAGCGTCGACCGCTTGTTTCGTAGCTCAAAGCCTTTATTTATTATTTATTTATTTATTTCATTATTGTAGTATTGATTTTATTATTGAATACTGATTTTATACCCAATTATTAAAATGATTCAAAGAGGAAATACATTTTCATTTGACCTCTGTTTCTTACAATAATTTTTGTACCCTATAAAGATCCGCAGACTATTTATTATTAAGCTTAATAATAATAGCTAATAATATACAATTTTTATAGGAAGGCAACGGTCATGAGGTGCCGTTGCTTCACTTTCAATTATACCAGAATGGGGCGACTAGATTATTGAATTTTATTTATTTGAAAATTATCTTGACGACGACGAAGATAGTTAGAAATGATTATGTGTGCGCAAACAGGCATAAATTGATGGCGATTACATAGATCAAATTCGAATGCGAAATAGGCAATAAACGTCGGCAAACAAGCGCGTGCTAGCGGGAAACTGCATACCATTACGCGCGGTAATCACCGATAACAACGGCGAACCGTTAAGTAACCGATGCATAACATCGATCGTTACGCGTTAACAGGTGGACGATCGGATTGTTCAAGACAAGCTACAAGAAAATTTTGCAGACGAACGAACTCTATAATCCATTGAATACCGATCGATTGCACGTGCTCCGAGCACTAGGGGAACGAGACGCGCGAGCGGAGGAGTGGGGGTATTCCTTGAGAATGCCTCCGATCGAGCTGTGAATTAATCATACCAGCTCTAGATCGAAGATTTTGTGGTTTGCTAAATTGTTCTCGATATGGTGTCAGCACCACTGGGACTAATGCTCAATAACGTTATAAGAATAATAAGTGATATATAATCAATGAAAGCCGTAGCGATTACCGATATCAATCACGATTACTTAAAAATATCTATTAATCACGGTGAACAGTATTTACAGCTATCTAAGTGGATCGAAAGGGGGCGTCGATCAATAACGTTCAATCTTATTGATCGATCAATTCAATTAATAAATAACATTCGAGTTAACGTCGAAAAACGCGTATAACACGGCGCTAGCCACGCATACAGCTCCCGGTCAGTTGTTCAATGAATGACGAAGCGTTTAGTAGGGAGATAAAAAAAGAAACTCAATTTACAATTACACATTACGAAACACGATACAGAATACGTTTGTCCTTAAATACAGGTTCTCGATTGATATACGTCTCATTTATGGAAGAGAAGAGGAAGGATTTGTTGGTGTGTCAGGAAGTCTGTGATGCTGGTTGAAACGATATTACCAAGCGAGCCTGGTAAACAGAGTTTTTGTGACATCAGTCCCGAGATTGCCGCTTTATCTAAACGCCTAGTACAAATTTTCATGTAATATGTCAAACTACTGGCTTCTCATCGTGACACATCATAACACTGGGTTTTCGGTTTTTATTGCTGCTTTTGCATGGTGCTGTTGATACCGTTACCGTTGCTATTGCTATCGCTATTGCTGCTGAGTGCGGGGAATTACGAATACCGGCTTAAACCGTCCTATTCTTTCCGTTTAGTGATATTTAAAGCGTGTCCTTCGAATCGCTCGAAAGGAGAGTTAATGCGGCGCATACAGCAAGATGGACTCGAGCAGCGTGAAATCGAACCCGAACCCGCGAGTAAAGGCGAGCCTGGTGTCTGTGTTATTCTGGTGGTAAGTTCCTTCAATTATTCAACGACTCGGTCATTCCAATAGAACGAATACATTGACGGATTTTTATGCGAATCCCCACTCTCATAGATCATTTTATAACGAATCTCTCGATCAACCTCGGTGCAAGAATAAAAGAAAAATACTGTTTGTTTTGATCGGTCCACGCGTTTCTTGGATACACAAGCGCGTCATAAACGCACAGAATCCGTAGGATAATAAAGGTATTATTAGACTGCGGATTTTATGCATTAGTGTTGAGATATTGTGCAAGACTTCTCGCGCGTGCGCGACGATTTTAGGCTCAGTAAAATAAAATTCTCGTTAAAGTGGGGTATCTTGAGCACCCCGTAAAATATTGATATTTTGGTACATTCCCGCGAACGTAGCTGCTTCGAGGCTCTGACAGTAGCGTATCTAAATCTTTATATATGTATATCGAAATATTGCTGATCAGCACTGATCACAGATAACAACGGTGAACCGTTAATTAACTGATGCATAATATCGATTCGTTACGTGTTAACAGGTGGACGATAGGATTGTTCAAGACAGGCTACAAGAAAGTTTTGCAAACGGACGATCTCTATGATCCATTGAAGACCGATCGATCGCACGTGCTTGGGGACCGATTGGAAAAGTTATTATTATTATTATGAACAATGGAAATGAATATAGATATCCGATTAACCCTCGGAAGGCGGATAGTTTTCAAAACACTAATGCTACGCGAACAATCGCTTGTGACTGCATAATTTTTTTGTAAACAAATTTATAGGAAAAGAATAATTCTTTTTTGTTAACCGGCGCGGCGTTAACATTCGCTGTCCGAGGGTTAACACGCGTCAATGAAAGTTAAACAAATTGTTCGAAACGTTTCATTTTCAGACGATGGAAAATCGAACTGGAAAATTCAAGGAAAAGCAAACGCGGTCCCAGTTTCCTCAGGGCTATTTTCCGCACCTTTTTATGGGAGTACAGTCTGCTCGGACTGATGCAGATACTAAACGAATTAGTACTACGGTATTGGGCACTCTACTCTTTTCTCCATTCAACGATTTGATTATCAAATCGAATTAATCCTGACTGAAATGATAGATTGGGAACACCGATACTTCTCGGAGGACTGCTGCGTTACTTCAAAGAGAATACCACCGAAACGTACGAGACTGCGCTTCTTTATGCAGGAGGAATTTGCATCGCCACTTTTATATACGTGATATCATCTAATCAGTCACTGTTCGGCGCGTTCCGCGTTGGTGCAAAAGTTAGAATCGCTGCGTGTTCCGTTGTTTATCGTAAGGTAATCATTCTGTCCTTCTCTATGTTCTGCTCTCGATTTAAGTCTTGGCGCGGTAGACTCTAGACGCAGTCATAAATCAAAAAATAGAGCAATCTTTACGAAAGTTGTCGGTCCAGAGTACGACTTTTCGACAATTTTCAAGGGATTACTGTAACTTTTAACTTTGAGGTAGTTGGCGGTCGGCTTTAGTATCAGAGATAGTAACAGAAAATTTTTGTAACTTTGCCAAACCTGCACTTCCCTACGATGTTAAAATATCAATTTACAAGTAAAGTTTTTTGCAAATATCTCGTACACTAAAGCCTACCGTCAAAAACTTTAAAGAGAAATGTTGTTTAGAATGATGACCTTGGCAACATATCTAAAACTCATTGAAACCGGAGAGAGAGATAAAAAATCGTCCTCAAATTTGCCTAATATTTTGGATTGTTTTTCATTTGTGCTCTTTTCTGTACAGGCGTTGCGGCTCAGCAAAACCGCATTGGGCGAGACAGCGCCAGGAAAGGTGGTCAATTTAGTGGCGAACGACGTGAACAGGTTCGATCTTGTTTCGATTTGTATGCACTACATGTGGTCTGCCCCAATCTCCGGATTGATCATAGCGTACTTCCTCTACATCGAGGCAGGTTACGCCGGTTTGTTTGGCATCGCTGCGGTGTTCGTTGTTGTGCCGATTCAATGTGAGTTTTCAATAATGACTATGCGCATACATAATTATTCGGAAAATCTTCTTTGCATACATTTCGTAAACCAATGCTTTCCATTAATTATAAAAAATCAAGTTGTTTGATACAATTATAAAAAAGTCACTCTATTTTAAAAGGTGTACGAATACTTTGTACACCCACTGTACATTCTATATCGGACACATGTCAGTAAGACGGGCATTGCTTATGTATTACGGTGACATATTTTAGCATATACCGGGAAGCTGACCTCCAAGTATAGACTGCAAACCGCCGTAAAAACTGACGAGAGGGTGCGACTAATGGACGAGATCATATCGGGCGTGCAAGTAATTAAGATGTACGCGTGGGAGAAACCGTTCTGCTCGCTCATAGAAACCGCCCGGAAACTGGAATTGCAAGTAGTTATAAAAAGCTCGTATATCAGAGGCATCTATATGACTTTCAATCTGTTCACCACGAGAATGGCGCTTTACTGCACCCTGATCAGCATGATGTTGTTGGGGAACGAAATGACCATCGACAAAGTGTTCGTATTTTCCTCTTTCTTCAACATATTGGCACAAACCATGGCGGGAGTGTTCGTACGCGGTTTCGCAGAAATAGCTGAGTGTCTGGTCGCCGTAAGGAGATTACAGCACTTCCTGTTGTACGAGGAGTTTCAAGAGAAGGGATTCAATCCGAACAAGTTCGCCACTAGTCTCAACGATAGCATCAACATGGATGCGATGCAGGCTTCGAACAAAATGTCCAGAAACGATCTGCCGTACATCAACGACGAGATAGAGGGCTACGAGAATCTCGATACATCAGAGGAAAAGGAGAAACGCAATGGTTTGGAGGTGGTCGCCAGCGATCTGTTCAGCGGTGACAAAAACACAGCGACTCTCATGGACGGTAAGCCAAGCGGTACAGAACGACCGTACGAGGTAGCAACAGCAGTAGTAGATACATGCAATCATATGTCCATGGCGAACGAGGAGCCATGCGCGGTTAAGATGATCAATGTAACAGCTAAATGGGAATCCTGTCAGTCGGAGAACACTCTGGAAGGACTAAACCTCGAAATCCAAAAAGGAAAGACGTATGCGGTGATCGGAATGGTCGGGGCGGGGAAGAGTTCCTTCCTTTCCGCTATTCTCGGTGAAATAGAGGTAACGGAAGGTCACATCGAGGTCAATGGAAGTTTGAGCTACGCTGGCCAAGAAGGTTGGGTCTTTGGGTCGACCGTTCGACAAAATATACTCTTCGGTCAGCCCTACGATCGCTCTCGTTACCAAAGGGTTGTCAAAGCGTGTTCCCTTCTGAGAGACTTCAAACAATTTCCACAGGGTGATCAAACAGTGGTCGGAGAAAGGGGTAGCTCTTTGTCAGGAGGTCAAAAGGCTAGGATCAATTTGGCCAGGTCGTTGTACAGACAGGCTAATATATATCTACTAGATGATCCTCTGAGTGCTGTGAGTAAAGTTTGGTCTGTATCTTGAAGTATTGATTAGACAATCAAGCTTTTCAATGATCTTTCGTACAATGACATTTCAGGTTGATTCGCACGTGAGCAAACATTTGTTCGAAGAATGCGTTCAACGATACCTGTCAGGAAAAACGAGAATTCTGGTGACCCATCAGCTGCAATACGTGAAGAGCGTCGACACTATCATTCTGATCGACCAAGGAAAAATCATAGTGTTCACGAGCTATCAGGAACTGATGGAAAAACGACCCGAGTACTGTCAACTTCTCGCGGATGGGGGTGACACCCACAATGACTCTTCTTTGGAAAAGAATGGCATACGAAGAGAATTCTCTACGTCGAGTGCCAGAGTCAGTTGCATTTCGTATCCTTGTATCGTTTAGGATTCAGAAACGCTTCGGATAGAGCATAAAAAATTTGTATTTCCCTTTGGCAGAGCCGAACATCGGAATCTAGCAGCGGCGGTACCGACGACGAACAGGAGGACGAGGATCCCAAAAAACAGAACGATAGTTTCGAAGGGACATCCCGTGGAGTGGTCAAGGGACCAATTTTTATAAAGTACTTCCAAACAGGTGCCAACTTGTACGTGGCTTCTACTATATTTCTGCTGTTTATAATTACTCAGTGCATTGTCAGTTTCAACGATTACTTCGTCCCGATTTTGTAAGTAGTTTCGTTCCCGTAGCCTTGTTCCTACGCGACGATAGCAAACAGTCTTTATGAGCGTTGATCTTGTTTGTAGTGTCAACGTAGAGGAAAAGCGGCAAAATATAGTTCAGAAGTCTAACCTAAACGCTACCAACGATACAATGACCGATGATTCGTATATGTCGACTTCGTACACTTATCTGTACATTTACACAGGTATTGTAGTGGGAATATTTATGATCGGAATCATAAGATCCCTGTCATTTTACAAAATATGCATGTTGTGCAGTCAAAAGCTGCATGATATGGCGTTCAGCACGTTGATTAGAACCGGCATGCGGTTTTTCGACATGAATCCCAGCGGCAGGATCCTCAACAGATTCTCGAAAGATATGGGATCGATAGATGAACTACTCCCGAAAGCGATACTCGATGCTGGCCAGATATGCATAATGATGACTGGCTCCCTGGTCGTGTCTTGTGTCGTCAATCCTTTTTTCTTGATCCCGATAGTGTTCTTGGGATTTATATTCTATTGGCTACGAAAAGTGTTTCTCAAAACCAGCAAGAACATCAAAAGAATGGAGGGAATGAGTAAGTAGCGATACCTAACACCCCGTAGTTGCCTGCGTTCGTCGTTAAAATAGCGTTTATCTCTTCAGCTCGATCACCTGTATTCACTCACCTAAATGCTACGCTCAACGGGCTGACTACAATCAGAGCGTATTGCGCGCAGGAAATATTGAGGACAGAATTCGATAAACTACAAGACGTCCATACTTCTACTGTTTATATGTTCATAGTAGCAAGCAGTGCCTTTGGATTTTCTTTGGACCTATTTTCCCTTGTGTTCACTTCATTGGTTACCTTCAGCTTTCTTCTTTTAGAACAATGTAAGACTCTTATAATTGTATGGAGCAGCTCTAGGGGCGGCTAGATAGTCAAAGACGTGTCTCGGCTATGTGTTCACCCTCTCACACTTTTTGCTTCTTATCAGTTTCTTTTTTTGGTTCTGATTGCGCACCACTAACGTTTGAACTTTTAGATGCCCAATAGAGTTCTCCGTTCCTCTACTGTAGTCTTTTTATTATCGCGACACGCATCGACCGATTTTCTCTTGTACGCAGCGTTTACGGGAGGTGAGGTGGGTTTAGCCATCACCCAAGTGATGGCCTTGACCGGGTGGATCCAATGGGGCATGCGGCAGAACGCTGAAATGGCCAACCAAATGATGGCCGTGGAGCGTGTACTCGAATACACACAAATACTACCGGAACCGAATCTACGTGACCGAGGAAAATTCGCGAAGAAGACCGAGAAAGCTATCGCTCTTCCGGCTAATGCTCCGACGAAATGGCCTGCCGAGGGATCGATCCGATTCAATGATGTCTACTTGCGATACGCGGAAGACGAACCTCCGGTGTTGAAGGGGCTGAACATTGTCATTTCCGCAGGGGAGAAGGTTCGTTTGGTTCTATAAGATATCCCGAATATGTTCTATAATACTTTCTTGAAAGGGATAATTCCTGAGATCATTCAAAGTCACTTATTCCATTGCGGAAATATTCTCCGCGCGGTTCTCTTAAGGAGTAATTAACAAAAATCGCGCTCTAATTGATCCGTGTTTTTCGTTATTTGATTGACCTCATGAATCATCCCTTTCAAAGTTCTACAACATTTTAGAACACCGTGCAGAAAGTTGGTAAAATGTTACAGGTAGGAATTGTTGGTCGAACTGGTGCAGGAAAATCTTCGTTGATAGTCGCCTTGTTCAAATTAACGAAAATCGACGGAGTCATAGAAATCGATGGCATAAACACCGAGTCGATTTGCCTGGAGGATCTACGGCGTAATATATCGATCATTCCCCAGGACCCCGTCTTGTTCTCTGGCACCCTGAGGCGCAATCTAGATCCCTTCAACGAGTTTTCGGATGACGCACTATGGGAAGTGCTTGAAGAGGTTCGCCAGATAAGAGCATCATCTTTTTTTACAGGAGAGTCAGTTTTTTGGAAATTGATCCGTATTTTGAAATGCACAGGTGGAGCTGAAAGACGCCGTTGTCACTGCCGGCACCGGGCTAGGTAGTCGAGTATTCGACAGAGGGAGCAATTACAGTGTCGGTCAGAGACAGTTGGTTTGTTTGGCAAGAGCAATCTTAAGGAATAATCGAATACTCATGCTCGACGAGGCAACCGCAAACGTTGATCCGCAAACGGACGCTTTGATTCAACGTACGATAAGGAAAAAGTTTGCCCCGTGTACTGTACTTACTATCGCCCATCGGCTCAACACCATCATGGACAGCGATAGAGTTCTAGTAATGGATAATGGTCGTATGGCGGTAAGCAATCGTAGCATCTCTTTCGTAACTCCTTTCGTGTTTGTATTTGAAAAATGGGCCATCTACAGTTTTTCGTTGCAATATTTGCAACTACCCATCGATGGGCTTGTTATCTGGATTCGTGATGACGTACCGCTATATCTAATGCTTTTCCGGATGATCAATGATTTTTAATGTATGTTACAGGAGTACGATCACCCATACATACTGCTCCAAAACAGCTACAGTCAATTCTCGTCTCTGGTAAAGGAGACCGATCGTGCGATGTACGATCAATTAGTTAAGATAGCAAAACAAACTTACGTTGCGAAACATGGGGAACGATAATCCATTCTATGGCATCTCGACTATCGATAACACATCTTTACGTTTTTCGATTAACTTCCCGACTGTACAATTATACTTCATCACGTACAAACAAGTATTAAAACAAGTTCCAAGACCGTTCGCGAAAGACTGTTTATACATATAATTTTGTTATCGTTGAACGAGTAAGGGTACGCGCATAGTGGATCCGTTTTCGTCCGATTCGGCCGACGTCCGACGCATCTGTCTCTGTTTTCAAGCGTGCGGAAAAGAAACACAACGTGAAAACGGATCCACTGTGCGCGTACCCTAAACGGATATAGATATACGGACACAGTACTTATTGTAAATGAAAATGGTGCTATTGAGCGGCGCTCCAATCTCTTCCAAATGAGTACTTACAATTTTCTATTGTATATTTTACATGAATGTAAACTCTGACAATTTCGTTCACAACTGTTTCTCGTGGCTTTTGCATGAAAACAAGCTCTAGTTAGATCATTGACCAGACAAGTGTAATAGATAATAAAATCGAGCAGAGAACGAATGATTAATTTCGGCGTTGAAATAAATAAAATCTCATAGAAAATTCTTCGTTTCTTTGTGAACTACCGACAATTGTCAATAATAAATACAATATTTTTCTATACTTTACTGAATCGCGTGTACAAGCAAGGAATCAATTGGTGCTGATATTGAGTAAAAATGTATTTTAAACCTCTCAGGGAGATTACAATGTTGTACATTTTTTATGAATACGCGCATACGTATGAGAAATATTATTCATGTATTAAATTGTGTAAATAAACCTCTACTTTTATAGATATTACTGATTTATTGTTAAACTGTTTTATATGGACAAAAAATAGTACTTATAGATCGTGGCGTTGACCAAAGGTGGTGAAATCACTGCCGCAACGTTTGCCGCGCAACTATACCTGCGTTTGTAAAAAATAATTCACTGTTTATTACGTTCCACAAGAAAGATATGCGCAAAAACAGTTTCAATCTGTTTCCAATTACTAGAATAATGTTTCCATCACAATCAGACAACACCCCCTCGTGACGAGTATTAGTACACTTAGTAAGTAGCAGTAAGTAGTATATGTACATATATATGCAAACACCAGCGACACTGATTGATGATGACATATTACACAGAGTTGAAAAAGAATAAACAAGAAAGTTAGTACTTATTTCATTTGTATCAAATTTCTTGTACTGTTTTCATCGAGTAATTTATTATATTTATTTATTATACTATTTGGTTTACCAACACTATTCCGCTTAACCTATACGCAAGGTAAACAAAAGGATTTTTGACAGTTATGGCAAGGTATTCTAGTGAATCAGATTCAGATAATAACAGTAGATATCGAAAAAGACGTAGTCGAAGGTCTAGGTAAGTACCATATCAAAGAAACAGGTACAAAAATTAATTTATAGGTTAACTCGTGAATGTTGACAATTTATACGTTTTTAAAAAGAATGTGAAGTGTCAAAGTATTTAATTTGGGACCTTAGGACTGTATTTTGTTTTTCAGATCATCTAGTTCCGATTCCAGTGATTCATCATCGCATAAGAGAAGATCGTCTAAACATTCGAAAACAAAGCGTAGACATCGTTCCCATTCCAGAAGCAGAGGAAGAGATAGAGAGCGCAGTCAAAAGAGTTACAAAAGCTCCAGGAATAGTAATTCAAAAGGCAGAGAAAGGCATAGGTATCGCTCTAAATCACGATCATTAGATCGCTCAAAGAGAAAAGTAAGATCCATATCAAGAGAGAAGTCAAGCAGTTGTTCAAGCAGTTCGCAGTCTAATGTGAAAGCTACTTGTGCTGAGAAATCTAAGAGTGTAGTAGTCATAAAAGGTATAACTGATAGATTCAAAATATTATTTTAATCATTATTATTATTGTGTCATATCCATTATGCATACAATACTTGTACATATACAATTCATTGAAAGTGCTTTGTATTGTCATATGTTATCGGTATCAATCGTTATCTCATATCAAGTCTGAAATAAAATTTGATTTGCAGATGACTTTCCAATTGAGCCACGTTTTAAAGAATGTGTATTAGATGAAATAAATGCGGATGGTTTCACACCCAAGCAATTTTCATCTTCTAATACGAAAGAAAGAAAGTTCAAAAATATTGTGATAGATATTACAGCAGATACCATACAAGTTCCAGCAGTAGCTGACATTCCGTCTGGATCAGAAAGTATTTTTCATTCATCGGTAATTCATTTTCTTTTATAATTAAATTTAATTCATCATTATGATATTTTGTATTTACATGTTTACTTTTTTCCTTCTAGATAATGCTTGATCAAGAAGCAAGGTTTGACAAGTGGGTGAAGAAGTTATATACACTTAGACAGAAAGCCATAGCAGATTTAATACACTCAAATGTCACTTGATAATAATCTAGTTTTAATAACTGAATAACGTTACTAAATTTTTTTTTCTTTGCATGTATCAAGTTGTACGAGCGTGTAATTTAGAAGTAAAATAAAGCATGATCATCTATTTTTAACTTTTATCAGTTAATACTGTGTGGGCATATTCCGTGATCTATTTGTTAGTAGTCCTAAGCAAGCTAAGAACATTTGACAAAGTGTATTCACAGGAAGTTCTAATTACGTTGTAAGTAAATGACTTGAGGTCATAAAGGTGTGAGTGAAAGATTAAACACATTATGGCCTACCGCAGTATTTATTTATGCGGACGTTCGTTTCAACAGCTACATTTTAAACATCATCGAAATATACATGGTATGATAAATAGTAAATAAATACAATATCTTAACAAACGTTAAAAATTAGCGTACATTTGATCATGGTTATGAACTGGTACATATATTAGAGATGCAAAAAGGAAAATGCAATTGTTTAATGCATACAAAAATGGTACTCACGTACTTGAACGACGAACATATGTCAAAGTAACCAATCAGTGTATGAGATTCTCTTTTTTTATATAAATATTCAAAGAATGCGTTAGTGAGACAGTCAAGTAACGCTGCAATCGCTAAATGATTCGAACGATACCGTCGGTGTACTGCAACGTATATTTAAGTACACGTCACCGTAATCGTATGCAATCATAATCGCCAAAAGTATCGTTCGTTCCTAAACATCAACTGTGAGGTGTTCATGTGTATCGTATAAATAAATTTTCCATTTATGCTATAATAGTACTATATAGTATGAAAACCACGTCTGAAAAAAAACAAAACGTGGATTTTTCAAAGTTTATCCCCTTTTACGTTTAAGTGAACAATCGTGTCCTCCATATCGTATAGTTGTCGAACCGGAGACTGAATGTGCTCTTCATGACCGAGTACATTCTACATCGATAAAGAGAATCGATGCGGTTCAAGTTGTCACCTGCGATCATTATTAACAGCCACGTTTCTTCTGTTTCAGACGAAGATTATTCTATGTATTATGAAGAATGTTGCCCTATGCATTCCCTTTTCGTAATACACGCGATATACACATATGTATATATAAATATGTATAAATATATATATATATACATATGTGTATATATATATACCACTACGCCTAATTAAATATTTAATATTGGTATCCTCCATTGGCAGCGGCGTCGCCACCACTTCCAGACGGATATCCGCCGTTACCGTTGCCACCATTTCCGTTTCTGCCGCCTGGTCCACCAGATGGATATCCGCCTTCCGCAAAAGGAAAAACGATTATCGTTATTATGTATCAATACTAACGAAACAATTGTGAATGGGAACGTCGCTTGTAAATGCATTCTTAATCGATTGAGACATAAAACGTTTTATGGAATTGGGATAAGCAGACGTCAAAACGAATCGTAAGAGATACATTTAAAATAATAAACTAAATTCAAAAACAAGACAATATGTAGTAAGCGTTAAATGCTTAAAAATGGATTAGAGCATGGACGATTACTACAAACGGCAAACAGTATTAACTTAAATGAAAATATCGATGGAAAGATAAATTGTCGGGAAATAAGTGAGAGCAAATGGTTTACATTTTAATATTCCAGTTAAAGGAACCACTCATGTTTGAGTATGTTCACTTTCGAATACTATGATTAAATTTTTACTTCAAAAAGCGTTCTCGTGACTCGACTGCGGATTTTACGTATTGACGCCAACCGGAAGAAATTATAAAATTTGAATGTATCTTTTGTTTCTCGCAATTGATGCAGACAATTTTTATTTTGCACGAAGATCCGTAGTTTACTCGTTATCTTTCTTAGAGTCTACGAAGCTGTACAGAGTTCAACACTAAACTTACCGAGCCTTAAAAGTAACTGCTAGATCCCTTATATAAATGACAAGTTTGATTTTATTTAGACTTTGTACGGCTAATTATTTTATTTGAATAATTGTGAAATAAAAAGTTTGGAAACGGTCATTTTGACCGGTGATCGTAGGTTTAGCGTAAAATTAGAAATTGCTCGACTTACCGTTGCCAAAATCAGATCCACCGCCGTTGCCGCCTGGTCCTCCTGACGGATAACCGTTACCATTGCCTCCGTTTCCGTTTCCGTTTCCGTTTCCGTTACCGTTCCCATTTGGACCGCCACTTGGGTAGCCATTGCCACCGAAATCACTTCCACCGTTTCCACCGGGTCCACCGGAACCGTATCCTCCGTTGTTTGCTTCGCCCTCGTATCTAATCTGTGGTTTAAATCCATCTTGATCGGCCTCGTATTCAATGATCTGCTTCCTTCCGTCAGGAAGCAGAACGTTGAATTCTCCTTGCGCGCGATCGCCATCTCGGGTCTCCGTGTGTCCGTAATCTGCGCCGGACTGCTCGTCCTTCACCTCATAAGAGAATTCGTACTTTGCCGGCTCCTAGATCATTAATCTCCATTTTCCCGACTGACATTTACTTAGACGTTAATTTTATTGTAATTCAGCCAAAATTCACGCAACAGATGAACTTTTAACTTTGTATTATAGCATTCGGTAGGGAATAATTACATTCGACCTTCACATTCATATTGGTTTCTTGAGAAAGAGTTTAGAATGAGTTGCGATAATTAGCCTGCGGACGATGTCTACGTCAGTTTGCGGTTTTCAGGCAATATACTTTGTAATTCTAGTTTTCCTAGTGTATTCTTATTTAAACGATTTTTATGATTCATGAGTACACAAAGATCCGCAGACTAATATTTCCTTACGTGAAGGTTCAAAACAGTCTTTGGATATTCATTATGTCAATATCTAGTATGAATTCTTCAAAATGGTTTCTTTCTGGCAAGATATAACTCTATACAACATTCAACTAATTTAATTTCCTGTCACTATCATTTTTTATGATTTGATTCTTTTTGATATTAGAAGGAACTCTCACGAACTTCTCTATCATGGAAAAGAAGTATCAAAACTGTTTATACAGTTTGGATAGTGATTGTGAACAGCATATTTCTCCGGAAGGGAACTATGCATTACGAAGTATTTATAATAAAACTAGGATCTTATGCACTTCCATAATGCTTTGCTGTTATTTTTTAAAAGTCATAACTTGATAGATTATTTATTATTATTTAAATGTTAGTGTAAGAATAAAATAGGTTTTGTAAAACGTTCACTCACGTTACTTTCCTCGTCCCCATTGCTTCCGTAACCACCGCCATTGCCATTCCCGTTTCCGTTTCCACCCGGTCCTCCGGAGGGGTAGCCTTCGTTTCCACCGGGTCCACCAGAAGGATAACCACCATTACCATTTCCGTTACCACCGGGACCACCAGAGGGATAGCCACCGTTACCATTTCCATTCCCACCAGGTCTTCCAGACGGATAACCGCCATTGCCGTTTCCATTCCCGTTTCCACCGGGTCCTCCGGACGGGTATCCACCGTTGCCGTTTCCGTTTGGCCCTCCAGACGGGTATCCACCATTTCCCCTGTTACCTCCACCATTCCCTCCGTTCGGTCCTCCGGACGGGTATCCACCGTTACCACCGTTACCACCGTTACCACCATTTCCACCACCGTTTCCATTCCTGCCAGGTGGGCCATAAAGCCCCGACGGCCTCCCATTCCCATTGTTGTTATCCGGCGGACCGTAGTTGCTCGATGGCCGACCGCCGTTACCGCCATTTCCTCCCCCGTTTCCGTTTCTCCCAGGTGGCCCGTAAAGACCGGAAGGAGGGCCGCCGCCATTGCCACCGCCATTGCCGCCGCCAAAACCGTTCCCGCCTTCCGGTGGCCCATAGCTACTCGATGGTCCCCCATTGAACCCGCCTTTGCCGGCTCCACCGTTTCCACCACCGAATCCGTTTCCTCCACCAGGTGCGCCATAACTGCTCGATGGCCTGCCGTTCCCAGAACCACCGTTTCCGCCGAAACCGTTCGATGGTGCCCCATAGGAGCTCGACGGTGGGCCTCCGCCTCCGAAACCGTTTCCTCTACCACCACCACCACCACCACCGCCACCGTTCCTTCCGCCGTTCGAACCCGGCCTCCCATTGCCAGAACCACCGCCATTGTAACCGTTGCTTCCACCAGTTGGCACTCCGTAACTGTTCGACAAACCGTTGCCGCCACCACTGCTACCACCGATGCCGTTCTGACCGTCGAAACCAGGTGGCCCATAACTGCTCGAAGGACTTCCACCACCCCCGCCACCTCCGCCGCTGCCACCTCCTGGACCACCGCCCCCAGGTGGCAAATACGAGTTCACTGGAGGCTCCGAACGCACCAGGCTGAGGGCCACAATGAACACTGCTAACGCGACCTGCAAGTTTCGTAATTATGTCCGTGATTGTAATAGTGGTGTAAGCCAACAAACAAAATACATTTCGATTTTTATGCTAAATCGATGTACTCTAGTGTGCAAGAGGAAGAAGCACCCAGTATAATTATAAGATATAATGACAAACAGTATCTTTGTGTAGAAATTGTATAGACAACGATTGATTTATGGCATTCAAAGTATTAGAGAATCCGCAATAATAGATATATACTTAGAACTATTCAATTAAACAACGGAATCATTTTTCAAAACATACTGTGTCCTTATTTTTTGATTTTTTACGCTTTTCTATTAAATATGGCCATGTGCTTCTTTCTTTTCCACAGTAGCGTATATTCTGTAAGTATGCAGAAATATCGAGTCATTTCTTGTCGCTCTTTGTTGAAAACACAGGGCATTCGGTGTGAACGTAGCTTTACAGGTATTTCCATAAATACCTTGTTGATTTAGATGTGATAACTTAATGATATAACCTTATGCAATCAATTCTGAAATATTCTTCAGAGTTAGCACCATGTACAGATGTAGTCAATGTAGGGTTACAGTCAAATGTAATAGAATTAATACAAAATTCGTTAATTGTCTGTATTAATTTTTGTTTGACAATATTTCTGAAAATATATAGATTCCCTATAGGTGTCACAAATGTATAAATAAATGATGGTACTATTGAAAATACAGATGGTGACGAAATACAGACTCTGCGACACTACAAGTAGAACTAGCGAGCAATAGTCAGACATCGCGCGAAACTCTCGAAAAGCACCGACTGGTTGTTGAATTTTGAAATTCGACTTATTCGAACCAGAACATGTTTTACACTCTCGATTAATTTTATCCGCGTCGAATCAACCATCGTCTTGATGAACCACGGGTTACAAAGTACTCTGTATGTTAAAGGAGTAAGTTATTAAATCATTAAACTCCCGCGCAACAATGAAATAACAACGTCTAAGCGAAACTTCATATGCAGTTCAGACTATTTAAAATCGAATAACTTTATCCAAAATAATCTCTTTTTCAAATAGTCCGCAGTATACATAGAGTAGCTTATTTTAGCCTCTAGTTAATATCCAACCATCTTGAAAACAAATTTTCAATCAAATCAAATTTTATCTACCAACAAATTATTATACAAACATTTTTCCCCGGAATTATCACTTTACGAAGACCAAATGTATTTCATCCCCAAAGTTGATAGCTTTTTCAACCCTGTAGATACAAGAGCGTATTTCGATGAAGATTCTCTTATCGGTATCGATTGTTATCACTAGACTGCGGATTTTAACGAAAAATAAAAAATGTTTGCATTGATCGCAGGACACAGGAGCCAAATAAAAATTGTATTCTTTTAATTGTCCTATTAAGCTGAAACTAATACATCGACGACCTTAAATATTTTTAACATGTCCACTGCTTCGAATGATATGTACCCATTTTTGTGATAAACGCATCAAATCCGTAGTCTATTTATCACAAGATTTAGAGGTTCGAACGAAAACGGCGAACACTGTTTAGTTATCTGGATATTCCCCGATCTCGTCAACGATCTAGTCAACGCCAGATCCGAAATCGAAAAGATTAGGATTGCGTTCGGGGAACCAGCACAATCCCGGGGCCTCGGTTTCGAAACGTACGTGTTACCACGACATTTCTACCGCGCAGACAATCCTTCGCCGCCGCAAGCTTCATCCTCTGTTCCGATGGTTATCAGTTGCGACAGATATAATTTCCCTTGCGCACGCGGATGCCCCGATGTTTTCTCACCTTAGACATGTCGGTGAACTGTGTCCCGTCGAAACAATAAAACCTCGACCGTTCCCGTGGTCCTTATTGTTTGTTCCCGTCGGCTGTATCCTTGAGAAGGTGAGACGGACCCGGGGGATCACGCGAGCTACCGTGATGATCGCCTCTTAGGTGGCCGGTGTTGCGTTCCTTTGCGACGACTACCTTGACTGTTTGCACACCTTCTTCCACCGTGGCACGGTGTCGAGGGAATGACAAAGTTTGCTTCTAATCCGCTTTATATATCCCTGAGATTCATCCGTGTTTCTAGATCATGGTTTGGTGCAACGCGCGGCCAGGATTTACCGGTGAGGCACCGTGTAACTATGTCACGGTGGTGTTGAATCGGCCGGTGACGGTGGTAATGGTGAAGAAGAGTGGGACCGCAGGCAACAGCCACCTAGTGTACGGGTTCGTTCCATATTTCACGGGTTACGAATCCTATATTGTAACGCAATGCGGCGCATCATTAACTTCGAGAGCATCGTGGTTGCTTCTCTTTCTCTTTCTTTTCTCCCTCCCCTTCTGTCCTGCTCTTTCGTTTCGTATCGTATCGTTTCGTCTCGTTTCTTTCTTCGTCGTTCGGACGATCGAGCGGACCGAAGAAGGATACAGGACTCCCGTAAGGATTACGGGCCTTCTAAGGATCGCAAACTTCGACCGTTCGTTTTCGTTAACCGGCTTGATTAATACGCGGCTCGTTTTTTCTTCGCATTCGAACTTTCACGAAATTGTTCGATGCATCCGCGGCTCTTCCGTGATATATGTCGGTGAATAGAGACATTGGGCAATTGCTCGGCCGGCTTGCTAATTACGGGATAACTACATAATTAGCGGACGGAATGTTGGGCCACGCGGGCTTCGTCGGCCGATGATTGAACGGGCGCGGTGATCTATCGGTAGCTCGGCGATTTCAATCGAGATCGGCCGGCGTGCAGTGAAGCGAAACGATCTGGCAGTGATCAAAAATCGATTTCCGTAGTATTGTAAATTGGAAAAATACTCTAGAATAAGAAAAATAGTAAAATAGTATAGAAATTTAATATGAATAGTAAAGAAATCTTTATGAACGTAGGGTAACTGCACCAGTGAATGAACATTTAAGAAATTGTTCAGGAAAATATTTTATTTAAAAAAAAACTATGCGAATTAAAGGAATCTCATATATGCCAAATAGCTCCCTATGCTTCATTTGTCAAAAATAAATGAACACAAATACAATGAAATTATTATTATTCTTCTTTATTAAACGTTAAATCAAAAATATGAAAAATACCAGTCAATGAACACTGCATTCTAGTAATTGAATAATGCTAGTCCAATCAATGAACAAAATTACTAAACAATATTCTCCTATTTATTTAACTCTTTAATCACAATTTTATCGCTAGTATGCCGTCCGGGTTAAAATTTGTTGAAATATATAAAAGCGTTCATTTACTGGTGCCCGTTCATTCACTGGTGCAGTTACCCTATGTAAGTCGCATATTATTTTTAGGGTAACGAGCAGCTATCAATTCTAGTTTTATTTATACTTCCTCAGAAAATGCAGAATAAATTCTTAGGTTGGGTTCTCAATAGTTTCGTTACAAAAGTTGATTTTGTTGATGGCAGTGGAAAATGCTCGAGGTACAAGGGTTGATTTTCCTTATACGTGTTTTACCTTACAAAAATGACAAGACTGCATTTGCTTGGATTGTGTACAATTTTTATCATAGTATCTGTTGGAGTAAAGAAATTTATTAAAACATTTCCCGTGTAAGTAGCTATATAATTTTAATTTGTGAAACAAAAAATACCAAACCGGACATTCGACTGGAAACTCGTTCTCTTTAATCATAGTCGAGATAAGATATAAATGAAATTCTGGAAATCCAGGTCTGGATATTTGGATACTTAAACTGGAGTGTTTTAAAGTCATTCCAAACAATCCACTCAATTATTATCTTAACTTGTTGTCTTCTTATCTTTCATTTAGACACAATCGTGACTGCAGTGGAGATGCAGCAGCGTATTGCGTTCGGTGCATATGAAATTGCCGATCATGGATAGTGTACAAAGTTTCTATGTCAGAGTGGGGATACAATAACAATTGTTAACACATTATGTTCACTGGATTTCTATTTAAAATTTAAATATAGCTAGATTTTAATCCACTTCAAAGTTTCAGGAATTTGTTTCTTTGGGACACGTGAATCTATTTTACAGACAGGTGAATAACGTAATTAGACAATAAGATGAACAAGTTGTTAAATAAATAGTTAAAAAGTGATATAAAAATGATGAATTTTCATTGAATTTATTCCCAGAAGCGGTAATAGTAAGAGACGAGATTCAATAATGTTACTAAATGTACAATGAGAATGATACTGTCGACAAAATATTTGTTCCAGTTAAGAAAGCCTCTCGTCAATGTAATCTTTATTTTTATCGAATAATAGCGTCAGAGGTTAAATCATTGTGAAAGGAGATGACTGGCATTTTTAACGAGCGTTAATGGCCACTTGCCCTCAAAATACTTCGTTCTTTTCGATCATCCATTTAATTTCGCAAGCGATAAGTAGCCTTCGACATGAATGTCACGGATTTGATACAGTCCAATTTCCACGTAGCGTAATATGCTTATACTTTCAACTTGATGATCCTCCGCAATGTATAACGCGGGGGATCAGCGTTTCGCTATTATCTCCTCGTAATACCAATTTCTTTTGATTTGCCTGTCGAGACGTCTAAACATAATTGCTTTCCGTTGGTTGTAAACGAGTCGTGTGAAAACAAGAATGATCGCTGGCGGAGGAAATTAATTCAGGTAAACCACACATCTACAAACACAATTAACTAAAACAAAATGTACCGTAATTGTCTACGAAATTATAACTATATAACTGTCTTAATCATTCCTTCTGAATATAATTAATTAATTGTTTTCATTCTTCTTTGCTTTGATATATAAGAATTAATTTTTTGTCACTTTGACATATTCGCTACAGTAGAGCCAAGTATAGTAAAATAATGATCGAACCAGAGCGCTGTGAAAAATTAATTCTTATATATTAAAAAAATTACGATCGATAAAAATATCCACTATTTATTCTTTGCTTTCCTTCGTTTTTACGGATGCCATTTATTTCACATTAAAACGTTTAGAAAAGAATTCCATTGCTGTTTAAACGATAGTATGTTACTTTGACCAGACGCGTACATATTCTTTGATCTTTATCAAGGTTACGACCATTTTAATCAAAATAATTTCAGTTTTTATCGACATCAGTGCAATAGGAGAACGTTATCGTTGGCTTTCGTTTCAGTCGGTTAAATTGCACACCTCCAGAACAGAAAAATCCTTTAAAAGTGTACGACTCGGTCGTCTGGAATGGAGATATCGAAGCCTTCAACTATCTGCCATTATTCGCGAAATAAGATATATCGTCCCCTTAACATTCAGCGGCAAAAACTGCGCCGTTTACGTATACGGGATGATCCGAAACAACCTATAAAAAGATAAGACCGCGTAATTCGTGCGTGGGGAGGCCTGGAAAAGGAGAGATGGCAATTAAACCTATTATGTCCCGTACGGTTAAGGCAACCGGTATGCTTTCTGCCGGCGAGACTTTCTCATCCATGGCTTTTTTTTGCGAATGCACACGTCACCGATGCACGAAGGGGTTTAGACCATCGCTGCTTAAAATGTACATACGTGAATCCCGTTCGTATGTCGATTTGATGCATTTTAATCATATACCTTAGCATGGGATTATGGACCAGGCTGCATCGGCGAGAGGACCGAATAAAGAGATTCAACGAGTTTTATTAAAATTACGCAACGTCGCGTCGCTGTCTCTTAATTAACCGAAATTCCTACACGAACTACCGGTTATTCCACGGCATTTTTCATAATAATTTGTCTATTGTTTTGCGTAGGATCTTCTTACTTCCCTAAAGAGGATCAAATTAATGTTACTTTTCTGTGATAATATTTGTTTTTATATTTTATTAAGGATCTTCGAGCCCTACACCTTGAAGTATAATACAGATATTTAAATAAAAACAGATTTTAACATACCACGTTTTTAAGACGGACTAAAAAGTATAAAATAATTTTCCCTAGCCCCATACAGATAGTCCTGAAAATTTGTGATTGTGAATTTTGATTAGCTATGAAAACACTTGTAAGATTTCAAAGGACAAAAGGTGGGACGCACGCGATAAATAATAATTGATGCATGCTCCTTACTATTATCCTGCGCTCCACGTTTTTCATTTTAAATCTTACAAGTATTTTCATAGCTATTCAAAATTTACAATCACAAATTTTCAGGTCTATCTGTATGGAGCTAGGAAAAATTATTTTCTACTTCTTAGTCCGTCTTAGAAACGAGACATTTTTCTTATTTAAATAATTATTTTCTGATTTTTAGACGAACAGACAGATAAGATAACGAGTTAATATTGCATTGTCATCCAGTTCCAAGTCTCCAGCTTATCGAGAAGTTAGTTTAAAATCAATTGCAAAATTTGTAACGCACAGACAAACAGAAAGCCAGTCAATAAAAACGTGGTAAAATCGATCCATTTTGTACGACAAAGCGCGCTATAAATCCATAAGCGTCTACAGATTACGTATCGCTTGTCATCTTAATATTTCAATGTCTAGAGGTAGTCCCATAGAAAGCGTGCGACAATGAATATCCACGTGTCCATCATCTCCGCGTGGAGTTAATTAATTTCGCCCGACTAATTAAGCCTGATTTGTTTAATTACTCCCGAAATGCAAAAAAAAAAACGGAAGTGGACGAAGAAGAAGAAGAAGACGAAGAACTGTCGCGTCACGGAATTAGTAGGGCACGCAGACACACGGATTCAACTGTCCAACGTGTACACACGCTCGCATCCTGGATGCAGAGAGTTTGTGCAATCAGTGAACTCGTGCTGAATACAGGTGGTGGCAACGTGGGATGTTGGTTAAGATAGGGATACATTATGCAAGATTGCGTCACGGGTTTATTGTATCAGCAGCTCATCGTACACGAGTGAGATAGCGGGCACACGGCACCATGGACCGTTTTTATTTTTGTTCACGACCGGAGATTTATAGCGTTCGCGAATCCTGAAATTCGTCTTAATCGGTTTTAGATACAGTTCCGATTGTATCGCGGTTAGTGTGTCCGCTTTTATTATGCTGGAGCTAAAGTTACGCTGTTCGCGCGTTACGAGACACGGATGAATCCTAACTGCATAAATCGCATCGCGCAACACTGCGCCGCCGCGAAAGCATTCAGATTTAATAAATGACCGGAGGCGAACTCTGGTTTACACTTGATAAAGACGATTCTCCTCGGACGACGACGTTGATGCATCGCGTCCCGGGAAAATCTGGACCGGAATTTCCTCGAAATTTCGAGTGTAATTAGAATTCTCTTGTCGCCCGACAAATCGGCGACCATCGTCGATTACACTGTCCAACAAATTTTAACTTTTTTTATGTTTTCATATAACTAAAGGGTGGATCTTATAGAGTTTTTTGCGCTGATTCCGAATCTGCCCTTAGTTTTTCTCCTACACGCACAGTGTTTGAAAAACATGACTTTGAAAAAAAAACCTATTTTTCAACTTTAAACAAATGTTGCGACGGTATGATAAAAGATATTGAATTGTTCTTTGCAGCAAAAGATTCTGTAGACTTTTCTGAATACGGTGATATCCATTATTAATACGTTATAATTGTTTAAACATTAATAAATAATCATTAAAGACGGAGAGACACCACTTTTGCACCAAATTTTGATGATATTTTTTAAATTATCTCAAAAAATAAGGGTTCAGCAGAGAATCGAAATATACCACGCGATAGAGCAGTTTTTTATCTAGAAGATCCACCCTTTCAAGTTAGCAACAAATGACGTTTTCACCTTTCCAGAAAGCAAAATATCATCGTCTGACACGAGTTGCTGCCAGTGGCGCTCTTCCACCAGTGCGGTCTTACACCGCGTGGCGCGCCGACGAACGACCGCGCTAGTGGAAGAGCGCCACTGGCAGCAACTCGTGTCAGACGATGATATTTTGCTTTCTGGAAAGGTAAAAACGTCATTTGTTGCTAACTTGAAAGGGTGGATCTTCTAGATAAAAATCTGCTCTATCGCGTGGTATATTTCGATTCTTCGCTGGACCCTTATTTTTTGAGATAATTTAAAAAATATCATCAAAATTTGGTGCAAAAGTGGTGTCTCTCCGTCTTTAATGATTATTTATTGATGTTTAAACAATCATAACGTGTTAATAATGGATGTCATCGTATTCAGAAAAGTCTACAGAATCTTTTGCTGCAAAGAACAATTCAATATCTTTTATAATACCGTCACAACATTTGTTTAAAGTTGAAAAATAGGTTTTTTTTTCAAAGTCATGTTTTTCAAAAACTGTGCGTGTAGGAGAAAAACTAAGGGCAGATTCGGAATCAGCGCAAAAAACTCTATAAGATCCACCCTTTAGTTATATGAAAACATTTTTGGTGTTGGACAGTGTTATCTATCAATAGACTGTGATTTCGTAATTATTAGACGATGTCTCACTTCGAGGGTTCGATAAACTTTAACACAAAATAGTGGTGATTTTAACCCTCGATGGACGAAGATTTTCTGAAAATATTAGTCACGAGTGTTGGGAAAAATTGAAGATATACAAGATTTATATATATTAGATGTATAACTTATTGAAGATGTACACTAATACTTTATCATGTACCCGATTACATTATTTGCTTGCAATAGCATAGTTACGATGCCGTCCATGTGACGACGTTCGTCCCTAAAAGGTCCATTATTTGTGGACTGTAAGAAGTTCGCACTCTGCAGTTCAAATTTTACATATTCCACATTTCATTCAAGGTATTATGAAATAAAGAAGATTCGTTACTTTTGCGACGTATTTTACGACACGAGAGATAAATTGTTATTGTGCTTGCTGTAGAGAGACAACAATCATGCCAAAGAGAAAAGCATATGAGCGGGAGTAAATGAAATTACGAATGGCTAAATGAACTCGAGGGGGCTTACTTAATAGTTTTTCCGATGATTATCTCCTCGGCGGAGCGTCAACGAGGGAAGATAGCAAATTAGTTTCGGAGATAACCGTTGCGTAAAGCTATCGCTCTGCCTTACGTGCGTGCACAGCTTTTGCAGTTTTATGCAGTTCGATTGTTTCACCGTGACATCTCGGCTCGCCTCAAACAAGCAATTTATTATGCTCATTAAATCGTGCATGCTTTCCTCCGCAAAACGCAATTCCCCTAATCGTTTCTATCTCTTAAATGCACCGTGAATTTCATCTTTCTCTCGTGCTGTGATTGATCTGCTATAATAAATACTTCTCCGGTTAATGAAATAATTTGGCTCTAACCTTATATTTACTTTGTCTCTGTGATTAATTGTGTGCAATCGAAGTTCCTTCGAACGCGCTAAAATTTCATACTGCACTTCCGTATATAATATTGCTGTTTATACGTTGATTAGTTAATAATTTGTTTTTTATATTTATAACTTTCAGAACATTTTTTTATAACTGAATCTACCACGCATAGATTTGAACGGTGGAGCTCTCCCTTTGCAATGATTCGCGTAGTTCTTTTTGGTTTTTTTACAGGACAAAAATGAGGAACAAATTCGATCGTGTACACCTTTCATTCGAAGTTCGATAAAACGACTAAACAAGATCGTCTATCAAGTTTTTGGGGGTCGTTGCAAAGAGGACACCTCAATCTTCAAGTCTATGATAAATTCGGTCACAAGCCAAATTTGCCAATGCATTTCGAGACGTTCCAATCTGTAGCTTTCCCAAGAAGCAACGTGTCGTCAGTTTCCCACCCGCTATATTATGCAAAACAATCATAGAGGAAAATAAACAATGGTGTGTAAAGGTAAAGGCTTCAATCTTTATAATGAGCCCAGGTTTATTGTCGCGCGCTCCCTTTCTACAAACTCATAATAGTTTAAATACCAAACATTTTTCAAAAATCTAAAATTAAATCTCCAAATACACTTCAGAGCCACTGTATCTACAAGCACAACGATTCGTTCGCTTCGAACCGAATTGTAAACTCTGTAGGAAGCTTTTTGGAGGAATAGCATGCGTTGCCTGTGCGACGGAAACCAAGATGGCGGCTGAAGAAGAGGTCTTGCAAGACTGAAAGAATGCAGCCTCGCGCTGCAAATTTAGCAATTCCGCGCACGTTATCACGATATCACGAGCGATCGTCGAGAGTGATAGTTTTATCGGTGGATATGCACATTATAATGGGGTGCATCCGTTCTAAACGGCGGCCATTTATTCCGATGAATCAGAGCGTGCTTTCTCTGGCCGAGCAGACGCCGCGATGTATACCTGTTCGATACGCTGCACCGGCATAATCGGAGGAGTTTCACCACTTCTCTCTCTCTCTCTTTCTCTCTCTCTCTCACTCTCTCTCTCTATTTGATCTGTGAAAGTGTTGGTGGCCTGAAGATGAGCGCTCGTGCTACAGTTAGGTAATGTTCTTTTGCCCGATCTAATTTACTGTCCCTACATCGATCTACAACTGTCTCACCGAATTGCAACATCCGCGCCGTTAACGATGCAATGCGCGGTTAGGCGCTTACGCTTTTGATATAACGCCGGTAACTTATTGCCGGCGAGCTCTGGCTACGCGCTCCTCTTCATTTCGTCTCGTTTCGTCTCGTTTCGTTTTCCGCGGTCCGATGACACGAGAATCGTTTTTCACGTGCTCGCAAATACGATGATAATGATGATGATGATGATGATGACGACGATAATTACAATTATTAGACAGCTGGATTTTATCGGAATTCTTACTTTTACACGCCATTTAACGCTCCACTGCCGTGATCGCTGGTATGTGCGACAGAAATTGGTCGATCATTGCACGTAAACTATGAACGTATGGGATCACTGTTAAACAGTGTTGGGCAAAAATTTAATCAACGATGGAAGAACAAATTTCTACTTCAATCGTTAATCGCAATTATTAATTGAACGCCTACTTTAGTCGTTAATTGCGGTTAACGATTACATTCTTTTCAATTCTAATCGTCAATCGGATAATTGGTTAACGATTAACTGCTGAAATTTCGAAATAAAATACGGAATCAAAATTGTATGCATACTGAAAAAATGTGTACTGAGTTTTAGGTGAGATATTACAAAGAACAAACAACAGGATGATTCTTACTTTTACCTCCGCGAAGGTTTGCAAATCGTTTGTACCATCTGCTTACGAAGCAAACCGTAGTTGCCTTGAAGTCGATGTTACAAATCCTTGATCATTCTGGTAATATTGAATCGCAAGCGGTTTCGTTCGATAAAAAGTGATTGCGGCGAATAGAAAGGGATACACTTGAGATTGGAAAAACTAAGGTCGAGACCAATTTATCGATTGAAGAGCATGACATTGAGAACTTGAATCACTGCCGAATATGGTGTAGATTCAATTTCTGCGGTGATGCACAATCTACGATTCGTCAGATATATTGAAATATCCATGATAAGTTCTTGAAAATCGTGTGTCTTATAAAATACAGTTTGATCTTAATTATAAATGGATCGCGGACACTTCGTCGATAACTTCCTACAGCGATGAACTATTTACAAGTACCAGTTTGTAATGCAATCTATATAATAAAAATGAAATGCTGTTCGTTGGTCACGACATCACGTGAGAACGGCTGGACCGATTTGGCTAATTGTTTTTTTTTAATGTTCGTTGTAGTCCGAATCAGGTTTTTAGGGTAAAAAGAATGGGAAAAGTTGCCCGGAAACATGAAAATTCGGGAAAAACTAAAAGTGCTTTTTGAATCATATTTCAATACAACAAAAAAAAACGAACGTCGCAGCTTTTAATCAATATTTCAATAGGAATTTACATTATCCACCTCTATTTTCTATAATGATCACTGCGAAATACGTCTTTTTCTCATTTTTACTTTGTTTACGCATATCCTATAGCTTTTCACGAATTCACGAAATGATCATAACCAAATTTATTGAAATTTGGACAGGACAACGTCTGTCAGGTCAGCTAGTAGGTAATAAACAATAGTAGACTATGAGCATCAAGTTTTATTATATTTAAAATTTTATTTTCGATTACTCTCAATTATTAGTATTTATCGATATGGTAACATGTTTTCTTTTTTGTGGATAAATTCGTCATCACTAGACTGTGGACCTTTATACGAAATTAAGTGTTTTCCATTAATTCTAGAGGATAGGAGTCAAACAGAAACTTCGTTTTTCGCTGAATAATTTTTGCTAGTTTGGAATGTATTGAAATTCTTCGACTGTTTTATATTTTATCTACTTATTTTTGTCATAAATGTATAAAGTTCGCAGTCTAATTATAACGATAATAAGAGCGAATCGCGGATTCGATTCTACAGTCGACAGTTTCGAAATTATTTAAACTACAGCCATATGTTGCATTTCTTTTCGGGATTCATAGGACTACCTGCAGGGCAATTGAAGGATTTAGCGAAACCGTCCATGTTTGATACTGAACCAATCACCCTAAGACGTCCGGGACTGTGTACATCATACTTCGCGCTGCGCTTCAGGTTTTCTGGGTCCTGGGCTTCACACCACAACTGTAAATCAAATTCGAAGTATATTTCTCTCTGATCAGTTTATAAATCTTGGACATTAATACTTAAAAAATATCGAAATCTTACGCTTGCAAAAGATAGGAAGAAGGTTTGGTTGTTGCTGTATTTCTCTAATCCTGGTAATGCTGGATCTTCGTTCTTGCATGCTCTTAATCTTCGATGATAAGCTCTAAATACAGCCTCCAGACCCATTGTGTCAGCGATATTTTCGCCTGCTGTTTGGTTACCGTAATTCTGAAAATTATGGAAACACATGTAGGATAATAATAATTTATATAATAACTAGCTTTTGGATTTTATGCATTTTTTAATAATCTGCTATTGAAATTATTAAGGAAAAAAAGAACTAAGTGGCTTCTATAGAATGAGTGTTGAAACATTTACCTTAACTTTGAAATTGTCCCCCTTTACGATCTCATAATCGTTAAATTGACGAACGAAACATTCGGCTCTTTTATCGTAAGCCGATGCCATCGCAGATAACCATTCCGTAGGCTTGCCTGTGCGATCGTATAAATGGCCTACAAAACAAAACATTAATTGATTGTACTACATAAATGTTCGATACATCGTATATGCTTTCTAAAAGAAATGTAACTTGCCACTATCGTCGAAACCATGATTTACTTCGTGGGCTATTATGCTTCCGATGATGCCGAAGTTTGAATTCCTGTGTTAAAAGTGTCATTATTATAATAATATAGTAAAACAACATAGAAACTATATGTGAAAATTGTTTACCATGGTCTGTTCGAATCGAAGAAGGGGTTTTGGAGATCAGCGGCAGATATTGCTGCATTCGACAAAAAAAGTCATTTTACTTTCAAACAATGAAATATAGTACCTTACTTACGGAGGATTGTTTTTTCAAAATTTATTGAATTTTAACTAGCAATGTGATTGACGTAAATAGCATTTTTGTGACTGATTGCATATCACAAGTTTCATAAATATACGTATGTAATAGTAAAGTGTACAAACCTATAACATTTTCTGTTGGCATGAAGAACGCATTTACCATTAGCGGATCCATAGATAGTCTACAAAAAATATATGGTTATAGAATATTCAATGATAATATGGTTGCTAAAATTACTACATTAAATCTTACGATGGATATTCATCTGGGAAGAATGCTCTTCGAAATCGTTTCCATTTCATGTATCTGTAATAGTTCACTATATTTTCATAGTAAGATGCACCAATCGTGAGCTGCAACATTAATTCAAGGATTAATCTGCTGTATTCTGTCTTAATAAAGTAACTATTGCTTGTCGAAAGTTCTCATAAAATGAATTGTTATCGAAAAGGCAAGTTAGTCACCCCTTGGAAGTATCGGTGAACCATTGTAGTATTTTGGTACCAATCGGGAGAACCAACAAGATGTTCCAAATGCACCAATTTATCCAAAATGAAATGTTTCGTATTGTCATCCAACCATGTGGACTCCTTGATCTGGTATTCAACTTCCTTTTGAATGTCGTCGATCATGTCTCTGGCCTGCAACGTGAACAAATAATATATGTGTATGTAATGATTACACTTTATGCATTTATGAAGAAATTAGTTGGGTGAAATATAAAACAGTATTAATAGATTAGAAAAATTTAAGAATATTGTAATGTTGGTTTTAACGTAACAAAGTCATTAAGAGATGAAATCAATTTTTATTTAAGTCCTGCTTCCCACAACCGATGCAAAATATTTTTATTTTGCATAAATATTCGCGACTGCGAATTACTAGACTTAGTAATGATCTATCTGTCGTTTTTAGTTATTTTTAGTTACGAAAAAAATGTGAAAAAATATCTATTGTTGTGATCATTTACCATTCTCTCCAGATTTGCCGGGAAATGTTTTTTGGTATATTCGTACCCTATTACGTCAGACAGCTCTACGTTCATGCACATATCCTCCCTGTAGAAAGGTGGAATACAAACAACTTTTATTTTTATTTTCTAATTTTCAAATGTTATTAATCAACTGCGGATTTTATGTATTTACGATAAAAATAGGAACGTGCAATTTAAAGCAGTGGACGAATCAAAAAGATTTAAGGACATCGGTGTATTAGTTTTTGCTTAATAAGATAATTAAAAGAAGAAAAAATTTTTGATTTGATTCCTCCGGCTTGTAATCGATGCAGACAATTTTTAATTTTCATAAAGATCCACAGTCTAGTTATTAGAATTTACCTATTCGATCTACGCATGGGTTTCCAATCTTCCGCTACTTCTTGTATTTTTCGAGATGAAAGGTACCCAAATGTACTAATGAAGTTCCAGTGAATGTAATTAACTATAGCAAACAAACAACTATAATGAATCTAAACGATATATTTAGTATATATAAATGTAAACTATAATAATAAATCGAGTGGATGGTCAGTAGTAGATTAATCTTTCATGATTTTACCGATTACTTCAGCCGGTGTTTCCTCGAGAATATCCCGAAGATTTTCGAAATATGATATACTAGGTACCGTCATATTTAATTCACCCTCGGGCTCGAATCCTGCTTCGGCAAATACTTTCAACACCTTCCCTTTCCAGTTTACCTAAATAATTAAATCATTACATAAATGCCGTTTGTAGAATATTACTCTATAAAAAATTTTCGTTCGATACAAGCGTCGCGTCACCATTTTATACGCGCGTTTCATTGCGAAAATCTCACCTTGCTGTTCTTGTTAGTATGCCCTAAACTGTCATACCATTCCTGGAATTCAGTAAGTGTCATGTTGCTCAGCTCAAAGTCACTATCTACTATCATCTAAGAAGTAACGAGAAACAATTTCAGTCAATTTTCTGAAAAAAAAACAGTCATCTATGAATCGAAGTTAATCGGTTTATTTACCTCGCCCAATTTAATCGAGAATTTGATGAGGTCGTCTGTATCTTTCTCCAACTTATCGCGCGAAATTTTTACGCCTCTGACCTTCGAAAATTCTTCCGCCACTGAAAGTATGTATTTCCGGTATATCTCCATCAGTTCTTCTTTAGTCTTTTTATCTTCTTCTTCATCATCCTGTTCCTCTTCTTCATCCCCTTCACCATCGTCTGTCCCTTCTTCGTCTTCGTTATCATCATCGTCGCCATTCTCTTCATCGTTGGTCTTATCATCATCCTCGTTACTGCTAGTGTCAACTTCATTGCCGCTGGTATTATCTTCGTTTTCATTGTCATTATCATTCGGAGCTTCGTCGGTCTCCTTGTCATCCATCTTCTTCGCTGCGTGATGGACTCTATGATGACTGAGTCTTCTCTGCTTATGTTGATGACTTCCGTGCATCGACCTTCTTTCTTGTCCGTGATGGTTTCTGTTCTTCCTTCGCACCTCTTCATTCTCTTCATCGTTCGTCACCCTCTTCTTGTGTACCGCATGCTTCTTCTTGTTCGCCGATTTGACGTTGGCGTTATTGATTTTTTCACTACGTTTCATATCATTCTTTCCTGTAGAAGATTTCTTCTGGACAGCCAACGGTAAGTGTCTATGTTTCGATGATTTTCTGCCGGTCTTCCGCGACTTTTGATGAACTCCGTGTTGAGCGCGTTTCTTCATGCTTCGCATCGTGTGGAAAACAAACTCTTGAATAACGTTTCTCTTCTCCCTTCTTCTAGCTTGATGTTTCCTTCCTACACTGTGTTTACTGCTCGATCGTTTATTGTGACCCAATTTCTTGTGGCTCCTTCTCGACACTCTTCTCGCTTGCGATTCTTCTTCTTCCTCGTCTTCTGGTTCATTGTCTTCCTCGATCCCTTCGTCCTCGTCGTCATCCTCCTCGTCTTCGCCAGTTTTAGGGAACTTCTCTTTGCTACCATTCTCCTGACTACCCTCGCCACTCTCGTTGTTCTCGTCGCTGGTGTCCGAGCCTTGGTAGGGCTCCGAAAGAAGTTGGTACATACCCATTGTCAAATGGGGTGTATCCAACTGAAATGTTAAGAAATAATCGGCATAATGACGTTGACAAATTATAACTAGACTCCGGACTCTTTTTTGCTTTTGTAACAAAAATTAGCGAGTGCAATTTAAAACAGTGAAAATATTAAGAGCATTAATATATTATTCTCATCACATTAAAATTATTAATGAAGAATATAAATTGATAGTTAGCTCCTGCGTCTTGCAATCGATGCACAAACTTTTTATTCTGCATAAACATCCGGTGTCTAATTATAGCATTTAGTGCAGAGTCTTTCATTAATATAAGAGACTCTCATTTCCAGGATTGCAGGGGTGCAGGATGCTCTTCTCATTTCTCGATAATGCAAACATGGGGTTTTTCAATAGTCCAAAGCGCTACATAAAAGATCAATCTAGGCCGCAGTCGTCTTCAAAAGTCCTATTTTACGTTTACAAGGAGTAATTTACATTATTCGGAAGCGTAAAACTGCACGTGTAGATATTTTCATGAAGTTACGACAGCTACGTACAGGGTGTAAAGAAAGTAATGGTCATCCGTCCTAGGGGTGAATCTACACCTCTGGATCGGTGGACATTTGTAAGAGAAACTTGCCGCAAAATTGTTTATAACAAAGAAAATTGTTGTTAAAGTTTTTTTTCGCATCAACGCATTCTACTCGTCGAGAAGAGAAAAAGTTTGAAAGGAGCCATATGTCGCAAACAAATAGTTATTGAGCTATAAGCTGTTAAAGTTTTTGCAAAATTTGATTGTGTGGAACTATACGTATAGACAAAAGCCTACTACTACAGTCCACACGTCCGTGTCGATGAGACAGAAGATAATCGTGTGCGTGCCGCGAGACAGACGAAATTTAAAGGGGCATTCATTAAATCATCCTTTAAATTTCGTCTGTCTCGCGGCACGCACACGATTATCTTCTGTCTCATCGACACGGACGTGTGGACTGTAGTAGTAGGCTTTTGTCTATACGTATAGTTCCACACAATCAAATTTTGCAAAAACTTTAACAGCTTATAGCTCAATAACTATTTGTTTGCGACATATGGCTCCTTTCAAACTTTTTCTCTTCTCGACGAGTAGAATGCGTTGATGCGAAAAAAAACTTTAACAACAATTTTCTTTGTTATAAACAATTTTGCGGCAAGTTTCTCTTACAAATGTCCACCGATCCAGAGGTGTAGATTCACCCCTAGGACGGATGACCATTACTTTCTTTACACCCTGTACTAGATTGATCTGTTATCTAGCGCTTTTGACTGCTGAAGAATTCCATCTTCGCGTTATCGAGAAATAAGAAGGCGCATCCCGCATCCTTGCAATCCTGGAAAAGTGCAAAGGGCTGACATTGTTCTGTGATCATACGATTAATGTTTCGTTGGCGTCGTAATCTAACTGAGCGAAGAATAGGTCGTGGAAAATATTTATCCCCGTTAAACGAGCATAGTGATCGTCCACTATTTGCCAGTTGTATATGCGATCGTCCCATTCCCCTTTCTCCATTATCAGCGGCCAACCCCCATGCCTCCACAATGTTGCTACGATTGGCCCAAAGTCATCGGTTTCGGAGTCCTCTATAAAACCAATTAAAACCTTAACGATAACGTTTGCCTTTTGCAATGTATGTATTCAACGTTCTCGAAATACAAAGTTCCCAATTTCCAATAGTTTTAACTAATAACATTTGATTATGATTTGATTTGACAAGTACCTTCGTTTTTACAAGTCTGGTACCACTTCTTTGCCAGTTTCACGGCGAATAGGTCATCTGGTTCAATTGGAGATTCGATAATGCCTGAAAATGTTAAATTTTTATAATAACATTGTGGTATTCTCTGCAGACTGCCTGGAAAAAGAATGTATTGCATACAGTCGATAGACTGTATATGAATCAAATTATGTACTCTTGCAACAAAAAAATTTAGGGCCCCAAATAGTTTCTTGTGCCCAGGCCCCTTTACGAAGAAGGCCGGCCCTGATACCAGTGTAGGTGGTTTAATAGTAATAACCAGAATTTAAAAATTCATAAAACTTCTTCACGGGATATTAAACTCACACAATTGAGCGCCAATATTTGATTGAAACGGAGACACAAACCTTTAACTTGGTTATGAATTTTATCGTTGACCATGTCCCACAAACCCCAGGAGGTTTCGTTTTCGGGCACAGGATTTTTCTGATCCCACTTCCCACACGCATATTGGTAAAAATCGTCGCAAGGATCAACAGAGTCGTCAATACCTTCCTTGATTTTATCACCTGTTTCGAGGAAGATATGATATAAAGCTTCCGAGTACAAAGAAATATAAAGAAATAACACATCAAGAAAATGATGAAAATATCATCTTAGTCCTTGACTAACTCGAAAGAACTTACCGATCAACTTGCATGCTTCGGTCTCGCATACCGTGCTCTCCTGCTCCTTATTTACACCGATAGCTTCGCGTTTTCTGGAGAACAAACTTTCCAAACCAAGAGGGTAGTCCGAGAAAAACGGAGTAGCACTTACAACAGCGCCTATGGACGCTCTAGAAAAAGAATGTTACAAACTTAGATTAAACAACAATTATATTATTAATTGCATGCATAATAATTAAATTATTAATTGTTCCGTTCTTATAATTTTTAGCTGACAAATTATCAACTCGTTAACTTGCTTTTAAATGTGATTGAAAATTTAATGTGGACGAACACGATTAAAAATGAGAAAATTATAATTGTAGAAATTATAGAGAATTGAAACAATATTTCGGAGGGCCGAATATAATAATAATTAGAACTTTTACTTACAAGATCAAAATCCGAATCATTTTCGGAACGTAACTGAGGCCGATCTTCGCAAAAGCAAAGTCGGTTTAACGACCAGTCGTCCTTTTGCGAAGTGTAGAGGGAAAATTGTGTGCGGTCGTTTTATAAGCGTGAAATACGGGGGAGACGATTTGATAGTCCTAATAATATGCTCTGATAATGCAAACACATCGAACTAGACAGAAAGAATGCATCCTCTGCCCTTGAGGATTCCATAAATACATATAATTCTAGTATATCAATGATGCCACCCAACATCTTCGTCCGTTAGTGAAATGCTACTTCCGTCCGCTTTGATAAAGACGGTTACATCCATTACCAAGGATTCAATGAAATGATAACGAATGCATATCATCAAAACAAAGGTAAAGTATGTATGTTATCAGTAGACTGCGGATATTATGCAATTATGATAGAAATAGCGGGGGCGTTATTCGAAACACAAGAAGGATTACAAGAATTTCAGAGTATCAATACACACACATTGTTTATAACTTATTGTTAGTAAAATTCTAAAGGAGAGTGATCAACTCCCTATGGTTTCTGTGTCCTGCAATTAACGGACACAATTTTTATTTCGCATAAAAATCCACAGTCTAATGATATTTGTAATAAAATAATGATAGTTTTAAATATTTCATAGTTAGTCATTACATATTACAGTCAGACCAATTCTCATCATAATTACTTCTTATTGTAGAATCAATTTGTATTGATCTTGGATCCTTTCTATCTTTTAAATAGTTATCAACCACGTTACTTCATTAAGATCCTACTATTATTTGTTTTTTTCTTTTTAACTGTAGATTATTTTGCAGGATATTCCATAAATGTGCTTTTTTAAAGGTCTCAAAAATTTTCTGATTCCACTTTCTCAAGGGTTAAGGGATGATATAGAGCTGAGTTTTAAAAAATCCTGTAAAACGAACCGTTAAATAAATATAAGCAAATCCGTGGTCTGAATCGGCCGGGCGAAGCAAGCAATAGGATAACGCGTTGTTTTCACTATATAGATAACGCGAATCCCGCACCCTTGCAATCTTGCAACTGTGCAGAATACCGGCCCGACTTGTAGGCGCGCACAGTGGCCCTGCAGAAACAGAGCAGGCGTGCTGATTATGTTGTTACTTATTTAGTAGTTCTTTAGATAATTTAAATCTCCGATGTCTTTGGTTATGAATTACTTTGTATTTCTTGAAATATTCATAAATCAAAGAATAAATACTCTTATGTGTTCACTATAAGCTCCTAAAAACTCATTTTCCTCTGATTGCTAGTTCAGCTTTTATAATTTAATGGGCAAAATGTTGACGCTTTATTTTACACGTTCGTAAAACCAGCAATTTTTAAGATTTCCGAAAATTCTTTGAGATACGTTTATATATCATTACAGATGACAACATATACGGAAACTTGAGCGCCCAGAGGCACCGCAGAGAGCTACGATGAATGGAGTACGGATAACAAAACGCTGCGTTCAGACGCGCAAAGATTCCCAGTTTTAACTTACTGTCATGTTCATACAGTGACTCCCATTAATATTCGAACGCTCTAAAAAAACGATAACTGGTTAAACATTGAACTACGCGACTTGAATTTTTTGGGGAAGCTAGAGCAAATAGTTTGCTACAGAATGTGGAAAAACATTTTTTCAAAAATTGCAATTGATCAGAGTTGTAGAAAAAATACTAAAAGTTGCATTTTACAACTTTTTTATGTGGGCCTATATTGAAAATTTAAAAAATACGTTTTGTAGATCTGTGTCAATTATATGCACTGCAAAAGTTTCATTGAAATCAGTTGATGAGGGAAAAAACGACAGGCATTGAAAGATGTGAGAATCTACAAGATTTATTGCAGTTATAGCCCGAAAATCGTGAAAATCTGACATTTTTAACATCGTTAAACGTTTGTAGCTCATTGCAACGTTAAACAATATTGACGAAATTTTCAGAATATGTTTAATTGACACAGATCTACAAAACGTATTTTTTAAATTTTCAATATAGGCCCACATAAAAAAGTTGTAAAATGCAACTTTTAGTATTTTTTCTACAACTCCGATCAATTGCAATTTTTGAAAAAATGTTTTTGCATATTCTGTAGCAAACTATTTGCTCTAGCTTCCCAACAAAAATTCAAGTCGTATAGTTCAATGTTAAACCAGTTATCGTTTTTTTTATAGCGTCCGAATATTAATGAGAGTCACTGTATGTGTTTATTTTGTTTTAATATTTATTCCTGCAAATAATACTATCGGTAATAATACATTCGCTGTATAATTCACGTATAAAATTTCAATAGTCATGAATTGAACGTTATTCGTTTAAAAGAAACATATGAATGACGAAAGTACAGGTAAATATTAAATTTAACAAATGATGAATATTATTAATGTTTTTTATTTTATTTTTTTTTGTACATGCACATTTTTATTATCAACTTAATCGTAGAGTACTAATGCATTCGCATTCAGATTCTATTCAGATGCTACTGCCATTTTGTCGATACAAATCACATTGGAGTCGTCAGTAAACGAACACAGGCTTCGGAAGATTGATACCGAAAGCTATTAATCGTGAAATAAACTTCGTTACTTCCATATGCTACATTTCTTTTCGGGGTTCATGGGGCTTCCTGCTGGGCATCCGTAAGCTTTCGCGAAGTCTTCAGAGTTCGATAGAGATCCGATTACTCTTAACGGACCAAGACTGTGCGGATCACGCTCTAATCGCGACTTGATTTTGTCTACATCATAAATTGTACACCACACCTATAATTAAAAAAAAAAGAACATTATACTTCTGAGAAATAGAACAATTCATGAAATAACTTGAGTAAGAATGGTAATATTATTACATTAGCAACGGATAGGAAAAACATTTGATTGTTAGTGAAATTCTGTAAACCAGGTAACATTGGGTCCGGGACTTCGCAATTCCTTTGCCTTCGTTGATACGCTCCGAATACAGCTTGCAAGCCCATTGTATCCGCGATGTTTTCACTCGACGTTTTATCACCATAATTCTAGAATTACATATGTGTCAAATCATGTATGAATCATAGTTACATTTTGATGTGTATACCGTCGGTGTTAAATTACTCCGCAAAATTAAAGGTTTGGTAAATAATGACCGATCAATTGTCGATCTTAGAATTCCTGAAACTTTGTGTATATCAATACCTTACTCAATTGAGACTGTTGGAGAAGTTTGTGACAATAATAAATTATATATTATTCGTGTAACAACTGTATAATAAGCAGACTGCGGATCTTTATGCATTTATTCCTTATGAAAATGTTCAAAAAAGGCTAGAATATAAAATATGGTAGAAATTCGTACAATTTTCATCTGTTTTGGATTTACAAGGCTGTTCCCATTGAAAATAAAATGTTGTTTCGTTCCACTTTCTTAAAATGCATGAACATTCGCAGTCTAATGATAAGCGATGTGGAAGTTGATTACTGAAGGCAAATTAGAAATTTTACCTCTATCGGAATATTCGCCGTTCTATTTTCTTCCACGCTGTATTTGGTATACTGATCTCTGAAACAGTTAGCCCGTTTTTCATATGCTTTGTCTGCTATGGCAGACAACCATCTCGAGTATTCGCCATGTCTATCGAACAAGCGACCTAAAAATAACCGGTTGTAGATTAATATTTATTTTACAAAAAAGTATTATTTCGTAATTATTTACCCATATCGTCGAATCCGTGATTTACTTCGTGAGCCATTATGAAACCTATGATACCGAAGTTAGTGTACCTGTATTAAAAGAATATAATCTTTTAATGGTTTTACTATGATACGTTTCGGGCTGCAGTTATCTTACACTAAAAAAGTAATTCATGCTTACCATGGTTGTTTAGGACTATAGAATGGACTTTGGAAATCTGCCGCTGTTATTTCTGTAAAAAGTATAGCGATTTAAAACAATCGACAGATTTGATAATAAGCTCAGGACTTACCGAAAGTATTTTCAGTGGGCACGTAAAAGGCGTTCACGACCAAAGGATCTATATAGTATCTACAAATAAACATTTCTTGTAATTATAAAACAAACAAGGCGTTTACTTCTGCTTTACGAACGACAAACTGTTCAGAAATAAGCCAGTTCGAAGTGACTTACTTTTCAGTAGGATTTCCATCATTGTCGTGAAGGCTTTTCAGATTTACTCTCTTCATATATCGCATTACACCCAACGTATTCTCGAAATGTGACTTGCTGATACTGAGCTAGAGGATCATTCAAACAAATTTATTTTCTCGTTTAATACGTAATTTCCAAATTGTATAATGAATAATATCTAAAAGCACTTTAGTGAGAGTACAGAAGAAGTAGTTTGTAAAATGATTAAGAATGTTCACCAGATTGACAAAATACTCACAAATAAAATTATACAAGGAAACATGTGAAAAACGTGTGAACCATTAAATACCATTTGAACTGTACTTACTCCTTTAAAATGTTTTTTCATGGCCGTACGGTTTCGGTAGACAGACGGATAACCAATTAACTTATCCATAAACACCAATTTGTTCAATATAAATTCTCTGGTGGTATCGTCCATCCAAGTCGATTCCTTGATCTGATGTTCAACTTGCTTTTGAATATCGTCGATCATATCCGAAGCCTTGAATAATTTAATATGAACTTAATAGTTTTATTCCTCGATGCTGCTTCTTTTCGAGTAAGTGTTACTAATGGAAATTGCACCGTAAAAGACAAGGAATTATGGACTTCTTAATTAAAGATATATAAATACCGTTTTCAACCAATCATCAGAGAAATATCGTTTTACGTATTCATATCCTAAATAGTACTTCATTTCTAATTCTTCAATACATTGCATGGACCTGTGAAAAAATACAATTGTTTGTAAAATCGTTACTATGAAATGAAATTAAAAAACGATACACATATTATACATTTCTTTAAAGTTGTTACAATAAAAAAATTCTACGATAAAATTTGCAATACCTCTTATCGGATTCTCGCTCATATGAATTCCACTCGAAATAAAGCTCTGTCATATGTTCGGTAGTGGCTTTTACCGTTAATCTGATGAAGTTCCAATGAACGTAATTCACTGAAAAATATTATTCAAATGTTCTTAATGATTTTATGACAAAAATGGGCAAGCACTATTTAAAGCAGTGAACGTAGTAGAAAGATTTAAATACATCAGCGTATTGGTTTTAATTTAATTCGATAATTAAAAGAAGAAACAAATATTGCGTCTCGCAATCAATGCAAGCAATTTTTATTTTGCATAAAGATCCGCAGTCTATTAATAACTGGTTGCTGTTATTGAAATATTTATTATCTACGCAATATGTACTATTTCTATTTGCATACCGATAGTCCTACTCGGTGTTTTATCCAGTAATTTTCGGAGCCCTGCAAAATAAGCATCAGACGGGATTAGGATCATCGCATCGCTACGAATTTCCATTCCCGCCGTTGCAAGTAGGTTTCCTACCTTGTTAGCCCAATTTATCTACGAGAAATAAACCATGCACTTAACAATTCCTAACAGAAAATAATAATTTAAAATAGCTAGCATGTATTTTACAAATACAGTTAATTTAAAAATATTTCGAAAGTGAAATATTTAATATAGCAATGATTTGTAATTGCGCATACCATCGAAATATAAGTAACTTCAAATATCTTATTGCTTAGCAAAATTCACAATAAAATACTTCAAACAATAAAGAAGTTCAAAATCATCTTACCTGGCCATCTATTGTGGTTGGTTCCAAATCATCATATCTCTTCTGCATATCTTCGAGTGTACCATTCGACACGTCATAATCTTGATATATGGTCTGTAAGAAACAACTTACATAAATTCTTTAATACACTTAGGAAAAATATATATTTACCTTTACGAGGCTCAGCTGAAATTCAAGTAAATCTTCAATATCTTTCTCTATCCTCTCCTTTGGTATTTCGACATTTCTGGCTTCGATAAGCGCCATGGTAATGTTGAACATATATTCTTTATACATCTTTCTTAACTTCTTTATTTCTTCCCTTTCTTCCTCTTTCCATCGTCTCCTTCTTTCCTCGTTTTCTCGTTCCTCTTCATCTTCATAATCACCACTACCCTCTTCATCATCCTGCTCGGCGTCATCGTCGGTATCGCCGCTACCACTGCCGCTATCCTCAGAGTCGTCATCATAATTCCCATAATCACCAGAATTACCAAGATCGTTGTCAACGTTTTCATCTTCAGTGTCTTCATCATCGATGTATATGTACCTATTCAGTTTTTCATTGTCTTTGCCCTTTCTCGAATGTATTTTAACATGATGACGTGCAGGCATTTTTGAATGATGCGATGGTCTGTTAATAGTCCTCTTATTATGAACAACTCTCTGGTTATTAGCTTTCCTCTGTTTACGGTTTGACTTGTAACGAGCCTCTGATCGAGTCGCAGCTCTTCTCGTTCTTTTCTTGCTAACATGCTTCTTATCACTCGGTTTAGCGTTGCTGTATTTTCTCATTTTGCGATCTAATCGTTTGTTAATTCTCTTAATGATCCTTTTATCTTGCGGAATTTCGTTGTCCTCGTCATCTTCCTCATCGTCCTCGTTCTCTTCGTCGCTATGGTCGTCATCTTTCGGCCTCTCTTCGCTGCCATGTTCTTGACTGCCATCTTTACCTTCGTCCTCATTGTAGTCTGGTGGCGTGATTTCGTCGCTGCTAACAAGCCTGTACATTTTGTATGGTAGGTCCGGTGTGGAGATCTGAAACAGCGTTGCTTGTTGTACAATAATTTCACATTTGATTCGCGATATTAGTGTTGTATCGATAGAATAAATTATTTTGAAACGTTCGTTTCCTGAAAACATAATAAACTATGCAAATAAATATAATCACCGTTAAGTACGTATAATTACTATCCCAATACTCTGGAACGTCGACATCAACATCGTGTAAACTATTCACACCAATTAAACGAGCGTAATAATCATCCACGTATTGCCAAGTGTACAATTCATCATCCCATTCGTCGTCCTCCATTATTAGTGGCCAGCCACCGATTCTCCATAGCGAAGTAATAAGCGGACCAAGTCCTATTCTTTCTATCTCGTCTGCAATTCAGACAGTTCGGTAAATCAGACTATTGCGTTCGCAAATATATTTTAATTACGTTAGAAAGTGATAGAAAAACATGAAATATATGTTTTACCTGTGTCCATACAGGCGTTGAACGCTCGCCTAGACAGTTTCAAGCCCAGGAGATCGTCAGGCTTCGATTTTTCTTGTAATATATCTATGAATTTAATAAGTTTTATTAATTACATTGATCAATAAAATTGTTTTCATAAAATTCTCTTGAAAAATCAACCTCATAATCATATTTGATCTTTCATACAAGTGTATGAACGTTCATACTACTTGTCGCAATGTCTGGCCATTGCTCGGCGTTTCTACTTATCGGAAGTAGATGTTCTTTGCTCGCTCAATATCGTTATCTGCTAATAATATCAAATTACTATAGAAATAGACATCAATAATGGAAAAAGTGTGTAAAATCGTATAAACTGTATTTCGCATTAAATATTTTTAAAAGTGAAATCCCTTACGAACATTTCATATCTTTGTAATGTTTCAAGAAAATGATTCTTGGCTTTCTCAATATCGTTATCTGCTAATAATATCAAATTACTATAGAAATAGACATCAATAATGGAAAAAGTGTGTAAAATCATGTAAACTGTATTTCGCATTTAATATTTTTAAAAGTGAAATCCCTTACGAACATTTCATATCTTTGTAATGTTTCAAGAAAATGATTCTTGGCTTTCTCAATATCGTTATCTGCTAATAATATCAAATTACTATAGAATTAAACATTAATAATGGAAAAAGTGTGTAAAATGAATTTTATGTGAATGTAATACTCTTAAAAGTGAAATCTGTTGCGAACATTTTATATCTTTGTAATGTGTCAAAGACAGTGATAGTATTAATTAGTATTAATGAACAGTTTAAGCAAACATTAACAAACCTAGAAGACGCTGCTCTACTACAGCATTCGCCTTATACAATGGACTCCAAGCATCTTTGCCTTCCGGGAGGGGATTCTGTTTTTCCCAATTCCCACACGCGTACTCGTAAAAGTTTTCACACGGATCCACGTCTGGGTTCATGCTCTCGGTCATTATTTTTGCTGTCGAAATTAAAGGAACAATATGATTTTATGCAAATCAGAACTATTCTCTTACGAGCAACTGAAGTTACAGAACGAGCACGGTGAACAGCTCTGGAACTACAAATCTGTACGCGGAAGAATCTCCCTTGCACCGAACATTTATTATTTATACACTTTAGTAGAGGAAATTTTTATATTTATAGTATTTATAGTGTATAAAACCATTAACAAAACGTTGACTACGTTTCACTCAGGCAATAAAGTTTTACCGTGTGAAATAATAAAAACGATTTATTGAACAAAATATGGTAGTGTAATTACTGTGACAGAATTCAGAAATATGGCTCATAATGAAGTTGTCAGAGTTGTCTCCTGTTCCCAAAAGTGACAACCATATTCAACCATCGATATTTTCAATACTGATTTCATTATACGAAACCGGTTATTTAATGGCTGAATAATAGTCGAACTGACCTCAATTGGTTACTTGAGTTATGTAACTGACAATTTGCTCGCATAATAAAATGAAGATACATTTATTCCCTTACCAAGTGCAACGCATTCTGCAGTTTCACAAAGTGAGCGTTCTTCCGACTTTTTCGTATCTGATTTACCATCCGCGCTGTACAACCGTCCTAAATTGCGAGGATGGTCCTTCGTAAAGGCAGTCGTGCCGGTAATGACACCGACAAATGTTCTGCAAACACAATTATTACGGAAATACTTTGGCAGCGCCGACTTAACGCTAAACCTACCACCACCGGTCGAAGCGACCGGTTCCAGATTTATCATTTTACAATTATTGAAATAATAAAAATGATTTTGTAAGAATTGATTCTATAAATATCTTTAGTAGAGCACGTATTATAATAGAAGCTGCACAAAGTCTAAATAAGATGAATCTTGTCATTTTTATGAGGGAACAAGTTACTTTTTTGAGGCTCGGTAGGTTTAGTGTTAAACTATAAAAGACGAATAATTTCGCTTACAGAATCCATACGATTCGTGTCATTTCAGTAGCACATAAAATATGACACTTGGCTGCAGAAAGAACGCGCAACCTTCCTGCGTATAGAGTGAAGAACAAATCGCAACCAGTAGTGATTTCATATTTATGTAAAACGGAAGGACCCTGAGGCTGCTGATAATACGCATTTTGTATCAATACTTGTGCGAGTATCCATAAGTGCATCATTTCCGTCTATGTAAGCCTCCTACATTAGCATAATCACTCTTGTATTATTAATTTTAATACCCACGAATAAATGTATTAAAATATTGACATAAATAATATTTTTGTCGAATAAAATACAGTTTTTTTTAGACACGCTACGTCTATTAATTCATACGGATTTATGAATTTATCAAATGTAGTAAAAACATTTTAATAATTTAAATACTATAGAAATACAAATTTTTTTAACATATCTTATTCTTGTTGTATTTGATACATATTAAATGCCTACAGTGACTGTTGATATTATTCTAATAATTATATTAACGATACAATTTAGTTAAAAATGTCCTTCAAAGTTTTTGTTAAATAAAAATAACATAGAAGAATAAAGAAGATAGTTTGTAATTGAACAGTGGTTCTTAATGTCTAAAACACAGTTATATCTACAATTTTAAACTATGATACATTTTATTTCTAAAGGGGGGATCTCCGACAGCTGAAGAACAGAACGGAGTGGGTCGTAACATTTTACTATAACTCTTCAACCATGAGAGATATCGGGATGAAATTTCCACTAAAATTCATTAAAAAATTATTCCTATCTACTTTAAACCAAATATACGTTCTCGGCGCACCGTTTCGATCAATAATAAAAGCAAAACAAAGCAAATTAGCAATAATTAAAATGCTCTTGAAAATGATCCACACCTGGATCGAAACGTTGAGTTAAATTTAATTATTGCTAATTTGCTTTGTTTTGCTTTTATTATTGATCGAAACGGTGCGCCGAGAACATATATTTGGTTTATATTAAAAATTTACGATCGAGACATACGTACCTGTCTACTTTATTAGCGAAAAATGTGTATTCTTTTAACTTTTATTTCTTTTTAATTGTGGATTTTTTTGCAGGATATGTCATACACGTGCTTTTTTAAAATCTTAAAAATTTTCGAGTTCCACTTTCTGAAGGATTAAGGTTTTAAAAGAGGACCGCGTTTAAAGAAATCCGATGCGATTTTATATATGATTCCGAAAACTATGTATGATTTCATTTGTTTAAATATTATCCATATGGTATATATATATTAATGTACTACATCGGCCGTACATTTAGCAGTATTATTAAATTTACATAAAAATAAATAGTAGTAATCGCAAAACGACCGGACACGATGTTCAATGTTACACTAAGTATAAATTATATCAGTGCGGAAATAGTGTGGTAATCATTCTACATCATACTACTTTTATATCATCGCTTGTAACAGTATTATTATTGTTATCTCAGTAAAATAACGGTATGAATGATAGATATACACATACAAAGATACCTTCGTATAATGTAATGAATGAATTCGGAAGACTATATGTACAATAACAAAATAAATCATTAAGTAAATAATAATGAGTTTGTCGGAAAATTGAGTAGACGAAATTCAAAATTACAGGAATATTTTGAAAATTGATGTCAACATATGATTTCTCAGCTATTAAAATTATTAAGAGAGGAAATAGCATTCTATTTTTTGGTTTCTATTTCTTGCAATCGACGCAGACAATTTGTATCTTGTCTATTTATTATAATTACGATACATTGAATTTGGAATACTTTTCGATTACATCTGTTGATCGGAAACCACATTTCCGTCGATGAAATATGTCGACCGGTTAATAAAATAATATATTATACAACTGTAACGCATACAATTGCAGAATGTACGTGTTCGTCGACTATGTAAATCAGGGGACCAGCATAATCTTTATTTTTTAGATTCGTATCAGCATCCGGATACGCTGCAGAGATCACGGATCGTAGAAACGGTAGCATCGGGATCGTTCGATGCGCTAACATTCGAGCGTAAGGACTGCGCAATCTTATTTTTCATCGGGGCCAGAATAACCCGAGCAAGCCGGCTCCGAGGATGCAGTCTGCAATCTGAAAATATATTGCAGAAATATACCATGTTAACAACGTTGCCGCGCAGACAACGGCAGAATGTGTCGGCGACTGGATATCCGTGACAGGAGAGAGTAAATCTGAAGCGGTAGCCAACTGTTGCCCGATCGTGGATCGCTTCGACGCTGACACGGATAAGTGAAATGAAATTCATCGATTCGAAGACGAGACAACTCGAGTTCTAATCAGAAAGTTATGCAGAAATTGGACGGCAGGCCTTAAACGGCGACCTATAACTTTTGTTCTTCGTTTGGGAAACACCGAACTGCTCTAGCTACCACAAGAAAATACTCTTTGGCGTGTTTTATATATTTATTTATTTGTTATTCCTTCAGATTGACTGGTTTGCATAGCAAGTACAATATTATTAAATTTGGCTTACATTAAATAGGTTTTACATTGTTTCTAATTAACACAAGACTGGATTTACATATTTCAATTTTTCGTAATCTTTACAAACAACATGTGCTTGTATCCAGAAATTGATTTAATCCTTTCTGATTGAAACATCTTTTAATCACTACAATTATGAAATCAAAAATGCGAAACTGATCAGTCCTAGACGGTTCGTGTTAATCCCTTGCCTTACGATTTATTTTACGGTTTCAGTGACTAGTTCTTCTTTTGTAGTTCGTAATTTCCTGCAAGAGGTGAAAATTTATGTCTATTGTATGCTTACATATTCTCCAATAACTATACGTTAACGAAACCAAAATAGAATTTCATCTCGGTTTAAAGGAAATTAATAACATGCAGTGGGTGTACAAAGTGTTCGTACACCTTTTAAAATAGAATAACTTTCTTATAATTGTACGAAACGATCTGATTTTTTATAATCAATCAGAAGCATTGGTTTACTAAATGATCTGCAAAAAAGATTTTCCAAAACTGACAATTTACAAGATCGCATGCAAAAATAAAAAAAGGATTTAGAACATTTTTTTATTAGTGTTTTTATGCGAAACAAGAATTGTTAAAATTAATTCTTTACCCATGTTGGTACATACATAAAGCATGTATATCATTAATAGTCAACGGGTTTTATTCGTTTATGAGAAAAATGGGTGAATAAAATTTCAAAGAGTAAAAAAATTGGAGGCGTTTAAGAACATATCTCCATGTTCTTTTCAGCTTAAAAAATTTTTTAAAACAAGAACAAGAGAAATATCTTTTGCGAAGTGAAGAAATTTTTTACGAAGTAGAGCAGAATAAGAAATACCAAAGAATTTCTTACAATTTTTATTTTTGAATATATTGCAACTGTAATCCGCAGATTACGTACGACCTCGAGCAATTATGAATATATTATCAAGGCTTGGCAATATGAAATATTTGATATCTATCTGTAAACAGATTATAGCATTTAACGTAACATTCCCTCCTCGACGATGTGAACGTAAAACGGGTGATCACGATGGGTGAGAGTGAGTAAAAGGATCGTAATCGCGATCGTCATTCTAGAAGTGAAGCACGTGCGAGAATGAAAGTCCTTGTGGGAAACGGTATGCGTGAAACGAAGAATCGAGAGGTTTTATTAAACGCCGATTCCGAGCATCTTGTAACGTGTATTATCCCCGTGAAGATGGCAAACACATTTGAATGATGAAACGAATACATAATTAAATTTCAAAACGTTTAATTGCAACCAAACGATTTTATGGAACACAGAGATTCACGAAGTTCATCTTCTGTATCCGCGTTTTATCGTTGTACAACAAAATGTATATACAACAACAAATGCATTTCTAGTATACGTGAAAGTAAGAGTTGCAATGAATAGAATTTATTACTTAGTATTGTAATTGGATTAAAATGTTGCTAACATCCAGCGTCACGCTGAATATACATGGAAGGTTCAATCTGTGAAACAAAAATTTAATAATTCTTGAAAGAAAAATAATTTATTACAATTTAAAAAATGAATCGATCGAATATTGTTCCAATCGATGTAGTTTCGGCAAAATTGTTTATATTATTTTACTAATATAGTAACATTATTTATTATGGATCTTAACCTTCTTAATAAATAAAATTTGTCTAATAAAAAGTGTAATGGCTAGCCAGCGGATCTTTATACAAAGTATAAATGTTCTATCTGCATTGTAACAATGTGTTTCTTTCAAAATATGTTTAATGTTTAATGTGTGAAAAGAAAACTAATTTCAAATAAACCGCCAACATTTAATCGCTCAAAAGAAGTATTTCATCGATGTAGTGCTTCTCAAACGACGTTAGTAAAATACTAAAACTATCTAAATATAGTACAATTAATTATAATGGTATTACACTTTTTAGTATGTTATAATACTAATACTACAATTGAATATGCGCTTCTGTTAGTCTCGGAAAAGGAGACACAGATTCACCGGTAAGGTTATGGACTCACTGTGTAAGATATAATTTCCCAATTCTTAATGGGGATTCATATCACATTAATAAAGTATTAGCTGGCTTTATAGGATGTTAAAAATCCTGAAATTATTCTGATACCGTATATAGATTTAAAATACTTCGTTGACTAAAGATTCAACAAATTCTGATGCATACATTACACGATCAAATTATATTTAATATTCTTGTCATATGTTAATCATAAAATGTTCATTTTTAGTAACAGACAGTTACATAATAGTGATATGTTCTTTTATTTTTTATAACAGCAGACGAAATCTCTTAACGTAATCAGAAAACAAGAAATCTAAAACCATGTCGATGTTAGCGCGCATGCGTTTTATAAATGGTGGGGGGATTCCTCGAGGAAATATTTTCCATAATTTTAGTGCAAGAGGAATATCTGCTCCTGCTTTGAAAAGAAGCAAAATGGTACGTTTTTTATTGCATATTTAAAGAAGATATGCATGTTGAAAGTAGTTTATTAAATAAAAAACAAAGTATTGAATTTATTGTGTGTTCAAACGTAAAAAAATTAATCTTTACAAATCGTTTAACGTTACATATTTTTGCGTTTAAATTATTATTATGATTGTTATCCTTGATATTTGATAAATGTTCATCTTCTACGATAGAAAAATGATATGTGAAATAATATCGTGTGTTTCGACACAATTTCGTGTTGTTTGGGCGTAACAAGTGGTTGAAATTCTGTGTTATTACTTATTACCCGAATTATCCTGTTCGTATTGTATAAAAACAGTGAAACTAATACGAAAATTATAACGGACTTCGTTAATGTATCTGTGGAAAATCGGGATAATGAATATTTATGAAATAATGTTAATTTTTTCGTATCATATGTTACACGCCGAAGAACGATCGAACATTTCCTGATCGTATTGATCAAGTTTTCCCGTCACCATGATCCTTGAACAAAGTTTCCTCGTACATTTTTTTTAATTCTTTCTAAACACTAACCACTGACTTGCGTTAAGAAATTTTTTTGTTTTTCGTAACGTATATATTTAATTTTTTAATAATCTATTATCGTTTAGGGAAAACTCACTGAAGAAGAAAGAGAAAAAAATTTGAAACCATTATTGTCTAATGGTTGGTCTGTTCAAGCAGATAGAGATGCCATTTACAAGGAGTTTCTATTTAAAAATTTCAATCAGGTTTGTCGTAAAATAATATTAATATTGCTAAGGACAGTTATTATTATGGAAAATATATCATTTGTATAATTTCATTGCCAGGCTTTCGGATTTATGACTAGAGTGGCAATGCAAGCAGAAAAAATGGATCATCATCCAGAATGGTTTAATGTTTACAATGAAGTGAATATCACTCTCTCCTCCCATGATGTGAACGGTTTATCACAAAGGGATGTTAAACTTGCAACGTTTATAGATAATGTTGCTAAATTGGATCAAAATTAAAACTTGCTTGTATAATAATTAACATCCGCAAGCTTGTAAGTTATGTTTCTTCACTTAATTCTACCTATTGAATGTTTCACACTTGTTGAAGATGTATTATGTAATAAATTCTATTTGTGTTTCATAACGTTTTTAAATAGTACAGTATGAGATTTAGAGAGATATATAATTTATTTTTGTATATTTTACACATGATATTAAATTATGGAGTCCTAAATTATCCTAAATAAAGCAGATAATGAAAATTACTGTGGGTCTCATTTTTCTGAGGTCTCTTTTGGGGGATTCTCCGTTCCAATTGCCCAGAAACTCTTAATAGACTTTGATACACCTGGACCATTATTTATCAGTATGAGTAAACCTGCCAAAGTAGCTGCAGAAAGCAAAACCAGTGAAACATGTAAAACCTTTGGTAGTATTGGTCCGACAACACTGGGACGAGCGTAGTCTGTGATAATAGCCTCCAAACCCCTATTTAACAATTATTTAGGTCATTATTAAAATTAACAGAAAAGTGTTTGAACTACACTGCTGCTCAAAAGTATGTGGACACTTCATTAATTCTTATAAATACCTGAAAAAAGTTATGATATCTTTGGTACACAGTAAGTGTCCACATAGTTTCAAGTGGCAGTGTATGTGTAAAGCAAAACTGTAAAATGTGTTATTTACCAATGAGTATGCATTACAGTTAAAAGAGACATAGCTCCATCAAGGATTGCATTTTCTGTTATTAAAGCAGCTGGAATTATGAAGGGCAGTGCCACAGCTACGGCCCTTTCCATAACCCACAGTCGTACGTGATCACCTGTAGGTGTGGCTGCATTACGATTTTGTTGTAAGCCAACAGTTGTAGTCTTTGGAAACTACAAGTGAAATTAATACTTATTTTCTTATTATATACACTGTTGATGTCTGCTCGTATTCGTAAATCAATCGTGTGTTATGTCTAACTATACTCACATTCTACAAAAGTTTATTTACCTTAGCCAGAAAACGATTGCCACCATTATTTAATGTATTAGAATTTAAACATCGATTTATACTAGATAAACTTGTCGATGTTCTAGTAAACTGAGGAGCTTTGCACGTGTTTGAGAATACACTAGATTTTGAAAGAGATTCTGGAAATGTAAACATAATATAATTAAAATTTCATGACACTAAAAATAAAGTGATTTTCAAGACTTTTAAAATACATCGAAAATTAGAATTAACATGATGAATACATGTTACTCTATTTTTCTCATAATAATAATGTTATAATGTTAGGTTAAACGAGAAGTGTAAAAAGATCTTGCCAGTACAATTGCACACATATGAATTCTGATAAGATTATGTAAACCAGGAGGATTTAAACAGTTTCGAAAATTATAAATGTACTTACCTAATTGTTTAACCTTTCGGAAAATGTTTCCGCTGATCACCCTTTCGAAAATCATTCTGTTAATTATCTGCTGCTGAATTTATCAAAATGACTCCTCTTTTATGAGGGAACAATGAAGTTCCTACTAATTCTCGTGACAGCAAATTTTTACAATTATAGTCACATACAGGTAAAAATACGATTGCAAATGAACGTTTTGAGTATCGACTATAGTGCACTATTTATGTATACCAAAGTCGATTATTCTCGAATGTCGAATCAATTAATTCAATTTTACAAGTCGTATAATATAAAAAATCTATGCATATATATTCAAAATAATACATACGATACATGTGTGCTACATGTATAAAAATTTTCTTTGCAAATTTCTAATACATATAAGGTTTATATCACTGTGATGACCATAACTTCGTTAACAAAAGTCATGAAATCAAATAGTACTAATCTTATTTTTATTCATCGAGTAATAATTCTATTTTAGTAAATACCGCAATTTAATAATACTTGTTGGAAATGTGCATAATACACGATATACATATATTTACAGTGTGTCCGGGTGATTTTATGGAATACATATATATAGTAACATTATTTATTATACAGGGGGTCCCAGAAAGAGTGTAACAAAACGAAATGGGCATTTCGAAACGCTTTGTTTTCGAATTATTAACAAAAAACGGACCAATCAAAGCGCAGATACAGTAGGCGGATTTCGGCTAGGCCAATGGCAACGCCACATTCAACGGAATCTATGTATCGTCGAGCCGAGAATTACCTTTATAATTTGCTTATGTAGAATTACCTCAGAAATCACACATTTCTTTTTCCTACAATCTTTCTAGAACACCCCGTATGTACAGTAGAAAAAGTTGTTCTTGTTGAGAGACACCGGTCTAAAGCACGTGTTGTCATTCAAGAATCTATTGATAACCATACGATTTTGGAAGTAGGTATAGTAATTGAAGAGCAATTATTTACGAAGACGTGAGGTAATTTTCCAATCTTCAGGAAATGTAAACCAAATATGATTTTCACTAAATAATAAGATGTTTTATAAATGTGAAATGAACTTTCGCTATATTTCAAATTTAATAATTATTTAGATAAACAATCAAACCTGACATGGAGAAACAAAGTGACAACTCAGGCAATGCTTCTCGTGGTAGATATGAAAAAGGCTTCAGAAAGAATCATAATTTCAGACACAACCGAGATCCACGCTATGGTAGTAAAATGTGTAATGAAATTTGTTTAATATGTTTACTTTGTGAAAATGTATCTCACTTTATATTGTATACATTTTTCAAGGGCATCACAAAGATAGTTTTAATAAGAAACCTTTCAAACGGAACTGGTCGAATAATCAAAATGATGGAAAAAGGAAAAGATTAGATGTTGGAAGACGATTAAAAGAACACGAAGTTGGTATTACAGAGTTTATCGGCGATGATGGATTTTTTGGTGTAATTAAAGAAAGATACACAGATTTCCATGTTAATGAAATCACCCTCGATGGAGAAATAGTTAAGTTGACTAATCAAGACATTCCAGAAGATCCAACAGAAAATCAAAATGTAGAAGACTTGAGGCACACAATATCAGATACTATGTGGAATCAACTGCAAACGCTAAAAGACCCAGAGTCCTCTCCTATAGAGATAGACGTAACAAATGTAGATAAGGATCAACGTAGAGCGATTCATACAATTGCCAAAAAGATAACAAATGTCATTAGTCAGACAATAGACAAAGACAATAAGAAGATTATGATGATTTTACCAGATAAACAGGACAATAGAATTAGTATGTTTCAAATGATTCTTGAAACACGGTTTCTTTATTTGTTTTAATGTATTACATTCTTTTACTAGATCATTATATTAGAAGAGATAACCGGATAGATTGGAAAAAAAATGGTGAATATTGTTACTTTGTATTGCACAAAGTGAATATGGATACAATGGATGCGTTAAATCAGTTAGCTATAAACTTACGTATGAAAGCAAATAATTTCAATTACGCTGGAACAAAAGATCGTAGAGCTTGGACTAGTCAATGGGTTAGTTTGCGAAAAACCGAACCATCAGACATATTGAGAGCAGCAAAAAATGTACGTGGAGCGTATGTGGGCAACTTTAAATTTATGAAAGAACACTTAAAGCTAGGTCTGCTCAGTGGCAATCATTTTAGAATTGCTATAAGGAATGTAAACGGAACAGATGAACAAATTGAAAATACAATGGTTTCGTTGAGGGACAATGGTTTTATTAATTATTATGGTCTACAGAGGTTTGGTTCTGTAGTTGAAATTCCAACTCATGAAATAGGCAAAGCTTTACTTCAGAGTAATTATTCCTTTTAAATGTTATAAGTACAGTAGGACCTCGATTAACTGGTCTGATCAGGAGACAAACAGCCTGGATAAATTAAGGCCAGAGGGAAATAATTATATAATATATATTATATTCCACAATAAAATTTCTATTTTTGAAAATTTATTTCCCTTCATAATATAATCATATTTAAACGCATATTTGTTTATAATTGGGATCCGCTTAATCAAGGTCCTACTAGACTCTATTTTTTGAAACGTTTATTAAAATATTTCTCAATTTTTATTTTCTTTTTACGAAATATAGGTAAATGGGATGAAGCAATTGAATTAATTTTGAAACCTAGAGAAGGGGAACAAGATGTAGATTTAGCAGAAGCTAGAAGGATATATGCAACAACCAAAAATGCAGATGCTGCTTACAGAAACATTAAGAGATGCGATAAGATAGAGGCAACATTATTGAGAGGTATTTGTATGTCTGGCAGTAGTAATCCTCAAGGAGCCTTAGATGCCTTACCAAGAAATGCGCGCTTAATGTATATCCATGCGTATCAAAGTTTGGTGTGGAATCAGATGGTATCAAAACGAATAAAAGAATTCGGAAAGAAACCTATCGTGGGAGATTTAGTATATGAAAGTAGTAGTAAGCAAGGTGATTTTGAAAATGAGGAGCTTGTTTTCAATGAAAATGTAGTTCAAACTGAAAATAATGATGAAAAGGTCGATAAACTTGAAAATGAGACTAAGTGTGTGGACAAAGAAGAAGAAATTAGTGAACTATCTGCAAATGCAACATATAGTCCAATTAAAGAAGTGACAGATGCTACAGAGTGCTGTCTAAAAATAAATGAAAATATTGGAAAAGAAAGTACTGTCAATGCAAAAGATGATGTTGAGGATTTGCCCAACCTTCCAGCAGTAAAGATTCTCAAAGAAGAAGATTTGCCCAACTATACGTTGGCAGATGTATTAATGCCTCAAGTTGGTTGGAAGGTCACATATCCACCTTACGCTAAACCATGGTATGACGAAGTTTTAGGAAAAGACGGATTGACTACAGATCTTAGACAAAAGAATAAGTAAGCTGTGGAAGAAATCTATATACATACATGATATTTGAAAATATTATCGCAGGTGCTCAATATTACATTTTCTTTGTTTCAGGAAATATAGTTTAGGTGGTGCTTATAGAAAAATATTGCAAATTCCTACAAATTTATCTTGGAAAACTATGCATTATAAAGAAAAGCATAGTGATCTTATTTCATGTGATATTGATGAAATGAGAAAGATGGCAGCTCCAAAGGATGATCCAGGTACAGTTTCTTTGCAATTAGAAATGTAAAAGATGTTCAATTATTTTTAATCTGAGAGGAAAATAAGGTGTAACGATTTCTTTTTTATTTACAGAAGGGCAGTATAAAGCTTTGATTGTTGAAATGTCTTTAAAATCATCTACATACGCGACAATGGCATTGAGAGAAATTTTGAAATTCGATACATCTCCGCAAGCACAAGCTGCTCAATCTGCAGCATGCAATGCCGAATCAGGAAACTGTGATATTTCAAAAGATCATACACAACCTGAAGAGGGAAGCTGTGCACAAGATAACAAGAGCATTGACGAAGAAAAGAATTCTGAAATAAAAGAGGAAGACACAACTAATCCTAATGTACTTGAAGAAAGTAAGCAGGTCGATGATGAAATGGACTGTGTGTAATTAAATGTAGACCTGTCATATGTTCTTGAAAAGGTGTTCTGTACTTTTTAAGTTTCTTGTATAAGCAAAGAAAAGATATAACAAATTGAAGCAGCACAACATACTATATATATATATATATAGTACTTCATACAAATTAAATTAATTTTTTCTATAAATTTACGCAGTTTTTGTTCTCTTTATATGTTGACAAAATTTGTAATATCAAATTTAATAAAGTGTAAGAATATCAGAAAGCTGTATCCTTATTTCGGTTAGTAATAAGTTCATTTATTACGTGATTGATAAAACACTTGAATATCACTGAAATATTTTTATGTATTTGTTTCTATAATAGTAAGTAATATAGAGGAAATCACCATTAGTGATAAATGAAGGTAAAAAGAAGTAATACTCAAAAATGTAATGAAATCATTACTTGATATTACTAAATAATGTACATTGTTTCTGTAACATTATAATATTCAGTACAATATAATTGTGAATTTGTTTTATTAAAATTAAAAGGAATGTCAAATTTCCCGCCGTTTAATAAATCTGGAGAATGTATTACCAGAGAGGAAATGAAAGTAGACAAACGTGAACCAAATTGGCACAAAGTGGTGGCAGAAAAGATCCCGGGCGTGAGTCAGCGTGAGTCACTGATATATATACTATGGATGCGGTATCCGAAATTTTCCATGTCACAAATTGAAAGTCCTTACTTCTATAAATCTATGGCAGAATTAGATGCCAGCGCCTCTAGGGAGAAACCGCTGTACTGTATCCCCCGTACTCCTCTTCACCACCGTGATCCTCTATACTTTGCCACGTGCTTTTTGGTGCGTTTGACGAGCGTATATTCATTGTTTGTTCTGAATTTTGTGGCGTTTACAACTTATCAGGTATGTTACTATCTTTATGATTTAATATTAGTAAGCAGAAAATAATGGAACACAAAGCATTACAAGTAGTCTAGCATTTATGTGATTTTGATTATACTCCGTTTTATTACAGTATAACGATGGGTAAATGCGTCTATTGCGGAAATATGAGCAGCAACCAAAAAAGGCAACTTTGCACAGGTTTGTACAGATAATATAATTTATTTTAAATTTTCAGTAGTACTAATTTTTTTGTTTTAATTCTCATATGATAAAACACAGATTTCCACGAGATTCAGCACAGTGCAAACAGTGGCTCAAAATAATAGGTTGGGAAAATTGGATGCCTACAAAGAATAGTTTGTTGTGTTCAGATCACTTTTCTGAAGACTGTTTCAAATGTAAATCACAACAGGAAATTTAAAACCGAAATCTCTACCAACTATTTCAACACACCAGGAAGTGTTTCAAGAGCATACCAACATTTTGGTAGAAAGTAATCATGGAAGTAAGTAACTGTGTCTTAATTGATTTATAATATATTAATGTAATTAAATGTAATAAAAAAAAAATATATTAAATGAGTGTATGTACTTTGATTTCAGATATTAATGAATCTATTGCAACAATTGCAGAAGTCCCAGAAGTCCCCATATACATGTAGATTCCATTGAATCTCCTACAACTAGCAGAGCGATTCGTATGTTCAAATAAGTTTCAATTACAGTATTTCGTTTTATCACATTATTTAAGTGATAAAGATGATAATTTTTTCCATAACATAAGAATTTTTGTGACAATATTTTTCATTGCAGTTGATGAAGAGTGTTATCTCCAGCCAAGTACATCAGAAATGAATTTAACTTAGTTCCAGCCCATGTCAGTACATACGAACATACGTCATGACCACCAAAATCTGAACACCCCGAGGAGTACTCTGAAAAAATTAAATAGCATCCAGAAAAGACTAAAATCTACCCAAGAAAGTAACAGGAAGTTGAAGCGACAAGTGAAACACCTAAAAGTAAAGGTACATTCCTTAAAAGAAGTAGTGAAAGGGTTGAGGGAAAAGAGATTATTGCCGGAGAATGCGTATTATAATCTTTTGGCTCTCGAAAACACTACGTTGGAGTTATTTAACCATATAATAACAAATAGAAAGAGCAAAATAAGTAGGGACAAATATCCGCCAAGCTTGCGTGTTTTTTCTCTAACGGTACACTTTTATTCTCCAAAAGCTTATTCTTATATACGCGAAACGTTTGATTTAGCTTTGCCGCATCCAGACGTCCTTAGGACTTGGTATACTAGTGTAGATGCTATACCAGGCTTTACGGAAGAATCCTTTGTTACATTAAAAGAAAAGTCTGACAAATTAAAAGCAAGCGGGGAAAAATGAATTTGTTCATTACTCCTGGATGAAGTGAGCATAAAGAAAGGCTGTCAAAGGGGGAGAGACGGAAAAATGCGTGGCCACGTTGATTGAATCTTGAATAACTGCCTTTATATTACACAATAACATTATTTTAATGTATCTAATTAACATTATTTTAATGTATTTAATTGTATTATTTTTGTATAATTATATGTAACAATTAATTATAGTAATATAACATTTCATTGTATATTAATGTGTTTCATCAGTAATAAATGTATTTCAATATCATTATGAGTTTGATTTCATTTAATGTTTCTCTTAAAACGTAAGAAATACACACCTATTTACCTTTCTCTTATCTACAACAAAAAAGCAAACAACAAAAATGTTACAAATATTTTTAATTCAATTTTGCGCTTTCTCTTCACATCATTAATCATTCTTAGTTTCTTTTATATTACATTTATTATACAAATTTCACTTCTGGTTGATTTGTTATAACTTATGATTAACTTGTGCTGTTATAACATACTATTATTTCAATCTTATAACTTTCATTTTTGAAACTTGCGCTATTTCCCTTAGTACACCGGTTTCTCCAAAGACGGCGCTGGCACTGAATTCTTAAGATGGCCCCGTTCAATTGGTGACATAAAATTTACACGGGGCTTATGGGCAAAACCGTATCCATAGTATATATATCAGTGGCGTGAGTACTCTTATTTCCACTCTGGTAAAACATTCTCCATGCTTATGAAACGGCGGGAAATTTGACATTCCTTTTAGATAATTTTAATAAAAAAAGTTTACAAACATATAAACATAAACTACTAAGTTATAAAAGAGTAAATTAACTACTAGGAAATAACAAAATGTTGTTAGTTATTGTTTAATAAATGCAACAAACATATTTGTACTGAGTATTATAATGCTACAGAAACATGTATATTAGTAATATCAAGTAATAATTTCATCATACTTTTGAGTATTACTTCTTTTTTTATGAACGATATATGGATAAGTAGTGTTTCTTTTTTATCACTGATAGTCATATATTAAAACATTTGTGGAGGATACTGGAAGGACTATCACTTTGACAAATTTAAAAGTATAAGAATACATAATATTAAACGTTAATTTAACAGAAACATGGTGCTATTAGGTGAAACATTTCCAAACTTCGATGCAGAAACTCAAAATGGCACAATTAATTTTCACGATTGGCTAGACAACTCGTAAGGCTATATTTATTCAATCAACATAACCTATTATGTTACGTATTGTTTTTTTCTATTGACATTTGATTTACATACAGTTTTTCCACTTATTTTGTATTATTATTTCGACTAATTATATATATATATGTGCAGAGAATATTTTTCAGTATTTTAATTACTGTTTACACAATACTAAAATACATAGCGTAAAAAATATTTACTCTAGACAATTGCCGGAAATTATTGATGTATTGAAACATGTTATTAATTTCAGATGGGGAATTTTGTTTTCTCATCCGAACGATTTTACTCCGGTATGTACAACGGAATTAGCTCGAGTGGCAAAATTGATGCCCGAATTCAAAAAATTGGGAGTGAAAGTTATTGGTTTATCATGCAACTCAGTGATATCACATCGTAAATGGATAGAGGTAAGTTTGATCTGAACATGTTATTTTAAAAAAATTTTATTTGACATTTTACGAAGATAATAAACAATACAGGCTGAATAAGAATTTACGAAATGCAATTGTATCTTTGTGATTTTTAGGACATAAAGTCTTATGGAGAAATAAACGACGAGTTTCCTTATCCGATAATAGAAGATGAATCTCGGAAACTCGCATCATCATTGGGAATGTTAGATCCTGCAGAAGTTGATGGTTATGGTATACCTATGTCTGCTAGGGCAGTATTTATCATTGATCCTGCTAAAAAGATGCGATTATCAATTTTATACCCTGCAACAACTGGAAGAAACTTTGAGTAATTTCTTTTCTGTATTTTCGAATGCTTCAATTTTTATTTTCATTATTGTATAATTTTATTAATACCACTTATTTTTGGACACAGTGAAATTTTACGAGTAATTGAATCACTTCAACTGACAGAAAAGTATAAAGTAGCAACTCCTGCTGACTGGAAGGTTTGTATTTATGATATCAACTATCTGTTTGAAACATTATCCTTATGGTTATAAAATGATTAATTTCTGCATTATGATTTTTCAGAAAGGTCAAGATGTTATGATTCAGCCTACTGTTTCTGAAGATGAGGCAAAAACGCTGTATGACAATATTAAAACTTTAACACTACCATCGGGCAAAACTTATTTGCGTATTGTACCTCAGCCAACCTACACATAAATAATTCTTTGAAATATGAAAAACAATTATTTTACAATGTATTTTCTTAAATTACCACAATTGATGTTGTAAAAATTAAAGTACACATTCTGATACTATACTGAATTTTTTCTAATATTATAGTACTGTTGTATTCTTCGAAGTATAATTATAAATAAGCGTATTCATTTAGTGCCTTAACATTGGTACATAACAGCATATCATTCCAAACAGAATACAGTAGAAATGAACATTTTTTATTTAAAATTTCTTAATAATTTAGGACAAAAATAATTCAAAATAATGCGCTAAAATAAGTTTTCGAAAATTCCATGGTTAAAATTTTCATTGTCCGTGTCTTCATGCACACTTTCCACTGTTTCTATTAACACAATTCACAACTTATTTTTTTCTTGTAAGGCTGTTCTTCGATAAAGGTGCGTGTAATTATCAAAACGAAGATTCTAATGTTGGTATTTGCAAACAACAGAAGAAGCTGTTTATTGTATCACCCAATGTAATTAAAAGTACACTGTGTTATATACATTTTTCCAAGTACACGATCGCTTAAGGTCTCTAGGCATAATGTATATAATATTTACACTGCTCTTGTTTTCTTTATTAAGTTATTACTAAATTTATTTTACTACATTATGGTTATACCTTATTTTATGCCTGAATGATCCGCGAACTGTTGCATGACTACGCAATAGTGTGATAGCAGTTATATAAAACAGTCCCTCGTCAAAACCAATAAAGATCATAAAGAATAATAAATTTAACAAAACTATACTTTGTTATTGTAAAGTTATATAATTAAAAGTTAATTACCACACAATATATCGAGTGATAAAATACTATTGCCAGCCTTCGTACTTAAACAGCTTCATGTTATACATTCACACTGACAGTAATGGTAATGAGCACGTGGCTCAACACACGAGCTCTCATTATTTGTCCCACTTCTTCCATATGACATGGAAGGAGAAATCAAATTCGATAAATGTTTTTCATTCATTTTATCAAGTTCTTTGAATGCACTTGTGCTCTATTTAACTAAGAATTGTCGATGCATTGGGTCATTTATTTAAATGTCTGTCAATCGACCATCTTCTTTCTTTTTTTTTATTTTTTTTGGAAATATCGTTGTGCGAATACTGCAGAATTATTGCAATAAAAATAGACGCAACAACGGAAGATTTGATCATTATCATCACCAGTATTATTCAGAACTCACTTAATTGTTGTCACTTCACTCGCTCGTTGTGTGAGTTTCTTGTTGCTGATCAGCTTGAAGTTCACCTTCCATTCTTGCTTGTCGTTCTGCTGCCGCTCTTGCTTGTCTTCCAGCACTAGACCGAAGATTTTTTCGTTCTGGAGGAGGTTCTACACTGAGACGTTTACCGCTTCGTGGTTTCTTTCCTTTAGTGCCTTTATTATCTTCTTCTACTTCTGATGCCGGTTTTGATGAATCCCCTTTAGTGTTATTAGTACTTTGTTGCGGTGTAACCGTTTCATCCGGAATGGTTGTTACTTGTGTTGTAGAAGCGGGTGTTAGTACAGATGCAGGAGTGGGTGTGGGTGTAGAAGTTGGTGTAGGTGTTGGTGTGGATACTGGCGTGGATGTTGGTGTTGGTGTTGGTGTATGTGCTGGAGTTGGTGTCGGCGTACGTGCAGGTGTAGGCGTAGGTATAGGCGTGATTGTGGTCGCAGGTGTAACTGTAGTTGTTGGTACAGCTGTTGTTGTTACTGCAGGCGTTATTTCAATAGTTTCTCTTTTCTTGGTATTCTGGGATGTTTCAGTTATAGTGATAGTATTGTTTTCTTCTACTGGGCTTGGTTTAATTGTAACAGACGACGACCTCGATCCGTACTCCATATCAACTGCCGATACATCTACAGGTGTTATAGTTGTCGCCGGAGTGGTCGTTACAGGCTTTGTAGTAACTTCAATTTCGATTCGTGGCTTTTTATTCACGGGTTCAAGTGTTACTTCGAGCATACTTGACGGCTGCGGCTGCTCGGATCCTTGATTATAGTCCGTTCCACGGCCTCTTTTATCACTTGATCGTTGAATATCTTCGAGATTTCTTGTTAAAAGCTCTGCGCTGGTTCTACTCAGATGTTCCAGAGCCTCTTTCATTTCCTGGTCTTTGTTCTTCTTCTCCATTCTCCGATCAGAAAGATCTGCTATATCGTTTTGTTCCATAGTTTCTCTTTTGTCATGCTCTACTCTACGCCTGTCTTCACTGTGTAATGCTGACATATCGGTGTACTGTTGTAATGCTAGTCCAGGGTCCATGGAATATCTGGATTTTTTCTCAGTATCCTTCCGCTTAGATGTCGACTCGGTGATCGTGTCTCGTCTCGAGTTATTTCCTGATGATGTAGGTTTACGAACTGTTGACGCAGTCGAAGTTGCTGGATTCAGAAGACCACACTGGGCAAGGCTTTCATAGGCCGATGACACACCACCGGGTTGCATGGAGAACGGATTCAAACCACCCAAACCCAGTGGCGTATATAAAAGACTCGGATTTGGAAAAAAGAAGGGGAATGGTGTCGTTGTTGGTATCGTAGATGATGCCGATGAAGTCGAAGGCACCGAAGATTTACTCGTAGGTGGTTCCAATTTACTACGAGATTTACCAGCGCTACTAATGCTGGTCGAGCCAGTGTTCTTACTACTGACAGAACTGACAACTGGATTCGTGTCGGCTGCTGTGCTGGTCGTCGTTGCACCCAAAGCAGCTTCCATGCCCGCTAAAGACGGTAAACCAAGTCCAGCAAGGTTCGCAAATAAAGAATTCGTGAGACTCATGTTGCTTAGATTACTGAGGTTGCCGAGTCCACTCAAAGCACCTAAGCTTGGTAAACCACCGAATGGCATTAGAAGAGGATTGTTCTTCGGATCGAAATTACCAAGTGAAAGACCAGATAAAAGGGAGTTGTTCAGATTACCCAGCGAAGGAAAGTTTAGGCCTGAAGCCATGGACGTAGCTACCAGATTCGCTTGATTTGCTGATTGTTGATTAGTAGGGCTTGGCATCATAGGAGGTCTTCCTGGACTCTTACCCTTATTGACATTCCCTCTATCATTTCCTGACAATCTCTTTTGCAAATCATGCGGAAGATTTCCACGTTCCTTCACAAGTTCGGCCCACTTTGGATCCACATCGAACATTGGGTTTTCGATTAACCATTGTCCTAATCGTTTTAGTTGTGGTGCTTTGCTTCCAGTAACCTAAATTATATATATAATTTATTTAGTAATATTTCACTAAACTATTGGGTTGGCAAGTAAAAATTTCGGTATTGTAAGGTGAAATAAAACCGAATTTCTTTATTCAAGCGATGAACTTTCATCAATAAAATATTTTCTATTTGTTCATTTTGGCAAAAGATCATCGAACAAAAGGGAAAATATCTTATTCATTAAAGATCATTGTTTGAACCTAAAAATTGGGCTCTATTTAAACTTAAAATAAGTAAAATATAAATTAGTGATCGAGAGAGCAGCGTAGAGGAGTTTTTCTTACAAACCTTTTTGCCCGTTAATCGATTGATTACAGCAACATTTTCTTCACCCGTTAGTTTTTTCCAATCTAGCAAAGATGGATCCACACGAGGGCGTCGTCGTCTAGGTGCATTCAAATATTCAGCGCTCAACTGTTCAGTTATGGCAGTTTGTTCAGCTAACCACTTGTTTACTTTCGCTTCATGCGAATATGATCCAATCTTAGAAGAGTATTCAGCAACTTTATTAATATCTGCGATCATTGCTTCGTAACTCTTTCTATGACCACTCGATGACGAGGAATGTGCGGAATTGAAACTTTGGTGTTGCTGCTGCTGCTGCTGCTGCTGCTGCTGTTGAGACTGTTGCTGATGTTGCTGCTGTTGTTGTTGTTGTTGCTGCTGCTGTTGTTGCTGCTTTTTAAATTCACGATTTTGCTGTTCTGCTTGAGCAATTAAGGCAGAGAAGCTGTCTTTGTGCGAATGTAAAGACGGAGGAGGCAATCCAGACGTGGAACTTGATGCTCGTGAAGAAGGAATCGACGTAACGGTAATAGAAAATGGTTTCTGGGTACTCGTAGGAGGATTCGGAAGACCCATTGGTGCAGATGTCGGAGTAACTGTTACATTCGGCGTGATTGTGCTCTTTTTACTGTGTTCAGGATAATGAGTGCTTTGTTGTTCTTTTGCTGCGCTCAGTCCTAGCACTATTTCGTCAAGCTTTCTGCGTTTCTTCTCCTTTCCAATAACAGGTTCATCAGGCGGTCCGCCCTTTCTTTTCATTAATTTATCTAACATACTATCTAACTTTCCCTTATTACTGCTAATTTGTTTATTTTTATTTGGCATTGAAAAGTCTTGAACTTCGTTCATAATATCTTTACTGTTGTCAGTGCTCATTTTTGGATACCTGAAAATTATTTATATTTGAATTTATACTTGAATAACTCGTTGAAACAGTGTATCCGATATTACATAACTTTACGGATGTCTGAAAACTCAATTTCTTATTCCTTAATACCAAATACTCTACTATTGACCTCGCAAATCACATAAATACACAAACAATTATAATTCACTGATATCGATTTCAGAGATGAGTATTCATATTGTATTATACGTTGAAATTGCATTTCAAGTAATAATAATCTTACCCAGCAGACAAGTCGATGGGCGTTAAAGTACTCGAAGTTCCAGGAATAACAGTCGGCTTTCCAGGAACAGTATATTTCAAGTCAAAAGGTATACTCGGAGTTCGTGCTTGTTGATGCGCTGGCGGCGGTTGGACCGGCGTGGAACGCCTCGATTCTTCAGACTGTGACTCCTCATTTATTTCCCAAGTGTTAGAACCAGATAACACTGCAGGCTTACTTAAAGCCGCGGGAGGCTGTACAGTTGTATGACTACTATTCAATAGAGCATGTAGTTTTGCTAAAACAAAAGCATAATGTACATTTCCTGTGCGTTGAATAATTGGAAATATTTATTAAAAAACTGCTTGATAATGTTACTTGTCCTGTTACCTCGTTCAGTCTCTACATCAATAGCAATGTGTCTCTTGCGTTTTTTCGACAGTGGTATATTATTTCCTGGAGTTGGATTTCGTGATACTCCATGATCTGTAGTTATCGTAATCACTTCTGAACATTCTTTTTCGTTTGACGGAATGTCCGCTTCATCGCCAGCACTGAAGTTTACAGACACCGGCCATTCCTTGTGTTCGATGGCATGAACAATATGCATTAAACGAGCTTCAATGGCATGCTCCTAAAGAAACGAAACACAATTTTAAATACGATAATGGTGATACGATAAGAACATTTAAATAGATAGAAATGAATATGTATTTGCATATACAGTCGGGGGAGAAAATTAAGTGGACATCCTTCAAATACTAATAACTTTTCTCAAATAGGTTCGAACGACTTTTTTTACACATTGCCTAGTAAACTAATCCTTCTAACACCTTTAAAAAATTCAAGTTGTTCGGATCAATATTAAAAGTTATTCATTTTCAAAAGTTATCCATTCAATTTTGTCCCCAACTGTACATGCCTTAATAGTTTCTTAATCAGTGCTAAACAATCATTTAAATCGTAGAGAGAATGTATACAATTAATAAATTTGCTGATTATCAAAAGTCAATCGAAATTGTACTTTTTATGCAATGTTTCATAAAACAAACAGTTCGTAAGTAATTTAAAATGACAGAGGTAGATAAAACACTCTTTACAAACAAGTTAGTTTCTATTTACCTTCGGCCATTTCACAGAATTATTACAATTGTGTGACAGAAGATGCACAACCGTAGGCTCGTTATAATCTACCGGTTTATCACGAAGAACGAATGTGTCTATTTGAGTTAATCGTGATAATGGTTGTATAACTTCCAAGTCTGGAAACATTGCTTTAAGCTCAGCTGCTTGAACGCTGCATTTATCTTCGATTTTGCATACTTTTTTATCTTTGGAAGCTTCCACTATTTTTCCTTCTTGTGCTTCCACTGCTTCGTCTTTAACAACAGGAGGATCGGTTTTCACGTTCGTTTTATTATCCTCGATTGTTGCACTTTCGCTATTTGTTGTTAATTTTTCTATTGTCTCCGTTGTGTCTTTTTGTTCCGTTGAACGTTTATCATCAGTCTCTTTCCCAGTTTGCAAGGCTTGCGACTCTTCAACTTTTTCCTCTTGCGATTCCTTCTCTGTTTCTGTTATTATATCTTTCTCTTTATTTTGACTTTCATCCTCCGTTTCTGTAGTAGTCGTACTAGTGGTAGTAGTAGTAGTAGTAGTGGAAGAAGAAGAAGTAGTAGAAACAGTAGTAGTTGTAGTGGTAGTCGTAGTAGCAGCAGCAGCAGTAGTAGAAGCTGGTATTTCCTCTGAACTTGTTGTTTCATTACTTGCTTTCGCTTCTTCGACATTGTTAGTTCCTGTATCCTGATCAGTTTTAGAAACTTCAGTTTTTATCGATTCTACTACTATTTCGCTTTTTTCTTCAGATTTTATTTTTGTAGCAGACTCCTTATCCACGGATGTACTCCTTGGAACGGTTGTAATTGTTAATGCATTACTCAGAGCTTTCTCTTCAATTTTATTTTCAGCCTTGATAATAGTCAATTCAACTTGACTCTTCTCCGCATCTATGTTCTCTGTTCTCTTGTCTGTCACACTTGTGTCTTTGTCCTTTTTCGCACCTACCTTTTCTATTTTTAAAGTACCTTCGCCTTTTTCTAATTTTACAAGTATTTCGTCTTTATCGAATTTCAATATGTCCTCCCTATTCTCAATCTTGATTGCTTTCTCGGATTTATCCATGATTTTCGATGTTTGAATGTTGCTATACATTTTCGAATTTAAAATTTTATGAAATGAAAAATCAGGATCATTTAAAATCGTGATATCGGTACGGCCTAAGCCATGCTTCGCAGCTCCAAGCAGCAATTCTTTATCATGTTTTCCAGGTTGCCACCAATCGGGGGTGTCACCTGATGGTTGACACAATGAAAGTCGTTCCTCTAAGTGTGGATGAGACAATATCTCCTCACGAATTTTACTTAGAAGATCCACTCGATCTAATATTTGCCTCGCTTTCGCTGGACTGAGATGATCAACAGGAACGTCTGAAAAATCTTGGATATATACAAAATGTTCGATACCCCTATTGCCTACCAAATATTTAATGTCCGAATTCCAATATATTTACTTCTACCAATAAACATTTGATACGAGCCAAATTATACACATACCTTCTTCATCGTTCAACTTTGCATTACATGCTTTCTTACACATTGCTCTAAAAGACATATAATAATCCGTAAGATCGTTATCTGTTTTCTTATCAAATCTAGCAATACTTTTAAATTTCGTCCAGTCGTATTGTGCCTTCTTCCTATCATAATTTACACCGTAGGTTGATACAACGCGTAAAAATTCACTTTCCTCGCGACGAGACCACTTTGCTTTTTGTTCTTCGATGCGAGTTCGTTCTCTTTCTTTCACCATAGCTTCCATTTTTTCTCTTCTTTCCATTTTCTATGCAAAATAGAAAATTTAGTCTTGCAACGTGCCTTACAGGCATTTAAAACGCTGCCTGAAATTCCATGTACTTACCAAAAGATACATAGCAAGTTGTTGCAAATCCCATCCTTGCATGTTTAAAGGTGGTTCGTTCATAGGAGGATTATGATTCATAGTTGTTTCACCTTCCATTCCAGTTTTCGCTTTTTGTAATATTTTGACGTCGTCTTTTACATTCTTTACGCTTCGTTGATAAGAAGATATAACTCGGCGCAAGCGTGTATTAAGATCAACTACGGAGGGCCAAGTTTTTTCGTCGTCTAACATACCGTCATTTCCTTCATGGCTGCTGCTAGGTTCTGGTATAGGCGTATCTGCCTTATTGGATATAGCAGGTGAATCAGTCGGTGTTTCGCGACTAAATTTATCGGAGTCTTTCAAGTCTTTCAACATTCCAAGAGATTCACCATCATCCATGTCGTTTTCCAAGCTGGCGTCATCTCTGCTGCTGCTGCTGAAATTTTAAGAAGCATTAATTTGCAACAGATACGATTTTCTCGATTTCTTACGTTCAATTCCATTTCCACTAAAAATAAAATTATCTAATTTGTATGCACTCGTGAAAACAGATACATACTTAACTGATCATAAATATAACAGTTATTTCGAAAATACAGTCTACAGGTGTACAATGTCAAAACTAAAAAGACTTCCACATTTACCACTTTAGAAGGCTGTACATATTAAGAATTTACATTGTAAACATAATGTTATGGATAATTATGTACATATGTACAATGTAATCAATCGTTTAGAAGAAATTGCTTAAGGATGACTGCATATTGTCTGGTATATATGTATATATAGATATATATATTTGTATATGCATAATCCTCCTTTGCTGTAAACAAACTCTTGTAGGAAGTAATATTTTAAACTAGGTGAAAATGGAAAAATAATTTCCTTTGTTGTTATATCGTATAAATTAAATGAAAAGGGGGAAAGTTTACGCTAGTTCTACCATAGGCATGATCATAAGCGAATTAAAAATGCGTGCCAAGCAGTGTATGTTAGAATGACTTAGCGGTAGCAACATAGACACGGAAGAAAGACAAATAACGTAAAGAGAATAATTACTCACTTGCTTTGTGTGGTCTGAGACTGGGAAGGGGGAGGACAGCTTGTAATGAAAGAGAGAGCGGGATCGATCCTCATCTGGTCGTAATTCTCGTAGCCATGTTTGTAGCAGCCAACTATTAGGGATTTATCTGCTTGCGAGTCCCACCATTTCACTGGTCGTTCCGTCAACTGTGGAGGGTTTATCCGCAACGCACTGTAGGGCGGTTTCATTTACAATTTGCCAATTTATTTATGCCAATTAGATAGTAAAGTTAATACGAAATTTTGCACTCGAAATTTCAATAACCGCGAACCATACGATATTCGCTGAGTAGCAGATATGGAAAAGAGGCTCGTTTCATTAATCAAATTTGGAGAATCGTAATTAACACTTAATATACTTCTTTATTTTGTAACTAAAGGCAAATGTATGTAAACTTTCAAACTCCTATTCCGTTTGCCCCTTTAATACAGTGCACTGCTTTCTAATTACTTCTTACCATGACACCGATGACTTGACCATCTTTGACCATTTTATAGCCGTACAAAGTGTTTACAGTAATTCGAAAAAAGTTGCGTGTATATTTGTGTACATGTTTATAGAATAGGAATGGGAGGATTTTAATATTAGTAATGTAGGATCAGCGACTGATAGCTGTTTACAGAGCTACGAAGTAAACATAGTTTTAGCTCTATGAGCATTCCTCATACAATTACAGCTCCCAGGATAAACAAATACATTGCACATGCAACTATAAAGCTCTGTATAAGCACATATGTAAGTGCACGATATTCCATGATAGTCAGTTGAGCAAAGAATAATGAAGGTTCGTAAGTAAATGTATTATTGATACAAGAACACTAACCTGACATGAACACCGTCAGAAATGTGTTGAACTAAATCCCCGATGATCTCATGCTTAATGTAGTAAAGCATTCGAACTCGTAGTAGAACTCTGTAAATAAGAAATTGGTTAATTATATTTCTGTTAAACAAGCATATAATGCTTTAACCTTTAGAGGTACGGCATTTATCCATTAAAAACTTGAAGTTTCTTTACATTTTTCGTATTACAAATTCAAATTTATTCTTTATACAACCAACGTGTTATGCTAAATTCTCAAGTTTATCCCTGGCCACTGTAGTGGCTACACCTGGCCCTCTAAAGGTTAATAAGATAAAATTTTTAATTAAAAAATATATACGTAACGTACTTGTTTGCGTGACGACTCAAATGTTTCCTGTAATTACTTTCCAAGAATATGTCTCCGTCGTACTTCTCAGCGTTACTCCAGTGATTTGGATCGCTTGGACCGCCGTTAACGACCGATCCTCGTGTCTCTCTACCTTCTCGGACTCTGCCCTTTTTCTTCTGTCTACTGTTTCTTCCGCCAGTGTTAATGCACACGTTCTTAATTTTTTCTCCATTCTCTACGGGGGTAATGAGGTCCCAAATGAAGTTACGAATCTTCTCATCCCCGCGATAGTAACGCAGACAGTAAAGCAAAATGACTCGTGCACAATCCTCGACATCCATTTCGCGCCATCCTCGACGGAACTGACTATGCTGAAGAATCTCATCCCATCGACCCCAGCCGAACGTAAGCAGACCTCGTTCTACCTTGAAGCATTCACTTCGCGCCCAACTGCCATACATCACTTCACCTTCACGTGGCACATACTCGTCGCAAAACTTCCGTGTCTTCTTACCAAATTTGTCTCTTCGTTTTTTACCTTTTGATAATAATAGACGAATTACTTACATTGTTATTTATCATACATTATAAGCGGTTAAATGTAACAAACAGATAGGTCCTACAAAGTATATGCCAAACACGTAAGTGTCTTTAGAATAATATAATAGTAAGCCACAGTGCAGAAATGACACGAAGAAGACTAACATTTGTGGAAGTATTTGTACTATGAATATTTTCTTGTAGTCATAGCATATTTTGTATACATTCCGTGTGGAACTAAGAATCATGGATGTTACATTTGATAAAAATGTTGTGAGTGAATGCTTTGCCATGCATTACACAATACAAGATAAGAACACCGTGTTAAGTTGCCAGAATGAATGTGTGCATGATAATACGAATGTTGTAATCATTAGCTTCATGGACATGCATGCATGTTAAGTGCATTTACGTGTATATGTATACAAAACATTTGTAGCAGAAATATTTCTAAAATGCCTATACAATTCATCTAGAACGAAACACTATATATTGAAGTTTATGAAAATAACCGATGAAAAAAATAAAGCTCAGTATTATTTGATTTTTTGATATTCAAAACATTTAGTCAATTAAGGGAGTAATTTGCATTATTCGGAAGTATACAACTGCGCGTGCAGTTATTTTCATAAAGCTGTGACTGTGAATAATGCAAATTAAGTCTCATAAACGTAAAAATAGGACTTTCGAGGGTAATCGCGATCTAGATTGATCTAGCGCTTTTGACTACTGAAAAACCCCCTTCTTTACTTTATCAAACTACGATAAATTATTTTCCCGTTCCTCTATACGTTAACAAACTTTGCATCATGCAAGAATATTCTGTTAATAGCGACTGAGCATGAATAAGAAAAGTATTTTTCAAACAATATCATAAAGCGCGAACATTTATGCTATATACATGTACAATGTAACATAAATGAGATGTTCATTATGTAAATCTCATATGATGAATGTTATTACATTGAAAAATTAGTGGTTACAACATTTAGTATCAAACACATAATTACTTAGAGAAAAATTTTAGTGTCTTCATAGAACAAGGATTTGATAGACTGATAGTCGCGCTGCTAAGTTTGTGGTTAATAAAAGGAAGACTCAAGTTTTCGTTATTAAATGTGTAAATATGGCAATACCTTCATAATTATCGCAGATCATTTATCCACACCAGGTATCACAGCCACGGAGTGATATATTATGTGAAGTTACGATACTAAGAATGGTGTTGTGCTTTAACATGCATCAACAATGAACATACCTCTACCTGTTAACCCACTACTCGTTTCGTCATCGCTATTATCATCAGAACTGTCGAGATCCGACATGACAACTGATTCGTCATGACCGTATCGCTTAATTTGAGTTCTTCGTCTTGGCTCTGATATCACTAATTCATCCTCTTCTTTCTTCTCAGTCGTATCGATTTCCGCTTTCTTCGCCCATTTCTTCCAAAAATCTGGATCATCAATGTTGATGTCCGATCTATTGGATGAACACGCGAAGCTAGCCTTGGAGAATGTCGATCCTTTTTCCGCTTCTATAGTAATGATCTACAGAAGAAAAAATACTCGTATTAAAACCACGAAATAGCGCGTATCCCTAATAAAACGATAAACAGAAATGTGATCGACTTACTTGTGTCCTGCGTTCAAGTATTTGTTCTATATCTTCTTCGCAGAATTTATCTCCAGCATTGTCGTCATCCATAATAGCACCATAAGCACCTTTTTTAAGCAAGTCTTCTATCTCCTTCTTCGTCAGCTGTTTGTTACTGGGATCTTTACCCCCTTGACTTGTATTCATTGATTGTAAAATAGCTTTATCTAATCCAAGCTTCAGAGAAGCTTTGTCAAACATTTCTCTCTCGTAAGTATTACGACAAAGCAACCGGTATACCTTTACCATCTTTTGTTGGCCAATTCGGTGACACCGGGCTTGTGCCTATATAACCAACATTTGTATGAGAAACATAGATAAAATGAAAGAAAAAGCTTAAAGTAAATTTTGAAGGATCACCGAATATAATACCTGTAAATCATTTTGTGGATTCCAATCGCTGTCATATATAATAACTGTATCAGCGGCTGTAAGATTAATACCAAGACCACCAGCTTTGGTACAAAGAAGAAATACAAATCTGTCAGAATCGGGTTTACTATACCGATCAATCGCAGCTTGTCTCAAGTTTCCTCTAATACGACCATCGATTCTTTCATATGGATATCTAAACAGATATTTTGAATAGGAATATTAACAAACCGTTCAGTAAAGTGATAACACAAATATCTCGAAACAAATGAAACGACAAATTATTTTATAAGTTAACATACTTTTTGTATAACAGATAATCTTCCAATAGATCTAAGCATTTCACCATTTGACTAAATATCAGTACTCTGTGTCCGCTGGCTTTAAGTTTCGGTAGTAGCTTATCAATTAAAACCATTTTTCCTGAACTGTTTACTAGCGCGTGATAGTAAGCCTCTGAATCTTCCTTTTCACCAGTCTTGTAATCCAATTGTATTTGATCTTCGGCGCCATTAAGTAGGAATGGATGAATACAACATTTTCTTAGTTCCATCATTGTATTCATGAGATTCGGAATGTTAGCTGACGTGGTTCCCTTCGCAAGGAAAGAAAAGTTTCGTTCTAGGATACCGCGGTAATATTTCTTTTGTATATTTGTTAATTCCACCTGAATAGACCAAAAACATTTATTAGAAAATGATTCACCGTGAACTATCAGTTGATCCCAAACTAATGCAATATGTAAAACATGAATCAATTTTTCCATTCACCTCAACGACTGTCTCTTCTTTTGGAGCTAACGATTTCTCCACATCCTCTTTAAGTCGACGTAACATCATTGGCTTCAAAAGAAGTTGTAATTTATGAACTTCACTCTCACTACTTAAATTCCCAAATTCTTTAAGGAATGCTTCACTACTAGAAAACTGAAGTGGTTCAAGGAAGTTCAGTAATGAAAACAGTTCGTTGACATTATTTTGTAAAGGTGTACCGGATAAAAGCACTCTATGTTCTAAATTCAATTGCCTAAGACCTTCGAGTAACTTGCAATTTCTATTTTTTAGCCTATGAGCTTCGTCGATAACACAAAGCCTCCAATTATATCCCTTTAATTCGTTAAAGTCTGTTATAATTATTTCAAATGTGGTGATCAAGACATTAAATTTAATTAAATCTTTGATCTGCTGTCCTTTGTCGTTTTTATAATAGACTTCGTATTCTTGGAGCATAGTCCGACTTGCTGCGCTATAAACAAAATAGTGTGTCTAATAAAAAGAATTGTCTACACCAAAATATATGCAAAATTATTTTATAAATTTTCGATCAACTTACGATCCATGATACACTACAACATTCATGTCTGTCCAACTTTCAAATTCACGTTGCCAATTCGGAATGGTTGAAAGAGGCGCGATTATTAAAAATGGTCCACGGATTCCATACTTATAAACTGCGTCCACAAATGTTAAGGATTGAATAGTTTTTCCTAAACCCATTTCATCCGCAAGAATACAATTATGCCCGTTGTACCATGAGAACAACAACCAATTAAGACCTTCTAATTGGTATGGTCGTAAACTGTTGTTACTTTTATAAATTGGTGATTCTTCTAACTTTACCCAGGCTGACGCTGCCGGTTTCTTTTTCGGCTAAGCACAAAATTATGTTAACAAAAAAGTAAAAGCATTATTATTATTTACAAACTAATCAGTTTATTTATTGGCGATAGATTACCTTCCACTGATCTTTCGGAGGTAATTTATTAAACCTTCCAAATTGAGCTATTTTTTCTGGATCAACATCCTCTTCCAACTCCCAAGTAGAGTCCTCATACTGAAGAGACCGCCATTTAACTAAATAATGTTTTAATGTTTCTCCGCTCGTCGGATCAGTATGTGTTGCTTCGTCGAGTACTCGATCAACTTCTACAAAATCTGGGTTAAATGGATCGTCTTCAGTCTGAAAAAAAGTTACTCTTTACTACTTATACCTACTTTTTACTATTTTACTACATATAAATATGATCATAATTCTTATAAACATTAACATTTAAAATTACTGTTTTGTATAAAACAATTAAAAATTGTACGAGAAGGTAACGGTAAATCAGTATTTACATTCTCAAAAATGTTGGTGTTCTGCTGTTGCCTCTGCTTAAATCTTTTCAGCTTAGCTTGAATTCGTTTGTCACCTTTATATAACTCTTCTTCAGTTCGCCATTCACAGTGCAAGTATGAAAAATTTCTATATTTAACGAAATACTCTTCAACTTCTATTATTTGAGGTTTCACTTCAGCGACTGCCGTTTCTGGTTGAGATTCAGTAACTTCGTCTTCTTGCTTGCTACTATCTTTCACGGCATTTTCAGTGTCACTGTTCTTAGTTTCCTCAGAAGTTTCAGCATCTTTTTCATCCTTGTCGTCTGGTTCTGGTTCCTTCTCAGGTGTTTCTTTCTTGGTGTCATCTTCTTCTTCTTTATTCTTGGTTTCTGATGCTGCATTTGATGCATTATCATCTTTATCAGTCGATGTTTCAGCCTTAACTTCTGGCGGCGGTGGTTTAATTTCTCTTTTCCCCATACGTGAACATAGTATGTGTTGCACAACCATAGAATCTTCATCCGTTGTATTCTGTAATAATACGGTTATTTATAACTGTATATTTAAAATTTAAATATATTGGAAAACACGTATAATAATGTATAATACATACTATGTACACAAAGTTCGGTTTATTAGGTCCGACGTCCCCACCTTCATTCTCCTTCTTAACAGAAACAGGCTTTGTTGTGTTTGTACCTTCCACTTTCTTAGAAAGTTGAGCATCTTGCAGAGGTACGTCGTCATCCGAAAATCTGAGCATTACATCATCAACATACTTTTTACGATGCGTATTTCTCGCAGAACGCCTTTTATTATCATCCCCAGCTTCTGGCGAAGGTGGTGGCGTAGCTGCTAATTCTTCACCGTCAGAGTCGGGTGCAATCCGGCTCTTACGTTTTCTAAACGTTGTTGCAAGATATTGGAAATTAATATTACCTTCTCCATTAACAGTCGGCGGAAAGTGCCGGGACAATTCTGACTTAATCTTTCAAATAATCCAAACGTGCCCCTCTGCCTGCGCGACCACTGTCCGACTGTTAATATAATATCGAAAGAATAAAAGTATTGTAATAAAACTTACTTTGAACTTCTGGGAGACTTTCCTGCTGAAACTTTCGAAGCGGTAGATCTCTTTCTAGCAGCTGCTTTCTTTTTATTAGGTGTAGCAGTTTCTGTAGCAGGTGCGGCCTCCGAATTTTCTTCTTTCTTCTCATCCGTTGAGTTGTCTTCCGACTCTCCTTTTTGTTTACCTTCATCTTTTGTTTCAATTACTAAAGGTTCGGTGGTCGAAGAATCTACTTGTTCCGGATCACCTTGAATGGACGGTTCAGACGGCTTCGTATCCGCTTCCTTCACTGCGCTCGAATCAGAAACTGCGGTCTCTTCCGTTTCTTGTACTACTTCGTCATCAGCTGATTCAGACTGATTAACTTTTCTATGAAGAAAATACAACATTATCAGTGAAGTAATTGTAATGCTTTGTTAGCAGACAGGTAATAGCCAACGTGTTAAGAAGCAATATTCATGTTTAAGGTAACTTACTTTCTATTACGTTTAGTAGAATCCTTGTCTTTATTTCTCTTTCTTGGTGCTTTAGGAGATTTTGCTTCTTTTGGAGGCTTTGGCTCCTTTTTAACTTTTGGTTCTTTCGGTTCTTTAGGCTCCTTTGGCTCTTTTGGCTCCTTAGGTTTACGTGGTTTCCTAGGAGGTCGAGACTTTCTGCCTTTATTCCACTCCTCTTCCATATCACCTGAAGATGGCTTAATGTCCTCAGAATCTGCTGCACTATCAACAATATTACTACTATCTCCAGGAGTTACTTGATTGTCTGATACTGGTTGTTCTGGCTGTTGCTGAGTAATTGGTGCAGGGGCAACAGCTTCTTTGTCAGCTTTCTTTCTACTCTTCTTAGCTCTGGGTGTACCTTTACCACGACCACGGCCAGTAGTACTTGAAACCTATTTAAAGAAACATATGTTAGGCGCTGCATTTTATCTTGTAATATATTTTGCATGTACTTAACATGGAGATAAGATGAAAATGAAGAGAATTGACTATTTACCTGTGGACTATCAACAACAGCAGCTGTAAACATAGGAGTCTGTAGTATACATTGAGGTCCACCGTTGCATTGGTCATTAGTTTCATGTTGCTGCAGTGCCTGCAACTTCTCCTGCAGAGCAACAATCTTTTCTTGATTTTCAGCGGCCGGAGGCATACAGAACAACTCTTGTAATTGCTGTTGTAATGCTGCTCTTTCTTGATGATGTGTAACTGGCGTACAAGAAGTACCAAACCCACCAGACGTAACTGCTGTTGATGTTGGATTTTGTGGTATATTGTACATAGTTGGTATAGTACTACCACTAACAATATCTGCAGCAGGAGGATATTGTTGGCCAGAACCCACAATCATTTCATTAGGGTATATATTATTTTTTGGAATATTTGTATATTCTGTAAAGCCTGGTTGTACTGGATGTGTAGGTTGTGAATTTGGCACTGGCACTGCAGTTTGATGAGGGGGTAATACAATACCACTGGTTTGGTTAACCGTTGGTATCTGTTGACCATTTAAATGCGTGGGTGGAACTGCAGTAGTTTGTGTTTGCAGCTGGGAAGATGAATTTGGTATAGCAGGTTGCAACTGTGGTTGATGTGGTATTTGAGATGAAGTTATTGGAGCAGTCTGTGGCATTATACCAACTTGTGGGGTTACAAGAGGTTGAGATTGTTGTGTACTTTGAACCTGTGTTACACACGGCGGTGTCGATTGAGATTGCGATGGTTGTGGTAATTGGGGCTGAGTAATTTGTGGCTGTGACTGTTGCGTTTGACTTGATGTGGGTTGTTGAGGTTGAGCAATTGAAGGTTGTTGTTGAGGGGTAGTTATTTGTTGAATTTGCTGCTGATTCAGTTGTGGTTGACTTATTTGTTGTTGTGAAGGGGGTTGTTGACCCATTTGAGGTTGTTGTACTTGGCTCAACTGTGGTTGTTGCGAAGACTGCATTGGTTGTTGAGACTGTACCGGTGCCTGTTGAGTTGGTACTACTTGTGGTTGATTTATATGTATTGGCTGTACTTGTTGTTGCTGCGGGCAACTAATGGGCTGTGGTTGTTGCTGCACTTGACTGCTAACTGCAGGTTGTTGAGGAAGTACTGCTGTACTATTATTAGTTGGTGGACGATTTACTGAATTTATTTCTAAATGTTGACTATGTTGGTTTGTTTCACATGTAGTTTGACTTTCAATAGTAGATGCAGGATTCTGAACCTGACTCTGTGCTGGTTGTTGAGGTAACGTAGACGCGCTGGGGCAATCAACATTCCCATTTGTACTAGATGTTGGTAAAGTCTGTACAGGTTCCAATTGAGAGATATTCCCAGGAGTAGCTTCCAAAGGTGAATTATTCTGTGAAGTATTTTGTATCAAAGTATCAACCTGTGGTGGTTGACTCAGTACATCTTGCGATTGATCTTGAACGTTTTGATGCAGTGCTTCATTTTCTTGTTTAGGTGGTTCAATCGGATTATGAATAGAATCTACAGCATCTCTAGTTGTAGTCTCTGCAACACTGTGAATAGGCGGTTCTGTTCCAGGTACTGGAAACATTGGCGCATTCTGTTCAGATACTGGAGGTTGAGCTTCTACTATAGGTCTATCTTCATTTATACTTGGCCTTATTTGTGGCTGCTGTTGAGGTGGATGCGACCACTGAGCAGGCATTGGCATTCTGGGACCTGTGATAGGTGGCATAGAACTTTGTGCGGTAGATTGAGATAAAACATTTGGGGCTTGTGGCAATGTTGGACGTGTTTGAAACTGATTATACTCTGGATTTGGAACACTTGAGTTTGATACAGCAACTCCTGGTATTACCATTTGTTCCAATGCTTGAAGAGTAGTTTGTTGCGATGATGGATTTATTTGTATTGAAGTTGGAGGACAAGGTGACACAGACATTGCACCAGGTTGATTTGGTTGCTGATGTGGAAGTTGAACATGAGGATGAGGAGATAATGTATTAGGTTTGGCTGGTGACATTATAGGTCTAGGAGACATTTGCTGTGGTACAGCTGGTGGTCTCGGCGACATCTGAGGTCTTGGAGACATTTGAGGTGATAATTGAGGAAACGTTGCACGGTACTGAGGACTCGTGGCATGTTTGGCTGTACCAAATTGCGTTGTTGGTCCAGAGTGTTGTGGTTGATTAAACATGGAAGTTGCATGATGAGAATATTGAGGATCTATTTGCTGTTGTTGTGGTTGTTGTGTACTAGGATGTTGCGTACTAGGATGTTGCGTACTAGGATGTTGCGTATGCTGGGGATATTGCTGAGGATGAGAAGGATGTGCCTGATGACTTGGATGAGTTGGATGATGATGTGGCATCCTTTGTGGAGGTTGTTGAGTTTGTTGTTGTTGCTGCTGCTGCTGCTGTTGCTGCTGCTGTTGCTGCTGCTGCTGGTGCATGGCAAAGCCTGGATAGCCAGGAGATGTCTGATACATTGATACAGAATTTCCTTGCTGATAATGCTGTTGCTGACCAACCATGTGTTGGTAAACGCTTCCTGTGCCACCAGCTTGCATTGCTTGATGTGGTACTCCCATATTTCCAATCATACCTTGTTGATTACCAAAATGTTGTTGTTGTTGTTGCTGTAATTTTTGATTCATAACACCACTTTGGTCTTGTTGATGAGAATACTGCGGAGGCATATGTTGTCTATAAGCACTAGGTTGTGGTGCCATCTGATTATAATGTCTTTGCATTTGTGGATAAGCACCTCCACTAGCTGGCCAACCTTGCATACTTGGGTCTATAGACATATTTGCTCTAGTCATTGAATGCTGCTGCTCCATTGAATACATGTTATCATTATAATTAGGATATTGTCCTCCACTCCCAGGATGGGGCCCTCTATGCTGAGGAGCCATACTCCTTGCTTGATTTTGAAATGCTCCTGGCACCATAGCACGCTGTGGTGCACCACTATCGAACGTTCCAAGATTTTGATTAAACATGTTGCGTTGTGTTGTATTTTGCAATTGATTAGAACTTCCAAATTCGGATCCTCCAAATGAAGTTAATTTTTGAAGCGGAGATTCTTGAGATATATAAGATTGACTAATGTAACTCCCTCCTCCATTAACGCCAGAGTTTGAACCATCTCTAGATACTACCACAGAATTATTCGTGCCTGCAGGGTCAAAATGGTCGTTCCCCCCGAGGTCAGGAAGAGCATCAAGCATCGAGCCACTAACATCTTCACCAAACAGGTCGTACGAGTCCATGTCTACGCTGCAGGACTCTTCGCCTCTATTTCAGGCTTAAGAGAGTATCGTATAGTCTCTTTTATAGTCAGTAACGTGCCCATTGTTGATCCACGTCTTTTCTGCCTGAAACAATGTATAAAAAAATTCATATTACGATTGCAACGAGTACATTAAGTCATAATAACTTTTCCTACATCATTTTTGTGATTATTATGATTATTAATTTTAATTATTGTACTATACATCTTCCGATGACAATGGCAGGCGCCAAAGGGGAAAAGCTATACGCTTATGACTTAATTACACATAATCGCTATAACCTTTCCCTTTTGGAGCATGTCCTCATTTGTAACACCGCTTTCAACCATACTAAAGTTCATAACATACACATATGTATGAAGAATCATATTTTCCTACAAATAAAACTTATTAGCAACTTCCTATTACCTATATACATATATGTCAGAAACAATTAATTATGTACAATGAACATTTAACATGCAAATTTAGAAGATTTATTAATATAGAAAAGAAAAACAAAAATATATATGAAGCCGTATTATTTGTTTATGTACTTTCTACTAATTAAACATAATTTTTATTAAATCTATCTTTGTACTATTTTATTATGTAATTACAGCATTTCTAAATATTGGAAAATAGAACAAAAGAATGAATATAAATGTAATACATATATATGTACTTTAATGAAATATATACTACCAACTCATCGTTTTATTTGATAAAATATATTTGTTTAATAACAAATATAAATTTTAGAATGGTGTTTCTGAATAATTATATTATTTCATAAATTGATACATGTGTTCTACAGTTATTCTTTACTGTAAACAAGAAAAAATGTTCTTTCTGACCTTTAGTGAGTGTTCGAATTTATTTCACTAACAGTCTTAAAACTGTGTTGCAAAGATACATATTTTTAACTATTTTCATTACTTCCATTAATTGCAGTAAACTGAAATCATACTGCATACAACAATACATATTTACAGTAATTTAGTACATAATACATTTTTTAATGCAGTTAACATAACCTATCATTGAAGAAAGAGGAATATTTAAATTTGAAATAAAACATGTGAAATATGAACAAATTACATTAAATAAAAAAGAAATTTATGCGCATATAAATGTTTCTAATGCGTTAAAATTATGTACGAAAAGCTGATTACACAGCTACATAATCAAAAATTAAGACAAAACAATCATTACATGATAATTGAAATTGTAATATTATTGAAACTATGTAAAAATATTTTATATAAATCAGACAAATAATAAGAATGACATAATAATTTAGTATTAAAAGCTACATATTTGGCAAGAAAGTTTAGTTTCCATATATTTTCTTGGCTTGTGTGATTTGTTCAAAGTGATGCCGAAAATGCTCAATTATGACCAATATTTGTGAAATAAGCAAAAATGTCTAAGAATAACAATACGATATTACTGTACGCTTCGAACTAATATGCAAAAAAAATTCGCACACCGATACATAATATTAAATCAAATATATTCGCGTTGAAATTCGTAAACACAGAAAAATGGAAAGAAACGACGAAAAAACACCTTACAAACCTGGAGCACTGACAGCAGCACTAAAACGTACGAAAGAATATTCTCGTTCTCATTAGAAAAATCAACTCAAATACACACGTTGAGTATATATTACAAGGGTGAACAGAAAGAAACTGGCAAGACGACGGGTATAGAAAGTTCTCACGCTTTAATTCGAACGTAAGGTATTTCGTCCGGAAAATATTTTCCCGTGGAATCGGCAGTTATCGAATATGCGGAAAGCGTAGATACAAAAATGTATTAGAACATCGGGAGCGAATCGAAGCGACTTCGAGAAAAAAAAACACGGATCGTCGGAAAGTACGCCATTATCGTGAGAGATTTCCGTTTGGGCTTCCGAGAGAACTCGTAGCGGCCACCGCGACGCTCGATATTCCAGCACCAAAGCGTCACTTCACTTTACCACAATTCACTCTTCCTTCGTGTATTTCGTAAGAACACCGCTCAAAACCTAATATACCGTTCGACGAAAGTAGTTTCGCGTTAATGTTTTACCGAAAAACCACCCTCGTTCGCGCGCGCGTTCACACGATTTTCACCGACGGTGGCTGCGGCTGCGGCTGCGGCGGCACGGACCGTCGAGGTGCAAGCGTGTCCATAGGTCCGAATCATTCTACACATCTCTACCCCCTCCCCCTAACCCCCTACCCACTCCCATTCCCCTCAGTTCACAACGAAGGACTACTCTTCTCTCTTACCCTACCCTGTTCTATCCTGTCCTGTCCGACGGAGGCCACTACACACACCAGTTACACATCGTAACATCTGTAGAAACTCACACACTTAGCTTTCGCATCATGCGCGCACACTTACTCACTGCACCACCTGGTGGCGCGCGCATCTCTCTTTGCCACTTATAAACGTTCGTGTATGCACACACGTGTATCGTGTATACGAAGAAACAATAAGATGTTCCGAGTTGTGTTCGGCTCGATTAAAATCTTCGTTTCATTAGATTGACGCGTATGCGATACCACCGTGTATATTCGTTCTTTCGAGTTCTTTTTCTGGCAAAATTGACGTCTCCTTTCTTCGTTTCAAAACAGCAACATTCGCGAGTTAAATCAATGTTCAATCGAAAGTTTTAAGCACGGTATTACTAAAGAAAGACATTCACGGACTGTTACGACCAGTTTCTTTTGTTTCGATAAAAGGTAAATTTTACAAATAATAGAACAAATAAATTTAAGAATGTGAAGGAGATTGTACTATGTTTTAACGTTACTCGATACCGATTTATGGAAATAAAGAATTAGAGGTTTGCCGTTGATTGTCATAGCGAATCGAAGACGACAAGAAGTATTTAATACTTTCTCTTTGTCCAAGTGAAATTGTTAAAAAAGCCGATTATAAGATTGATATTTAATCGAAAAATAATATTCTATGTGCACCAGTTTGGTACTATATAAAACTGTATACCTTCATTATTAAATTATTAAATCTTTATTTTATTTTATTTCGATAAGCGTCGCATAATCGTGTAAAAGTCTCAATGCATTATTACATTAGTTAGTTGAATGGGAGAAAATCTCAATTTTATTAAAGTATTGACTATATGACTTACCTATAAAAAATATAGTTACCCAGAAAATAATGAAAAGAATTTAGAAAAATATTAAAGATGTTTGAACATTTAAAATACAGTACTCTTGAGAAATTGTCTGACAATTATTAAAAAACATTTTCGATGTAAACTCAAATATTGATTGATGTCCTAATAGAGAAAAAGGGACAAAGATTTCTATTTACATTATAGTAAAGCTGTTTGTTGATGTAGAGTGTTCATTGCAATAAATATTATTTCGTAGAAGAATTTTTCAATAATCTATTAAAATCTGTGGCTTGGTCTACATTTAATTACATAACTTTCATTAGTTAAAAATATTACGTTAAGTTGTCATGCGATGTTTGATTACTTTCGCCTTCAAATGTTTGTTACACAAGCAGAAACAAAAAATTTTCTACTAATGATATTCAGATATTGCAGAAATATTTCACAAACTACCAAAAATATTGAAATCGATGCAGACATCGTAACGTTTCTACGGATGCATGCAAAGGTTAAATACAACATTTGGATTTGCGTAAGATGTTTAGAAAATTACATCTTCAAATCGTTTCTTTTAGCTACATTTCGAAGACGTTTAAACGGTTTAATACGTAAAAATAAAACGTTGATAAAGTTCGTATCTTCGATCACATACGAAAAAGTACACGTTTCTTTGTACATCGTATTTCCAAAATTCATCGAGAGAAAATAATAATCCGAAAGAAAGAATAGGGAAAAAGAAGCAGATTGGAGGCCGCAACCTCCCAAGAATTACACTCCTAGCGCATAAAGTATTCGGTATCGTGGTAAAAACACACAGCGCAATTGGCGGTAGTAAGGCGGAGTCCGAATTATACCACAAAGAGAACCAATCAGATTTTACCTTATAAAGTAGGATACCAGGGCAGGATATTCGATTAACCAATCCTGTCCTCTAGGTATCAGCACGAATGTATATGTGTACGCAACATCTTCAATGAAACAGGGCCGCATTTGTCGTTGCGTTCAATTTTTCTTGATTACACGTAAATATAAGATTGGAACAAGTTCAACGATTTGCTATAAAATGGTAACAACCGAATAAAGTTACGTAATTCATCGATTGCTAGAGAATTTCGAATGATTGGTTAGAAAAAAAATATAAACGGACAAATTTGATCGTACATAACGACGGCAAAAGTATGTTCGGCATGAAAATGAGATCGTTTATAATTTATTAAATATTTAAAAAAATATTTTATACAATTATATAAGAATGAGGTAGTAATCTGTGTAGTATCAATTTCCTTTGTAAACCTGTTATAATATTTACAACAAAAAAAACTACAAATTCGTACAAAATAAAATAATCTTATGCTTACCTTACTTGGAATGTTAGAGTTAACGAAATATTTTTTTCATTATTGTACCAAGATTAGCATTTTAACAACTATATAAGATTCTATTTTTGAATTTAGCTACATTATAAAAACTATAAAATTGCAACACATGAAACAAGCAACATGCAATGTGGTAGCTAGGTAAATCTGGGCAACTACATTGAAAAGAACGATGTTGCGCGTGGATCTAATATATATAATACTCTATTATTACAATGTAGTTCTAGCAGTGAACTACAATTAATAGTGTATATTATTAAGTCAATTTTCCAAATTAAGAAGAAGGATAGAACTCAAATAAATTGTTAGAGACCTGAAAATCAATCGTTATTTGTACATTGTTTCAGTACATTGTACGTTGTCCTCTATGCTTAAATACACAAACATATAAAAAGCATGCACATTTTTTTCTTTGTAACGGAAATTGAAGAAAGGTATCTACGATGTATAAACTGTAACGTAACATTTCAATAGGAATTCAAATGAAAAATTTGATTGCAATTATTCAGATAATATTTGTATATACAATATAGACCTGTACATCTCCAATACAGATTCAAGTGTCAAAATTAAGCTTCAATATTGTTAAATTAAAATAGTCAGTATGGTTTTTATAGAAATCTACGTGATACCGATCTATTACAGATATTTAGCGTTTAGCAATGATTAAGTAAAACTCACTGTAGCGTACACGTTAATCCCATTTTCCTGGACATTCCATGTAAATCTACTGCACAAATGTTCACTTAATCGTTATCTTGGTGTCCATTTTGTTTGGTTAATTACTGAAGAGGCGTCAGTGCTGCCGTGGATTACGTTGACACAACATGACGGCTCTTCCGCGATTGGGGCGAAGTATATATCAAAAATTCAACTTTCTCAAACACTCTTCAAACTGGTTACATGAATTCAAATTTTACGAAAATTATTACACGTGGAAGAAGTCAAATTCAAAACACTGTAGCAACAATATGCATTTCTATTTATGTTTCACATATTGACCGCCTTATACTTTCCGACAATAACCCGATTCCATAGACGAATAGACAAGAAATGAAACGCTTTCTGCTTACAAATACACCGATGGTGTCGACACTTCACGGTGTGTCTTTAAAAAAATTTGTAAGTCAATACTATATATATATATTTACATAGCATGTTATAATTCGTTATATTTCAATTGAAATACTTTTCAACGCAACGTAATAATAAATTTTATCAATATTTTGTCTCGTAAAAAAATTGCAAAAAATTCCATTTTTATGAAAATATATTTATATTGAAACTTAATATTTTCAATGTCTATGCGTTTATCTTACTATAATATTTGAAAGTAACGTGTGTTACTTTTGCTAAAAATTTCTTGATTTTATGAGAAATCTTACATGTGTGGAACACTTTCATTGTAATTATCTACCGAATTATATAATAATATTTATCATAAAATATTGATGTCAAAAAATACAATATAATTTATATTTACATATATATATATACATTTATATATATGTATGTATATTTTAATGTTATAAAATATATATAATAAATATGCTACTAGTATTTTCATAGAAACGAACCATTACGTGAATGAAATGAAATGTGAGTTTCCATTCTATGGTTTCATATGAATTTGTGTGATGTGTATTTAGTGATGATAGTGTTGTGTTTGAGCCATTCCTTTTTAAAAGTTGCCCATTTCATCGAAGAGGATATGTGTACATATATTATGGTTTTAAACAGAACGATGAAATAATAGATGTTATAATTACATTAAGTCGTTTACGTTACTTTACTGTACTCTGAATCGTTACTTCTTCTGTCACATAAGTGCATATTTTAAAAAATGTATGAATGTTATTTTATACTTTCAATTAGTAGCAATCTTCATGCATTATTAATAGTTTTGGTATTATTCTTAATTCTTGTTCTTTGATTACAGAGCAAACATGTCTACTACATCACAAAAGCATAAGAATTTTATAGCAGAACCGATGGGTGATAAACCTGTTACGGATCTTGCTGGAGTTGGAGAAGTCTTAGGTCGAAGATTAGAAGCTGCAGGTTATGATAAGGTATAAATATTATCAATATAATTTTATCAATCTAATTGTATATAATATATTTCATACAACTAATTCAATTACTTATAGGCGTACGTAGTACTCGGCCAATTTTTGGTTCTGAAAAAGGATAGAGAATTATTTCTGGAATGGATGAAGGATGTATGCTCAGCTAATGTAAAGCAATCAAGCGATTGTTACCAGTGCATCTCAGATTGGTGTGAAGAATTTTTGTAAAGTAATTATAAGGATTAACGTTAATATTGAATGAAAACAAGTAAATAATTAATATAGCAGAGTATCTTTTATAAAATTTTGACGGAAAATAAGAAACTGTTTCACTATAAGTGAATTTAGAATTGCAAAGAACTTTATGATAGTACAACTAGGAATAAATGTTGAGAACGATGTTTTAATTATTTGACACAATTATAACTTCGTAATGGTAAAAATATCTTTCTATAAGTAAGACAAATGAGAGGTGATAATTGTTTTCAAAAACATTTAAAGTGTGATTTTTATATATAATATTTAATAATTTCATTCTAGTAAAAAAGTATAAGAAATAAATTAAAAAGTTCATTTGAAAATATATTTTTGGAAAAATAGTGAAATACTGTAATAATGTGACATTAACTTCATTAAATTTTCAACTACATTTAATTAGATTAATCCGTCTGTGAACATAAAAATATTGGATCAATACACTACTGTGCAAAAGAAAGAAGCATCCAGTATAATTATAAGATACAATGACAAACAATATCTTTATGTAGAAATAGTATTGGACGATAATTGATTTATTATATTTAAAGTATTAGATAATCTGCAATAACACATATCCTCAGAACTATTCAATTAAACAGCAGAATACTTTTTCAAAACTTTACTCGGTTCTTATTTGATTTTTTATGCTTTTCTATTAAATATGGCCTGGTGCTTCTTTCTTTTGCACAAAAATGTATTTCAAGTTGCATTGTAATATTTATAACCATAAAATTATAGAACAATTGTTTTGAAACCATGATAAACATGTACCAATAGTTATAAAATTGAAAGTATAATTGCACAAAATATACGTTTTGCAAGATGTGAAAAAAACATTATACCATATGATATATAATCCTTTAATTCCTTTGTTATTGAAAGATATACATTGAGTGCCTAGAAAAATTTGTTCAGATAACAGTTACTGTAATTTTTGCTTCTTTTGTGTAAACATACTTTTGATTTGTATGTGTATATATGCTCAATTTTATGACTTGGTTATGTGCATAACTTAATCTTACACTTTTTACATAAAATTTTTAGTGTTTCTACATTTTTGTGTTATCCCAATATTGTTTGTTAATTATTTCAAAGATTACATCCTTATGAATGCACTGAATAAATCATGCATATTTAACACATTCACGACGTAGTCGTATTTGTGTATATCACCCGTATATAGTACATCCTGTCGTGAATGTGTTAAACAACAGCTTGTATTCTTATTTAAATTTTCCTTCTAATATGTAATAATTATTATTTCATATTTTTACTTTAGAACAATGATAGGGAGATCCTTGTCTCTCCTACAGGCCTGTGACAGAGAGGAAGATGTCACTCGCAGGAGAGACAAAGACAGAGAGATAACCGCAAGCAACTTGATTTTACGGCGAACTTATAACAACTTCCTGAAGCGAAGAAGCAATATTCTTTGCGTTGAAATATTTTCTTTATTATTCTCATCTGTGTACAGGCACCCCTTTTTTGTAAAAAGTGTACAGAATAATTTCTATAAAAACGTACACTACTATTGTTTACAAAGTTTCAAGAGCCAAATTGCAAAAAAGGGCTGTACGAAGATGCGGAATAATACAGAGAATATTTCAACACAAAAATTATCAAAAATATTGCTTCTTCGCTTCAGGAAGTTGTTGTAAGTTCGCCGAAAAATCAAGCTGCTTGTTTATCTCTCTGTCTTTGTCTCTCCTGCAAGTGATATATCTCCCTCTCTGTCACAGTCCTGTAGGAGAGACAATGATTTCTCCATCTTCATTCGTGGTTCTCCAATTCGCCGATAGTTTCGCTCGAGCAAAAAGAATATAAACTATGTTATATAAAATAAGCGTATGTAAAATATAAAATAATACAGTTGAAGAGTTAAATTCATGTTAACTGGACCATTGTATTAAGCCTAACCGTGTAACTATTATCTAATTATTTATCCTTTGTTTGTTTTGTTATCATTACATTATTCCGTCAATTTATAATTAGGTTTGTATATATAAAAGCAGATTTAATTTTCTAGTGATATTACTACAAGATTTCCTCCTCATTGGTCGATTTTCTAGTGACATTATCTGAAAATTGTAAATGGTAAATGCATAATGGAAGAAAAAATAACTCATTTTTATATAAAATGTTTTTGTCTATTTTCTTCTATCCTTTCTAGCTACTAAACTTATAATCTTTTCCTGTAGTGTATATTTCTCTACAGTTAAAATGACGTGATCGTTCTGAGGTTTTGGACTCATAACGGTTACGGACTCATTCGGAAGCAAAGGAATTGCTATATATACTACAATATACTATAGTGTTATGTATGTGCTATACACTATACACGCACTGTTGTGTTAGTTTTGTGATACCAGAGAATTACACATTGTTTAGTTATGATGTCGGGTCATTTATTGAAATGTATAAGATATCAAGCACAGTTTTCAGAAAATATAATTTTTAATCAAAGAAGGAAATTAACAAATTCAACAAGTTTGTATCAAAGTGATCTATTTAATGATGAAATAAGGTTAGTTTTTTGAATTAGGTAAAGTAACTTTATCCACGTGATTTACAAACAATTATGTATTGTTAGAAATATGTTGTCAACATCAAGAGAAGAAGTAGAAGAAAATAAAAAAGGAAATAAAGCAACAAAGAACTCCAGCAAGATAATAAATAAACTATCGTGGCCTAGATCAGTTACAAAAACTGATGTTGAAAATATATTAAAACATGTTGGGACTGCAGGTATATAACGCGTATGTAATTGACACCATCGTATTTATTATACATGCTTCATTTAATTGTAAAGAAGGTGTAAAATTAAGTAACGTTTTGTGCTGTTATCTATCATTTTAAGTTAATAAATATGATATTTATAATGTACACTAGAATTCCGATTAAGCAACATGCTTGAGACAAAAACAGTGCCAAATAATCAATATTTAGAATTACAAAATCACCCGGATGATTATAAACAACTATCTTCTGGCAAGTTTAATATACTCTCTTAAATCTGAATTTTATGAATGACTAAAAGAGAAGAAAATTCTAATTCCATTAAATTCAAACGGTTGAATTGCAACAGATAAAACTGTAGTTATGTTAGACTCGAGTGGTTGAATTACAACAGTTGCCAAAGTATAGTCAAAACAAATGTGCCAATCAATCAGGAATTTTAAATCATTGGAGCTTTATTGTAATCTTGTAATTACTTATGGATGTATAAAAGTATGATGTATTATCTTAGCAGTATTATTTTTATAATATAAAGTGATAATGTATTAGTTAATTGTAAATATAATTTTCGTTTCAGAGGATATACGTACCACAGAGGCTCTTACACTACTTAAGTGTTGTAATAAAATATTTGATTGTTTACCATTAAAGAGGCTTCAGTTTATAGAATATTTATGGAGTCATTTATCTGTATGCAGTATGTTTTTAAGAATTATATTCACAATATTAAATGTTATATGTAGTTAATATGAAAAATGTTTCATCTAGAGTTGAATGGTCTCAGGAGGGAAATATATGTCTCTTAACTTCATAATTTTTTATCATAAGTTGTAACGATTATCAAGATGCATCAATTGTTGCAATAGAAGATACATGCTTCTATTAGAAAAACAGTAATGACTTTCATGTGTTTTCTATATCTTCACCTATGAAAAAACTATTAATTTCATAATGTACTCCTCCTCTAAAAATCATTCAAGTTTACTTAAAACATTTTTTACTATAAATAATAACAGTCATGTAAATCGAAGTTGTAATATTTGGTAAACCACTCTGTATATATTTAAATAATTTATAGATGTTGGATTGGGTGTTGATCATTATAATGAACGGTTGAAACTTTATTTAAAAAGTGGTTGTGACTTTTCACCTATGGATATTTTGAAAGAGATGAAGAGCAAAGGAATCTGCCCAAATACTACAACATATGACCAATGTATTGAGTATTATTGCAAAAAAGGAAAGATTAAGTGTACAAATCCACTTTTAACTGAATTGGGTAACCAAAATATGACAATGACTGACAATATGTACAATTCATTGATATGGGGATATTACCAAAATGGGTAAATATGTATTACAATGAATTGAAAATTACATTGAATTATATGAATTATACTCATTTACAATGGGATTGGTTTAACTTGAATGTTCAAATACTTTGGAAAACATAAATGATACGAAAAATGTTTCAGATGAAAGTTATATAATATCATATACAGTGTTCTTTGACCTTGTACTGACCTTACAATGTCTTATTATATACTATTTATTATTATGATTATTGCAAGGTCAAATAAACAACAGTCTGATATGTCCCTTTTTCCATTGTATAACTTTTGTCTGAAACATTTTTTTGTACAATTCAGACCTATTGAGATATTTGAGTGTTTGAAATTAGACTAGACACCCTGTAGATTCTATGTTCTCAATTATAGTTTAAGATTTTGAGTACAAATTTTGTATATATCTTTCAGTGAGATTGAAACAGCACTAGAAATGTTTGATAGCCGAATCGAATGTTCTGTACAAAAGAATGAAACATATACCATTCATATGTGCATTAATGCAGAAGAAAATAATTTCGACAAAATCAAAGATGTACTTAAATCATGTTCTTCATATAACATAAGCTTTTCTAATAAAGATATTCTAACTGTAATTTATAGATTAACAGTAAACAATCACACAAAACATATTGACGAAGTAAGTATTTCTGAAGATTTCACTATGAAATATTAGTCTTACACATATTGAGACTTTTTATTGAAAAATTTGAGATTTTTGTTCTAGATAATATCGTATCTTCGGAATATATTACCACTGTCTAGTGATGAAATTCATATTGTACTACAGTTGATGTATATTAATCGAATGGACATAGTTCAAAAAATCCTTTTATATTTTAAGGACCAGCATATTTCAAAGTTGTTTATACAAAATTTAGTTTATTATAGTATGGTGAGATAAAGTATTACATTCCTTTCGGAATTGAGTGTAACATTTTTGCATGGTTAGTCACACAAAATAATAAATATTTTATTTTAGGATGTTCATACCATTCTTGACATGTGTAATTTCCTAGATAATAATAATCTATGCGAAGACTCTCTATACTGGGCATTGTATTATTCATACTTCAGAGATGATGACCTATGTTTTCCTTTGCTTAAAATATATAAACATGGCCATAAAATAAAATCACATTTCTTTTGGCCATTGTTAACAAGAAAGACAAACATATATGATGTAGCAGGTATGCATTTTGATGAAAAATATATTCCAAATTTTTGTACTGCATAGGTATAATACAAGTTTTTATCAAGTAACAATACACTTCTTTTACTTGTAGCCACAGTAAATATTCTTAAGATTATGATTAATGATTTTAATGTACCACCTTGTGTTTATACACTTTGTGACTATGTTTTACCATATCTGTTTGGAAGTTTCGTGGATGGAAAAAAACTGATGATATCATGTGGAATAAGTACAACAATAATTGACAATGCTTTTTTGTTGATGTACTTAAAGGACTTAAAAACGCATAATGCTAAATTCTATGGTAAATGTTATAGATTTATACGAGCTGTACGATAATTAAATAATGGTTTTTTCCCGATATAGTTAAGAAGTATCCTGGCCCATATTCGTACAATTGCATCGTACCCGCACTGAAGGATGCTTTAGTTAACTCAGATGATACAGAAAGTCTTATCTACATTAGTAGTCTTTTAGTAGATATCGACGTTCAAAATGTGAACACAGTGTACAGTGAAGAAGCAATTGAAACAATGACACCCGTACCTATCGATAAACTACTATTGGATATATTAACTGACGGTATTGCCACGAAAATTCGCGTAAAAAAGGTGTGCACGCACTTTTTCCATATAAAAAAAATCTTATAGTACATTAACGTGTTTAATATTTTGTTACCATCATACAACTTTCCATTCAGATTGCACAAGCCATTAATTTTCTCATTATTTTACCTGTTTTAAACATATATGTCCATGCATATATGCATGAAATTATTATGTTTATAAAACTACAAAAATAGTTATCACAAGATGTAGGCATAAATTAGAAAATGTTGTATAAAATGTAAAATGATAGAACAAAGCACATACTTTTCTTTGAAAAATGTAAAATTAAAGGACACAGTATCTCTTTTCATAGTAAATCATTAAAACGGTCTGAGTTTAAAATTTCACGTTGCTTATAGATTGCACTAAGATTTCTAATTTATTATAACAAGTTATAGGAATTAAATATTTAATAATTATTTAATGTCTCTTTTTCAGATATTAACGCATATAGAAAATCAAAGTATTGGAATGACACATGAAACAAAACAAAGGACACATCAATATATAGGACCAAATATGGCAAATACTATATCCATATTTCCAAAAATGTCAAGGAAAAGGTATAGTCGTATTGTTTAATTAAAAAAAAGATTTATTTTAAATTTTAAGTGATTTTAACTAGTGTTTATTCAATACTAATGTCAATTTATATGTATTATAGAAATAACTACAAATTCAGTAATGTAAATGAGTTGAAAAAAGATATTAACATTTACAATTAACACCATACGAGACTGAAGCCAGCAATGTTTAAGTGATTCAGTGAAAAGTAAATAAGTAAGTAACTGTAATTCATATTAATTTATAATCAATAATAGGACATTTTTTCAGAATAAATATTTATTATTCTTGTAAAACTTTATTTTACTATAACTCTTGCAGACATGTACTATAATAATTACATCGGAGATACCCAGAAAACTATCTGGGGAATTTCATTTGTAAATAAAACCATGTCAGTTACTAGAATTTTTAAAGAAACAAAGAGTTGTATATATATATATAATAATGACATACGTGAGTAGATATAGCTAATGTGAAACTAGCTAATAGTTTTATAGCTACAAAAGTGTAAAAAATGAAAATAATAGTCAAGAATGTTTTGAATTCTCTAAAATTTCGTCATTCTTCAATTGTGTACAAGAAATTAAATTCATTTTTTGTGAAAATGAGTAGAACTATCAAAATTTTCGTAGCCATTTAAATACTTTTCCATAGATGTACATGAACAGTTATAACAGGCTCAATGTTTCTTAACTTTGTATACATCAAAATATATGCTAAAGTCCGACAAAAAGTATCACATTCTAGACAAAAATACCCATTTGAACATTTCTACGTTTAACAAATAGTGTTACAAATATTTTTTTAAATTAACAATATAATGAAAATTGTAATTAAATGGTGACACACATACACACATTGTCTTCCTCTTGATATTTTCTGAAGTACACATAGTACAAGAAATACTTATTAAAGTTCGTAATAATTAAGTTCATATTCTCTTGCCTTGTTTTTTTATTATCTATGAGATAAATTTTATAAGAATGTTGTCAGACGACATGCAGTCAATTCTAGAGCGAAGTGGGAGTAATAACGGTCATCTGCGTGAATAAAGTTATTTTAAGCAAGTTCATTATTTATTATATTTTTTTTCTTTTTACTGTTTACATTATGTCGTACTTTTTTTTGAATGAGGGGTATGAAGAATAATATTAATCCACTAACAGTTATCATAGCACCAGCGGTGTAGAATCCAGGATCATATGACTTCAGCTCATCGTACAGACATCCTAGGGAAGTACAAATGATATTAAATTCCTCAAAGTTAGAATTATTATAAAATTATACCTGCGATAGGCGGTCCTAAAAGTGATGCAAAACCTTGGAATAATAAAAGCAAACCAAAAGCGTTTGTGAGATGTTGCAAACCCAGTAAATCTACTAAAAGTACAGATGTAAGGCCGACATAAGCACCAGATGTAAATCCAAATACAGAAGTGTAAATTGCAAAGGTTGCAAATGATGTACATTCTGTACTAAGAATCGTTGCTAGAAAATTACAAGACACTAGTAAATCAATATTTTTCGAGAACAATAATAAATATCACGCAAACTACAATATACAAGAATTTCGCTAAAATCGCGTACATGATATTCAAAAATCCTGTTTGGAGGAGTAGGCCTATACAGGTCACATATACGAATAGATAGGATATATATATATATTTGCATAACATTCGTCGTTATTCCAATTTAAAAAATGGAAAAACCTGATTTTTTAATATAATTACAGTATTGTAATTATTTAATAATTAAAGTATTGTAACAATATTGCGTGTAATTCTATTGAGAAGATATGATTTTTACGTAAAATTGATGAAGGAAAGCGCATAGCTTACAAATATTTCTTGCAAAGCACAAAATGTATATATGATGCAGTCAAATAACATGTACAAACGGGCGGAGTGGGGGGAGGGGTGTTTCTACATGTATATATAAATCGGAAAGAAGGAATAACATTTTTTTATTTGATGCCTCGTTTTCGAGACAATCAAGTTGAAAGATTCGTCAGGTTCGTGTGCTTTAGTATATGCGTGTTATTCAATAGCACACGTATTCGCTGCATTTTCTCATTCATTTAGTTTGGTTTATAGCTACATACAGAATCACCCCTACCTGCTTGTACATGTTATTCGGCCGCACCCTGTATATACCAGATAGTAATGCTTATTTTTAATTATAAATACATTACAAATAAACATACCGAGTCCACATATGGTAAGGCATAAGTTGTATATTAATAATCGGTTAACCCATGGTTTGTCAGATATGTATCCTAATACTATACGACCCACAGTATTAGCAATTCCAATTATTGCGAGGAGATAACTTGCATCGTTTTTAGCAATTCCTTGCTCCTCTGCTTGAGGCTGAATATAATATAACGAATCATTAATTATAATTTTCTTTACCATGTTTTCTTATAACAAAACTGCAATTTATATACATACCAATACATATACATATGGTACATTAAATCCAATACTGGTACAGAAATTGGAGAAGGTAAATAATATAAATACTGGATCCTTTAATATAGAAATATCCAGTATTTTATGAATGTTACCTCTATTTTCTTCACAGTTACCATTAGGTATTTTACCATCTGTCTTTGCATGTTCCATAGAATTTGATAAATTCTGTAAAGATCCATGAATATGATTCTTTTCTTCGCTATATTTCTCTGTTAAATTCGGTCTGTCAATAAAAGAATAATGATATTAATATTTATATCGTTAAATTTCTAGCTGTGGAAATTTTATAATGTTTATTTTGTAAAATATATATTCACTGTTAGTATTTGTCATTATTAATATATATATACGGGAGTTGAATAATTAATATCAAAGAAATACTGACATTTCATTTTGAACGTTTCCTAAGCTTTCTTCATGTAATCCATTGTTCAGTATCAAGGCAGGCTGACTGATCGTTGATATTACTCTAACACTATTGTTTTCCTTTCGGTAAGCAACTTCATGTGTCACCGAATTTTCTTTAACATTATTTACCCTCGAGGTGATCTGCAAGAATTACTTTTTTAAAGGTACATTATACGAAATCCACACTATTCAGTATACAAAGTATTCACAGCATACAGTATACAGTATTGGAAGTATTCTGATTGAACTGAATTGTCTTTCAATTTTACATTCTAAGCAGCATCCTATAATTGTATCGAATACATTAACTTGTCTTAATCGTTTATACGGCATCTAACACGTGTAACGACATTTTACATAATTATACTTCTAATAATAATACATACAAGAGTCCTGTACCTCTGGAGAACCTCTCTTTCGCGATTTTTTCTCTTTGATAGGCCTGAAAAGAGCCCCGAGAACGATGCAATTTAAAACAATGCCGGAACAGATCATAATCGTTCCTCTCCATCCGTATGACACTATTAAGTATTCTAGACATGGAGCAAAGACTAAGGTACCTAATCCGGAGCCACACACTGCGATTCCCGTGGCAAGTGAACGATACTTTTCAAAATAGCATGACACGCTTACGATCGCCGGCAAGTAGATCAAGCCGAAACCGAAACCTGCAAAATGGTTGTAGATAATAATTCGTAATATACTTCAGTTTAAACGTAGATTGGAAAGTGAATATAATAATAAAGTAAAAAGAGCGTATGATATTTTCTGAATTAATCTTTGTTTTTTTAATAACCGAATTTATTGATATTGAAGAATGACTAGTGGTAATATGAATATATTCGATATCAAACAGCGGACACGCTTTATCCATGAAACATTTAATAGAGAATAAATGTTTCTCTGATTTTATACAATAAACACAAGACAGAAATTATAACTCTGAAACTCCTAAGTATCTCTGAAAAATATATGCACTTTATTGTGTAGAAACTTATTAGAATTATACTACTTCAGTCACTGTACAGCCTTAGTGCATATATTTCTCCTTGTTTTCCTTCAATCAAATAAACAAAAAAATTTTTTGTAACTAATATTCAAATTTTATTCACTGAGTAATTAATCTGTTCTAACGTTCAGAAAAAATCGTACGCTTAATCGTAGTAAAAAATCTGAAAATGGATGGGAAGTTAATTTTTTAGAACACAACTACTTTCTAAATAAATGTATGTCTCACTTCACCTGCACCAATGCCGATTGTAAAGTATAATGTAATGATGTTGCGGGCCCACATGCTTGCCAATAAGCATGAACTCGCTAATATGGACCCAGCGATAGTTACTGCTCTACATCCGAACTTATTTACGAGAGAGCCTGATATTGGACCTGTAATCAAAGTTTTATATACTATCATATCGTTAACAGATGTTACGGTAAAACATATAGTAAAAGAATTTACCTGAACACAGAGTGACTCCTACTAATATCGACGCAACCCATGCTGTTGCACCTTTTCCACCCTCAAAATAGTACAGGAATTCCAAGTAAAAGACGCCGAAGGAATACGTAATACCATCCGCTAAAGTAACAAACATCCCATTAATTATAATAATGATAGCACTAATGAAACACTTACTAAGTTTATCAATAATAGATATAAAAAATGAGAAGAAAAGAAACTTATAACGAACACGAGATATGTAAAATGTATAAGAACATAAGGAATATACATCAATAATTTAAAAATTGGAAAAATAATCTAAATAAAAATAAAACGAATATATCGGATCTTGGTTCAATAAAACATACAATAATTTCAAAGTTGTAGAATCAGTCTCCTTATAGTTTTTATAATGCTAGTCGTGTCACAGAAATAGAGTGAAACTGAATAATAGGACTATAGATAAAGATCTATATTTGGAAACAAATATCACGGCTATATTTGAGATAATTCATTTTGATGCGTCACAGTTCATTCACGTATATGGTGTGCCAGTCACGTCGGTCTAAAGATAAAGAATGGTGAATGAATTCTTTTTGAGTTCTAATACACAGTGTGCAGTAAAAGAAATATTTGGTTTTCATATATTGTTATGCCCAAACAAATGGTGTTATATATAGTTAGCGACAAATTATTAGAAAACGTTATGGAGTAAGCCATTCATATTCAATTGATCCATGTACCATCGGGCAAACTGAGTGGAGTACTCGAATAATATTCAGACGCTCTAAGAATGAAGATAACATTTTTAAATTGTACTATACGATTTGAACTTTTTTGGGAAGCTAGAGCAATTAGTTTACTACGGGATGTGAAAAGAAATTTTGACAAAAATTGCAATTGATCGGAATTGTAAAAAAAAATACTGAAATTTGCATTTTACAGCTGTTTTATATGGGCCTATACTGAAAATTAAAAAATACGTTTTGAAGGTCTATGGCAATAAAACATTCTGAAAATTTCCTCAAAATCGATCGACGTTGCAATGAGCTACAAACGTTTAAAAATAGTAAAAATGGCAGATTTTCACGATTTTGCGGCCTCTAACTGCAATAAATCTAAGGATTCTTACATCTTTCAATGCCTGTCGTTTTGTTCCCACAACAAAACAGATTTAAGTGAAGCTTTCACAGTGCATATCATTGACATAGATCTATATAACGTATTGTTTAAATTTTCAATATAGGCCCACATAAAACAGTTGCGAAATGCAAATTTGAGTATTTTTTCTACAGTTCCGATCAATTGCAAATTTTGAAAAAATTTCTTTTCACGTCCTGTAGTAAACTAATTGCTCTAGCTTTGGAAAGTTATCGTTTTTTTGGAGCGTTCGAATATTAATTCGAGTCACGGTACTCAATATTAGGAGACAGCTCTATTAAATATAAACATAGCAAATAAAACGAGACGAATCAAATAATATTTGAAAAGTAGATAGTGTTTCACTTTGTAGAATGAGTATAGCACGAGTGGCGAACGGTACAAAGTATAATGTTCGTATCGCGCTATGATTTTACGTATCGCGATGATACTGTCACGCATAATCAAAACTCGCCGCGGCGAATACGCATTCATGCGTAATGGTAATAGCGAAGGAAGCATATCAACCTACGATGATTCAATAATTGTTAGCGGCGGTTCAATTGGTACACACATGACTGCTTCGTTTTATTATACGCATATTCGGTAAATATATGGAAATGTTGTTCTGAATCCTAATCAATCCTAATCCTGACGCTATCAGTCGCATTTTTCTGTCAAGATCATTTCTCTTAATAGGATTCAGTGAAAATATCTTTTCTTTGTTCCAAAGTCATTATATAGAGATTCTATTTTCCTTATCACGTTGTTATTGATGACGATAACCCCGTTACTCTAATTTTCCTTACTCTGATGAAGTTCCCTGCGATATCCAACATTTCGTTTAGCCTCGGAGAACATTTTACGGATACGCAATAAAAATTCTTTCGTTTATCGTAGCGAGTCCAAATCTTCATTTTATTTTAGTGATATTGATAAGTATGCGGGGGATGTAGATAATACAAGTATGCAATTTATATAATGTCGAGGTTCTTCCTCTCTTTTGCTCTATTTAACATGATATCGATCTTATAAAAAGTTTGCTAAATTCTGAATTGAACTTCTTCAGTTTTAATTGGCACATTAATCAAAATCAATGTACATTCAATCAAAATTTCAACATAACAACGGTCGAGTATAGTTAACAATATTGATTTAAAAACGTCTGATTAATTTGCCGAGGAAATAGATATATGTTGTAAAAACAAGAGGATGTGAAAATAACATTTTGTGTATGAATCACGAGTTTGACACGCTTCGCAGTGCTTAGTAATCTACCATACGTTGATTATAAATCTAATAATGATCACATTTACCGTGTAAAACGAGTTTGGCAACACATTGGAATTTTATTTATGTAAATCTGCATTAATGGACATTAATGTTCATTTCAGATGCATGGTTTCCGCAAAGAATGGAATTAACGCTTCTAAACTTTGATCCAGGAGATTTATATGTTGCGAATGATTAGATGATAATTGAGTCGAGAATTTATTCTGCGATTACAGCGCAAATTGCTGCGCGAAACAAAGGATCGGTCCTACATCTCCGATTTTTCGAAGAAATCAAAATTTTATTCGATATCTGTCATTAGACATTTCAATCGACTTTTTTATATTTGCGTAAAGGGAGAACCAGATTCAGTCTAATAGTTGCACACCCCTTTGCGTGACGTCGGATTGACAGTGACCGATTAAAACTTTCATTTCGTCATTATCGTGAATTTCGTCCTTGACTGCAACAAATCAACATAAATATTTATAGAAACCGTTCTGCGTGTACGGCCACTATTGAGAAATGAAAAAATAACTGGCGGCTCCGATAAATAAGCTTATACGAAATCGCGAACGCGTGACCAAACGCAAAATATGTAATCCGCGCGTGCGAAAACTTCAATCGCGAGGTCACTTTTTTCGTTCCATCGGATGATTACACGTTGATAAATATCATCGTTTTTTCTGTATACATTCTTATAATGCAGGTCTGTTTTAATAATTTCCGCGTTCGATTGCACTCTGTTTTGGAAACTCGATCGCCGAGTCATCACCGAGCTATGGACACGTGTTGCAGTTCAGAGCTCTCAGTTTCAAGGAAAGCCGACAATCTCGAATATTGCCCTTTCTTCAGTTCTCGTTATTCGTAGATAGCAAGTTCATAGATAAACTGTGATCGGCTTTGTTTGAAGCAACGATGATGAATATGTAGAGGAATCACTTGATTAGTCCGCGTCGTCACGTTTCCTTTGATCGAGGACTTCAAACTCTGTTAATTTCGATGAAAACGATACGCTAATGTTTAAGGAATGACAATACTGTAATGAAATGGAAAATATGCAACTAGATTCTGGAAATTACATAGCGCAGTTCTAATGACACAAGAAATTTCGTTTGATTTAGAAATCTTGATAACTTTTGAAGGTATTTAATTAACACCTTGCCGTACCTTTTTTACAGTTACAGTGATTAGAATATCTTTATCCCGAAAAATGTCGTAGGAGGAAAGAGAAAATTTACATTTTTTGTATGGCTACGCATATTTTAATGGTTGAATACTGATTACAAACGAATCAAATTTTATTTCATCTAAAATGAAACGCGTAACATTCGTATTTGTTAGACTTTGTTAAAAAACTTCACCACGAGTCTGGCCCGTCAAAATACGGCAAAGGATTAAGCTGTTTAAAATTGGAGAGATTTGATAGTTGTAACAACAACACAAAAGTATTATCATTAAAATTTTCCTAAGCGAAACAGTTTTTCTTGCACTAATAATCTAGACACTCGTGGTTCTGCATACAAACTGATAAATTGCGGATGTTTAGATAAACAAAACTTTTGTAGTATCAATTTACGGTAGTTGCCGCGCTACTGATAATACATTTTTATTTCACTCTTAGCCAGTTACGTCTAATAAATCTTCGATAAATCAGCCATTTCTTCATGTAAATACAGATAGTTTTGTACCGTGTTCGACACGATTGTGAAGTATCGGACTAAATTAATGACTGTTTTTATGAATGTAATGACTATTAAACAATTAGTATGTTTTTGTAGAATCGATCACACAAACTTCAATTGGTTTTCTCATGCAAAAGTAATCCTGATTGCTACGAGTTTGTCATACACGTGACAGCAGTTTCATTAAATTCATTAAACCTGCCTTTTTCAGTTCAGATTAATCCAAACCCTTTGTGAGTTGAAAACAATCGTTTATTCTATAAATGTATAAACTCACAGTTCAGTGGTCAAAGCTGTTACTCTCAGTTTGTGTACTACAAGATTGAACTATTTTTACCGTGGTGGCGGTGTCGATCGCGAAATTCATGCAACTTCTACAAATCCAACAGTTCAACAGTTTACTCTCATGCCGTACAGTCGTATCGCGTACCATTTTACGTGAGCAGTGTACCGTAATAACCGAAGATATCATTTGTCCGATTAATGCGACCAAAACGGGATCAAAACGGGCACTGGAATCGAAGTCGTGATAAAATTTCTGAAACGTGATGAGGAAAAAGCATATTCCGCCAAAAATAAAATGATACATTGGGTTGGGACGAAAAGTTCGCCACGGTTGTAAACTAAAACTGAAATAAAATTCAGACGTTTATTCGTAGATTTATTCAATAACATCTTTTCCATTCTGTTCTACTCCTTTTGAACTTTCTTTCCAACCCAATACGTATAAAGCATTCATGACGGCAGAATGTTTACCCGAATGAATTAATATAGACGAATTAAAATACACGTATTCCGGCGTCACTAAACTAATACCACGACGTATTCTCGTCTGGTCGCAACGAAAGTAATAAGAGTAAAAGTGAAACTCATGTAACCATTCGTGTAAATTTGTAAGAGAAATTCGCTCAATTTCGTTTGAACGGATCAGTTTAAGAAATGCAAGTTGATTTTGATAACGCGTCATTCAATCAACGCAAAATTTCCACAATTCTTCGCGGATTCCTCGTAACGATAAAAATAATTCAACGTAACTGTAACGCGTTCTGCTTTCTCTTCATTTTCTTCCGTTTCTCAAAAAGAAAATCAACAGTCTAAAATGATCTTTTCAAACAGGAAAGAAACATAGAAAAATCGATGCGAACAATCTGTTTTCTTTATTTTTGCGCACGGGGGAAAAGTCAAATTTACTTCACTGAATATCATCTTTGTTGTCTTGAGCTTGTTTTATAGAGATGTAACTTAAAATTGCATAAGCTATGCAGGGAGAACTGAAGAACACTACATTTTTAAAAATCGATTATCAACCCGTTGACAGACCTTTTTTAATTTTTTCAAAACGAGAAATCTATTTTTAAAATCATTCTATACGCGAATTGTAATTTTTCTCAATATGAACAGTCGACTAATTTATAATTGGTACTGAACAGTTTCTACCAAAACGATATTCTAATAAAATAGAAAAAAGTTTAGTATAAAATATTTTACTCTGCGGTTTCGTTTTCGAGAAAATCAACTTAATTATCCATCACCAGATATTCTATCAGCGGCTGATTGATTATTAATGACATCTATTACACAACTACCTGTCCGGACATTTTCCACATTAGTCAATCATTGTCTAATCATTTCTCGTTCGATAGTACTACGATTACCACCCCATCTTTTATACTTATTTAAATCCTTGCTAAAAAGCATTCTACAGTCAGCTTCAATTATGTGGCATTGGCACAAGTATGAGTGTTGCAGTTTAAAAACCGACTATGTTTCTTATACAACACAGTACCATCAGTTACAAATGACAACCATGACAGCAACGTGTAGAATAATTCTCCTTAGCAAAATCAAAATGGTCCCAATAATATAGACAAATATGAATAAAACAATAGTGTTTCTTTCGTATAAATTCGTCTGTTGACAATTAACAAACGAATTAACTCATCTTTAATAAGTTTAATACTCAATAAACTACGCGAATTTTTCATTCTTCCGAAGAAACGCCTTGAACCAATGAACAAATTTACTTTTCCCATAACTTTAAACACGCAAGATCTATTAAAAACGTTTTTGAATATTTCCTGTATAGATTAATTCTCATTCTTTGAGTTCGTGTCGTATCGCTACACAAGTTCACGAAGAAAACGAATTTCTCGAAACGTTCAAACGGGATAAAAAAAGGTGGACATGCGCATAAACTGTAGCAGTGCACGTTCCAGCGCCGGTTAAATGACCGGTCTCAGATTTTGAAGATTCATTTCATAGGATATTGTTGAATAAATATCCGAACGCAACCATGTATTAATAATAAAGACATTTTGCGCTCGATAGGTTTAGCGTTAATCATTTTAAACTGAAAACGTGTCCGTTTGTGCCCTCTTTGCGTTCTGATGTGCAAATTTTGTGTGAAGACGCTTAGTAAATTCGTGAGTACATGCGTAAAATCAGCGGTTTCGAACCACAGTAAGAAAAAGAATCGGGTACATACTGATTACGTGGATTAAGAAGGATGCAAGGATAACGATGTATCCCCATCCTCCATCTGGCGGCAAGGGATGCTGTGCGGTGGTACTCTTCGTGGTGTGATCCATTCGTTCACAGGCGACATTTTCGCTTGTACTTTTTTTTCCCCGCTTGTTTGTCTCGGTGGAGGAGCCGACGGCCGCGTGTGCCATGAGTTGCAATTGTTGGACTTGGCGAGCGTTGTTACTCGCGATACCAAGTACCGCGTCAAGTTGGTGCTCATGGTGGAAGGGACCGAAACAAGAGAGAAGGGGAGACCCCGATGGTCGCCGAAAAGCACGTTGTCGGTCGTACTTGCCGCACAATTAAACCGGAGAGGCTCACACTGTTTCCAAAAAAGTATTTGAACGCTAAATATTCCGATTCTAGAGAAATTGTTGATATTTAACCCGCGGTCATTTCGTAAAAAAGCAAAGATATAGCAATAAATATGTGGATTTATTTTTAAAATCGAAGTTCCTTCTTTCGGCGAGCATTCATCATTCTTTTCTACAATGTTTTTGAATAATGCAGCGGCTAGGAAACTGAATGCTCATTTTTCCTGAAAAATTGTCTCCCTTTTACAACAACCTCGTGGAAATTGTTCCACGATTTAATTCACTGATTCGTGTATATAGAACACAAATGAAGAATAAATAATACTGAACTATAAAACAAGTTTTAAATTTCCGTAAAAATATTTATATTTTCAACTGATCTTTGCAAATATGTACTTTTAGGATTTTTTAAAACTGAATAATTTTAAGAAATCGATTTTTTCAAACTTAAAATTAGTCTCTATCAAGTCGCGATTATTATTGGAATATCGTAATTAGTTTATTAATAGACGCGATGATGGCTTCATAGAAATGTTAACTGCTGTATATTGCGATTCACAAAGGTGTTCGCACGAAAAGGATAAAGTTTATCAATATTAATTTTTTATGTATATATATATATATACACTTAATGAGTCTAAATTAGCCTGATTATCTATACATAATTATCTAAACGAATTATGTAAAGAATAAAGTTTAACCATTTTAATTAATTAATATAGTTTAATTATATAATAATTTATTTATATATATAAAAATTTAATTTAATTATATATGTATTATACTTAATGAGTCTAAATTTGCCTAATTATACAAAGATAATTATCTGTAGGTCAATTTAGACCCATTAAGTATATATACAATATATATATAATTAAAATTGATAAATTTTATATGTATATATATTTTTTTATTGTAAATCACCTACATTGTTAGAGGGCATAAATAAGCAAAAGTGTCCACTTAAATATAAACATTCATTTATTAATTAAATTTATGAAGAATTAGACATAATGAAACAAAATGCATTATCCACCAATTTACTTTTACCAAATCAACTAATTGCTCTGTCCACACCTCTCTGGTCTTTCAGTTGTTCACTTTTTTGTGGCAATAATTCGTAAGTGCATATGGTAACTCCATGATTATGAGCAGGTGTCCATTCCCCTTTCAAACCAATATAATAAATCCTTATTTTTTCCTGTCCCTCACGTCCAGTAAAGTGTAAACTTAAGTGATTTACTGATGAAAATTTAACCACCCTGCAATATTAAATACAGATTATAATTAATGGATATATGACCATAGGTTTATTCAATTTAATAAATGGTAAAGAATAGGGTGATCTGTACACTGTGTGTTTCAATATTTTAGTTGGTTTTGATATGCAATAAACAAAAGTTCATTATTATAACTAAATATTTGTGTAAAACATTATTATTGTCAAACTATTAGAACCAATTTAAATATTGAGCTGACCGATTTGTAAACTATCCTGTATTTGATACTTACTTTGGAAAGTACTGGTGTACTCCATAATTGTCTACACAGAGTTCAAATTCTTGTTCAGGTTTTACAATATTATCAAACGTCATATGCGGCCGATTTTTATATCTGTATATTATGAATATATTTTAATTAGTAAAAAATAATTCAAATGTTCTACAAAAACATGGAACTATAATGTTTTAACATTGAAACCTAAGAAATACTCACAAACTCACTTTGTTTGGGTGAAGTTCATCTTCACCTCCAATAACAATGAGACCTTTTAATTTGATATTACCTGTGAAACTGTATAGAAATAAAATTTACATTTACTGATTCGGAGAAATTAAATAGAAATATATAAAGAATACTTACGGAATGTTAAATAAAAGTTCATTAACTTCGTTGTCAGCGTCACTTTCTACATACTGAAAACAAGATTAGTTACAAGAGAAAACATTATGATTATCTATGTAATGAATCAGACTATACACAATTTCCAAACAAAACAAATAAATGAGATAATTACTTTGCTTTTATCTAGTCTATCCTCCCATGGTTTAAAGACAGTAGCACCGCTACCTTCTTCACATTCATTTAAGCATTCAATATTTTGTATATCAATTTTTTCATATAAATTGTACTGTACACCCAAGTCTCCTTCTTCATGCTCTTCTCCACAATTACAGTGATGTGCCATTGTAGAAAAATCTGTGAGAAAGTAGCAAAAGTTCTTAACTAAATACTCTTTAATTATTACAATTAATACAAGGCTATAAATATAAATTGTAACAGACTTTTATGAAGTATCTATGGATACTATATTCTTAATAATTTCATTCTTTCTGTGAATTAAACATAAAAATGTTTTAAAGAATCTCAGTTAGTTAAGAACGTGACAGTAACGTTTACGATACTGAAATGACAATTCAGAATCAGTGGAATTCAGAATCTTGTAAATATAGGTGAGTCAGAGTCAGAGTACTGTAATATATAAATAGAAGTTATAATAGAGTAGATAAACAGTCACAATTGTTTTATTAATTTATATTGTTATTATGAAATTACGAAAATTCATTATTTCATTTATAATTGATTTGATACAATCAGACGTTGATACAATCAACAGTACGTTCTAGAATCTAGAAAATTATATGTTGATTATGTTATTTAAAAATAAAAACTATTATACTAATGTTTTACTTAATATGAAAATTCAGTTACTTTTATTACATTTCCATTTCAACACATCCGAATTCTATAAATGTACGCATATGCATTTGAAGGTAAATAGAAAAGTCTCACGTCTCACCCTACCTATATCATATCACAGCCACTACATACAGCCACGGACAAAGTATAAGAGTAGACCAATCACCATATGGGGTTTCGAGTCCCACGATCTAAAATACCGACATCGCAAAAAACAACTCGATTTCTCTGTTCATGGAAGACTGATGGAAGACGTATGAAAAATGAACTATATCGTGTAATGTAAACTTTATTTACTGAGCTCTACGATATACACCATGGTACCAGAATAAAATTGTTTGAATATTCTTCCAGCTAATCCATTCCCGTCTTTCTTTCCACATCCGATAGGAAAATTAGAATTGATTAGAATCTTCTTCGGACGGTATCATTGCTTACGCTTGGTTTATATAGGGGCATAGCAGGGCATAGGTATAGTATGTGTATAGGAAAACCATGAGGAAAACCGAGAGTTCAGCTCGGCAAAGACAAGGTACAGTGTGACGTCAGAAGATAAGTTGAGATAAGTCTTCAGATAATTTCAAAATGGCTAACACGGCAGACCGACACCGATTATTACTTTATACTTCATTGTAAAACATATAGAATAAACTTGCCGAAACATATAGAATCTTTGCCGAAAAATTATCTGTACCGGGTCTATAGGTATATATAGTCTGATATAGGGTGTCCAGTTCATCTGAGTTCATCTAATTTAGAGATGCTCGCATCAAAGATTTGAACAGACGTTTCACCTCTGGTATACATAGTATTCTACGCCTATAAACTTTCCCCTTTGAGTGAACCTACCCTGGTATGCAGTAAGTTGTGTTAGGGGTTAGGTCTAAAACAGAATAACTGTAAATATTAAAATAGAAAACAAGGTGACTTATTATAAGAGGAACAATCATATGGAGTGTAACCAGCAAGTTTGTGTTTCATAGATTTGAGATACCTGAGTGCTTATATTCGTGAACTCTAGACTTATTATAATAGTGATTCCATAGCAAATGAATATTTGCATGCTGCAGTTATGTGCTTCCATTGTGAAAACATAATTGTTTTATGGTGATAATATGTCAAAATCAAGCATAAGGAAAATAACGGTTGACCCTACGAAATGTAATACAGACTCTCGTCGACCAAGTGTGTTTGAGAGGTTGGGGACCAAACCAGCAGTTACTGCCGGCCAAAATTCATCGGATTATTGTAGAAACTGGGCATTGAATGGCAGTTGTTCGTATGGAAAGCTTTGCAAGTAAGTATAATTTCGACGTTTTTAATATTATACAGAAAAGAGAAACGAAATAGTATGTTGCTACTATAGTGTAGCTAATTGAATATTTATTAAACATGAAATATCAGCTTTTTTATTCAGACTGTAGAGTAAGAATCTGTTCACTTTAAGGGGACCAATATATTTTCTGTTTTTATATTATAACTAGATATGCAAATACTCACACATTAATAAGTCCATCCAAGCGTGCCAAGAAGGATAATGCAATTGCAAATACAACAGGAGTAAGTCTATGATCTTTTACCTATATTATCATTAGACCGTGGATCTTTCTGCAAAATAAAAATTGTCTACATCAATTGCAAGAAATGAAAACTAAATTGAATATTGTTTCTTCCCTTAACACTAAACCTACTGAGCACTTAGAAGCTATTAAAATGTTTTAGCTTACAAAAATGACATTCTATTTATTTAGATTCCGTGTAATTTTGATTACATTATATGCTTGGATAAAGAAGTAAAGAGAACATCTACTTAATTTTGCTATATAAATACATGAAGATCCACAGTCTAATTATTACAATTTCGATTGTAGATCATTCTATGATAAATAAAGGCTATATTAATGTTTACTACAGACAGATATTTACATATGTATGTTTTTAATACATAGCTTATTGAGGATCCGTTTAAAAGGCTTACTTCTAAGATCGTAAAAAAGGCGTCGCATAGTCCTGATTTAAATCTTGAAGAGTGGAATCAAACAGATTTAGAATACGAGGACGAGAAAGTGTTAGAGAGGCGTAGACAGCTGTTACAGCGTGAGTTGGAGTTACAAATGAAGAAGGATAAAGAAGTTCATGGAAAAGACAAAGTGAGACAGAAGAAAAAGGCAATGACTTCTTCGTCTAGTTCTCATACTTCAAGCACATCTAGCAGTAGTAGCAGTTCCAGCAGCGAAGATTCATCTTCTAGTTCAACATCTGATTCGCGGAAGAAGGTTAAAAAAATTAAATCTAAGCGGCACCACAGTGGTTCTACAGATTATGATGAAGATAAAGAAAGAAGACGAAAGTAAGTTATTTGTATAATGACCACAGTATTTTTTATCAAGTAAAATATTCTGTTGTTGAATTGTATACATATGAAAATTAATTCTATTCCATAGATTGAAATTGAAAAGGCTTGGCACCAAAAATGACAAGCCTGTCGTTAAGAAGAAGCGTAAGCTGGAAAGTACTTTGACAAAAAAGGAAGTTGGTGGTAGGTCGGCTAAAAAGTACACCTCATCTTCAGTGTCAAGAAAACATTCTTCCACACCTCGTACAAGATCACCGGTGATACAAGTGCCCACAACAGTTGCGTCTACAGCAGCGGCGGTACTAGGCTCTTCGGTATCTGTGCCTCATCATGCTGCATCTACTAAAGTTAGAGAACGAAATAGGACAGAATCTCCGAAAGCGACCAAAACTAGAGATTTGGAGAAAGAGGACAGACATTATAAAAAAGTACGAGACGTGGACGAAGTACCTAAAGAAACCACTAAAAACAAATCTTTTGATAAAAGCAAAGATCAGGAAAAAGAGAAGAATCGTACGATAGATGAGAAACTAAAAATCGACGAAAGGGTAAAAGCAAAATGTAAAGACAAGGAGTTACGCTCCAGAACACCGCCGACGTCTGAAAGGTCAAAACATCAACACCCGAAAGAGGTAGCATCAACAAAAGCTCGTCGTAGTCGTACACCGGAGAAATCCTCGAGATCGAAACGAGAACCCTCACCAACGAAAACTCAAGACAGACAGATCTCCGCAAACAGGTCCAGAGACGTGGAGAAAAAAGATCGTGAATCTCACAAGAGTGATAAGACCAAGGACAGGGAGGATATTAGAAAAACTGAGCAAAGTAGCAGAACTAGGCAAGTGACGAGTCAAGAAGAGAGTCACAGGCGAATTGGAAAGGAGTTTGATGATAAAGCATACGTGGGTGACAAAACACGACAGAAGAGTAGAGAGCGACGCGATAAAGACCATGCAAGGGACGAACGGGGTCATTCAAGACTTGGTCGAGATCAGCGAGACCCGCGTGATAAAGAGAAAGAGGATCTGCAAGAACGTTGTCGCGAACGACAACGGGAAAGAGACCGTGATCGTGACAGAGATCGAGAGCGAGATCGTGACCGGGAGAGGGACCGAGATCGTGATCGTGATCGTGACAGGGATCGGGATCGCGATCGGGATCGTGATCGTGACCGTGATCGTGATCGAGATCGGGACCGTGATCGAGAGAAAGATCCATTGAAAGTCAGGGATAGAGATGTTCCACCACTGGTTCCGACACCCATAAGTATAGCTGCAGAAAAGAACTCGCGTTACAGCCGGGATAAAGAACGAATAGTAGGAAAAGACAGTGCCTTCGAGAAGAATGGTACTCGGGAACGTAGGAGCGACAGGGAAAGGGAACGATCAGAAACGAAAGCACTCTCCGATCGAGACAGGACATCCACGCAACGAATTGAAAGCAGATACGATAGAACTGCTGTCGATAAAGATGCACCCACTCGCAAGCCTGGTGTAAATTCTCCTAGAGATCGTTTTCCACGCGAGAGATCATTAGATAGAACATCTCTATTGGATAAGACTGTACATACTGCACCGCCTCCATCGCAACCACCTTCCTTACCACCAGTACAATCCTCTATAGCATCCTCGTCGTCTTCATCCGCGCCAGCTACACTGTCAACGTCACGAGACAACTTAATCGACAGGATAGATACTGGACATTATGATCGAGAAAGACATAGACGATTCGGTGCAAGGTATGAATGAATTCGTGCATGTAGCATTATCGTGCACGTAGTACTATTTTAATCGATTCACTTCTTGCTGTTGATGTCAGGGATCTTCGTAAAAATAAAATATGATGTTTGATATGTAAAAATACGATGCACTAACTTGCATTTGACTTGGAGTCGCTGACATCGACAATAATAAGTAGACTGCGGATCTTTATGCAAAATAAAAATGTTCAACAGCGATTGTGGGCAGTAGGAGCTGTTTTATATTTCACCTAGTCAATGTTTTCATAAATGCATAAGAAATCTGCAGTCTAATAATAAGTGTGCGATGCGACACAGAATGATCAATTTACTAATGTAAATGAATTGATAGGCGGGAAACCAGTCCGCGACGTACTATCGAAATTGATAGAAACTACAACAGGAATTACGGACGGTTGTCCGAGCATTGGGATGAACAAGAGGAAGCATCTACACACTTGGATTACCGTGAACATCATGTTCACGAAGATGAGAGGAGAAAACCTGTTGACGGAAGAAGGTACGATAGTCCGTTTGATGAAAGAAGAGGAATTCGTGAAGAAAGATCTCGTGAATCTAGATACGTTGTTCAGACTGCAGACAGGACGACCTTCGAAGATCATCGACATCATCATCATCATCACAGACATCCATTGTATCCTGGAGAAAAGTTGAGAAGTAATACATCAATCCGGTACGTCTGCAGTATTAACAATGTAATTTACATAAAATTCTAACAATAGAATAAAACAAGACTTAAAACAAGTAAATAACCAATGTGTGTCTTTAAAGTTAACTATTTTATTCTCTATTTATCAGGGAAGAGAATGTTCCAAATGATGATTGGGACAATCATCACAGAGACGTGGAACATGGCAGAGAACGAACTTACGGACCCGTTGACTGGGAGGAAAGAGAGTGGCGTGTAAGAGCATTGTGGGACAACAGGGATAGTCTTCCTCGCTCGGAAGTTCACGATGAAGATTGGAATGCTCGGTATGATAATTCTATCACGGATTGGAAATCAAATGACACGCGGAAATGGGATAATCAATCTGTGCATATCCGTAGTCATTACAGAAACGATCGCTCGAAAGAGATAGAAATAGGAGAGTCCACATCTCACAAGTGCGTTATTCGTGAATCAACATTATTTAACTAATGTATTGCCGATAAAAGTCTTGTTACGCATCAATATACATTATGTCGATCTTGTTTCAGTAAAAGAAGAACCTATAATAATTCCGAAAATAGGGACGAGTGTACAGTTCATACCTCTAAACAAGCATCTCTGTATGGTAGCATGAAAGAAGAACCTATTAATAAAAAGTTAATGGAACTGGCAGAAGGAAAATTGTCTACGACTCGAGAGAAGTCTATAGATAGTTTCCCGAAAAAGGTTTTGTTAAAAGAAAAGCCCGAAACTAAGGAAACCGTTACAACAGAACCGAAACGTTCCTGCATCGATGAATCTTTGCAAACGCTTCATACTGAAAGCGATCTCAGTGATATTAGCGATGATCCCGATGACATTTTGAATATGGAAGACATCACCGTAAGTGTATATTTTTCTTTATTCTAATTTATCAACAAATCTAAATATACAACTAATCCTATAAACCTGCTTAAATTTATAGGATGTTGATACAAATAAGACACGATCAAAGAAAACACCTGACACAACGCAACGCGATACACAGTCAACGACTCAAGAACCGGTACCGTCATCTCCGAAGGAGACAATAGAGGAATCTGTATTTAATTCTAAAGGAAAAGATAATACCGACACGATGTCATTTAGGTATTATTTTTAATTATTCATTAGTGATAATTAGACTCTGGATGCTTATGTAAAATAAAAAGTTTCTGTATAAATTGCAAAACGCAGAAGCTAAATATAAACCTATATTCTTCATTAATAATTTTAATTTGGCGAATACGATATATTAACACTCTTAAAGTCTTTCAATATTTTCACTGTTTTAAATTGCACTCGCTCATTTTTGTTATAAATGCATAAAATCCGCTGTCTAGTGATAACTTTATAAAGTAGCGCGTATGCGGTATACATATAATAAAGTCATAATCAATTCTCATTAAATTTATTTAGAAATCTGGAAGATGAGAATATGGAAACTATGGACTTCGAAGAGATTTCTGACGGTGAATTAGAAGAGGATATTAAAACAAGTGGTAAAGGTTTAGGAGACGCTTTGGGAGTTGATTGGGAAAGTCTAGTAAAAGAAACGCAGCCACGAAGACCTGCGTTGTGTAATCAGAATGCAGAAAATCGTTGGCAGTGTAAGGCGATTCTTCATAGAATCGGTATTTCTGCCAAGTACGGAGGCGAGGATTTAATGAAAAAATTGGGGAAGAAATATGGGAAAAATGGTACGATGTCTGATATTTTCGAAATCTAATACTATCGATTATATTTATTTTACCGAATATTTATTTACAGATCATTCAGAGTTTTTCCTTCACAACGTTGCGTTTATGCACACGGCGCTTGCACGAAATCACTTGTTACATAATCTGAATAATGATATGTTACCCGGAGTGGACGACTTTCTGTATAAGTAAATGAGTTTTTTTTAGATATTGTTATAATATATTGCAGTATTCCTAACACTATCTTCTTACAGGAATAGCAATGTAAATACTGAAGAGGATGTGGATTACAATTTAGAAGTTTTGAGACCTTGTACAGCTTTATACGAAGAGGCAAAATGCTTATTGCAACAAGTTGTATGAGAAAGAGTTTATTTGTAGGACATGACTTCCGAAATTATACTTTGCTGCTATATTATATGTATTAGTATAACATAGAGCAAAAGTATTAACAGTGGCATCAGTTTGTTACATGCTGGAGTGGTTCAGTTAATTGTTTACTGCAACTAATTTAGCCTTCAGGGGTGCAATGTAGGAAAAAATTAAATTGATACATTTTTCTTAGTACTTAGCTCTTCGATCACCTTAATTAACTAAATTTTGTATATTACTCAAATTTGATATCATATTCTTTACCTGAATTATAATCACGAAGATTGATTATAATTGAGTCGCAATGTATATATTGGAAGAATATAAAACTTTACATTACTAGCACTTTATATCATATTTTTTGCTATAAATTATAGAAAAGCATTATATTTTAGATCCTTAAATTTAAAAATTAATTACTGAACGTTTTGTGTGCTTCTGCTGTCTCAAAAAATATTTTCTTAATATTTCGATGATATGAGTTACATACGTTGATCCATTTAAACGGAGTAATTGTAATTTTTATCTGGTGTTTCATAAATGGAACTTTTGTACACATTTAGGGAGTATGTATGTATAAATAATATATATATGTATAAGTATTCATTTTCAATATCAAGAGATGATTCATTTCCTTTGTCATAAAATGTCTATCTTTTTGTATTACTCTTGGAACAACAATTAACATTGTTTAAACATCTTTTGATCACACTCGAAGTTAACGGCTGCCACAACATCATTTTGCAGTATGGTCATTGCTTCCTTCAATAGACGCTCGTTTTCACCATACTGCGAAAAAGTACATGATGTAAATACAAGAGTTAGTATCACAGTATACACAAATAAATAATATAAACACCTGTATAGAAAACTGTGCTTGTTCATTTCTAATGTTCTGTAGCTGTCGTAATCTTTTCATCTTTTCCATGTTTGTGCAATATAGCTCGTATAAAATAAGACCTAAAATATTAAGAAAATTATCTTATTTGCAGAAAGAAATAGTGAAAAATTATAAGATTTTTTATGTAATAGATTACCTTTTTTCTTACAATCACCGCAATTCAAAGTGTTTAAGGTGGAGAGTAAGTCTTTGCAGCATTTGGCCTTTACGTCAAGTTCCGCATCAGTTAAATCTAATTATAGTGTTTCGATAAATAAAAATATTCTAATATTTTCGCAATAGATTTATATTAATACGATTTCGATACCTGTCCATTGCACTCCCTCAGCTCTACCGTAATAAGAAACAATTCGGAATTTTATATCCATAACAAGGTAATTAGTGATTGGAATCACTAGTTTAAGTTCCTTTTGCATAAATTTACAGATCTCGCGTGGAGCCTTATACAAAACATTTTCCATTATAGATGATAAGCTAGAACGAATCGAAGTTACCTAAAAAGAAATAAGTTTATAGTTTCTTTAAGTTTTTGAAGTTGAAAATCATACTTCTTGTTCGGATCTATAGACTTTGTAACAGCTAATAAGATCATTTAATTATCTTATAATATTTACTATCTCTTCTATGGACCTATAATTGTACATATTTCAAATATTTTTAAATTTAGTTTAAACATTATTTACTTTAATTCAGAAAATGCTAGACTTTTTCATTTTACTTAAATATTTAAATAAATGCATAAACACCTGTCGATTACTCATAACAATGGAGCATTTATCACAGATCCAGGGGGACGCCATATTGAGTGGATCCTGAGGTAGCAAGTTTCCGGAACACTCTTCGGATGCGCATAAAAGTGCTCCTAATCTAGATCCAAATTCCTAACGTTACACAAAAATTACGTTAATTTGTTATAGGTTCGAAATTTGTGAAAAAAATCAATACACAAATCGGTTACTTGCGACATACACTACCGTTCAAAAGTATTCGGGAGAATAGTTCCTTTTTCTCTACAAAACGGAGTTTAAGTTAGTAGGAAAAATATTTAGAACAATTGTTTCACTTATTATTATTATTATTATGTATATTGTAGTACTATAGCTACAATTTATTTTTATATACAATAAATTATATAATGAAAATGCTATAGTGGAATGGTCTCAGTGCTTGAAAGAATTTCAAGTTTCATTTCTAAGGTGCAAAGCGAATTCCAAGAATTTTTCGATATAAATATTAATAGAATAAAAAACTAATAGAGAGATTGCCGCGATTGGTATACTAATAGTGCAAGCGGTAATATCTAATCTCGCATTTAATCTTAGACTAACATTACTAAGTTTCCACGTAGGTCGTTTTTAGTTTAAAACGTTATAGATATGCCAGGAGAAACTAATAAAGATTGATTTTAGTAATTATTTTAGATGCTTAACACACTTTACCTACCAAAAGCCTATTAACCCCTTGCCGTACTTTGACGACCCAGACTCATGATGAAGGTTTTCAACATAGTCTAACAAATACGAATGCTATGAAATTTTTGTGCATAGAGACGTTCTAATCACTGTAACTGTAAAAGAAAAGGTACTAATCACTGTATAAAATTTTCTTTTACATCGCAACCTTAAATGAAACTATTAGATGACGTTACATTGAGGGTGACTTGTTAGTTCACAATGAAAATTCCTGTTGCTATTCAAGGTTCCATTGAAAAGTGTTTAGCCATGTACCATATATTTTTCAAAATTATGCAATAATCACTGGTCGATAATGTGTTAAGTAACTTTTAGGCGTTGTTACTACATATTTCGCAAGAGTCCGGGCACTTTTGAGCGGTGGTGTATAAATTAAAGGAATCAGGATAATGTAACAGTTTTTTTTTTAATCGACTGAAAGATTTTTTTGTAGATTTACCATAGGATCGTTGCACCGTTTGCAAGCGCAGGAGAAATGTTTGGTGACACTTAAAAAATGTCGACGTAACGTCGTGTCCCAGAATAAACTCGTATAAGACATAGTAAGCTCATCTCCTGCGGAAATCGGAAGCGCAGCGTTCACGTAGAGTCGTTGCTCGCTATCGAAATGGTGCCTTGTGTTTGGTATGCAACAGTGGTTTTGCAATGACCCCATAGGATAGAGTCCGCGTAAACTTGAGGAGTGATCCTTATCTTGGACGCTGACCGTTTCGAACGCGTTCGTAGCGAATGTTCCGCAAACGCGTTTCATTAACTCCAGTTCCTCCTCGCTCGGTGGATTTGCTACATTCCGTTGCAGTAGTTCGGTCTTGTTCCCGGAAATTCATTAATTAGAATCGTGATACACGCAAAAAAAAATCAAGTACCTAACTTTTGTACATTTTTCATCATCGTACGGTAAAATTTCGTTTAACAGAAAAACAGTTATCGATTCATTAAACTTCTCACAAACTGATCTTCCTTTCATAAATTCAAACCGATACCTGGTAATTAGACAGCGGATTTTGAAACAGTATAAACTTTAGAAAACTTTAAAATACTGTTTTCAAATCAAAAATATTGTTTCCAAATCTGTCAAACCCTTTAAAGGGGTAGACTCCATTTTCCAGGACTGCAAGGGTGCGGGATTCGCGTTCTGATTTCTTGATAATACAGAAGTGGGGTTTTTCGGTAGTCAAAAAAGCTAGATTTAAGATCGATCTAGGCCACGATCGCCCTCGAGAGTCCTATTTTTTCGTTTACGAGGCGTAATTTGCATTATTCGGCAGCATTTACAGTTGCATTATACAGTAATGTCGCGATAGTTGCCGCAGGAGCTGTACACGATAGTTGCCGCAGTGCCTACCCATTCCACCAACTGTCAATGCTGCGCCGGGCCGCAAGGCGGCGATGTTTGATGTCGGCTCGGGTATATCGGTGTGAACACCACTACATTGACTCGAGTGAATCGAATTTTCAAACTGCTTAATTTTCATTATTTTTTTAATGAGATTTTACTGGCTTATTTCTGGCATTTTTCTGTTTAAAACAAGACCAAACACGATATAATTTCAATTTTATTTAGTGGTGTAATCGACGATGAAAGTTTCATTTGCAAGGAATAACAGCGTATGGGAAAAGAGAGACGTGCATAGTCGTCGTTGCCGGTACAGATCAAAGGCCCGCGTGTTCGCACAATGTAATGCCAATTAAAAATGTTTTATTCTCCATTATTTTTTAATGAGATTTTACTGGCTTATTCCTGACAAAATTCACTAGTAGGCACTATGGCAACTTTCGTGTACAGCCCTCCGACAACTTTCAAGACATTACTGATGAGCTAAATTATACCGTGTTTGGTCTTGTTTTAATCAGAATTTTGCCAGGAATAAGCCAGTAAAATCGCATAAAAAATAATGGAGAATAAAGCATTTTTAATTGGCATTACATTGTGAGAACACGCGGGACTTTAAACTGTGCAACTGTAAGTTTCTGTCCTTCTCTATGTTCGGCTTTCGATTAATGTCTCGGCGCGGTAGACTATAGAGGCCAGTCATAAATCAAAAGACGAGCAGTTGTCTTGGAAGTTGTCGCTCCAGAGAACAGTTCCTGCGGCAACTATCGCGACATTACTGTAGCATGTAGCTGTAAAAGAGCCTCATAAATGAAAAAATAAGACTTTTGAGGGTGATAGCGCTCTAGATCGATCTTTTATCTACCGTTTTTGAATACCGAAGAACCCTATTGTTGTATTATCGAGAAATGAGAACGCGAATAGCGCACCCTTGCAATCCTGGAAACGAGTCTATCGTTTTACAAAAGAAAATTCATTTCTATCTCATTCCAGTTTGTTACAGTTCAGGTAGAAAAGTTTTATTTTGTAGATGCTCTTTGAAAAGAACATTTACTACGCATGCAAGTATGTAAAAGTAGCTTTCAGTAATAAGTGGATAGCGGATTTTATGCATTTATTACAAAAATAAGTAGGTGTATTTTAAAATATTAAAAACATTAGACGAATTTAATAGTACGAATACTACGACTTTAAAAACGAACTTTCAATCCATTGAACATGCTACGACAAAACATAAATTTCTAAGTCGCTCCGGTTTGTTGTTATCCAGGTGGAAAATTTGTATTTTGCATAAAGTTCCGCTGTCCAGTAATAAGTATACGAAGGCACGTATTATTCCTACACTTCTTAAACCCTGCATTCACAGTGAAACCACTGGACTGCATCGTTGCTTTGTCTACGCATACCAGACACACGTTGCGGATTTTTAAACTGAATCTATCTAGCGCTACGATTACGAACTCGGGAAACATAAAAATAACAACTAATTAAAATGGTAAAGAGTACGAGAGTATACATATATGTATATTATATATACGTACATGCATTTCTAAACAGTACCAATGACACAGGCAGAACACAGTATGATTTGTTGGTAACGTTATCAGAGAAGTCTATCGCTAAAGTAACTAATTCAAACTCAAGAAAAATAAAGTCAAACAGAGGTGTACGCGTTTGGATTGTGAGACTGTTCGGTCGCAAAAGGATCGATACCTACGTATGTCTAAGATCTAGAGTAAAATGCACTTGATCTTCTTACTCACCGATTTGTTCTATGAAAAGCTTCGATGCTAGGCTGCGAGAGCCTCAAATCTCTGTATTCGAATATTCTCATAATCATCTGTTTTCATATATCGTGTTATAAAATAAATAATCGTACCTCGTAGCAAGCGATATGACTTTGGTCCCACTGAAACCCGGCCATGCACTCTCGTTGTTGATCCGACATGAATAATCCTCGTATCGGTATCACAGTCAGTAGCAGGTCGAAGGACCAGTCGGTCCCGCAAGTTGGTACCAACGACCTCAGGTACTTGCATTCGTAGTCCACATGCTTCGGTGAATTTTCGCATTGCACCGAGCAGACCGGCAAGCCGCATCCACGGTCGCACGGAAACAGCGGACACTCGTTCTTGTAACAGCACACGCACATCTGCAGATGCTTGCACACTAGAACTCTAGCTTCAACCGTTTACAACCGTGCAATTAACTATTCCGTTTACCACAAACGAATGTTTCATATTTCACTTGAAACGTCTACGAACAACGTTCAAACGTTTACTTTATTGCCCGTTCAACCGTTTCAGAATTTCACTGCGTCAGATTAGTCGTGCAGCGTGGTCGATCTTTTAAAAATCTTGACCGTTTGTTTTAAGAATTCATCTTCTTGTTTAACACTAAACCTACCGACCATCAAAACTGACCGATGTATATGGTATTAAAAAAGTGACAAGACTAAATTTATTCATATTATGTGCGATTTTTATTGTAACATATATTGGAGTCAAAAATTGTATTCAATAAATTCCCATGAAAACAAATTTACAATTTCAATAATTGTCAAATCAGAAATCTAAAATGGGTCATTTGACTCCTCGTGGGAATAGACTGAGGATATTTCTGCATTTATAGCTTCTACAAAAGTTCAAAAGATGTGAAAATATAAAATTCCACAGAATTTAATACGGTTTTTATTTATTTCAGATCAACAAAGGCTGTTACCACTGAAAATGAGATTTTATTCGTTCCCACTTTCTTAAAATTTGCCTACAAGAATTGAAAATTGCATAAAAATCCGCAGTCTAGTTATGAATAATTGGAATAAAGTTCTCAACACTAAACTGTTAAGTAATCGGGAATTGTTAGTGTTGTGAAATTTATTTTGTTATTATTCGCGAATACGTTTTAGTAATTTTAACAATTACAGGAAAAATTGGTCATTTGAACGTGGCAGGCTTAGCGTTAATAATCAAGTACTATCAAGTCTATTTTGCAAAACATCATCAAACAAAATGGAAAATATCTTATTCGTTAAAGTTTATTGCTTGAATGAAACAATTGGGTTCTATTTCACCTAAAAATACCGAAATTACTTCCTTGCCAACCTAATAATAATTAGACTGCGGATCTTTATGCGAAATAAAAAATGTTTGTATAGATTGCAGGACAAAGGAGCCAAATAAAAATTGTATTCTTCTTTTAATTATCCTATTAATCTGAAACTAATGCATTGATAGCCTTAAATATTTTTAACACATCCATTGTTTTATGTTGCGCGTGCCCATTTTTATCGTAAATGCATCAAATCCGCAGTCCAGTTATAATCAACACTAATCCTACCGAGCACTAAAAGCGACGAAAATGTTTCAGCTTATAAAAATGACATAACTCTATATTTTTATATTTTTTGCCATTTTTATTACAATATGTGCTTGGATAAAGAAATCGATCGAAACAATTTCCATGTAAGCGTCTTGATCGTTTGAATAATTGTGAAATTAAAAATATAAAACCGATCATTTCACCGACCATTGGTTTAGTGTTAACCGATAGGTTGCAACGATGAAACTATTCATAGGATCGAAACGGCGGGCAGAAGTTATGCAGCAACGTAACAGAAACAAGTTTATGGAAAGTCAGAATATTTGATAGTCGTAAGGACGAGTACCAACCGGAAGTCTACTGCCCGCACACCTTGGCCCGATGATTAGGGGTGCATCGACGAAGATCAGCTCGTTGGGATCGATGTTCCTGGTAGCAAACAGCCCACGACCACCCAATTTCGAGTAGCCAACGGTCCATGGTAACGGATCATCGCCAAGAATTTTGTTCTCTTTCAAATGGGATATCAACAATTCCTTCACTTGCTCCGGATCCACGATACTCGGGAAACTCATGTTCGCCGGTGATCACGAAGGAACGAGAGGAACTTCGAAGAACCGACGAACCGTCTTCGACCACGGTGTTCGAGGTAGTGCCCGCATTCATGCATCCTCTCCTGCTATATACAGTAGCCAGAATATAAATAGGGAAATAATTGATCTTATCTTGATTTTGCTTGTCATAAGTTATGCTATTCTTCTTTCACGTAGGACGTAGGCTGTTCGAAAGTACACGCGTCGCTTGTAAACGTCAAGCACGCTTTAAACTTTACTTTTCCACATTTGTACGAATCGAACGTATACGAACGAACAAACTAGCGTTTAAGCTTACAGTGGATTCTTATTATTAGACTGCGGTTCTTTATGCATTTATGATTCCTAAAAATTTTTTTAAAATACTGCAGCATCAAATTCGACAGAACTTAGTACGATCTTTACTTTGGACCTACAAATATTATTAGAAATAAGAACATTTGTAATACGTTATCGTTTTTATTATGAATGAACATGGGATTTTATTTGGTACCACTTTCTTCAAACTGGTCTACAAAAATTGAAAATTACGTGAACATCCGCAGTCTAGTTATCATGCAAATTTTAATCATTATATTTATAGAGAGAATATGATTTTACGATTACGCGTGATAAGAAAAGATGCGATTTTTTATTTTTTATTTACGAAATGATTACAAATTAATTTTAATGAATTTGTCAATTATTTTAGTAAAAATTGTACGTCTATATACAGATTTAAAAATTTATAAAAAGCGATAGAGAACTATGATAAATTAAAAGTTTGAAATTTTAAATTGTATTGTATATTTTAGTTCTACCATACTTCAGAATCCAAATACTTGTTATAAATTTTGCCATCGTTGTACCATTAATCTCCATTTGTCTTTAATTCACATGGGATGGCCAAAAATATAAATCAAACTGTCTACGACGAGATATATAACGATCTAGCAAAATAGAATGTTCTGATCGACTTGTAAGCTAAAAATAATACCATTGAAATGCACACCACAGCAAAAGAAAATAGAGGCAATGAGCATCAAGCATAGACCTTATAACTTATTCCGAACTAAGCTACGTCATGGTATATTGTTGCTAAGCTGCACGTGTAGAATTAGATTGAGCTCTCGTGAAGCTTGCATAGATATCCCCGAGCATTCGGATAACTATACTTGCAACGCATGCAACCTACTTTGCAGCCGTCTGACGTACAAATAATGGAATGACGTACCATTATTTATTTCCTTAAGATTTCGAACCAATGATTGGTTCAAAAGCAACAATTCACTTAATTAATTTTAGTTTTGATTTCTTTAATTGGATGTTTAAGACTGTTAATATATAAATATTTCATTTGTTCTGTTATACAAAACTGTTAATAAATCGATGTCTCTTATTAGTAGACTGCGGATCTTTATGCAAAATAAAAAATATTCGCATTGACCGCAGGGCGCAGGAAACGAATAAAAATTGTATTCTTCTTTTAATTATCCTATAAAATTGAAACTAATATATTCATGTCTTTAAATATTTTTATCATGTCCACTGTTTGAAATTGTACGTGCCCATTTTTGTCATAAATGTTAAAAATCCGCAGTTTACATATTAGTAAGAACAATTCGCCCTTAACGTGGTTGAATAATGTAAAAGAATGGCAAATATTCGTTGTTCTGTAGGAAACCTCGTACGTGCCAACGTCACATTGATCCGGAGCTCAAAAGATGAATGAATACATATTATTATACTACACGCATAACTGTAGGTGACGAGACCGATGACATCGTGTAGCTTTTGGACCGCGTGAAAGATCAAGTTTTCAGAATATGTAGATTGTATAAATATCCGGCTTTTGCTCGAGAGAAAGCATCGCCGAAGTTTCCGAATTGTCGTCAGTGTGATATTTCCCATTTAAGGTACAATAACTGTGGATTTTCATGAGAAACAAAAATTGCGTGCACCAATTGCAAGTGACTGCAGCCACATAAAGAGTTTATTCTTATCTTAATAATTTTAACCCATTGCACTCCTTTGTCGACTTGACTCGGCATTAGACAAAGGAAAATGTAAATAAAATAGGTTCTTATATGTATTTGTTTCTTCCTTTGTTTATATTATTAAGTTAAAAACAAATATAAGTTCTACAAATATAAATTACAACAAAGTTTGAGAGCTATACTTAATATAATTAGTAAACAAGTTTTTTTAAAATGAGTTTGTTGGCAACAGATTTGAAAAATAATTCGGAATGTTAAGGGTTAACAATCAGAGAAAAATAGACTTGCACCCTTAAATCATTGTAACCTTTCTACTACTTTAAATTGCACCGATTCGTTTTTGCCATAAATGCATAAAATCCGCAGTTAAGTCATCGCAAAGAGGAGATTTTCTTTAACAAAGCCACATTGAAATGAATGTAGAAAAAAATCGTTTAGGCTCCATAGAATCATTCGAATGTGTAAACTTTGAGAATAAGGTTTTGCTCGAATTGTTAAGATGTTTTCAAAATTAAATATAATTTGTGTATCGATGCAGCAGATTTTCACGCAAGCGTAACATAGCGTACACCGTTTGTATAGGCGATCGTTGCTAGGACTACCAGGTAGCTGACTACCTGCGAGGAGTACTGTATGCTAACAAGTATGTATATTATATAGAGTTAGTACCATTGAAGGGGTAGTGTAAACCGAGAAAAGTATCGTATTACTGACGGTTTGCGTGGCATTAGTTTCGTTTGAAGATCGACAAACATAAAAAGGTAATCGGTACTCGATGGATGATCCATCGATAGTGAATGATTCGGGCGAAATAAAAGCGCCTTCTATTCGGTTGGTGCATATGAAATGTTTTCCTGCAGTGTGCACTTCGTAAACGTACGTGTAACAACTTTAATACACGTTTGTATGAAATATATGCAATTTAGGTATCCGTTATCTTGTTTTAGAAAGAAAAAAAAGAAATTAAATATTCGTTACTAGACTGCGGATTTTATGCATTTACGATAAAAATGGCTACGCACAATTTAAAGCAGTGGTCATATTAAAAAGATTTAAGGACGTCAGTGTATTAATTTCGGTTCAATGAAATAATTAATTGATGAAAAAATTTTGTATTCGGCACTTGTGCCTTGTAAACAACGCAAACATTTTTTATTCTGCATAGAGATCCGCAGTCTATTCATTACATCCTTGATCCTTTCTCAATGTATTCCCATCTTTTAATATTTTCTTTAACGATGACACTATTTGATCACAGTATTTCTAGTATTGAGAAAGTCTGATTCCAATTGTATCGATAGTGAATTAAAATCAATTTAACACTTCATATGCAACAACTCAGTAACTCTTACATCAGAAATTTTAACGGAAGGATATCATCTCGGATATACGATATTTGAAAAGTAATATATATATAAAGTGTTTTCCGAGACTTCCACTATGTACACAAGTTACGTAATTTTTATTTAGAATGCGTCACACAAGATGGTCGATTGAGAAATGCATGAATGAAAGAACCCTTGTGCTGACGACTGTGCTGGCTTTAACGATTGGTCTTACACGAGGACTGAATTGCAGTAGTGAGCCTTGCATGTATGGCATTTGCTTAGAGGATGCTAACAGGTACATAAACAGAAGAAGAAATCATACACGGATTAGTGTTTTCAATTTTGTAGTACCTTGTCATTGAAAATACTTGAACTATAAATATTAGGTTGAACCATCAGTAATTGCCGTTTCCATTTTACTTTATGTCGGTATGAAGTATTTAATAATTAATATTCGTCAAACGTAATTGATATTTTACTTAGCTATTCTCGTTATTAGCAGGTGCTATTTTAATCATTTTTCAATGTTTACATTATATTGGCTTGGCAAGAAAGTAATTTAGACATTTTAAGGTGAAATAACATCCAATTCTCTTTCGTGATGTTCTTTTAATCTTCCTGGTAGCTTCACAATTCCGCTATTATAAAGCTTCTGGTCCTTATCGGGTAAAAACTGATCGAAGTGCGATTTCAGGTCATCGTCAATAGTGAAAGTTCATTGCTTGGATAAAAAAAAATGGATTTTATATCACCTTAAAATACCGAAATTACTTTTTTGCCAAGTCCATACAGTATACAGGGTGTTCGACTACAGGTGGGAGAAAATTTAAGGGGTGATTTTTAACGATGATATAAGACGAAAATGAAGAATAAAACTAGCTGGTTATTGTTGCTCGCTCGCTTCGCGAGCTTCGCAGGTAGGGGTATTGTAGCTCGCTTTGCGATTTCGCGAGAGGGTTAGTGGTACGGATGTTATTTTGTGTGTGACTCTCCACGAGCCACACAAAGAACTTCCCGATTCGTTAGTTGCAGTATATTATTATCATTATTTAGTGTACGTTTTAAGAAGATTATACGTCCTCAGGGAAGTTCAATAGTTTTCTACTTATCAAAATGTTTTCTGTATGGCGTCGCATTAAACCAACATCGTATGTTCGTTGCTCGCATGCTCCATTAACCATTTTTTTATATTAACTTTCAATTTCATCTCAGTTAATAATTCGTATTGAACTGCTTGTTTTTTTAATGGATTGTAATATAAATGTTTTTGTACTTTCATCGATATTCTTTGAAAATGTATTCTCGGCAGTAGCGATGAATAACTCACTCTTGCATTGGGATAATTTTCGATTATTCTAAGCGGTAACATTAGCATTAGTTGCATAATTAAAAAAGGAAAATTAAAAAAAAATTTTTTTTAAAGAAATTTGTTTAAATTATAAAAAAAAATATATGTAATTATTATGTTTGTTTCTTCGGTGGAAAATTTCCGTCCTCTCGTATAATTTGCATTGTTGAATGAACTTCTTTCGAAAAAAACTAAAAAACTACTTGACCAATATGGACCAAAATCTAATCAGCTCTAAGTTGCAGCGGGGCACTTACAATGCATCATTCATTATTCTGATCGCGTTATTACTTTTTCTGAAAACGTTAACGTAGAATTTGATACCATAGAATCGGACAACGCGCGCGCGCGCACGCACGCACGCACGCACGCACGCACACACACACACACACACACACACACACACACACACACACACACACACACACACACACACACACACACACACACCATTTTGATAAAAATAGTCTAAAATGACTCCAAAGACCATGAAACGTGAAGATCTGCTAAAAAATCGATTCTCGATTTTCGGGGTAATTACAGTAACTTCCTTATGAATCGGGAAGTTAAAAATAGTCTAAAATGACTCCAATGACCATGAAACGTGAAGATCTGCTAAAAAATCGATTTTCTATTTACGGGGTAAAAAAACATTAATAGCTGTATGCCCCACTAGCAATGCGTACCACTAACCCTCTCGCAAGAGCAGTTCTACCCGCGAGCTCGCGAAGCGAGCGGGCAACAATAACCAGCTAGTTTTTATTTTGCTATTCGTACGTTTTAAGAAGATTATATGTTTTCAGGGAAAGTGATTATAACACTGTATTGGGCATATAGAGTATGCCCAACCACATGACGTATGTAGTCTTTTGAATTTTTCAAAAAAAAAAAAAAAATTTTTTTTTTAAAAACTAAAAAACTACTTGACCAAACTTGACCAAAATCTTATCAGCTCTAAGTTGCAGCGGGGCACTTCCAATGCATCATTCATTATCCTGATCGCGTTATTACTTTTTCTGAAAACGTTAACGAAAAATTTGATACCATAGAAACGGACATACGCACACACACACACACACACACACACACACACACACATACCGACATTTTGATAAAAATAGTCTAAAATGAATCCAATGACCATGAAACGTGGAGATCTGTTAAAAATTCGATTTTCGATTTTCGGGGTAATTACCATAACTTCCCTATGAATCGGGAAGTTAAAAATTGCGATTTCGGCTTCGTTATTTAGTTATTAACAATTAAAAATCAACAATGCGTCTAACAAAAGTGTACTTTGTGTACGTCAAAGAGTTCAATGTTGTACAACGATTTGTTAAACATTGGGGCCCTCGCTGGGACCCCAAATGAGAACCAAGTTATGCATGCATCTGTCACTCGATACGTGACTGTCGCGTTGTTAATAGCTAAATAACGAAGCCGAAATTGCAATTTTTTTATTCTTCATTTTCGTCTTATACCATCGTTAAGAACCAACCCTTAAATTTTCTCCCACCTGTAGTCGAACACCCTGTATAGATAAGGCATTGTTTCGTTAGAAACCTTACGCAACACCTTGAGGACAATTTTATGTTCGCTTCATTTAAAAAGAATTAGTTGGATTTTATAATTATGATAGAAAGATTCAAATGACTTGCGTTTAATGAGAAATTCGTTTACTTTGTACATTCAGCTCATATTCTTGTTACTGTATCGATGGTTACACTGGAATAAACTGTGAAATCAATTGGGACGACTGCTGGTCCAATCCATGCCTAAACGGAGGGACGTGCAACGACGCCGTTGCTGCGTATAATTGCACCTGTGCCGAGGGTTTTGTAGGTAACTCGTGATCCCTGCGTTAATTCCCCATCGCATGCGTGATGATCGGGCCGCTGCGCTCGCGTGTTTACACGAATGATTAAATTATGATCATGTCTTCGCTGTACAATCTCATGGAGCACGTAAACGAGACTGTTAACGTAAAAGATTCGCAAGAAGAGGTCGAATCAATTTCCTCAACTAGATACACTTCATCTTTTTAATTCATTTAACGATGACAATGCACAAGATTCTCTCGATCACTGTCCTTGAAGAAATCTCCTCTTTTTGGTTGTTCTTTTTCCATTAACTCCTTGCCCTACGATTTATTCTACGGTTTCAATGATCAGAACTTTTTTGTAGATCATAATCTCCTAAAACAGGAGAATATTGTATGTCTATACATTCTTTAATAGCTGTACATTAACGAAATCAACACAGAATTTTATTTTTGTTTGAAGGAAATTATGAACATACATTTTTATCAGAATCTGTTCAGAATCTTCATCACGAGTCAGACACGATATCGTAAGGCAAGGGGTTAATCAATTATTTTACTTATAAAATAATATGCATTCTCTCGCACAAGTTCTCCTTGGATATTGCGTTTACAGGTACAAATTGCGAACAAAGGTATAGCGAATGCTCGAACCAACCTTGCTTGAACAATGGGACTTGTCTCGATTACGATGGCATCACTTGCCAATGTCCAGACGGATATTCAGGTATACATAAGAATTTGTATTACAGTACCTTTTACTCTGTCCTAAAGCATCTTTCATTTCCCGCAAGGCGACTACTGTGAAATTGATGCCTCAGTCTGCAACGACACCATATGCAAGAACGGTGGCGAGTGCGTCGAGGGACCTGGGTTCTCCTTTTTTTGTCGTTGTCTCGAAGGCAGGTACCACGATCGCTATAACTACCATAAAACAATTAACGCATTGTTCCGTTCCCTCTACCAAAGGATGGACAGGTCGGCTGTGCGGCGAGGATGTCGACGAATGCATCACGTCGCCCTGCAAAAACGGTGGCCTCTGCATCAACGTGCCTTCTTCTTACACCTGTGCTTGTCTGTTCGGTAAGTATAAATTGTGGCGCTATTAGCTGCCATTGAACTATGGATCTTTACTTATTATAATAACTTTTTTATAATTGTATCAAACGATCTGATTTTTTGTAATTAATTAGAAGCATTAGTTTCACAAATGATACGCAAAGATTTTCCAAAAAATTATTATTTACAAGGTGACATGCAAAAATAAAAAGGCATTTTTTAAAACTTTTTTATTTGAACCCTTAATGAAAATTTAAAATTTATGTGACCTATGGTAGTTATACACATACTGAAAATTTCATCGAAATCTTTTGACGCAGGAAAAAACTACACGCATCGAAAGATGTACGATTCTGTGGATTTTAAGCAGAAACTGATCAAAAAGCTCGTGTGTATGTTGTGTATAGATCTACAAAACATATATTTAAAATTTTCATTAAGGGCCCTAATAAAAACATTAAAAGAAATGCTTTTTTAATTTTTGCCTGCAACCTTGTAAATCCTAATTTTTGGATAATCTTGTTTGCAAATCATTTCATAAACCAATGCTTCTAATCGATGATAAAAAAAAATCAGATCTTTTTGTGTACAATCATGAAAAAGTTATTTTATTTTAAAAGGTGTACGAACACTTTGTACACCCACTGTATCTCCTTAACACTAAACCTACCACGAGGGGACAAATGACCCATTTTAGACTTTTTATTTGACAATTATTGAAATCGTAAAAGTGCTTTCATGGGAATTTATTGAACATATTTTGTGACTCCAGTGTATATCGTGTTAAAAATCGCACACAGAATATAATAAATTTAATCTTGTCATTTTTATAATACTATACAGAGCAGTCACTTTTGATGGTCGGTAGGTTCAGTGTTAAACAGATAAATTATACTTGTTACTTATATCCTGTCCAGGAGTAACCAATTTTCATTGTTGTTTACAAGGGTACACTGGCAAGGACTGCGACAAAGTTGTCGTGCCCTGCGAGGAGAATCCTTGCAAAAACAATGCGGTGTGTTTGTTCGAAGATGAACGATCGGTTTGCTACTGCGTGCCAGACTATCACGGCGCACTGTGCGAGCTGAAATACGACGACTGCGAATCGAAATTCGCGAATTGCAATAACGGCGGCACCTGCATCGACGGCATCAACAGTTTCACCTGCGCCTGCCCTGTACACTATGGCGGGCCATTCTGCGATCAGCATGATCTTCCAGCGTCGACACTTTCACCGACCGAAGAATCGTATGAGACTGATAGCGATAAAAGAACCACTGCCGGTATCTCGTTTCCATCGGGATCGCCAACACTGCCAGAAACCGATTTATCGTCAATGACGACTGCTTTCGCGACGACAGAATCCTCGACGTCGATCAAAGAGACCAGCCGTTCCTTCACGAAATGGTACCCTTTCACCGAAACGACATCCACCACTGACCAGAATGGCTTCTTCGGTAGCAGCAGCAGCAGCAGCAGCAGCAGTAGCACGGATGCAAACACGCTTCTCACTGACGCTTCGTCGATCTATTCTATTACAACCAAAGAAATGTCTCAAACCGAAACGGTCTCGTTAGAGCCTCGAACATTTTCCCATGTCTCGACCGAAGTTTCTGCAACGTCCCAGACGTTGAAGATCGAAAACGAGTACGCCACTGAGAAATCATCTCGTAACGAAAGTACCATCACTGAAACGACTTATCAAAGAGAAGGAACCGAAGCATCCGTTACCATCAGCGAGGCAATGTCTTCTGAAACGAGTAACACGCCGAGATACACGCCAACAACAGAGTAAATAGTGTGTTTGCAAATTGTACCACCAAGAATACCCAATCCATATGGATTAATCCCTTAGTTAATGACTAGCGGAGTACGTTGCATACGAATCCAATCCAATTCGTAGCTTTTCCTAGTGACGGTTTTACAAAGTCAATTGAGGAATCCTTACGTTTTGGAATTAGGAATGAATATTACGATCTTTTCGAATATTTTTATCAGATTTCTATTCGACTATGTTAAATGTCTCAGAAGCATTCGAAGCTCAATTGTTACTCTGAAATATTCTATAACTTCGTGCCTCCTTGGTGTTGCAATTAAAATGCACAGCAATATAACGTTACAAGATACTTGACCCTTAAAAGCTATAATGAACTGTCACCGTACGCAGAATAGAGCAAAGTGCAGAAATAATTTGAATAAACACTGAAAGGAATAGTGCTATCACTCGTAAGTTGTTTGACGATGTTAACACTAGGTTTACAGAACCCGTCAAAATGATAGACTCCAACATTCTTAATTTGCGATTAGTAAGATTACAGATGAAGGAATTATTTACCAAATTTATTCTTTTGGGTATATATTATTCAGGGCGATCGCGGCCCATATTGATCTTCTAACTAACGATTTTGACTACTAAAACACCCCATCGCACATGCATTATCGAAAAATGAGAAGGTGCATCCCGCACCCTTGCGATCCTGAGAAAAATAAATCTACGCTATTAAAATAAAGTTTGCAAGAGAAAAACTTTCAGCTGTGATAGCTTTTAAGGGTAAAAAAAGTAATGGCAACGTGTTTAACATCCTAGTATACGTTCTTTCTTTTCGTCCAGATATTCTACGATACCCACGTCCACCGAGAGGAACACCGAAGAAACTACCACAACTGGAGCCGAGAGAAACACCTGGTTCTCTACCATTACGTCGGCTTCAAGTTTCACAGAATTCTGGCGGAACAAAAGTTCAGACGCGAGTCCTTCGACCGGAGATGTTCCGAAAGTGACAACTGCATCGTCTACAGACAAGGAGATGTTCACGCATTCGTCTAGATTTTCGAGCACGGATTTAGAAAATTCTACAATCCCGTTTATGAACAGCACTCCTTCGTTTGCAACAACTAGCACATCCACGAGGACAATGTTCGAGGAGAACACTACGACCAGTCCGGAGGAGCAAACTTCCGTGAGAGATCAGACATCAACTCCAGTGCAAAGCAGCACCGATTGCCAGGGAACATTGTGCATCAGTCCCACGGTATCATCGGGACAGAACGATAGTGTCGTGAGTATCCCAATCGTTCGCATTTTTATACGTGATACAATTTATTGAAGGAGAAATTCAACCGAAAATGAAAGTTTATACACAGGGTGAGTCACCTATCATTTTCATCTCGAATATCTTTGTTGTTTTCAAAGATACATTAAATATCTTGAGGACAAAGTTGAATGGTAAAATGGGGCTCGCACCCATAAATGTTTTATTTAAATTACCAAAAATATGTTTGCTTTTATCAATCTGTCACCTTCATTTTTTTAAAATGGAACTACCCTTTTTTAAGCACCTACAATCATGGTCTCTTTCGTTATGTATTCAGTGACTATAATTACTTAAGTACATTCAAGTCATGTGACGGTCATCATTTCGAACGTTTATGAAATACAGGTATCTTGCTTCTATATTTTATTTTTATATGTTTTTCCTGTCCGTGACCTTGAATGACTATGAGTAATTATTGTCAATGTATTCGTAATGAAAGGAAGTATCATTGTAGATGTTTAAAAAGGGGTGGTTCATTTTAAAAAACGAAGGTGACCTTGATATCTCTAAAAATTTCCCCATTTTGGGGAATAACGGTGTGAGTGTACCTTTACGTTTGGCCGCGCGGCGGCAACACCTGACGATTTGAAACAACGACCATCGGTACGAATAAACTCCTTCACCGTTCAACTTTGTCCTCAAGACATGTAATGCATCTTTGAAAACAACAAAAATATTTGTGGGAAAAACGTTAGCTGACCCACCCTCTATACGCATACATTCTGTCATTTTCACAAAACGTATAATTAACATTTTATCGCGTTATCGCAGTGCAACTGTACGAATCGTAGTGACTGTAAAACTGGTCCGAGTATAACGCGAGCAGCATTCAACGGGAAATCTTACGTGAGGCAACGTGTTGAGGTGGAAGTTTCAAATGACAATAACACATCTCTGAGGATTTTCGTGAGATTGCGAACAAGTTTTAAAGATGGTATTATATTACACGTGTATTTTGATGACGAGAAATACGCGTTGGTGTACTTGGAGTACGGCTCGCTGAAATTCCAATTTTCCTGCGGACTCGAAACTATGTTACTCGGCGAGATAGATTCGTCTATCGACCACGGATATGAAGTGGACATTGATACAAGGTATAGTGATATAAATTTCCATAAAACTTCGTTTTGACAGAGTTTATATAACTTCAATTAACGATAATTACTATAACGTGAACGTTTCTTTAAATCCTATATCAAAGACAGTAGGACCTCGATTAATCGGATCCCGATTATAGACAAATATGCGTTTAAATATGACTATATGATGAAGGGAATTAAATTTAAAAAAATAAAAAATTTATTTTGAAATATAATATACATTTTAATTATTTCTTTGGGCCTCGATTATCCATCGACAATCGTGTATGCTAATAAAATTCATGATTTCATTATTTCTCAGCACATAAAAATGTATTTTCCTCTGAATCGTAGGTTTCAGTACTTTATTCGTAACGAAACCAATAAGTGCTCTGCTCGATTACTAGTGAATGGGACTACGGCAGTTAGCGGTGAACAAATATTGCCCTCGCAGGGAAATCTTCCGCGACATGCCAATTTACATTTAGGAGGCATACCGTTAGTATTTACACAATATTTTTCACACGTCTCCATGGGATTTACTGGTTGCATGGACTCGTTGAAGGTTTGCCTCCTTTTTTATGTTGTTCTGCTGATATTAATTACAGGCTCGTTGCATATATCCGTTATTATTTGGTATTCTTACAGGTAAACGATGTTCCGCGACATTTCATATACAATTCTGTAGAAACGTTTCAAATTGAAGATTGTGTATCGTTTCTGTGTCTTTCAAATCCGTGTCAAAATTTCGGTGCATGCGAAGAAACAAACGGTACAATACGTTGCAGGTGCATACCCGGGTAAGATCATATACATTCTGAATTACCTAATAACGCTATTCAACAAATGTTAAACCAATTTGAACTTCCGACTTTCAATGTCTGCTGTAGATTCTTATTGAACAACGTACAATTGTAATGTCAATTATTACGAAAAATATGAAAAAAAACAGAGTGTCGTTTGATTGAACAGATATACGGGTCCGTTTTGTGAGCGATCAACTTGCGATGAAAGTCCTTGCGCATTGGGAGCGACTTGCATTAGTTCACCAGGGTCAGGCTTCGTTTGTGTTTGTCCGCTTGGAAATCATGGACTCTTATGCGAAGAAGGTAATGATGACTCCATCAAAGGCGACTCATTTCAGCCTTCAAAACAATTTGATCATTATCAGTAGATCTTTATGAATTTATGAAGAAGTTGAATAGATGAAATATGAAACAGTAAAAGATTTTTAAAATTCAAGTACATTTGTAGCAAATTCGTTGAGGGATGAAATCAATTTTTACGTTATTTCTACTTCCCACAGTCAATGCAAAACATTTTTATTTTGCTTAAAGATCCGCAGTCTAATTGTTAGTATTATAAAAAAAATGTTCAAGAGGAGTATATGTAGAATAAGTTACCCCTCATGATCACGAAGAATTATGTACTTCGAAGTTAGTTTCAAACAAACGAATATTTTCCGATGACATTATGGATGACAGAATTACACAGAGATATAATCATGCAATTTAATCGCATCCTTCCAGATACAGTTATAACTCGACCATCGTTCTCAGTGCTCGTACCAGGATTCTCATCGTATATTGCTTACGGTGTATCAAACTCTATAAAAGACACTATGGAGCTAAAGATGAAACTCATACCACGAACCTTCGATCAAATATCTCTAATAGCTTACTTAGGTCAAAGTGGTACGCGGCGGGAACTCTCGGATCATCTCTCCGTTACATACGTTCGTGGTTACATCATGTTAACTTGGGATTTAGGAGCAGGTAGACCGCAATGCATCGTTAAGTTCCACCATTGCATTTTATTTCGGTTTATAACTTAATCTTTTTCTTTGTATAGGTGTACGTAGAATATTTACGAGTGTTCCTTTGAGCGCCGCAACAATAACAGCCACAGCAAGTAAGAGTTATGTAGCGCACACAGTTCGGGTTGGAAGAAGAGGTCGAGATGCTTGGCTCGCCGTAGATGGCATAGGTAATGTGACTGGGCGAGTGGTTGGATCCATGACTCGTCTGGACGTGTCACCGATTCTCTACATTGGTTTGTTCTCTCAATTTTATGCCTTCGTTTGTTGAATGTGATAATTAGACTCCGGATTTTATGCATTTGTAACGAAAATGAGCGAGTGCAATTTGAAACAGTGAAAATATTAAAAGACTTGAGTATTAATATATTGTTTTCATCACATTAAAATTATTAATGAAAAATATAAATTTATAGTTAGCTCCTGCGTCTTGCAGTTGATGCTCAAACTTTTTATTTTCCATGAACATCCGGAGTCTAGTAATAATAGAGATAATTATCGAGATTATAAAATGCTATTGGCTTATACAGTATACAGGATGACCACTAGAGATTACTCTGTTATTAGCAGTCCGATCGAACATGTTTCTACAGGTAAATATTTTGTCAACTCTTTTTTTCATTATTTGTTACAGTCACCTTCAATTTTTTGCAAATACACCTATAATTGTTTTATGCCTATCTGTTAGAGGATTTCAAGGCGAATTCCGTAAATATCATAACATAAAGAAATTACAAAAAATTTCCTATATATAATCGTGTGAAAGTTCTTTTGGAACTATGCTATATGTGATAAAAACATTTTCGATCGGAGCGCTAATAACTAGACTGCGGATGTTTATGCAATTTTCAATTTTTCTAGACGAATTTTAAGAAAGTCGAATAAAATACAATGGTACTTCCAGTGATAGTAACTTTTAGAGATCTCAACAAGATAAAAATTGTACTAAATTCTGTCGAATTTTATATTCCACCCTATTTTGAAAACTTTTATGAGCCATAAATGCATAAAGATCCGCAGTCTACTAATAACAGAGTAATCTCTACTGATCATGATACATGGTTCACCCTGTATACAGGATGAGTCTCGTAACATTACGACTTCAAATAATTTATAAGTTACGAGACACACCCTGTATAATTTTCAGTAGAGTATAATGCAAAAAAAGGATTATTACTACTCTAGGTGGTCATAAATCACGAAACTTTGAGTATTTACCCCATGATCTGCCACTTCATACTGGATTCTCTGGTTGCATATTTGATATTGAAATACGCACAGCTAGTTCAATTTATCCAATAACAAGTTCCAGTCCAGCAACAGGTCGTGGTGTTGGAGAATGTCATCGTAACGAATGTATTCGCCATTCATGTAAAAATGGTGCTGTATGTTTGAACCATGGAGCTACGTATAGGTAAATTCTTTTTTAGACTTAATGGAATCTTCAGTATTTGATCCATTCATTAAACTACATATTAATCGTTTCAGCTGTATTTGTACAAAAGAATGGATGGGTTCAGATTGTTCCATACCAGTAGAAGTGTTATCCTCAATCAATTCATCCACGTGTCATTCTTCGAACTAGTCAAAATATTATTACCATTTAATTATATTCCGATTTATTCATAGTACAAAAACTTTGTATATTAACTAATGGTTTGATTATTATTTTTGGGTCGACTTGTCGCTGAACAAGAGTTTAAATGCACAAATAAGATTGCTGCAGCTAATCGTGCCTGTAAATCATATGTATTATGATCATGATGCCATTCCACAGATCCCCAGTGAGAAGTCTGTAATAGATAAAAAAAAAACAGTAAAGAGTGAGAAGATAATTAAGTCTAACATTATTTCGTGAACAAAAACAGTATTTATATAAATACCTGGAAACCTTCCTCTAAAAGTGACAATTTTACTGCTTCTTCTATACTGAGCACTCTTTCCACTGCAGCTAGTGTAAGAATCACAGATTTTATTGCATCTACCCCATACATGAAACCTATCAATAAAACAGTATTATTTACTATATAAAACAATATATATATTAAATTGTATTTGTATATGTTAACAATAAAGTTATTTACCATATACTGCGCTATCATTGTAAGACATTAAATGTCTCAATAATACTGCTTTGGTCTTTGTAGACACTGTAGGAGCCTCTATAGTTTTAGTTTTCATTATATCTACCCCATAATTATCACAGAACCATTGTACTAATGGGTCCCATTTCTTAGCTTGTAGTTTATACAATTCAGTCTCCTGCAATACAATTCTCACTTCAGTTATAAGCCATTACAATTTTGTAAAAGATGTATAATATTACTTACATTTGAGTGAAATAATAGTGTATCCATTTCCAAACAATTAACAATATAGTTTGCCATATCAGGTTTTGTATGTTTGTGAGGATTATCTAGTACCGTATTACACAGAGCTGTCTGTAAATTCGGATTTAATAGAACAATATCATATCGTTGTTAAGTTACATTATAAAATATAAACAGAAATTTACCAAGTGCATGTTGCCTCTATCAATAACTTCTCTCTGTGCATCCCATTCTGCAGCTACTGCTAATGCAAGTGGTTTGCTATTCACTTCAAACGTTTTTCCCTGCGGTGTTTTGAGTTTCCTTTGATCAAGTGTAACTTCAAATTTTCCTCCACTAGATAAAATATTTGTTCTTCTATAAAACCTTTTCACAGTAGCTGCAAAGTAATTGTAATGTTACGTGAAAATAATAACAATTGCTAAAAAAATATTCATTGCATGCATAACAGTTGTACATATGTTGAAAAAAGTAATTAGGTTAAGAGCGATCTAAACAATCTTTTTGAAATTATTTGAAAATGTGCCCTTACCCATATTTCTTACTATACAATATGCCGTTGCAAGTTTTCTATATTTAAAGTATTGCATTTTTTCTGACAATATTTTATTGTATCTCTCCCCTGTAAATGTTATGTATTTAAGTACTTATATATATTTAAATAGACTGCTCTCTTTCATATACCAAAAAACACCTATTTACACCTAAGTATATACTGTGATTATATTTATTAACGCTAGGCTGTACATATTTACATATTTATGTACATATTAAATATATATGAACAACATTTGCCCTTAACACAATTATCCATTTTGAAAATAAATTATTATATTACTTACTGAATGTGAAAAAATAATTTTATTTTAGAACTAAATAATATAACTGTTACGATTTTCTATAACCTACAATAATATTTGAAACATAAATAAAATCTCACTGTAGAAATTAATTTTCTTCCAAACTTAATTTATATCGTAAGATATATTGTTAAAAAATATAGTTCGCGTGTAACACATAATTAAATTCGCTTAGTTATGCTGCCCCCTACGAAATATCGAAGTACATATTTACATACGTATGTAAATATGCATCTATTTTGTATATACAGAGAGGAACTCTCTGGTATATACCTATATTATGTATAATGGATAATATGCACAGATAATATGTATGTACTCAATGAAAAATATTTGACTTGCGTGGGTGGATCCTGTGCTTGTTCAAAAGTTACGTATGTAAGTGTCGAAGTTAAACAAGATATACAAAAATAGTGTTATCCGTAAGAGTGCAAACAAACTTGTGAATCATAGTCAGCGTCTTACAAATATCAAGCTACATTACATATATGTGCGCGGCCGCTTAAAGTTAACCAAAAATGAAAACTTGCCAATTAACTTGGCTTGTTTTGAACGTATGTTTAGTATATACATTCAATTTAGAGCCGAGAATACCTGTTATTAAAAGAGGGTTCGATGGTTCTTATTTCGGCTATTCTGTAGCCGAACATCAAGAGATTTTGGAAGATGGATCAGAAAACCTCAAAAGTTGGTAAGGATCATTTCTTTTTATCATAGCTAGAAACGTTATAAATATTATAAGAACTTCACGTGCTTATATGTGTATTCTATGTAAAATAATGTGTTTCATTTTCTGTAATATTTTTTAATATAGGTACATAATACAAACACGTTGATAATGAATATAAAAATAATTTAATGTATACGTAAATTTTGGAACTATTTAAATGCATACGGATTATTGATATTTTAAAAATATTTTATACTATGACGAATGTAACTTGTTTAATTGACAGGATGTTAATCGGTGCTCCGCTCGGTCAAAATAGACAACCAAACACTAACAGATCTGGTGCGTTATGGCAATGTCCATTAACAACACTTCAAAGGGATTGTACTCAAGTGATCACAGATGGGAGATCAAGTACGTAGAGAATTTGAATATATTCATATTGATTTATGATTCCTTATCATTTAAAATCTTATTTTTATTGACATATTTATACCTATGTATATCGATAATAGATATATTTATTATAATGTGTGATTAATTTTTAAAGTTATCAAAGGAATTTATTGTCATTTGAATTTCTTTAGATTTTTAGGAACATTAATTCAACTTGCATGTTATTTTTCATGTTATTGTTCTATGGAGTTGTTAAGTTATTGAGCTTTATTCGATGTTGTATACATAATAAGATTATTTTTTTGTTAAATTATGTGTTGGTTAAAACGAGCAGCAGAGGGAATTCTGTATGATTCAAGTAAGTCGATGAATGGTGTTATTTGAATGGGCAATTTTATCATTGTCATACAAAATTTTATTGATTACACAAAAAGTTTGGTCATTTATTAGAGAAATTGTTACATCAGCATGGTATATTTCAATGTATGAATTATCTAATTATTACTAAATTGATTAAAAACATTCTGATTCTAACAAACACATTGTTCGTAAAAGATGTTTCTAATTTAAATTTATTGTGACATCTTGTTTTTAACCATGGAATGTTTTTTGTTTGCATTTGTGTGTAAATTAAAAACTGAAATGATATTGTTTGCATTAATAAAATATACATTCACGTGCTTATTACTCTGCATAATGTATCTATTTTACATTGTTCTTTTTTTTAAATTATTTTCAGTAGGTTTTCGTATATATTTTTCATTTCTTTTAGCATGATTATTTATATGGAATGATCTTTCATCAATCTTTAAATATGTTATAATGATATAATGTATTCTTAGGGACAGCTTCCTCTTCTTTGAGAAAAATCAGAAATTAAATGCTCTTTCATTTTGTATTTCAAGTTGTGAAATACCTTTAAATTGCTTAAGGAAATTGCTCAAATAAAAAATAAATTATAGTGATATAAAATATTATTCATAATACCTGAATTTCTACTGAAGTATAAATAATCTTGATGATTAACCAAAATATAAAGAGTTGTATGACTCTTCAATTAACAAACTGTTTTAAATTTTTTAGGTTCTGAATCTGATGAGCTACAGCCACCAGGAAATGATGAAATAAAAAACAATCAGTGGCTGGGAGTAACAGTTCGTAGTCAAGGTTCTGGAGGTAAAGTAATGGTATGTATTCTTTCAAACATAAAGCTTATTTTTGATTTATTTATTTAATTAATTAAGCTTTGATATATTTATAGGTATGCGCACACAGGCACATTGTAAAAACAGAAGATTCACAATGGGGTCAGGGACAATGTTACATATTAACGCAAGATTTGAAGTACCAAGATTTAAAGAAACCTTGCTCTGGAAAACCAACGAACAAGTAATATAAACATTTTAATTTAAAAAATACGTTAAAAACAAGTATGTCAGTATATCATTTTCAATTTGTATATACTATATAATTAAATATAATATTTTCTCGTATTTTAGAGCTCATGAACAATTTGGATACTGTCAAGCTGGAACTAGTGGTGTACTTACTGGAGAGGATCGTGTTGTCATTGGTACACCAGGTCCACACACGTGGAGAGGAACTTTATATCTTTTTACAATTTCAGATGATTTTTTAACTAGAGACAATACTGCTTATAACGCTCCAATGCAAGAATCTTCTCCTGTCAACAAGTATAGCTACTTAGGTATGTATTATTATTAGAGGTGTGCAAAAACCCGAAAATTTTGGGTTCTCGATAACTTCGTGATTCTTGAATCTCGAACTTTTCAGGAATCCGTTTTGTCTCAGCCCAATACCTCCCAACCTATCCCGATCATTAAGTAACCGACATTTTCGCGTTCGCTCACTCTAGCCATTACATTATTTATTAGAGGAGCACTCTTATTTTTTTTACCTCTTTTGAGAATTTATTTTGAAAGTCTGTTTTACATAAAGTAAATAGAATCTATATTTATCATTTTTAAAGAGAACAAACTTGTTGAAAAAATTCCTCCAATCCGATTGTCATTTTGAGAACAATATAAATATACGTTACATTTATAGGCATGTCTGTTACTGTGGGGAATTTCTTTGGTAATGGATTGGCATATGCTGCTGGAGCACCACGTTCGAATGGAACTGGTCAAGTGGTTTTACTTACACGGCGAGATTTTAAACCAGATATGGATGTTGCCCTCATTTTGGATGGCGAACAATTTGCTTCAAGTTTCGGATATGAAATCACATCTGCAGATGTTAATGGAGACAAGTATGACTTTCTTTTTTGGAAATCAGCTTTTAAAAATGAGAAATTATTACATATTAATATATGTTTGTTGTGCTTCTCTTCCTAGAATTTCAGACCTTATCGTTGCAGCACCATTTTACTTTAATAAAGCAGAAGGAGGTGCGGTATATGTGTATACGTCGTTACAGAAAAAAAGTCAACCTACCAAACTTGTTGGTCGTGAAGAATCGAGGTATATATTCTAGATACTCAATAAAATATTTTCAATTTGCTTTGCATGTCATTTAGTAAACTAATGCCTGATTGCTAATATCAAATTAGGTCATTTGGTCCAATTGTAAAGAAATTATTCGAATACTTTTGTGAGCAACATAGGTTTTACATTTAAATATTTATATAATAATATGTAACTGAATTACAGATTCGGATTTGCATTAACAAATTTGGGAGATTTAAACAAAGATGGTTACGAAGATATTGCTGTTGGTGCTCCTTACGAAGAAAAGGGGACAGTATACATATATTTGGGTGCCGAAAGTGGAATAATAACAGTGCCATCACAGGTAACACATAATATACATATAAATGTATTTAAAACTGTATAATTTTGTTTGAAATCGCCTCAATTTTTAGGTAATACACGCAGATGATATGCCACAACCATTACAAACTTTTGGATATTCGTTAAGTGGAGGAATTGACATGGATCAGAATGGATATTCGGATTTATTAGTTGGAGCTTATGAAAACGATGCTGTAGCACTTCTTCGTTCAAAAAAGATTATCGATATCAACACGTATATTCGTTACTTAAAGAAAGATAATACATATCAAGATAAAATAGAACCTGTTGATCCTAATAAATTTGGGTGTCCAGAAGACCCTGATTCAAATTACACATGGTCAGTAATTTATAAATTTCAGAACGTTACGTTTATAAGAATGTTTTTATGTATACATATATACAAAGTTGAATTTCGTTGTAGTTTTTCGTTCGAAGCTTGCTGTAAAACAGGATCTCTCATAAAAGAAGAGGACATGCAGAATTTACAATTAAATTATTACATTGAAGCTGAAACGTACACGGGAATTAAAAAATTCTCAAGAGTGTGGTTTGGTACTGGCAATGCTCGTCCACATTATATAAATCGTACTGTCACTTTAGATGCAACGAAAGTTGAACATTGTCAGAAAGAAATAATTTACTTAAAGGTAATTGTGTTTGTTATGCTATTACAATGTAATATTAATCTAACAGGATGCTATTACAATGTAATATTAATTTAACAGGATGCTACTACAATTTAATATTAATGTAACAGGATCAATTTTTGTAACGCGATCCTACGCGGATCAAACTTTCGTTAATATCTCAGGTGATCAAGTTAGGTGTCCCACCCTATATAAGTTTCTTTATTTTATTTAGGAAAATACACGCGACATTCAATCGCCAATTAAATTCCGGTTAAACTATTCTTTGATACAAGAGGAGCCAATCATGCCAGCTGAAGGACAACCTTTACCTGATATAAAAAATTATCGGATATTAAATCAGCAAGAAGCTGCACGTGTATTTGAAGCCACCTTTCAAAAAGATTGTGGTAATAATGATATTTGTGAAAGCGATCTACAAGTGAAGGCTCGATTAAATTTATCAGGTATAATCTCCAATTCAATAAAAGTACAATAATTTCAAAATTGATTTGATTTAAAAAAAAGTAGTTTTTCAAAAATAATACTTATTATTAATATTTTAAGCTTTGTCTGAGAAAACTCATATCTATGAGCTCCTTTTGGGTGAAAGGGAGGAAGTTGTGGTAGATGTAACTGTATCTAATGTTGGAGAATCAGCATACGAAGCTCAGTTATTCATCGTTCATTCACACAGTTTGAATTATATTGCTAGTAAAAGCAATGATTCTGTAATTTGCAATTTACATAATACTACAGTAGTAGCTTGTTCCATTGGCAACCCGTTTAAAAAAGATAAAATGGTGAATATACAAGTTCGATTTGACCCTAAAGAATTGGAAGATAATGAATCGAAATTAGAGTTCGCAATATTTACAAATTCTACATCAAAAGAAGTAAAAGAAAAGAAGCCTACAAGATTGCAAGCAACAGTAGTAAAGCGTGCGGAATTGTCAATTAAAGGGTAACTTTGAAATTTATACTACAAACAAAATGTGTAATAAAATAAAAGAATTAAACGTTTAATCAAACAATTATAGGAGTGCAAAAATTCAACGGGCTTCCTATGGTGGACTAGTTGTTGGGGAGTCAGCAATAAAACACTTAAATGAAGTCGGACCAAAAGTTTCACATATTTATGAAGTATTCAATGAAGGTCCATGGAGGGTAAGCACTTTAGAAGTTCAAATCTCGTGGCCTTATGAAGTGGCAAATGACAAAGCTCATGGAAAATGGCTTTTGTATTTAGAGGAAATGCCAACTGTACAAGGTGATGCAACAATAATGTTATATCGTTTATAACATTGCGATGTTATAATTTCAATTGTTTTCTTTTTCAATCATATATATTAATTATATTCATTGTAATTTCATGTGTAGCTTTAGGTGATGGTGTGTGTACATTACCACTAGGTCACCAGGTCAATCCACTAAAGTTACAAGGTAATATTAGTTATGATGATATTGATGTGTTTCAATCAATGTCTACTCCTCCCACATTGCATAACCACACGAATTATGCAAGAATGAAAAGAGATACAGAAAAAGTAGTTAACACACGAACAATCATAGATAAGGATGGTCATAAACGTCAAGTAGTTTCAATGGTATGCGATTAATTAAATACATATGATAAGAAATACTACGTTTCATCAATGAAAACAATTATTTTTCTTATTATAGAACTGCAAAGCTGGAACTGCAAAATGTTTTGATATTACGTGTTTTATATATAACTTACAAAGGAAACAAGAAGCAATAATAATTGTTAAAGCACGGTAACACATTTAATATCACATATAAATGGGATATTTAAATACAATATGTAACGACACGCAAATGTTTATTTTAAATAACATTTAACTTCTGTATTCAAGATGTTTTTATACTTTATAGATTATGGAATTCTACACTGGCAGAGGATTATCCTAAAGTGGATCACGTGAAAATAGGTTCCAATGCGAAAATAATTATACCATCAAATGTTGTAATTCAACAAGAAAATACTACAGATGATGTTGCAACTGTAAGTGTTGAAATTTACAGTCATCGGATTGGTTTTTTTTTAAAATCTGTATTTCATATGTTTTAATGTACAGGTTGAGACGATTGTGCAACCAGATCATATTGATCAACAAGATAAGGAATCTATGTCCATTTGGATAATCATAGGAGCGGTTGTAGCAGGTTTGTTCTTGCTTATTATAATTGTGTACATTCTGCGACAGTGTGGATTCTTTAAAAGAAGACGTCCAGATCCCACGCTATCGGGAAACCTCGAAAAACATAGGGATGACAATCCAGAAAATGAAGCATTATGTAAACGTTAAACAGTTGTTTTAACTTATATCACGATTATATACTTAAAAACTTTTTTTCATAAATTAGCATGTTTACTTAAATTTACAGTACTTACAGAGAAAAACAACAAATGCTGACTACTATAGCAAATATATAAGCAGCTAAATGCAAAAAATTTAAAATCCAGATTGTGATATATTGATATATTTATAGAGACATACATTCACATATACATATATACACATATATATTTTTAAAATCATGTGAAATTCCTTAATTGCATGACTTTTTCAAATAGAATGCATTAAATTCATTACTTTGGAATACTTACGTATAGATAATTTGTTAACCATCAAACTTTTAATCACGAACTCTTATATTAATACAATAAAGAATAAATATAAAAACTGCGACATAGCTTGTCCTACAACAAACATAATTACCATGCAACGTATATGGCACAAAATAGATTATAATTCATAATTATTAAATACTAAACATTCTTGGGAAATATAATAGAATCGAGATGACGAGCTCCGATGGTTAACAGATTAATTGTAAATTAACTGCTATTACATATTAATAATTATGTAATATTTTGCATATGTTCATAAATATTCAAGTATTTCATCTTCGTAAATACTTTTTGAGACATTTTATTATGCATTATTTAAATACATTCTATATGCTTTTATTTCTGCATTTATGAAGATAATAAAATAGTAAAGAGAAATACTTCTTGACAATAATACTGCTTAATTCATATATTCTTACAAACGCACAAGCATATTACACAAAGTACAGTTTTGTCTAATGTATTTATATAATCTCATGTTATATAACTTAATTTTGTAGTTTATGAAACTGTTTAATTTATACAACAGAAAAATCTCTGATGAATTTTTAAAAAATGACATCTTGCCTATCCATATTACACGTTCAATATAAAAAGTACATGTATTTAACATTGAAATGTAGCATACTAATCACATTACAATACAGTTAGTATCATCGTAATATTTAAGACATGATCAGTATAAGACTAATACCACAGACCACAATTTTTACCAAGACATTTACTTTTTTCTTCTAGTACAAAATACATTTTTGGTAATTTACAAGGAGTAAAGTATATACTTTGTGTTCATTATGTAGTAATTATTCATTAAAAGCCACGTTTAAAGAGAATAAATGGAAATGTAATACTAAATTATTTAAATATTTGATTTCGAAATAATTATTTCACAAATAATTATACGAATCCCAAAAATTTGTTGTTATATTAATTTTTATTACATATTATGTTCTGAATGATCTTTGTACTTTCTATTGTTCGTGACGTGGTAATAAATTATTTTTCATGTGGTTTAGAAAACGGTAATACATTTTAGAGAATACTTAGAAAATTTTTAGAGTTACAAATTATTCAATCATGAATTACTTTTGATTTATTCCACATGGTACTAGTATACATATAATTCTTTTTAATGTAAACGTGCCTTCGAATTCTTATCAATACTATTGATCAAATTATTGTGTATATAAACGTTGCATTAAGTCTTAAAAATAGTTTGAATGTACAAACAGGTACTTAAGATTATTTTGCCTGCCATTTAACAATTAAGGATAAGAAATATAGAGTTTCCAGATGCCCGGGAATTTGTATATGAGGAGTTGTAATAGTTGTAGAAGGATAAATCGTTTATTCATTTTGAAAAAAAGAAAATAATGTTTTTACTAAAACGAAGGGTACTTCTAAGTATAATAAGCTTTCTCTCAATATTGAAATTAATTTTTCATAAAATGTTCTCGACTGTGTTTGCTAAGATATGGTAACTCTAAGTAAAGAAAACTTTGTAAACTATCCTTTTACCATAAAGTACATTCCTCAAAGTATTTATATAATTTTGGTGTAATAAGTAGCAAACGTAACAAAGTTATAAGACACAATGTCACATAACATTTTCTTGTAAGTACATATAAACATAAAAGAATCATATAAAGACTTAATATTTAATATAGTAGAAAGGAAAAGGATGTTATCCTTTACAGTCATATGAATCTGATACCATATACTAACTACCATATTATTTACATAAATTGTAATTGCAAAATTATAGCCTACTAACTACTTCATATTTGTATACTAATCTATGAATATACAATTATAGCTTATATTAAACTAATAAAATTTATGTAATATTTGCTAGTAATTCATAATTTTACTAAAAACTATTACTGCCTATATAGATTACATTTATAAACAGGAGAAACAAAGTGAAAATCTTGATTGATATTTTGACAAAAGTACTTAATAAAAAGTAATAATAATATTATTACACATTCATGTTATTGACTGTTCATTAAAACGCAATTACATATTGTTATTTAAGAAATTCAATGTAGATGAAATCAAAGTCATGTATTAAAATCATTTTCCACTTTATTTCTGTATTAAAAACGTTAAACATTACTTAATTTTGCATGTAATGGTTCGTTGCAGTAAAAATGTTACTAAATACAGAAAAATAATAATACAATTTGTATTATGTAGGCTTACACAGACTTTAATATATTCGTTTATAAATAATGAATGAAGATAAAGATCTATTATTTTATACAACAAATTTGTTCTATATAATGAATTTATTTGTGACATCTTTATTTTTTGTAAAATTCATTTAATGTTCAACAACAGAATGTTATTGTATAACTTTGTCTAATAAATATTATAAATATTTAAATTTATTCTACCCTTTCGATTTCGGTGGATTATCCGTCCCCACACGTTTTTTTACTTCGAAGAAGAGACGAAAGTTCGCCAGTGCGCAAAATACTAAAGAAAAAGAAATTTATTTCACTTACTTTCACGAAAATCTTTGCGTCAATCGAGGGGTGAGTGTGTATTTTTAATTAAATGGTTATACAAAAAAAATTATTTTAGTAAATCAAATTTTAAAATATAAATTAAGTTCCTTCTGAACATAAATCAAATTTTAAAATATAAATTAAGTTCCTTCTGAACATGGCTTGTATTCGGAAAAATTAATAAATAATATCAATCTATATGGAAGCCCTAGTTTTTTAATCCGAAACAATTTAAATTTGTATATAAATTACGCATTTCTCTCTTAGCGTTATTCTTTGAACATTTTATCAAAATTGTATTTTCATATCTACTGTCACGTGGCATTAACTTAACCATAGACAAAATTTTGAAAAAGGCAGAACTGTACATAGTGCAGCATGAATGAGCATGAAAGGAATATGTATAAAAATAAAAGTGAGCTTGAGTAATTAGATCAGTAAATAGATTCGAAATATATATATGATTTATATATATATTTCTTCTCTCTCACTCGGTATCCGTCTTTACTTCCGGTTACAAGACAACAGCCAATCAGACATAAGATAAAGAAGGATAATTAGTTTCCCGAGCCACACGATGCTATTATATGAGAAAGGAACAACTTCATAGTATATATATACTTATGACTTATATGCTGAGTACATATATATATATATATATATATATATATATATATATATATATATATATGTAAAAATAATTATATTATAATCCGAGATTTTATTCTTTTACATCTAAAATATATAGATATAAGTCACTATTTGTTAGATTATAATAAATCAATAAATACGTACATAAAAATATTTTGGAATCAACATTTTCTTTGTAACAATTATCACGGACTGTATGGTATCAATGATATAAATATATATATATCGATATTTATAAACGAATTTTAATCTTACATTGTATAACATACTTGAAGATTTATTCCTAAATTATAATGGAAAAAGTCTAGCTAAAAGCGTGATTGGTGAATACATGTTATGTATATCTACAGAATTATCGTCACTATAATCGAGCAGATACTCATCTCTCTTTACCTTTCTATGGTTTAACAAAGTTGTCCAATAAAAAAGCCTTACATTCGCGAGTGATTTTTTGTTTTAATCACTGTCAAAATTGTATCACATTATTACAGATTGAAGTTTAACAAATGGGTGTGAGTCAGTACATGGGACTGCTACAAAATCAGTGACAGGTGGTTTGACGTTTATTCGCCGCCATCGTTATTAACGACAGGGACCTGCCATATTGCGCGTGATATAAAGAACTGTAATACATTTACGGTATTACGATTGTTGTTTGTACATTTGGTACAAGTGCCTATTGTTTATAAAGCAGCCACAGTGTTTAGACACCCCCCAAGCTTAATTATAAGAAAATATTTCATAATAGTCAGCTGTAAAACGGTAAGTGGAAGCTGCATTGTTGACATCGGAAACTTTTTTTTATTGAACAGTTGTCAGTAGAAAATTGAGTTGCGAACGACTATAATTATAAGTTTATCATCTAATGTTATCGTATCAATTTTTATCGTGGTTTCTGCTTATTGCAATATCACTTGATGACAGTGTAATAAAGATCTTATAAATTGTTGCAATTTTCTTATTAGTATCTTTTCCAAGAATATCAATTTTCCGCAAATGTACAAATTCCGATGCATTGTTTCTGTGCTTTATACTCTGCTGCTCTGCATATCCTTCTATAAACTATGATCATTCACAGAAATAATTACAGCAATTTCAGTGATATTGTATGTGGGTTAATTTGCAATGAATCCACTTATTGAAATTGCAATATTTTTCTAACATTTTCCATACAAAGTTGATAAAAGTTTGTTACTCAATGTATACTTTATTCTGTATAATATTGTATAATCAAATCAATTATATATTACAGTACTATAAATTGTACTATAATTAATTCAGCTGCTGTAATAGTTTTGTAAAAACATACTAATATATATTTCTACAATTTCTACAATTGTCAAATTGATAATTAGCTCTTAATATGTGTAAATGTTTACTTTATCATACGTTTTAGATAAAATTTTAAATATTCCTACGCATAAGATAATGGAACAATAGTTCAGTATTACCGTAAACTATAAAATATTATAGATCATTTTGTTTACAGGTACAAAATGTCAACTGGTCCATACAATTACTCTTATATCTTTAAGTATATCATCATAGGAGATATGGGAGTAGGAAAATCCTGTTTATTGCATCAATTTACTGAAAAAAAATGTAAGTTTTTTATATTAAGCGAACCAGATACATATTCACTTGATAACTATATTTTACTTTGTCAATTACACAAAACATATACAGCATGTTGAAGCATTTGATAATAGTTTAAAGAGTAATTTAAGCATATATTCTATTTCACTTTGTATCTAAGTTACAGAGCGCTTTTATTAGAATAATTCTCCTTATAACTGTATCATGTCACTTATTTGCATATGGAAATAATATCTCTTAGACATTTAAATGTATCAAGAATTTAAAAAGTATATTTAATAGCTTACTTTTACTTAAAGTTATTGTTTCTAACAGTTACTTTGAAAACAGAGCTTCGCTTTTGCATTCTGTTTATAAGAGAATTATTATTAATCCTGTAACCAAATACCATAATATTGGAATGTTCTATTATCTGAATGTTGTGTTATCTGAACACACAGTACCTCCTAGTAACAGATGTTTCTACCAACCAAATTTTGATTATAACAGTTTAATGTAAAATACAACAAATTTATGTACATTAAGAAATGTATATGTTTTATAGTAAAAAAATTTTCATAATTTTTACCAAATCAGTTTATTTGGACAAATAAATCTTTATTGGTTCAAATTTCGGAAAATTGTATTACATTTATATAATTATATTTTTCTATAATTTCATATGTAATTTACCTCTGAATTTATGCTTATACATTTTGATCTGTTTTATTCAATGCGATAAAAAAATAATCTTCTCATCCAAATTAAATTTGTATTTGTTCTTATTCGCTTAATCTTATAAATAATATGTATGTTATTAAAAATGGTTTCTTCTTTAAAAAATCACTAAAAGTTCATTATTTTGCTCATCTATTATTAATATTAGATTATAACACATAAATATCATATTTTAGTTATGGCAGATTGCCCACACACTATTGGCGTTGAGTTTGGGACAAGAATTATCGAAGTAGCAGGGCAGAAAATAAAATTACAAATATGGGACACTGCTGGACAAGAACGTTTCCGGGCAGTTACAAGGTATCATGTACTTTCGTTCCTAAAGGGAATAGATTCCTTTTTCCAGGATTGCAAAGGTGCAGGATTCATGTTCCCATTTCTCGATAATACAAAAAAGGGGTTTTTCAGTGGTCAAAAACACTAGGTAGAAGATCGATCTAGGGCGCTATCGCCCTTAAAAGTTCTATTTTTTCGTTTACAAGGTGTAATTTGCATTATTTAGAAGCATACAACTGCGGATGTAGCTATTTCCATACCTATGTGCTGAAAAAATAGGACTTTTGAGGGCGATAGCACCCTGGAGTAATCTTTTATCTAGCATTGTTGACTACTGAAAACCCCGTTTTTGTATTATCAAGAAATGAGAACTTGAATCCCACATCTTTGCAATCCTGGAAGTGAGTCTACCAGCTTGAATTTTGTAATACGAATTTAGAAGTAAAACAAAACTACACATTAGCCTTGTTTTATAGATCTTATTATCGAGGTGCGGCTGGAGCATTAATGGTGTATGACATTACTCGTCGATCGACTTACAATCACCTTAGCAGCTGGCTTACAGATACAAGGAATTTAACAAATCCAAGCACTGTATGCAAAATATGATATTTTACATAATGGTATTTATGTCTGTAAAGTGTAACTACAATTGATGCACAAACGTTGAATGACATACTTCTTATATTCCTTAAATAAGACATTTTCACAGGATAGAGAACAAAGAATTTTACATTCTATACTTACAGGTTATATTTTTGATTGGTAACAAAAGTGACTTGGAAGCTCAGAGAGACGTTACTTACGAAGAAGCAAAGCAGTTCGCAGATGAAAATGGTCTCATGTTTGTAGAGGCTAGTGCAAAAACGTAAGCTGTTCATTGATAATTCATAGATTATGCTTAACTAAACAATTATAAATGTTTTTGTTAATTCTTATTAATTGCAACACACACACACACACACACACACACACACACACACACACACACACACACACACACATATACATATATATATATATATATATGTTCATAAAATGTTATAGACGTTCTTTTGATTAATTTATTGTTTACTATATTCTTTATCAGAGGGCATAATGTTGAAGAAGCCTTTTTGGAAACAGCAAAGAAAATATTTCAAAGTATACAAGATGGACGGTGGGTATAATATTGATGTTATTTTTATTTGTTATGTGAACCACTTTGATATATCAATTTGCTTTCAGCTTGGACTTGAATGCAGCAGAATCAGGTGTTCAACATAATCCAAGTCAACCAGGTCGTACTAATCTTCAAGGTGTATCTAATGAACAACAAGGTGGAAAGGATTCTTGCTCCTGTTAGGTCTTTATTTGTTTGTATATAGATATTTGAAATCATCGGTACTATTAATGCATATATGATTTATACTAAGTATAGCAAGCAAATAGTCTTTGATCTTTATTGCTTAACCTCTAATAAGTCAAATCTACTTAATAAACATCAGTTCTTTTATAGTTAGAATTAATTTACAAAAATATATGGTATGAATACATGACTCAGTATAAACGTATACGTATAAATTGTATTGAAAACTGATTCTGTATTTTTCTTCAATGTTACAACTTTTGTATTATTGTTGTGATTTGCTTACATTTCCTATAGACCTTATAATTTGTTGCATAAAAGAAAAATTAAATATTAGACAATATGTTGCACATGCGGACATTATGATACACATGTACAAGGTGCATTGTACGAAATATTTACTTAATCACATGAAAATATGATAAACATGAATGTGACGCAGTTGAATAAGATAAATATTTACCATTGTAAAGTACGTTTATGTAACAAGATTGAGTATATCCGAAGGTGTTTGTTATCTAATTTACAGTTTGGAAGCTGTACTATAAGCTTAGATACAAAAGATTGTTGGTAACACATCTACACATCCAAATAGCATCAAAAAGTTGTCATAAAATGATATAGTAGTACAACAAAAAATTAGTGTCACCTGTATTATTTCATAATTATAATCCTGCTTTTATATCATATATAAACCTTTCATAAAGAACTTATAGACTCCATTCTCAGCTCGCTAGATCTTTCGTTTCTAAATAAAATTTTTAATTTTGCAATATTTCAAAGTTCGTGAAAGAGAGAAGTTTTAATATAGTGTTCCCTCGACAGCAGCTTTGTCCTACAGGACATAATATGTTACCAATTTGTTACTCTTACTTTTCTTTATTTCATATTTTACTAAAAACAAAAATACAAAAACAAACTTCTTGAACAATATGATAGTTGTTTATATCGGACATGAATTACGTTCCTTTAGATAAGTTTAAGAACAAATGTAGGTGGACAGTATGAGTCATCATCTAAGAATGGAAGAATATATACTATTATAGTAAATACATTGTGTGCCACATTAATAAGCTTGCACTCCGATTTTATAAATGTTGTGTATAAACGAATTTCGCCTTTGGGACCAGGGTTACTCTATGAACAGCGAATTAACGGCTTTGACTTAAATAATGCTAGGTTGTCACTATATAATTATGAAGACCAAGCTACCGTCGAGAGGACACTGTTTGTTGTTATTGTTACCACTATTCCAAGACTTAAGTAATTAATGTTGATAATAAGACATGTTTTATAATATGATGCTATATTATATTAACTCATTCGGATTTTGTTTTCTTTTATAAAAATTAATTTATTATTCATGATTTCTTCTTAAATATGAAAAATATTCATAGATAGATTTAGCATAATTATGTAGACTGCGGACGTTCATGAAAACTCTTGTTTTGAAGGACTAACCAGTAGAAACAGGAATTAGGAAAATGAAACTTATTATCACAATAAATATGTCCTTGCTATGTAAAGCAAAACATTAAATTTAGAGCAGACTATTAAATTTATGTTGAACTTTATTGCAATTTCTATATTACTGGATTTTAATCAATAATAATAGTAATTGTAAATGCATAAAAATCCTTAATTTAATCGTAATTTCTTTTCTACATTATCATTTTTTAAATAAACTAAAAGAATAAGTATAATTTTATGTGTATCTATCTAGTATTATTTAAAAGTTAAAAAAGTTTTAAAATGAGTACAGTCACATTCCATTTAATATATTGTAAAAATATTTGTCTGTCATGAAGAGATGAGTAAACTATAATTAAAATAAATTTGACCATGCCTTATTATACACATAATACGATATATAATATTTTACGATAAATATTATATATAATATTTAAGTGCTAAATATATTTAGCAGACCCAGCTCCAATGTCCTTGACCTTTAAATGTGTCAATAAGGTCATCCTCCTGAGTAATATATACAAAAATTCGTGTAAATTGCGGAAGAATTCAAGCGTAACGATTAATATGTATCTAGAATCTACATTGTAGATTGTACATGATCAAAAAGGTATACCTTTTTGACACTGGGTATACAGATATCAACTTATTGCATATATATAATATATATCTCTTAGGATGCGGCCACCATGACAGAAATTTCTGGTAAGCGAGTTAGAAATTAATGATAGTGATGTGGTTGATCGGACTAACTGTGGAAATGAGATAAATAATCCCAGATAGCCAAATGCCTCGAATCTGCCGAGGGGAAGTTATGACCGCGAGGGCTCGAGGACGTGCCCTCGGCAGAAACGCGGTACGAGCTGCCCTCGGCAGGTATCGGGATTTTTACGGGCCGAACGTCGCTTGAACCTGCCGAGGGCAGCTCGTACCGCGTTTCTGCCGAGGGCACGTCCTCGAGCCCTCACGGTCATAACTTCCCCTCGGCAGATTCGAGGCACGAGCTGCCCTCGGCAGGTCCAAGCGACGTTCGGCCCGTAAAAATCCCGATATCTGACCTCGGCACGCCCTGCTCGATTTCTGCCCGAGGCCCGCTTGGCTATCTGGGATACATGTTGTCTATTAATTTATAGAAACAGCATGTCACTCTCTGTAATATTATTTATATAGAATTTTACTTCTATTACAGATAAAATGTTCAACTCCAGCATACATTATCCTGTATTACGACTTGAATATGTATATAGGTAAGTTTAATTTATTATTATAATTACCCAGATAGCCAAGCGGGCCTAGCGCTGAAATCGAGCAGAGCGTGCCGAGGTCAGGTATCAGGATTTTTACGTGTCGAACATCGCTTGGACCTGCTGAGGGCAGCTCGTACCGCGTTTCGGTCGAGGGCAAGTTATGACCGTAAGGGCTCGAGGACGTGCCCTCGTCCGAAACGCGGTTCGATCTGGCCTCAGCAGGTCCGTCCTCGTTTCGGCCAACGCTCTAGTGTGCGTGACGCACACAGCGCTAGACACGTATACATACACGAGGATTGCAGAGGTTCCGTATATTTCGAATCCTGACGCTATAATGCACATTTCAGGGTTCTAGGTAGTCGCAATCGCTAGATAAAAGATTAATCTAGGAGGGACGGACCCTAAGAATGGATGAATTTTACGTATTCGAGGCGTAATTTACATTATTCGGCGGTTGTAGGTTTATGAAAATGTCTCTCGGCAGCCACGATAGGCGACAACACTGTCGCTTATCCCGTTACTTCTCACGGCTCCGCTACTTGTTGTCAAACAATGTAAATTATGCCTTGAATACGTAAAATTCATCCATTCTTAGGGTCCGTCCCACCTAGATTAATCTTTTATCTAGCGATTGCGACTACCTAGAACCCTGAAATGTGCATTATAGCGTCAGGATTCGAAATATACGGAACCTCTGCAATCCTCGTGTATGTATACGTGTCTAGCGCTGTGTGCGTCACGCACACTAGAGCGTTGGCCGAAACGAGGACGGACCTGCCGAGGGCAGCTCGAACCGCGTTTCGGACGAGGGCACGTCCTCGAGCCCTCACGGTCATAACTTGCCCTCGGCAGATTCGAGGAATTTGGCTATCTGGGTAAATGCATCAATAGAGCGAGTGTATGTTCTCTATATATACTATTTATTATATACTTTCTCCGTTTTACAACATTTTTATGATATATATGCACATTCCAGAAGTTTGATATACGATTATTTAATTATTTATCATATTTTTTAAGATACTTTAAATTTTATTACCAATAACTTTAGTTATCCATTACTTTCAAGTATCTTGAATAATTTACAAAAGGAACCTATAGGCAATAGTTCAATTTTCTCGCCCCGATTTGACATGAATGTCATTTGTGAATATTAACGCTTGCTCCAAGATGGACAGATAGTCAAAGCTGACCCTATCCTTTCCCGCTAGTGGCTAGCACCTGTGTGTGACGTCACGTCACTGCGTGTGAATCACACGGTGTGATGCGTCACCGATTTGTATATATGTATACCGTCCTCAACCACCTCAACCGTCTGCAGGATAGAGATAGAGTAAAAAGAAGGCAGGGCCCGCTAGATAGCCTTTACTGATGACGCCTCTAGCGGGTCTAGGACGAAACATCTTCTGACACTCCTATACTGGTTTATTCTTCTCTTTATATACATTACATAAAGATGGCGTTGTAGAACCTGAGTTCTATTTGCCTAGATTCCTATAATGAGTTATTATTAATTACTTGACTTTGCTATTACGTAGTATAAACTTCATACTATGAAGTCATATCTATATTGTCTATACGCAATGCGTACTACAGTGTGAATGACGTAAATAAATTACAACACAACTGAAGAAGATTTGTGGCGAATGTAGATAATGTAGATTTCTGATGTAGATAATGTAGATATCTTGTTATGATAATTGATAATCTGATACAATATAGTTCCTTCCTTCAAGGAAGTTCCTTGAGTTTACGCTATTACTGTCTAGTAATAGTCTAGTAACCATGGCACAGTCTTGTACATGATTGTACATGATCTCGTATTTTTTTTCATTCAAGATATTTTCATGTATTTCACTGATACAGTCTATAATAAAATGTTTTGTGTGAAGTAGAATGGCGTATTTGCTTTAAACAATCATTAACAACAACTTACAGTTATGAATTTTTATTGCATCTCTGAATTTGTTATAATATGTATAATGCTCCATGTGGTAAAAGGGTGAGTCATTAATTTTTCTATTTTCTCTAAATCTGTATTAAAATGCATTTTTTTTACATTCTCATCATTTTATGTCATAAAATGGTGAAAACATTAAGTAATTCCAACTTTCATTCTGAAATAGCAATAATTTAATGTATAATTATGTTTCTTATACAAAACGATTTATATTCCACTCTAATTTTCTGTATCATATGTAATATTTCATTAGATCTCGGGAAATACTTGTTGATTTTACAACTATAGACAATGTAAATGATTGGTCGGAAATATCTGACACTGTTAGAACAGTGGGAATGTCGAAAGCTGTTTTAACATTGCAAACTACTCAAGTTTTTCAGCGTGCAATTTTTTTTACTCTTTTGAATCCACAAATAAATGGAGCTGGCTTTGCTGGAGTACGAAAGAGAACAGATTTAAATTTATTAAACTTTAAGAATATTGAAATAACTTGTAGAGGACAAGGGAGTAATGAACATTACAAAGTTGTTCTTAGACATGATGGTCTTCATACAAATGAAGATATAACATATGAACAAACATTCATGGTAAACCAAAATTATACTGTTTTTATATAACATACATTATACATTATTTTCAATTTTAAAAATGCCTTTTAACAGTATTTATAATTTGGGACCAATGTGAATATTTTATTGATATAGGCGCCAATGTCAAGTACTACATTTTCAACTGTTAAATTACCTTTGGCAAATTTTAAAGCATACTATCGTGGACGAGAAGTACCAGATGCAAAGCCATTAGACACTGGAAATATTACAATGCTTGGTTTGCAGGTTTATGGTGGAGTATATTCAAAAATTAAACAAAGAGGTGTATCAGCATTAGAAATAGAAAATATTTCTGTATCGTAAAATTCGTATTATTTTAAATGTAATTTACTAAGAATAAGTAATACACATAAAATACTTTCTCAATATTCTAATGTTTTAAAGATTTGATAAGTGTATCAAAGCAACAAATTTTATTAAAGTTTAAATCTTATAGAAGTAGCTAATTTATTAAATATTACATTGATATACATAGTTAAATTGAAAAGATATTAAATTTTGTTCTTATTCTAACTTACAAATGTTAGCAGGCATATTGTAAATGTAGAAAAGTGTAGTTTGCATTTAATAATAATGACTTGATTATAAATAATGTAACATTTGCTTTGCAAAAGAGAATAACGAACAATTTAATGTGCTTTCAAATTACCAATCATTTAAGTAGTTCTCTTCAAGACTGTTATATAGCTGAAGATCATGGTCCAATCTGTAAATAAAATATGTACAAATATAGATGTAGTTACAGATTGTACTAAATATGTTTCTAATAATATGTGTTAACATATGTAAATATAACATTTCTTTACTTACTCTTTAAAGGCATCACCTATTTCTTGTACTTTGGATCGATGACAAACAATTGTTGTTTTACACTTCTTTGGATCAAATAATGGTGTCAAATATTTAGATGCTATACGACCCATATCTTCAATGTTTACTGCAGATATGCGTTGCACCAGTTCGTGTGTATAATTATGTGGCACGTTTTTGAAATAAGATAACAACGAATGTTGTACTAAATCGCCCACACTTTGCTCTTTCTCAATAATTTTAAAAATTAAAGAAGATTTCGCTGATTCGAAAAGTAGCTTTTCCCATTTATTTTCAGTAATATGCATATTCTGTTAAGAAAAAGAAATTGCAAAGTTAACGTTTGAAATAAACATTATGATTCTAATTATTTAAATATTAGAATCTATACTTACTACAATTGATTTAGCTTCTTTGTAAGCTGCAACAATATTCGTTGATCTATAGAATGACAAATATAATAATCCTTCATTTACATTAGCATGGATATTATATCCATATGAAAGACCTTGGCCTCTTATAAGTTTCCACATAGGACCCTATAGAAAATACAAGTTAACATACTCCAAATATACAAATAAATATCTTTTTACTCACCTCCAATTGTGTCAAGTATTGCAAACAAACACGTAACGGTGGTAAATCTTCATGTAGGTAATCATTTATACATTGACAACTTTGCAATAAAAATGAGGATTCTATACAACCTAATCCTGTAATGCATCCCTTAATTGGAATTTCATTTAAAGGATTCATGAGCATCGAATCCGGAATAATTTCAAGCCTATATAATTAAATTATGTAATTAGAATTCATATGCGTCTTCCTTTTTGAAAAAATAAAATTTCAAAAATAATTTACTTAGTTTTTTCTGTTGCGAGCTCAGAAAAATGAGTGGTCCACGGATGATACACAGATGGTATTGTAGCAGTCAACTTGTCCACATTAGTGGCTATGTACATCGTTATATTTTTAGGTGTTGTTAAAGCTTTCTTAACAATTTCAATTTCCGATATAACAGAGTTTTGTTCTTCTACATCATTTAAGCGGTTTAAAACATTAGTAAGAAACTTCTGTTGCCGTAGCATACTATTTGTGAATTGATTGCTGTCTAGAAGTAAAAAATAACATTAACTTTTTGCGAGAATGCGTAGTTTTATAAAAAATACTTTCTTACCTTTGTTATACAATAATCCTCTCATTAGATCGCCTACGACTTTACTTCCTTTTCTTTTAACTTGAGCTACATCGTTTACCATTTTTGTAGCTATTATCTTCAATCTGTTCGATGTTAGTTCAGTATCATATAATAATTCTTTAATCCATCTCACACCATCCATATACTTTTTTATCTCCAGCTAAATCATGAAAACAACCATTTAATACAACCAATGGTCATGATATTAAAATTATGTATCAAAATTTATTAATTACATGTAACATCAACATAGCGCTATGACTATATGATCCACACGAAAATTTAGAAGTGCTCTCAACCCCAATCCTCGTATCAGTGGTTACTGTATCTGCTTCTAATTCAGCAACTATTTCCTCGTATGGAATGAGTCGTCCATTTCGCTTTACTGGAGATTCCATAATAACTTCAAGTAATAAAGGAATGTAAGGTCTGTATTTTCTTTCAATAGAGGAAGTATTCATGATGACAAACATCTGAAAACAATTATATGGTCACATACAAGTATGATAATGTAGTTGTGTATAAATGTAAATACATACGTATATGAAATTAGTGTTAACATGATCCAAGTACGTATAAAACGGTAGATTTCCTAAAACGAACCCAGAATTTTGTTCAATAGATTCTGTTGTAAACCGTTTGATATGATGGAAACTGATAAGATCAGTACTTGGTATAGGTACTGAACTTAGCATATCATTAGGCATAGGTACCTAAAATAGATAAAATTGAAACACCAAAAACAAGAGAACCAGATATTTATCTCTTCAGACTTTAAAATAATACGTACATTATTTTGTGCGATAGCGTTTTCCAGTTCTTTTTCTTTCAATTGTAGACCATTGTCACCTAAATCTTTAATTTGTTTAGCTATGCGTTCCTTCTCTTTCTCAGTCAGTTCATGTCGTTTATCTAAGCTCGGAATTCCTTTAACAATTACAAATGGAGAATCAAGCAAAAATTTTTTCAGGAGATCCAGCCAAAATGATTCTGGTTCCATTTCCAATTTCTTCAGGTCTTTAATTTGGTTTGTTCTTCGATCTAACTAAAAGTTTTTAGAGATTACATGGTTGTAACAATGCAAATGATGTCTTATAAAAAAATTATAATATATCATCAAATTTACTTACATCTTCTTCTGTTTTACCATAAAGTACATGTTTAACAAGCATCATTGCAATCGCATCGTGAGGTACTGTTTCTAAACAACTTAATTTTTCAAGAATAGATTTATGAACAACAGTTCTCAATCGTTTCATATCGATGCCATTTTTATACACATCATTCAATGTCTTTAGCAATTGATCTTTTACGAGTGTGATTTTCGATTTTGGTACATTTTCAAATTCAAGACACAGAAGAGATACTGCATACTCACAAGAAAAATAAGTGATATTACTAGCATATGGATCAGCAATTTCCAGAAATTCTTTTTGTAGCGGACTAACTGAAGTGTCTGTGAGATATTTCAATAATAGATCACAAGCGATAATAGTATATAATTCATTAATAGGTGATCCTCGCCAAGCAACATTTATTATTCCATTATCTTCGTCGTCACAAGGATAAAATACATCTATTTCCTTGCTCTCTAGAAAAGGTGGTACTGGGCTTTGCCAAGGTTTATTATATAAACCTCTGTTCCCCTGAAATATTATTCGTGTCACATAATTTTAATGTTAAAATAAACATTAGTAAATTAAGATATAAACAATTTCATTTACATACTTTTGACAAAATTTTTTGTTCTATAGGTTGCAATGCATTGAATATATCAGCATGTTTAATTTGGCCAACTATTATCAGGGTTAAATTTTCAGGCCTATAAAAGTCTTTATGGTATTGCCTTACTTTTTCGTTACTAGTACTTTCTCTGAGATTCTTCAAGGCCCCTATGAAAATACAATAGCTTTTTTTAGAGAACATAATTTAATCAAAATCAAACCAAAGATGTAACAGAATTGGAAAGGATGCAATAAATATGGTAATAATAGAGTAGGGCAAAGTAGCAATGAGTGAAAGAAAGAATGATTGGAAACAAATGGATGAAATGTGTGGATGAGATAATTTCATAAATATAGAATATCCAATAGAAATCCAATTTTTAGTTGTAACGCTAAATAAAGCAATACTACTGCAATAGTTACTTTTATATATAAATTATTTCCATGTGATACTTTATGCTCAACCGTAATATTTAAATAAATAGATATCTTACCTCCAGTAAGGGACTTATAACCGCAATGACCAGGGAAAATTGCACGAACTAGTTCTGTATATACTAAATATTCACATGTATTTTCTTTGCCTTGCATTTCACAATATACTACACCTGCATCATCACCTTTACCATTTATATGATGTACTTCCGTAACATAAGCTGAGTCCTATTTAAATATTAAAAAAATATTAATCAAAAACTTGCAGTGATGACATAGTACAAATATTTATATTGTAACATCAATTATTAAATTATCTTACGGTAAGCGTTGGATAAAGTATATGTTCAAGATATACAGGCATTAAGGATAAAAATCCTTTGCTCCCAGCAGTTGTCATAGTATAATATGTGAAATCAACAAATGTCGCTGCATTGGTACCAGATGCTAAACATCTATTTGCCCATAAATCTAAAACACCTTTGTATGGATAATCTTCGCTACCCAAAAAAATTAGATGTTCCAACGTGTGTGGTAATCCGTCATCATTGTGTGCTTCAGTGGCTAAACATTTCAAGCATATTAAACGGATATATTGTTGCAATATAAATGTATAAATATTAAGTAAGAACATATTGCAATTATATTTTTAAACACTATGATAAATACAATAACAAAAAGAATTACCAGAGCCAAAGTAGCCAGACACGACAGGTCCATCTACTTCTGCTATAGCAATCGTAATTCCAGAATTTATAGATTTATATACATATACCGGTATCGTATCATTAGTTTTTACGGAACATACAAGTTGAAATCCGCCCATATTTTCTCTAGGTGAACTATCAACAGGCGCCATGGTAAATTATACTCTTTCCGATATTCGAAGCAATCCAGCTGCGTGCAGCTGCGTACGTTTGATAATAAATTGTTTAAATTTTCAAGAGGGCGTTGCAAACAGTACGTATAGGTATTCAGGTATTAGAAGTGCGTCGGAGAGGCGTTGGAACTTTTTAGTGTCTCCAGCGACATTTGCGGCAAAACCTAGGAAGCTCCTGGACAAGGATTGAGAGCAGAGCTGCCAGACCACTGATATAAAAAGATGAATAGGAGATTCTTGATCCTTGAAACCAATTCAAAATCGCCATTGCTGGCATTGGCATGATGCGCCGCTATCGAAAACCAATGGTACTATGTACTTCCCTTCGCCTCGCGATCACCCGTGAAACTCTACGCTTTCTCACTTCGCCACGCGCAGACGCACCACTGAAATAATATCAGTGCGCCGACGCGACACGAATGTTCAAATTCACTTTTTGCGAACTAGAATCGAAACGTCGATGATTATTTGATAATCTGCAAAATTGCTTTTTGATTTCTCAGTAGTAATTGATCGAACCGTAGCGCCGATAACATTGAACATTTAAATTAATATTTAATTTGCAAATAAAATGTTATTTTTTATTTGAATTTTACGGAACGCCAAATAATAAATAATTTGGTGTAGTGGTCCATGAATTCACAGTACTTTTTTTTAAACAATTGCTACGTCAAATTAAATTTTAATGTGGCTCACTTCATAGATAATATAAACAAAAATTTCAATACAACCAATACATCCTGTCCCCAGAAATAATTTTTAGGCTCGAAAATTGAAAGCATTGTTTCTAATAATTTAATAGCTAAGTTGTTGGAAGTAAACTAGTATTTTTTTAATTAAACAAAAGAGTTTTCATATTATTATTTATTAATATATAAGAAGGAAATTAACATTCGTGTCAGTTAAGTATATATTCAATTAAAATTTTATTTTATTTGAAATCGGATAACGTCATTATATAACTAGTAATCATTTTTCCTTCATTAGCATCTCTATCATTTGTTTTGTTGCACTTATCTGTTTACTCATTTTCTCTACTCTTGCTGATTGCAATTTTCTTTTAGGGATATGCATTTCAAGTGCTTTCTTCCAATCCTTTGTACTATGTAGTTCTAATAATATACCCAGAACCTGATTGAGAGGAAGATTCTTTGCAGATCCAGATCCCCATGGCAAATATTCAGCTAAAGGAAGTCTGGCCATTTTAATTTTTTCCTTCCTAGCTTTTGCAAATGAAACTCGTTGAGGATTGACCTGAAAAAATGTATACTAATGAATATAAAAGAATACTATAACATAGGTTATAGATAGACTCTGGATTTTATACATTTATAACAAAAATGAGTAGATGCAATTTAAAACAGTGAACAGATCTAAAAACTTGTAGAGTACTAGTATATTATTTTCTGTACATTAAAATTATTTATGAAAAATATAAATTGAAATATAGCTCCTGTGCCTTGCAACTGATGCAAAAATATTTTGCATAACAATCTGGAGTGTACTCATAGGAGATGCTAATAACATGCAAATCTTATTAACTTCATTAATTGTTAGAATGTGTAAGAGCATGAGTATGCTTCTAACCGTGTACATAAAGTGTATGTTAGTATTCAAACTGTTAATATAGAAATGATAGAATGTTTCACCTTATCTACCATTGCACCAATTATGTATACCATATTAGGGTTAAACTTTTCTAAAACATTTGGAGCATCTGGTGTAAGATATACTATCTCATCCCTGTTAAATACATCCAAATAGGATTTTTCTGTGACATATAGGGGATAAGAGTCCTCATACACAGTAGGTACTCCTTTATGAAACTGCTTCATCACTAAACTAGATTTATTTGCATTACAGAAGTATAAATTGAAAGGTACTGCATGGTATCGATTTAGTGCAAATGACATTAATAATTGCTTTGCACAATTTAAGGATTCATATGCTGTCATATCTGCATCATACCCAAGATCATAAACTACTCTGGGTTCATACATAATAGAACTCATTAATCTAGCGTTATAAAAATGGTTCATTGCTTGGCGGCTTATACGTATGAACATTGTATTATGAAATAGTCCATATGTGGTAATAGTTTGTTCTGCTTCACGTTCCTTCAGTTCTTTTTCTAGTTCAGCTTGTCTAATTTGTTTCCTTAGTTTCTCTGTTTCTTCAACTTTTTCAATTTTCCATCGGTGATCAAGATATGATCTAAATATTTACAAAAATAAATTTAAAATCCTTTTCCAATATAATATTTAATATCATACAACCTTCTTTGCGATTTGCTAGTTGCTGCGAGTAACATTAACCAGTCCGTAGCTGACATTGTAGTTGGTACTCTACCATTCATTTGCCGTGTAGTTTCTATTTCTAATTCCATTTTTTCATACAAGAACAACATTTTAGGGTCTGTAAGAAGTTGCTTTAACTTTTTTTCATCCTCTTCATGGTAATAACGAGACACATCACAGGATTTATTGGTTTGAGTACTGTAGTTTCGTTTTGTTAATGTATAATAATTAAAGTGATGTGTTTGTTTTGTATATGTAAATACTGAGTCGCTGATTTTATCTTGTATTGAATAAATAAAAGCATTCAGATTAAACTTCCTCGAAATAGTAAGACATCCTCGAAATGTATTACTAAACATGTTGACAGTTGAAAGAACTTCCGCAAAATAATCGAACTATCTCACATACAAAAAACACTGCAAAATTAAAAGGAATTTATATAAAGACAAAAATCTTTACGTATCTAACTTTCAATATAAACATGCACAGAATATGTACATCAATGCACATGCGGTTCTTAGCTTAGATCATAGAGTTGGGATACAACTGGATACAACGAGAGGCGACACTCTGGTCATTCTATGATTCTATCCAATTCTATCATAAGCGGGAAATTTATATCAGAGCCTCTGATACTATTGGATAGTATTGTATTTATCAGTGTAACCAACCTCCATGCTGAAAAACAGTTTGGCATGAACATATACATTTGTATTGATTTGTTTGTATTGGTTTGTATTCATTTGTATTGAGTTCAATTGATTTGTATTACTGATTTGTACATTGTATCAATTGATATCAATCTAACGTTCTAGTTCAGCTCTAGTTTCGCTATCATTATAGGTTTTTTCTTTTTATCAGCTAGTTACTGTATATTTGTTACACGACCTTTTGCTACTTTTTAGTATATATCAGCCCAGCTAACCAGGCGAACTTAGAGCCACGTCCGTCCGAGGGCAGAGATCGGCAAATCATTGTCCAATCTACGCTCGGAGCTGCTCACGGCTTGATTGGCTCAAGTTTGGACGTCCCCCTGTCCACGCATATGCGATGCCAGTGCCGTCCGTAGGACGAGGGATTTGGACGAGGGCATGAGGACGAGCAGGAGGACGGCACGAATCCGACACCAGGACGCTAAATGTGCCGTTATGGTTCACTGATGTGGCGAATATCGCACAGCAGCACCGTCGCATTAATGTGGCTGGCGAATATTTTGCAGGTTAGCACCGATAGCGAAGGTAGAAAATTGTGCGGCAATGCAATACAGCTACTGTAGCTGGCGAATATCATTTTACAGGATAGCACCGTCAGCGAAGGTAGGTCGCACTAATGTGTTAGATGTCGGCGAAGTAAATTGATATCGTACCAAATATACAGCGCTTGTCCCTTTTATTCACATTCATTCTCGACAATTCGAATTGCTATCGTACCAAATATACAGCGCTTGTCCCTTTTATTCGCATTCATTCTCGACAATTCGAAATACCCATACAAATTTTATTAAATTCTCATATTTATTTTATTTTTCCTTTACTGTGATCTTTATGCGAAATAAAAATTGTTTGCATCCATTGCAAGAGACACAAGCTAAAAATTGCATTGCCGCACAATTTTCTACCTTCGCTAACGGTGCTAACCTGCAAAATATTCGCCAGCCACATGCGACGGTGCTGCTATGCGAAATGCGCCACATCAGTGAACCATAACGGCACAATTAGCGTCCTGGTGCCGGATTCTCGCCGACCTCCGGCTCACGTCCAAAACCCTCGTCCTACGGACGGCACTGGCGTCGCATATGCGTGGACAGGGGGACGTCCAGATTTCGATTTTTGGTTAGCTGGGAGTATATATATTGGTTTATATCACAAACAGAGAACCTCAAAAATTTGTACTCAGATTTATTGCAAACGGACATGAATTTCCCCAGTACCAAACAGACCAATAAGAAATCATCACATGATCAAATGTGTCGCCATTGTTGTTATGAATTGGTCTAATCTTCAAGTTGAACGAATACATAGTATATATATACATAATACACAATTATATTGTTTCATATTTTTATTTATGTATTACAGATTACGGAATTAAACGATTTGTATTTTATAAAAAAATATATACAACGTTTTAAAACCATAATGTACCAAATTTGGGTGTTTATCTTTTGTTATTGTAATATAAGAAGTGGCAATGTACGATGATTAGTATGTTCAAATAATTGTGATCGAAGGTATGTCATATACTAAATATTTTTTGTTCTGGAGTGGAAGTAAAAGATATAAAGTTATTTTTTTATTTATTTTCAAACAATAAATTGTTAATGATATTTAATTCACAAGTGTTCTTTTATGTGCATCGTACATGTCGTTGGAAAAGAAACGAAAGTAAAAGTAATTAACCTACATTAATTGAACATTGAAGTTAAAATCTACTGATTAATTATAAATGACATGATATCTCATGTCGAGACAAAAGCTGAAATAGTACCGATAAGTGGAGAAAACATTGAAGGGAAAGAAGAAACTGTTATATTTGTTGAGCAGTTTGTGAAAGATGTGTGTGATTTTAGTTCTCAGTATGGAAGTAATATCAGTATTTCTTACACGGCTTATAATATTGCTGGAAATCCTAGTAAATTTCCAGACTATGGAGACTTTCCACAAGCTTTCGTTATGGTATGTTATGTTTATTATATTTTAACATACTACTCAACTATGTATTGTTACAAATTTATATGTAAATTAAAAATCAATTCTAAATAATTATTTCTATGAGTAATAAACAAATTTTATTTAAACAAAAGTTTTACATTAAAATTTATAACGTATGTAATTTGTTGATTTCAGTAATATATGTTGTTACCAAACATGTTTTAATTCAATCATTTTTATTTTAGAGAACATATGGACCATGGTGGAATAAATCACCTTCGAGACTGATAGATTATATGCCACAAAATAATGAAGATGTTGTGAGCCAAGATTATATAGGTATTATAGAAAAATCTTTTTATTTTTTTTATTATAATCAAATATTAAACAGACAATTGTCAATATATATTGTTAAGTGTACATTAAAATATTTTGTTTTTCAATCTATAACAAGTTCTAGAATTTTATCAAGAGGTATACCCGATTAGAGTTTCAATATATGAAACTTATAATCCTGGAAGTGTAGTTGGAGTGTGGGCGCAAAATTCTGAAGGAAAATGGAATCAGCTATGGAGCGGCGTTCCTCAAATTGTTCCTCACAAACCTCGCATATTTTCTCCTCGTTTACAGCTATGTAATTTTAAAACAAAAATGATAAGACTGGAATTTAATCACAATTTATTAGACTATTATACCGAATTAGATGCTGTATTACTTATTGGAACATCTGAATTAATTGTTCCTAACAATACCTCGCATAATCAAAATTTAAATGACTTCTTAGAAGACTTGGGTTATCTTGAAAAAAACAGTGAGGATACATATAATTTAACACCAGACTATTTAAAAGCTAATCAAGATTTAGCAGTTCTGAAAAAAACCATTTCCAGACATTGTAAACTTTTTAAAAGGTATGCGAATATTATATTATACACATTACTATATTTACATTATATGGCAAATTGATTAATGTATTTATATACTATTACAGTATCATTGCAAATAATATATCCAAGGGTAAATTGGTATCCAAAATAAGCCAACATTTTCAATCTGTTCCTCCACTGGAAGAAGCATTCAACAGTTTGCAACAATTTTTACAAGAAGATTTTCCCAAATTGATCAGAGATATTCAATATTCAAAGTCAAATACTTTATTTGAACAAAATAACTCTTCTAATGACAGCTTTCCTGTACGATTAAGTGACTGTGAATACGAACCTTGTGGTAGTTTTTCAGCACTTCCAGTAAGTAGCATTATTTTTTGTATTGCACGAATTTTATTTAAAAATTGCTATTTATATCTTGCTTGTAATGAATTTTTCCAGGATGAAACAGTACTGAAAATTTTGAAAAATTTAGATCTGAGATCTCTATGTTGTTTATGCAGAGTAAACAAACATTTTAATAATATTGCAAGAGACGCTTTGCTATACACAAGTCTCAATTTAAAACCTTACTGGTATTGTTTGGATGCATTAGCATTGAATTGTTTAGCGCCTAGATGTAAATATTTACAACAATTAGATTTATCATGGTGTGGAAATGATAATATGATTAAATATCAAGATTTCGTTAACTTTATTCATACATCTGGAACTCTTCTGACACATTTAAGATTAAATTGTTGTCAGTTCGTTAATGATGTGGTGATTCTCGAAATTTCAAAAGTTTGTAAAAATTTAAAAGGTAAGCAATAGAAATCGTCATGGTATTCGGATGTCTCAAAAATCCGTTTCATTTTGAACTAATGTGCACAATGAAAAATGAAATAATTTCTAAATGAATTGATGACATGGTAAAGTATGTAATAGCTTAGAAAATGGTAAAATACCAATAAATGTGCACATTACGACAAGAATTTTTGGAACAATCTGATATATAGAAAGTTCAGTTAATTTGTCTTAAATAATTGGATGTGATAGTTAATTGCACAATAAATTTTAGAATTATGTTTACGTAACTGTATGGAAGTGAAGAACGAAGGATTTTCGAAGCTTGAAAACTTGGAATTACTTGAACGTTTAGAACTTTACAGAACGAACATCGGAACTTCTACATTATGTTCTATACTAAAAAACAATATTCAAATGCGACATTTGAATTTAGCTGGAATGCACGATCGTTTAAATATTGACGAAGTTGCAGTACAATTAGGAAATTCATGCCCATATTTGGAAAGTGTAGATTTTTGGAAGGCACAAACTTTAACACCACATGGTGTCAGAGCTTTGTCTCATTGCAGTAATCTTCGTGAAATTGATTTTGGATGGTGGTATGTTGTCTAATTAAAAAAATAATTGATTATTTAAAATGTACTAATGACTACTTACTTTTTTAGTGGTGGCATGGGTGCACCTGGTGACTCTTTACGAGCACTTTTATCTTCATGTCAATACTTAGAAAAGGTATTCTTAGCAGCCCTTAGAGGATTAACAGATCGTGACTTAGAACCTCTTTTATTATGTCAACGATTACAACAATTGGATTTGTTAGGAGCACGTTCTCTCACGCCTGATAGATGTTATGAGTTTCTTTTATTTTGTCCAAAATTGGAAATGATTGATCTAAGTTTTTGCGATGGAATCAATGATTTTATAGTACAAGAATGGCGTCAATTGTTTCCACATGTGTCTATTAAAAGAAGTTTTCAAGTTATTAGCTCTGATATGTTATAAAGAAAAAACATTCCACAATATGTTTTTATAATTGATGAAATTAACGTTATTTGATTGTAAAAAAGTTTGTTTCGTAATGCAATTAAGTCTATCAATTTCTTTTCGATAGGAGTGCTATGGGAGTACTTCAAGACTGTAATATAATTATATACAATTACTATATACTTTTATTTTAAAAAATTGTGTAACATATTCTTTATAATTTAATCAAATTTGTACGTTGCTCATGCAATAAGTGTTATTGTATAGTATATTATAAGAAACATTTTAAATATGTAAATATGACCGATTATTCAATTTCAATAAATCGTGCCTAATTATTTAGTATGAAACAAATACATGAATTCAAATATTTTTAACTAAATATTGTATAGTTAGTATAAATAATTCTGTATAATAATTTTGTAAGTACTATTATCACAATTTATACATTGATTTTATGTAACACATTTGTATAATTAACTATTTATGTACTTACATACCTCTCTCTCACTCACTCACTCACTCACTCTCTCTCTCTCTCTCTCTCTCTCTCTCTGTGTGTGTGTGTGTGTGTGTGTGTAATATGTATATAGAGTGATGGTAAGTCTGTGATAAACTGTGATCAACTGTGATTGGCTGTTGGCTACAACGTATTTACTGGTATTTACACGGAGTCGAAGAAACGCACGGCCGCACGTGGTTTTTGAATAGTATAGGTTACTTACATTTTGATATTTGTATCCCATTTCGAAGGGGTAACCAAAATTAAAAATTAAATCTTTTATGCCTGAAAATATGATAAACGTGTGTATAATATAGTCTCTATTTTTGATAGTATTGTAGTATTTTATATACAATAGACTTCTTCGCAACTATGAAACTCAATTCCGAAAACAACGAGTTAAACACCAATGAAAATAATATCAAGAAAAAAAGGAAAAGAAAAATTACATTAGAGGATGAAGGTAATTTGAATTAATATTTTTATATATATATTCGTATTTCGTTGAGAAATTTAGTAATTTTTTTAATAGGTTAAATTCTATTTAAATAAATAGTTTCGGAGATTCCAACTAAGCAAAACAAAAATATTGTTTAGTTTCTTGTACTATGTCATAAGTATTAAAAAAGACATTTATTACGTAGGAGCCAGCAGTGCAAGTGGTAATGTAAAAGAAATGAATGAAAGTACCGATGTGAAGATATTAAAAAGAAATTCACCCAGTAAAGGAAATGGAGTTGTAAAAAAACGTAAAGGGAAATCTGAATCAGATTCACATGACATGTCTAAAAGATCTGAACAGAACGCCACAATTAAGGACTCGAAGTCAATACAAAGTATTATACTTATTTTATGACATAGGATGATAAAAAAAGGTTCAGAATTCTTAGGATATTCTTAGAATGTATATTAATATTGTTATTAAGGATTCGTTATTTCATTTGACAAATATTATCCATTCTGAAAGTTTTGAACTCTATTTCATTATCATTCTGAATGATATACACAATGGTTAGTATAAAGGTAATACAAAAATATATTCTAGGTAATGAATACATTGACAATGATGTAGAAGATGTAGAAGATGATACAAACATTAATAATCAATTAGATGGGAAATCCATGAGGGCTGCTTTTAATGCAACCAATGGTTTAGAGTGTCTACGACAGTTTGTGAAGTCATACAATGACAACAAAAAAAGAGATATGGCTGCGGAATATTTAAATGCAGGTGGCAATATCCTCGAATTGTTAAGGTTGTTAGATAGCACAGATAAGAAAGGTATTGGTTCCGCTACCATTGTTTTTTCTGCAGTGAGAATATTATTGATAAAGTATGTATATTTAAACGTTGTACGTTTATCTATATCGTAATACAAATCCATATTAATTAGTGTATATGGTTGTAGGATCATGGCAGAGTATCCACAATATCAGTCCAGTGCAGAGGGAGCGTGTAGACACTTAATTAATTCGCACCTACCATTAGTACATTCTATGCTTTCTTTCCAGAGCAATGCTAAGCAACGAAAAATTATCCTGCAATTGTTAGCTGCAGTCGTTTCATTAGGCCGCAGTCTTCCACGTGAATTACTAACTCACCTTAATTTACAACCAGATGTTGTCAAAACTCTTATAAGACACACAAAGCCTACAGATAGTCAGAACATAAGAAATTGTTTTATCCACTTCATTCTTGCTTTTTTGATAGAAGGAAATGTATCGACCATTAGAGTTCTATTGAATAAACATGATCTACTTTCTAGTATATTTCCTGATTTAATATTTGATTCTAAGGACATTGTTGCTTTAGTAGTAACTACACTCAAGATGTATATTCTTCAAAATTCCAAGATCAGTAAGACCATGAAATTACATATATTTTCAACATCAGTCATTAAAAATCTGGTCTACCTCTATAATTGGAAAGGTCCAAATAATTGGCCAGGAAATAAAACGCATAGCTCTTCCATTGAAGTTCCGCAATATCTTGAAGAAAAAAAGGCATTTACTTTTGTTAATACTTTGTCTTAATTTGATATGCATCCCATCAATATAGAACTTTTTATTTTCAGGCTGTAACTGAAATTGTACATGATTTTTTAATTGTATTATTAACATCTCATCGGCATGGAATTGTATTCCATGATCATTCGCTTGGTACATCGCACATTAAACACAACCAACTGGCGAATACAATACTTCAAAGTTTGGATCGTCCTTGGGAACATGAGAAACCATTGGATTTAGTAATCAGAATATTAACAGCATGTCCAGATTTAATTAAATCGCAATTGACACTGTTGGAACAACATATTGATCCAAAAATATCAATTAAATGGTTTGCAGCAATGAAATTTGTGAGGGAGGTAATTATAATGAATATGCAAACTTTAAATGTATTGACACTTGTAATGTAATGTATGTTTTAAGATATTCATTTCATTTTTTCGTTACAGATAATAATGTCATTAGATGCAGAGGATTGCTTTAAATTGTGTTCACTGGAATTAAATGTTTCTCAGTTAGCTTCTACAGTACTGTCACTAACTTTATCAGGAATAGTAATAAAGCATGCAATTCTGCCATCTTTAACTTATTCTAATATGATAGTAAGACATGAGGGAGTAATTACACTCATAACAATGTTTAATCAGATACAAAAGTTTTTACTAGTTGCAAGAATAAATTACAATGGACACAGTGATTTTGATACTTTTGAAAACTGTATACTAGAATATATCCTTAAGGTTTGTTTTCATCTATTTAAATATATACACATAATGCAAACATGTTATAATTGCAACGCATGAAAATGATTACTTTTTATATTTCAGAATATGCCGAATTTAAATATGATCTTAGATGTGTGGAATAACGCGTTTACACCAAACGAAGTTAAACATGACAGTATTAATAAAGAATACATTCCAGAACTAAAGAAAGAAGAACATATAGCAGCCATTTTTAACTTGTTATACATATACCATGAAATATGTCCTAAACTATTACATACTTCGTCACATGTACCAGCTACTACATTTTTAAATCCATTGAATACATTACAGGATACTGATATAATTAAGATTAATGCTATACGAGTGAAAGCCATACAATTCTTAGTAATTTTGAATCCTGCTGAATTTTCACCACAGAAAGTTAGTAAAACCTTAGAGCTTTTGGTTTATCTTTATTTTCTTTATATCTCGTTGTCCTTTTATTTAAAATCTTTTATTCTTTTAGAAAGTATTTAGCGACTCATTATCATTTTTACTCTCTCTTTTGAATAATGAAGACTCTTCGAATGTTTCAAGTATAAAATCGACAATAAAGATGTTACTGAACATTACTGGAATGTTTGAAGGATGTAGTGACCAGTTAGATATTTGGATCAATGGTTTCGTACATTTAGATGGAAATCAAGAAACAATTGATTGGTTTGTTCGTCTTTCAAAGAAGGTTGCTAAAAATATGGAGAGATATGTGGATGAAATAATAAAAACGGACGAAATTGCTAGCGAAGGAGTCGTTTATGCTGGTCGATTCGAAGATATATTTAGCGGTAAGACTTGCTTATACATAAGATCTAATTTAGAGTTTATACTTAATTCGGGTACATTATAATTGATGTCTATTTTTCAGAATTGATGGATAAGAACATCATTCGTGATAATTCAGAAAATGTTTTACATATGCAACGCTTTACATCGATATCACCTTTGTTATGTTGCATGTTACATAAGATGAAGAAAAACTTAGATCCTACGATATTATCTTATGTCTCTTATATATTAGTTCATACATTACACTATCAAACTATACCACAGTCTATAATATATGTCACAAAAGATATACAAGATTTACCAGTACAGAAATATTTACAAAGTTGGTCACGGGGCAATGATCCTATATACATTGAAGAAGTAACTCCGTGTATGGATTTGATATGTAAACTGAATCGATTCTTGTTAGATAATATCAACATACAGATAAATGAAGTATTTAGCGGCAACAATACAGTTACTTTCACATACAACAATGAAATTATTACAATTCATCATTCTTTATCAGCATATGAAATTATGTACCTATTCAAAATGAGTGTGTTTTATTTAACACAATTTGCTGAACGAGGGCTTTTATCAACAACCCAAATTAGCAAATATAAAATTCTTTTAATATCTTTGTTGTACCTTGCAAAAGAAAATCCAGATGATTCGACACTAGTAGAAGAATGTGCGAAATCTGTTTTCGCTCATCCAGTAATCTTGCATTATTTCTCACCACTTCATCAGCAGAGTAACGACCTCACAATGAATACGATAACTCGAACAGTACTTGATATTTGTAAAGAAATGGTCCATTTGTATGAAAAGTGTAATGTAAGAATCCTAGTGTCTCACTTTAGAAATAAATTACTTATGCAGTTACATAAAATGATAGATAATCGTAAAATTAATGACAATACAATGGATGTTGAAACAATTGTCACACTGTTGGGTTTATTACAATTAACAGTACAAGATATTGTGCATTTATTGAAAAAACTTATGCAATTGAAAAATTCAATGTTTACTTCGAAGGATGGCATAAATTTGTCACTACATGGATACATAATTCCAAAACTTTTGGAGCTTATTAGCATCAATAAAATGAAATCCCAGCATAAAACACTGCTTGAATTAGATGTAGAATTTGTGAAATGTTTATGTTCGCATCTTCTTATTTTGAAATCCAAAGAAATTGCTAATACTGAAATGTGGGAATCTGCTTTACACGAATACATTTCAAAATTTCCATCTAATATTGCTGGCATTGATACAGGTAAAATAATTATTATAAAAATGTATATATGTTATGTTACATTATATTCATTTAATTTTTATTTGCAGATACCTTTTCATCGTTGTTGTCAACAAAAATTAAACATACAACTGTAAAACTACTCTCATTTCTAATTAGTAAAAACATCAAATTTATGTCGATTTTCACAGAATACATGCTGAAGTCTGACAAAATGAGAGAGAGCGGCATTGTGTTTCCAATAATAGAAAATAATTTAAATTTCAAATGGAGTCGAGAATTTATACAAAAATTGGGGATACATTATGAAACTGAGATTCGATCCTATTTATGTAATTGCAAAGATTTACAAATTTGGATAGAAGAAAATGTTAATGCAGTTTTATATATAATTAAAAACGCATTTGATATTAAGAATTGCAGCGACATATGTAACAGTATTTTGCAAGCAGGAGACAAATTAGATATGGTATCAATTCAGTATATACAAATTCTCGAAAGTATGTATAAAAAATGCGCAACTTTGGAAACAGACAGTGAAAAATATATCGTGCAGTTACTACAAGTCATGCTTCATATAACTACTTTGACATTGAAGAAAGAATCGAAGAATACAGCAAAACTAGTTATTCTTTGTGGAAAGTTGAACGATACAGTTAAACAGTTACAAGACACGAAGGAGAACTTTGTACTTGAAACAATAAGCAATAATCATTCATGGCTACAATTCTCACGATTTTCCTTAAAATTAGGTCTGAAAGAATTAAAGAACAACAAACGGCCACTGCCAATATTAAAGACTTTAAGCGCTTTATGTAATATTGCGTATAAAAATGATAGTGACAACGAAAATGCTAAAACTTTATTCGAAATGACAGTTTCTCATTCCGAATTTCTGAATATTATGTTGGAATCACCAAATGCTAAAAGTATGATCGTGTACTGCGAATCAAATTAAAAAATTCAATTCAGTTGTACATTAATTTATTATATTTTTAGGTGATTTAGTAGAATTACTGTGGATTCTCATGCAAAAAAACAAAACTGTTATAGCATTGGCGCACGTACCCGTTTATTTGGCTGCATATAATGCTACTTTGAGTGAAGCTGACCAATACCTTTTACTTGTAAGATCATTAACAATAAATGTCCTACTATTTGTTTTCGAAAAATATTATAAAGTGTTAATACATACATTGATTTTAGATTTTACAGTATTATGAAAATAATAATGTTAATATCTATGAATATCAACCATACCTCTGGGGAAATGCAGCCGCAGTTCACTACAGTGTAAAGAGTGAAATACATTTGAATCTGTGGAAACAGCCATCTACTACTCAAGTTTTAAATTTGTTTGAAGAAGATGTAATTAATAACACTATAAAAAACTATCCTGTGAATAGAGCGTTAAAGGTTTGTCTGTTAAAATATACAGTGTCATATTTAAATTTTTTTTATAAAATTCGTAATTAATTATTGTTAAGTAAGACTCATTTAATCAAACGATTTTTTCAGAATACTGAATTATATACATGTGAAACATATGGTGTATATGACCCGGCATTTTATTTACCGTTATTATGCTACTCATTATCTGAAAATAATGTTGTATCTTGTTTGAAAATAGCTCAAAGTGGTGCTTTAGCATTAGCATTTGTTGCTTGTAGCAGTAATCATTCGGATGTTCGTATGGCAGCGTATACTATTATTGCTAGATATTATACTCATCTAGAAGGATTAAGGTACATTCAATTATAATGCAATTAGAACTATATCTATTCTCTGTATATGAATTAAAACGTAAGTTAATCTTTTCTTTATTTGTAGTTCTAAAACAAAATTATTACGGATGCGATTAATAGATGCGTTACGTTACGGCATTGCGACGTTAGAATCAAAGCTTGATAATACGCGTTTAAATTGTTTAGTCTCTATATTTTTCGCAAGGACATCTTTAATCGCAACGGAGCCGTTACATCCCCTGTATTCGCGTCTACAAATATTCCTGATGGCTAAACCTGCTATAGATGTGAATGCAATACCTGAACTATTACAACTGTTTCATAGTTCTGATATAGAACACAAAGCACATAGACGTTGGATTTTAGAAAATATTCGTGATGGTATGAAAACGAAAAATGAAGTGGATGTAGCATTCAAATGTGTTCTGTTTAAAATGTTGCTAGACTTTTATACCTGTAGTTTATCAGATCTAGACACAAAGGTAGGTAGTTTGCTAACTAATCGATTTTAAAATTTGCATGGTATTAGGTCATTTGTACACATTGTATTATTTATTTCAGAAACTTATATTGGAAATTATTTGTGTTGTACTGAAAATGCCTGAGGCTTCTATACTTCTTATAAAAGGACATGGATTGCTTCCGTGGCTGTTGGATATTTCAATGAATTTGCGGGATCATGAAGTTCACCTCTTCGAACATATTATAAGAATAGTCGATGTCCTTTTGAATACCATATTAAAAATGGAAGAGGACACTACTCACTATAAAACAATGCTTTTAAATATTTCATTGAGTTTAAAATCACACTTATCCAAAGACATTAAGGTCGCAGTGTTTATATTATACGTGAACGTTTTGCAAAAGTTATTTTTATCCAAACACATGCAAATGGTTGTTGCTAAGGAACACTTGATGGAAATTCTTGAATTTTCTAAAAAACTTTTCGGTGACATAGACGAATGTGAAGATATAGTAAATTTCGGTTGTGAATATGTAACCAAAGTAGATTGTTCGAAAAATGACAATGACATTGAAGTGGCAAGGAATTGTCTAAGAACGATGGTATGGACATGGTGTAGTCACGAAATTAGATAATATATCTATAAATTTGTATACATTTTGTAAATATCTAACTACGTCTTTATAAAACCAAATAAAATTTTATGTAAAAATTTAATATTGGTATTTACAAAATAATTTAGTAATTAGTATATTTATAAAATTTTTGTTATATTTTTTCTTCGCGGGTAACCAGTAATTCGATTGCCTGATTAACAAGAATTCTACTGTATCATCGACTTTTCGGATAAAGAGTATGTACAAATACATCCGCATCAGGCTCATTATTTTTATTTTCATGGTGTCGGAGCACCAGCTGAACATGCACGATGTCCAGTAAATCGGAACACTCTCTGCCTTCACACCATTCTTTCATTTTTGGCATATTACAGCCGGCGATCTGTAAATCGCGCGCAGATAACATGACCGCTTCGCTGTTTGCGCCCCTATTCAGACTTTCCATCGCGTTTTTTGCGGCGTTATGACTCAACGCATAATGCGCAACAAGATCCTGATGATCTCTACTTAAAAAACCTGATTTTTGGCTACCAGTCGTTCTAGAATAATTTTCAACACTATCTAGTGCACCTGTGGCGTTTTTATCAGAAGCATGTCCTCTTGGGTGACCTTTTTGTCCACATTGATGACAATATACATTTTGAGAAGAATCTAAAATAATTCCGGCTGCACGTGGTGTCTCACCATGGTAACGTGCACCCCCAATCATCAATGTCGCGTCATTATTATTTGATGATAAGGTATCATCGATTTGCTTTATTAACGCGTTTATATTATTTTTTAAATAAGATATTGTTTTTCCTCTTAAATTTGTGGTACTATTTCCGGTTTGTGCGGAAATGACATCAAATAGACACCCGTTCAAATGGAATTTAACATTAATTGGATCTTTATTGCCTAATAAGCTCCAATGACCAATTTTTTGGCACGTTGACTTGCAATTATGAAATTCTACATCAACGGCTGTCGTATCTTTACGCGCCCCATTTATGATTTTGTACAATTTTGTACAATGATCCGCTAGCCAAACTCGAATCGGCCTTCCTATCACGATGGATAGGGCCTCCATGTACAGTAAATTTGCCGGGCCATAATTTTTCAAATCCTTTAGAAGGAGTTTGGCAAATTTAACTTTCCATTGTCGTTCTTTCTTGAATTTGTGCTTGTAACGAGACGAAATACACGTCACTTTATCCTGAAATTTTACCATACAATTTTATTCCCCTGCTGGTAATTCTTGTACTTCATCATCGTGCTTACTTTTTTTTCATTATTCGGCATTATTTTTTTCCAATTTACGTGGAAGATGATTTATTCGTCCATTGACGAATGTTTACATAGAGAAATCGCACTAATTAATTTCGTAAAGTAAATTTCATTTTCGTAAAAATTCACGAGTTTCGGTTATTACCAGAATTTTGAATTACAATCCGAATTTATCCTTTAACCTTTACTTAAGACATATTATAAAATTCTTTCTTTCATATTCATCTTTTTATACGTAATTTATTGTTCAACCATGTGGCGACACCTTTGGTGCTTGTATAGAATATTTTAAAAAATCGTGATAGCATGTCGAAAAGGAAAAACGTTATCTTATAACATAATTCTATCTAGATTGTACAAAAAATGAGTTAAACTACTAATATAATTGGGAATCATGTTACAGATTTATTTATATATTTTCAAACTGTACAAACTTTTTGATACATATGTTTATAAATGCATATACAAAAATAACAATTATTTATGATCATATTAGTTCTTTGTGTACATTACATGTATCAAGCAGTTTGCATACTTTTTCTTCTTTTGGGTTTATTACCATCTGGAGTTTGTTTAAACGACCTTTTTTGTGAAGAATTAGGACTAGTCGACTCGCTTCGAGAGTTTCCATTTTGAAGTGGTTCAAATTCACTCTGTTCATCATGCGAAACGAAAGCACTGAAATTAAATGACTCGAAACCTTCAGACATCGTCTTTTCACGCAGCAATCGTGCTTCTTTCTTTAATAATTGTTTCTCCTTCTGTTTACCCTTATTCTTTTTCTTTTTCTTCACCTCGCTGTTCGCTAATGTAGGAGTATCTGAATTACTACACGTATCACCATTTTCTTCTATATTTTTTGCATCACTCGTTGCATTCTTCATTTCTCCATTTACTTTAACACTATGTATATCTTTTTTCGCAGATCTAAAAGATATATTAATGAAAATGAACAATTCATAATACTCGTGTACCAATATTGAAATATTTTTACGTTTCATTTGAATATTACTTACACATTAAATGAAATTCCAATTTGAGCTGCTAGCCTATTGCATGCCGTTTTTGTATCTTTTGCAAGTGATGCATGAGCTCTGTACGTTATAAGTGCTTTCTTTACATCTTCCCAATTCCATGCTTTAGGTACATGTTGAATATAAATGTGTCGCAACAGTAATAAAAGATTATAAACATATCTTTGTTTAACTTCTTTTCCTATTTCGTTACCATTACTCAGAACAGGCTGCTTATTTTCAACTCTGTGAACATTAGATAATTCTTGAAGAGTATTTACGACATTTTTACATAATTTCTTTTCCATTTTTATTCTACTGTCAGAGTGTTTTGTATCTAAGTGGACCAAACGTCGATTCTGATAAAAAACTGTTAAAAAGTCGAGAGCATGTTTTCGTCGAAAAGATCTTATAGTATCATCGAAAGCAAAATCCACCTAAAAAATAGATATAGATTAATTAGAGATGTGCATATTAGTCATAATTCACTTTATAAAAATAGAAATTTCGAAATTTACCAATAGTGGGGCTAGTTGCCAATTACCCTCCCACTGTAAATGTAATATACTTTTAAATAAGATCGGTGACAATACACAATCTCTTCTTTTGAAAAAAGCTGTTAAATTTTCAGCATAAATTTCCACTATGGATACCGTAGATACATCAGCTTGCTGTGCACATCTCACAAGGAATGTACAACATTCTGCCAATTTATCGCTCATTTCTTGATAAACCGATGTTGTTCTTTCTCCTTTCTCTATCAAAGCCTTATAGAATAAAGGATATTTAATTATTGAATTGTTTCATGTTATATATGGATTTTTAAATTATTTGACAGTACCTTCAATATCACTGTTAGTAAATCCTCATCTACATTTTCTGTATCTCGAAATTTCTTTACAGCTGACAATTTCTTTAAGCAAGACCGAATTCGATCTAGAAGAGGCTTTTGATGAGGATCTTTTATACAGTATTCCAGTAATGCGAAAAGCGGAAGAATCATATCAAGCACAATCGCCATTGATGGACCACACTCTAAATACGTTTCTAATAAATCAATAACTCGAATCCTAAAGTGCGTCAAAGCTTGCGCTGATTTTTCTTGTTTCTTCGATCGTGACTGACGATTCTCTCGTAGAATTCTAAATGCTGCTGATAATGATTCATTTAATCGCTTCCCTTCTACATCGTCAATGTCATCCACATCAATGTCTTCATCGTCAGTTTGAACAGAAGCTTCACCTAATGCTTGACTCACCGCCATCCGTAATCGATCGTTGACTGTGTCATCTTCGTCTTCATTAATAGATTCTTCATTAGAATCAGAATCATTATTATCTGTCGAACACTGCATTTCTTCGTCAGACGATTTTTCGTCGACTTCGCTATCATCTTCATTATCGTCGTTAGATTCTGAATCCGACGCGTCGTCTTCATTTACTTCTCCTTGTGTTACAAGCGGTCCTTTACCATTTCTTACATCCAAAACCTACAAATGAAATATTAAAAATAGTAATATTATCCGATATTCAAAACGTAATAATATCTACATACAGCTAAAATTTGATGTATAGCGGCTGGTGTTACATATGGGCAAATGTGTGGAAAAACACATCCGACTAGTGATCGTAATAAATGATCGTTTTTAGAGTAAAAAGACAGTAGTAAATCAACTACTACTTCCACCCATTCTGGTTCATCTTCTTCTCTTTTGCTTATTCCTATTTTATTTTTTTTAGGCTTTCTAACTAATCTTTCATAACAACTTTCGAGTTCATTGATAGCCATAATTGCCATACGTGGGTCTGAAAATAATTGCAATCCCATATGTAAATTCATTGTATGAAATACTGGTACAGCCTCTGCCTTTCTTGAATTATTCTCTAACTTTTCAATTAAATTTATCACTTTCTCCCAGGCTGTTTTTGCTTCATTCGATAATGGATTTCTTAGCTTCAAAGTTTCATTTTTGAGATGAGTATCTAAATAATGAACTAAATCACTTAATATATTTCGCAGATCATTCAATTTTGGTAATTTGTGATCCAATGCGTGGTAAAATGCTTCTTTAAGTTGTGCTAAACATGAAAAATAACACGAAATAATAAACAAAAAAATATACATTAATTTATGATTAAAAATATTATGCTCATTAATTCATACGCATCAATCAAGAATATTACACTCACGTGCCAAATCTACTCCAACGTTCTGCATTTCACATAGTCCTTGAGTAAATAAAAATTTTAATTGTTCTAATCTCCATTCTTGTTCCGCAAGAGTTACTGAATATCCCATTAATCTATAGAAATGAAATTTGTTTTACATGTTTAAATTGTTGTTCAGATAAAATCTAATTTCAATTGTCTCCTTAAAAAATCTAATACCTTGTTAACAAGTGAGCAGCATAGAGTCTCTCAGTATTTGTCCAAAATGTTTTTGTTTTTGTGTCTGGAATTTCTTTGGGTATTGTATTCTCAAGAATATCTCTATATATTTTCGATACCTTTTTAATACCTTCTAAACTTAAATTTCCTGTAATCATTTGCACTACCTTTGTACCAGTTTTCTTTTCTATCATTAAGTCGCCTGGATGCAATATTAACTTTTTCAACACAGCAATCTGTATTTTTAGCTTAGTATCGTTGCTAGTCGTAGCCAATGCCAGTAAATGTAAAATTTCCTTAAATGCGACGAGTACTTCATCTTTGTCATGTTTTTTATTCCCATAAAATTTTCTTAACATATGCTGCATATAGTTTGTAGATAATAACGATGGAAGTACAGACTTATCTGCTGTATTCGACAATATTAACTTAAAAATTTCTACAGCTAAATGTTCATCAATTCTTGACGGTTTTATAAACTTCTGATCAATATGCATCCAAAATTCAGTAACAAGTTCACCTGATGTTAAATTTTGGCAAAATAATTTAAATACTGGATGATGACATAATATAACTTTAGAGAAGTCCTGAAGATTAATGACGAAGATTAATTATGGTTTCTTCTAAAAAGTACCTATTAAAAAAATGAGAATATGATATTTCTAATGTATACTTACCAGTAATATCTTTACTATATCAGTCATAGACTCTTTGGTAACGTCTCCTGTACCAAAATGTTCCTTCCAAAAAGGTGTGTTTACAATTAGTGGATATTTGTCTTTTATTACTAGCAGAGCATAAATTGTATCTAAAGTTTGCTCCGACCATGGTTTACCGAATTCTATTTCAACAATTGGACAAACTAATTTTTTCATTGCCTTTGTATCAACTTGATTTACAAATTCAATAAAAAACAAAATAGAAGGAAGCGATAGATAACTACGTTGCCTGCCTCCCTTAATAAGATCTTGTATAATTTGTTTTTGCAGTTCGATTGTACTTTTTAGGAGTATTTTAGATCGTATTAATGCTCCGTATACTAATATTCGTCCCATATAAATATCAGCATTTTCCTGTAATAATATTGTGTTACATATGCAACATGATAATAAGCATACATGTCATAAAACAAAATACATAATAATTAGTGATATACTTACACCCTTGTTGTTACTGTTCACTGGATGTAATTCACTATCTACTATAGATACCATGTCTTCTATTGACATTTCTGGGTGCATTATTAAAAAAACTGTCAAAGTTGTATAAAATCCTAATCTTGAAGAGGTTTTTGATGCACCTAAACCTCGAATTAGTCTCCTTATTGCATATTTAAACTCTTTACCGTCACTTTGATTCTAAAACATTGTTTGAAAACAATTCGTTTGTAATAAAATGCTATTATAAACATGTTTCGCGTTTTTAAAAAGCGATTGATTTGAGGTTACTTTTAAATAAACACTTACAGAACTTTGTCCAAGCAAATACTTCAATAGTTCAATGCCACCATTTATTCTACCGTGTTCAGTTTCATTTCTGAGTTTTGTAAAATGATCAAGAATTGTAGAATCCATTTTATTCTTTTCCTTTACTTTCGACTCATTTGAAACAGCCTCTACCATGTGCACTCCCTCGTCTGCCATCTTACTCCGTTTAATCGAAAACTACGTTAATCTTAAGGCTATCTACATTAAAACGTATATACGTAATAAGTAATAATGTTGATAAAGGAGAATAGCGAATATTAGTAATATTTTAATTATAATTATATAAACGAGACAAACAAGGGATTCGATATAAAATCAAAAATTGATGTTTCATGTTTAAAAAACAATACACTATCAATCGTTTACTTAAAAACTTTCTTATTTTTGATCAACACTTTCGAAATATACCATCAACGGAAAATTTTAGTACACAATACTAACCAGTATTAATACAAAAATCAGTATTTTCTAACAAAGCATCGCCGAAACATAATCTTTTAAAAATTTATGCTTTATGAGTAGTTATAAGCATTTTGTTCTATCAAATACAAATTTTCAATTCTTCCATAAATTATTATCTGTATTTATCAATTGATATGCGTAAGTAGATTCTTATAGTTTTATGATTTAAAATCCTTTAATGGTTAGGAAAGTGCCATCTTGAACATAGTAACTCGTTCGACCCGCGCGGTCCCGGTCAGTTTCGTGCATCCAATATGGCTGGTCGAGGTGGTTACGAAGATTCAAGGCAAGTATAGACTGCAATTTCTTTCGTGTACAATAATCGTGGAAGTTTTCCTGAGATAGTGTAACGGTAGCATATAGTCAGTATACCAAACTGGTGAAAAAACACCTCCTTTCCTCGATAATCTTACGTTTTTAAGGTTAAATGAGTTTCGATTAGAGAGGAGCACAGCACCTTGCAGATATGGTGCTTTCAACACGCGGCTTTATTTTGGCCGGCCAAACATTGATGTATCATACTTGCAACACTATTAACGAAATTGTTATTTGTTTATTTGTGCAACACATCTCACTTTCCTATTTGAGAAAATTATTTATTGTAATGCGGAAACATAATTATGATTGTATTATTTATGAAAATTTATGCTTCGGAAATTAATGTTAATCTAATATTATAATTATAGGTTTTTTAAACTCAATTATAATTACAACTTCGTACGTCTAAGTACGAATACAAAAATTATTTCATTTTTTGGTGTCTTGGATTACACAAATATGCATAATATTGAAAACATTCGATGTCGTTACTTTTGTTTGTTCAATGATATAGAATAAACTATTTGATCAAAAGTATATGTATATATATTATATATATATAATGTAATGTGCAAAATGAGTAATATCATTCTTTATGCGTTTAAGTGAATGTAGTTTCTTCTTTTGTTTTTATACAGAGATTATGGAGGTGGATATCGTAGGAATGCTAAACCATTACCAACTGAACCACCTTATACTGCGTATGTGGGAAATTTGCCAAATGGAGTTGTTCAAGGAGATGTGGATAAAATCTTTAAGGAACTTACTGTTAAAGGAATCAGATTGGTTAAAGATAAAGAAACTGATAGGTTTGTATGATACCACTGGAGATATATTAGATATGAGATGATTATAGTTGTGATGTCATTAATATTTATCTTTTATCTTCTGCAGGTTTAAGGGATTTTGTTACGTCGAATTTGAAGATTTGGAAGATTTGAAAGCTGCATTAGAAAAAAATGGTGCAGTAGAAATCGATAATAATCTGATTAAGGTAGATGTAGCAGAGGGTAAAAGAAACGACCGAGGAAGTGGTTTTGACAGAAGAGGTCGTAGCGGTGGCACCAGTGGAGGTGGAGGAGGTTTTAGAGGAAGAGAAAGTGGTCGTAGTGGATATGGCGATGACTATGGTAATCAATTCTTGTATTTATATAGTTCTTTATACATTGTGTTTAATATCTAAATTAATTTACTTACCATACTAGTGTGTACTATACAAATAGTAACATTACAAAATATATTGAAGTGTTGAGAATTTTCTGAATGATGTGAAATACCTAATCTGTTTTGTTAATCGTTATAATTTGTCAGTTAATGTTAAAATATTTTTAATTATTTTAATTATAATATACAGGAGGTTACAGTGACAGAGGTCAACAAAGTAGTCGACAAGGTAATTCATGGGATATGAGGGGGGGTAGTCGAGGTGGTGGCACCAGTCAGTTTACCGAAGACACAAGTGGAGGTAGTCGAGAATGGACTCGTGGTGTACAACCTAGCGGATATGGTACCAGGCCACCAACTGTTCGTACAAGAGGAACTGAACGAAAACCATTTCCTGAAGAAATGTTTAATAAAGATCCACCTCCAGGTTTGCTAATCTCCTTCTATTACTTCTTCTTTTATTTTAATAATTTGAGATGAGCCGATAATCATTAATATTTTTATTAATATAGACACAACTGGCAGAAAACGTTTGGTGTTAGCACCAAGAACAATTCAAGCACCTGTGAACGCAGTTGCTGAATCAAGTAAATCAAGTTCAATATATGGTGGTGCAAAACCTCGAGAGGAGAAACTTAAAACTTACGACAAGTAAAAATATTATTACGTTTAATAGTTTCTGATTCCCTAAATTAGAGGGGATGGAACTTCCCTAACAAAGATTTGGAAACCAATGCGAGATTTTTTAGTTTCCTCACAGACAATGGGAAGAATCTCTTCAAAGCTGAAATAATGAAATTATGATAATTTTTATTTGCCCCTAAAGGGGAGCGTCTTCCCCAAAAATTCATAAGGACAAAAGGTGATTTAATGAGAGTCTTAGGTTCTACGCATTTGACATTTTTAATTCAGAATAAAATTTTCTTGTCTAATGCCCTCTCTATTTACATTAACTTCTTAGTTGAAATGAATTGTAATAGTAAATTGGGAATTTAAAGTAAATACTGTGTGCGTAATGCATGCTTCAATAGTATTGGTATTTATATATATATATATGTATATATATAAATATAATATATAAATATTATACATAAATATATATATACATATATATATATATATACATATAATTGTTGAGATGACACAGAAGTTTTAATATTCATGTCGATTTCATGTTGAGTTTTGTATCAATTTGTAATAATACTGAGGGTATGTGTACAAACTATTAAAAATATAATACTGCCATTGCAGGTGTATTTGATCCCGTGCAAAGCCGTATTTTCAAAAATTGTACTCTAAAATAATCCCTATTTCAAAGAGTACAAAGCATTATCTGTATTATTTTTCCTTCCTTACAATTTTTATGTTTCACATTAATATACTGATCATTGTATGTGCTTGTTAAATTGATTTGAGAATAATTATTTAATAGATAAAGTCGTACTTGATTCAAATGATTAAACACTTGTTTACTCACGCTTAAGATACATAATTTTTGAAGAATTGAAATGTTTGAGTGATTGAAGAAATTTGTACATCACCAAAAGATACGAAGATAATGTGTCGATTATTAAATAATAATATTGTGTAACGAATCCATTAACTATACTAGTAATAAATGTCGATCATTTGAAAAGAATATCGATGGTTATAAGATAATGAATAAAGGGAAACTTGAAATAATGACAAATACTATGTAAAACAATGCTTGTATATGATATTATTTCCTGAATAAAGTAGCCGTTTGCCTGATAAACGTATAATGTATCGTCAGAAGATTGAGGAACAATAGACGATAAAAAGTTATATGTAATTTTAATTATGAATATGTAATATTCTTAATACATTTTGTAAATTACTCGTAAATATACTGAAGTAATCTGTTCGGATAATTTTCCATAATAATTCGATGTTCAACTTTTATTTAATTTTTCATACATTTAAAACATCTTAAAAAATATAGGCTGAAAATAAATTACATTTTATAGTTGTAATTACTTGTATTTGTATTGATGAAGAATGTAATGTAGATAAAATGGTTATCTTATTTCTCATAGAACTTCGGAGGTATTTCAGTTGCCACGCCTAAATTTCTTCCAATTGAGGGATATCTTCCTTCCCCCCACTTTACATGAATGTACGATATATAGATATACAGTAACGTTTCATGTACAGTCGGTGCAACATCTTTTATATTTCAATGAAGCTGCAATAAACAATTCGGTTTTGTTATAGTTATGACTTCGGTCATCAATTAGTTCATACCAAAAAAAGAAAAAGTAATGTGGATTTAAACAAAAGTTATAAAGTGAAACAAACTCTAAATACGCAGTTTTATTTGACGCATGTATATTTTCGGTATGGTTGTCATATCGCATTTTGTCACAATACGACTCCTGTTTACCTAAAATTTGGTTTTCGATTATTTTATCAATATTTTCAGGCATCATTCGATCAGTAATTCCTTTTTTGTGGGTTACCTTTTTCGAAAAAAATGTCTACTGAAAGTGTAAAAACCGTACGTATTGTTTAATTAGGAATAAAAGTGATTTGCAATATTTTTTTATTGCATCGTGTAAGAAAGTATTTATATTATTTATTTCTGAAGTTTCATTAATTTGTTATTTCCTCGTTGTACAGTTTGCTAGCCTCGAAACTCCTGGATATGTGGGATTTGCAAATTTACCCAATCAAGTACATAGGAAATCTGTAAAGAAAGGATTTGAATTTACGTTGATGGTTGTTGGAGAATCTGGTCTTGGAAAATCTACGTTAGTCAATAGTCTATTTCTTACTGATTTATATCCAGAGCGTGTAATTCCTGATGCTATAGGTAAGGTTAATTTTGTATGTATACTTTTATACGCACTTCATATTTTATGCAATGATATTATTAGTTATTAATGTATTAATGTTATATGAATAGAAAAAACTAATCAAACTGTAAAGCTTGATGCCTCTACTGTGGAGATCGAAGAAAGAGGAGTTAAACTTAGGTTGACTGTTGTCGATACACCTGGTTATGGAGATGCAATTGATAATACAGATAGTTTTAGAGCTATTATACAATATATAGATGATCAGTTTGAAAGATTTTTACGCGATGAAAGTGGCTTAAATAGAAGAAATATAGTAGATAATAGAATACACTGTTGCTTTTATTTTATTTCTCCATTCGGTCATGGGTAAGAAACATTTGATTGTAAATATATTCTAGAGATGATAAAGAAGTTATTAAATTTATTTATATTCACTTTTTCTGCTAGATTGAAACCATTGGATATAGAATTTATGAAACAACTTCATAATAAAGTCAATATTGTGCCAGTAATTGCTAAAGCAGATGTTCTTACAAAAAAAGAAGTTTTACGTTTAAAAAAGCGTGTCATGGAAGAGATTGAAGGCAGCGGTATAAAAATCTACCCTCTGCCAGATTGTGATAGCGACGAAGATGAAGATTATAAAGAACAAGTTAGACAATTGAAAGAGGCAGTCCCATTTGCAGTATGTGGGGCAAACACTTTATTAGAAGTCAAAGGGCGTAAAGTACGTGGACGCTTGTACCCATGGGGTGTTGTAGAAGTTGAGAATCCTGATCATTGTGATTTTATAAAATTGAGAACAATGTTGATGTAAGAGAGTCAAAGAATATTACTATTTAAACAAGTTATATCGAAAACAGAAAAAAATTGTTACTTTTGATTTCTACATGTTTGCAGCACACATATGCAGGATTTACAGGAAGTAACGCAAGAGGTACATTATGAAAATTATCGTAGCGAAAGGTTGGCAAAAGGAGCCCCTGTTCCACCTCGCAGACAAACGTAAGTTGAAGGATTTATGCCTGAATTTATTTGCTTATAATATTAGATGTACTAATTAATTCACTGAATCTTTTTGTCAGCAGCATTGTAGAATCTGAGAAGACTAATGCAGTATCCGAAAGAGATCGTATATTACAAGAAAAAGAAGCAGAATTACGACGTATGCAAGAACTTTTGGCAGTAATGCAGGCACAAATGCAACAGCAGCATCCATAATTACATACAATATATGCACAAACGCATAAAGGTACACAAATTGATCACCATTAAAGGTGCCAAAAAGATATATTAATTAATTAATATGGTATCCAAGATAAAGTTGTAATAGGAGTGCATAGTTTTTATGAATTCGTTTGTGACAAACGTATTATGTATACGTTTTTTAATTCAGTATTTTGTTTAAATACTAAGTCGAATAATATTCATGTTCGAGTGTCTTACAAAAGTCAAAACAAAAATGTGCGATAAGTGCCTTGCATATTCCTTTTAAATAGAACAATTTACAGTTCCATTATTGAAATACAAATATTGAAATAATAACTCGTAAAAAAATAAATTTATGTAACACTGTTATAAATATTTATTAGTTAAAGGATACAGTACAATTCAAATTTGATGAATCATTATAATAAGTATGTAGTAGCTATACGATATAAGGAATCCATCGAAACGAACACAATTTTTTAAGCTCACGAAAAATTCCATATCAACTCAAACTTAAAACTTATTAATACAAATTTTGTATAGGTACATATATGTATATGTCAATGTTCTCTAAGTATTGATATTTTATACAATTGACAAACAAACTGAGGAAAGCATTCAGTTTGCAAGCCATATCTTCCAATGTTCCATGTATATTTTTTTAAGTAAAGCAAAAAGACTTTAAGACTGTTTTAGTATCAAGCTATCAGTAATAAATCAGTATACCTAAGAACGAAAAAATTTATTTTTTACTGTGATAGGCAGTATCGTATAGAAAACATATATCTGTTTATGTTTCTGCAATATGTAAAGTATTATTTTTATTTTGAAACAGCATATATGTTACTTTTACTTAATATTGAATAAGACTTAGACATTTAATTCATTGTACGACTTATGTGACACAATTTAGATAATTTAAATCATAGCATTGTATTTAACGAATTGAAAATCAAGAAGATTTTAAGGATGTAAGTAAAATAAGTATCAATGTATTACGTAAATTTATTTTTTCTTAACCATTGTACTTATTTCTATGCATTTTTGTACTAAGAACATCATCGCGCTTTTGTATGTATTATACAGATACACTCAAGTGCATTTTATACTTTTTTTATACAAATATACCAATTACAATTCATGACATTTATGGGCTAAACTTTACTCTCTATGATTCATGTAATAGTCTATTGCAGTTGAAAATGCAGCAAAGCCTGCTGCTCCAAATAAACCTGCCTTTACACCAGCTGAAATATGAAATGTTTGTGAAGTGAAACATACTATATTTCAGTTTGATGTATATAAGCAATCAGTACCTCGCAATCCTAATATTCCCCCTGTAAATCCACCAGCATATGCTGTATTCTTCCAGTCATTCTTACCTCTATACTAGAAGTAAAATTTTTTAAGTGTACTCTTAGTATTATTATGAACTGATACAAAATTATGTAGAATTTATAAAAGTATTACCGATTCTATTGAGCATTCAATTGCAGTAAATACACAACCAACGATGGCAAAATTCTTTGCATAACTTGAAGCTGTGCTTCCCATTTCTCTAATCGTTTCACGTACAGTTTGTTGTTTCTCGATACTAGCAAAATTTGGATTTACACTAGCTGTAAACCATCCTATTACACCTCCCAATGCGTACCCTAAAAATATAATTTTTTTAAAAAATTGTAATAAATTGAACAATAACAATTTATCATAATCGTGTGGCATACCTATAAAACAACTACATATACTTTTAAAAGTACAACTTTCTGCTACAGTTTCCATGCGTTTTTCAACATTACTTTTAATTTGTACAGGTGCCACTGTCCGTGGAATTATAATATTTTCTCTAAATCTTTGCTGATTACCAACAAGGTAAACTGCTATTTTATCCCAATTTGTGTCATTTATAAAAACTCTTCTTTCACTATCTTCTGGTGGTTTAGGCGGATCAATGTTAAACATTTTTAGATGAATATTTTATACTTCTTATAGAATATAAAACCACATTGGTAGATATTTTAAAAGTTAATTACTGCAAGTTCTTAGAAATCTGTTGATAGGAAATGCTGAAATTATATAAGATATATATGCATATAGTACTAATTTATTTAAATATCTACAAATCAAAGAAAAACTGCAAATGGTATACATATTGAAAACTGAACCAATCTTGTTAACATACTCTTCACTTTAACCTATCATCATAGGACGTTCAATGAATTCCAAATAAAAATATATCAAAAGACTATTTTACAAATTTCAATAATTAACTATATTCTTACATAAGAGCACAGAATTAACATTTCTTTGTTTCAAAGAGAGAATTGAAATACAATTTCTTTGTAACACGGGACCGTGCTTATTTATACATACACTTGTTTTATCATGAATTCGCGCATGTTGTATACAAACATAACTGCAGTTATTCATACATGTATGAAAGCATAGAAAAAATAGTTATATTATAACGTAAAGGATATAAATTATCTTGCAAGATACCTATTTAAATTGCACAGCAGTAAACAATTGAATATATACAAGCAAGAAACAAAAATTTTATTTTAATTTTTCAGCATATTGTCATCTAAGTAAAAAAGACTATTTCTTGATATGAAATATTAAAATCGTATATTCTTCAATAGAGAGGTTTGACAAAGGATGCTCTCTCATACATATAGTAAGTACATTAGTACCTGCGGTGAAAGGGTGAAAGGAGAATTCTTTTTACAACATGGCCCGTAGACTGCCAGATTCGTGGGTCTTGGGATTTTTCCCCTCCGCTCGCTCAGCCGGCTCGACCCCCACTCTGACGCACCATCGTCGTTACGTTGCTTCTACTGCGCACGTGCTGCACACGAACGAACCTCTACTCTGCCCGTGTGAGTGCCTGTTCGATTGCACGCGCGCTACACCCACCAGCGTACCTCTACTATGTCGACGACGGTGCGTCTGAGTGGGGGATCGAGCCGGCTGAGCGAGCGGAGGGGAAAAATCCCAAGGCCCACGAATCTGGCATCACTGCCGTAGGGCGGGTAAGGGTAGATAATACCAGACTGGATATCCCCTCTGATCTTACAATGACACCATACTGGTCCATACGGTCTAAGCATGGATCAGCATGGATATAAGCAGAGAGTAAATTTATTCTCTGATATAAGTGGATATAAGTCTCTGATAATATGTGATAGCGCAGTTCTGAAGTTACTTTCACAGAATACAACTTATTTTACGCATGCGCACGGAAAATTAGTTTCAAAAAATGAAGTTTCGTATCTAGTGAAGTAATCTATGACACAAAACATGTGTAATTCGTCTGTTTAGAATGGCGCCAATGTACGATGATTTTGACAGGTTATGTACACGTGACAGTTTCTTATTGTCAAAGTTAAAGAGCAAGATTTCGATTTTGTTGAATTAACTAAATGTTAAAGTAGTAACGAGATTACGTGATTAAGAGTATTGAACAGTTTATAACGACTATGGAAGGGAAAAACCTAGTTGAAGGCGATAATGAAGATGGTGAAAAACTCATTACCTATGTTATTTACAAAAACTTTACATTTCGAAAAACAGCGATTGGAATTTAATGTATTTGTATTTTCAGAAACCGATAATGTTGTTGATCTTAAAAATAGAATACCATTGTTAAAAGAGTTATTTCATATACATGGAAAAGTAGGAGAAGGTACATTTAGTTCTGTGTTTCTAGCTACGCTGAAATCTTCTGATGGATCGAAAAAGTTTGCATTGAAACATTTAGTTCCTACTCGTCATCCAGAAAAGATTGAACGTGAATTATTATGTATGCAACAAATAGGGTAATGAATATACACGAAATCTTGATTATAATCCATTATAAATTAATATAAAAATATATTTACACAAATGTGCTTGTTATCAGAGAATGATGAACTGAACTATATTTTCAGGGGTAAAGATTATGTGGTTGGATTAGATTTGTGTTTGCGAAATTTTGAGACAGTGGTTTTTGTAATGCCATACATGAGACATGACAAATTTTCGGTATATTAGTATCTATATATCAATAAAGAATATCTTATTCCATATATAAGAGTTATAATGCAATAATAATTTTACAATAACTGTTACTAGGACTATGTACATAATATGACTGTCCAAGAAACAAAGGATTACATGATAGCATTGTTGACTGCGTTGCGAAGAGTTCATCAATTTAATATTATACATAGGGATGTGAAACCTAATAACTTTTTATATGATCGGTGCAATAAAAGGTGACTATTTACAACTTTTCTTTGCATAAGATATATATTAAGTATTATTAATATTTTAATCTTTTGTTTCCTATAGATACTTGCTAGTGGATTTTGGCTTAGCACAAGAATACGTTCCCGAAGATAAACCAACTAATGTTGCATTAACTGTTTTTAATGTACAATCGATCAAACGAAAAAGATCAGACGAAGTAAAGTATTGATTATTAAAACATGTAAGATAATATTAATATTTTTATAATACATTACATTCAATATGTTTTAGAATTCCTTAAATCAATCTCTAAATTCAAAAAAGAAAGTAACAGCAGAAAAATGTTATTGTTTTGGGAAACCTAAAGTTTGTTCGATATGCACATTGAGACCAGAACAGGCAGCTGCAAGGGCTGGTACACCTGGCTTTCGTGCACCAGAGGTTTTGTTAAAACATCCTTCGCAAACCCAAGCAATCGACATTTGGGCAAGCGGAGTAATGATGTTATGTATTCTTAGTAGTACACAACCATTTTTTCATTCTCCAGACGATTGTACAGCTTTAGCAGAAATAACAACTATATTTGGGTCAAATAAAATGCAACAATGTGCACATAAGCTAGGTACTGTAATAAAAAATGTTCAATTTCATTTATTACAAAATATTTTGTTTCACTTCTGCTTTTATTTTGTTTATTTTTCATGTTTTATATATTTTTTTGCTGATTTAGGGAAAAAAATAATCTTTTGCGAAGATATACCAGGCACTGATATTGTGTCTTTATGTCAGAAGTTAAAAAAGAGAAATAAAGGTTCATTGAATAATAGTAGTGATCGTAGTAGCATGTATGAGAAGGTATTTTAATTTATTATTTATTGATAAGCATAATTGAGAACTAAAAGTAGAAAATGATTAAAAACAATTATATTATTTTGTATGTTTAAATATTTTTCAAGGCATCATTGGATATCCAATTCCCAAAAGAAGCTTATCACCTTTTATTAAGGTTGCTGGATTTAGATTATAAAACACGACTTACTGCGGATCAAGCATTGCAACATCCCTTCCTAAAATCATAACTTTTGTTGCATTACAATAATGACTTAAGTTGTTAATTACTTTTTTGGTGGATTGGTATGGAATAAAATATACATTAAAATACGAATAAATATAATTAGTTATTTGATTTTATTACAATTAAAAATATGTTTAACTCGTACATACTTATATGTATGCATATAAACGTACTCATCTAATACGTGAATGTTTATACAAAATAAATAATATAGAATTTTACAAAATAAATAGTTTCATTTCATTAAGTAACAGTCGTATACAATATTTGATTGTTAATAAATGCAGCATATGCTAGTGATTTGGCCAAATCTGAAAAGAGAAGATTACATATTATACACACCCGCCCTTGACTATTTTCTGAAATTGCCTAGTTTTGTAGAATTCTATGCAATAATTAAAAATGTTCAGTTTTTCGATATAGTTGAAACTTCCTCAATTATAAAAGTTCCAGTGACTGATATGAGGCAAATGATATAAAATGTGAATACTTAGCATGAAATATCGCAACTACTATAATAGTAAGTATACTTAAGTATACTTAATTCTACCTTCATTGCACAGTTTACTGTAAAAATTCAATGACACATTTTGTTTAGGCACTCCATGGTACTACAAAATTGTAATTATTGTTAAAAATATTTCATATTCAATATAAGCGTAATTAAGTACATACTAAGAATTTATTCAACGTTTTCTAAATTATTTGAATTCTGAGGTGGTTGTTCTTCATTTGTACTTCTAATAAGTTTCCATTTTGCTGCTGCTTCTAATGCACTGCTTGCTATTTCTTTGATCTTTTTATTTTCTGTGGTATCGTTCTTAGTTAAAGCCATTAAAATTTCCATCACATCAGTTTCGATTAATCTTGCTGCAACATCCTTAGTGCTCTTGATCATGTTTGAAACAATCACAACACCTCTATGTTGTAAATCAAGATTTGGATTAGCAAGTAAAAATCGTAAAGATTCTAGCCAATCCTTTGAATCAAATATTTTAATACAGGATTTATTGCTAACTGATGTCAACATCGCTAACGCTCCCGCCGCTGCTAAACTTGTCTCTACATCTTCGTCTTCGCAAAGAATTACTAGATATTTAACTCTGTCATTTTCTTGTTCATAATATTTTATAGTATCTTCACACATCATCAAGTTATTCATAACCTGTGTGGACGCACGTTTCAGCATATCATGATCCTCAAACATATAGCTTTCTATTTTTTGAAAACCTCCTTCCTTTAATATTCGTTTTCTAATGCTATCATTAATACCCGCCAAATTACACAGAGCCATTAAGGCTTCAAAGTTTTCAAGGGCGGAACATTCTGGATTTAAAAGGTTTATGAAAGGTCGAACTACTTCCATCATTCTTTGGCCAGGGAAAGCAACCTCTGGATTGATCGTAATTCCTAAACGTGCAAGGGCCTGAGATGCTTGTTTCTTTCCTTTTTCAGTTCCCTCTAAAGCCAATGGTAAAAGAGCTTTCGCTCCACCTTGTTGAACAACAATACCTCTAACTTCATGTTGACTACAAATTGCGTTGAAAACACGCGCTATTAATTCCTTGCTGTTTTGACTTTCCGTTTTCGAAAGGCTAACCAGCGCGCTTGTAACGCCAGCTTTAGCTAGTGAAATTTCTCTTTTCTTCACGAAATCAATGTCGTCGAGTTCATGCTCCTCGGGTATATGATGTTTTGCAAATTTTGCTAATTCCACCATTTCTGGTATAATTTCTTGTTTATCATAAGCGTTACACAAATTTACTAATGTTGTAACGACACCGTAGATGACAGACTGATCTCCAGTTTTAGCAAGTTCTATCATCGCTTTGACCGCTTCGCCATCCTCTATAAGTTTTTCTTTAACTTGAGCGTCAAAAGTAAGGTATGATAATCCTTCCACTGCCCATTTCCTCATATCTTTCTGTTTCTTGGGATTAATTAAGAACCTTCGACAAGCTTCTGCTAATCTCGTTGTTGCGCCATCCGCAAATGGTCTAATCGTGGCATCTGAGCCACCTGAACTACCCAACTTACACAAGCCTACTAATGCACGTACTTTGATAGAATCATCTTTAGATTGATATAATTTTTTCAGAATATTTACTCCTTGATTTATAATTGCAGTAGCTTTGTCTTTCTTGGATGCAGCAGCAACTATACATTCGCAGGCAACTTTTTGTTGTAGTAGATCGTTTGTGCCTGCCATTACAAGTATCATTTCTAAAATACCTTCTCTAGCAATCACTGTGTTCCCAACATCCAATGGGCCAAGCAATAATGTTGTTATAGCAACTACAACACGGACCTTTTCAAGATATACATAAACAATATTATTAGAAATATATTTTCCTTGATAATACTTCTGAAAAATATAAAAGAAAGCTATTTCCTTACCTTGGATTCTATATCTGGATCAAGTAATTTATCTTTAATAAATTCATCAATGGCACTTCTGAATTTTTCTTTTGCTGCATCATAATACATATTTTCATAAATTCTTGCTAAGCACACACTGGTCACAGTTCTAGTGGATGGTGTAATCTCCATTGATGATTCATATTTGTATTCTTCAAGTTCACTAGCTACTTCCATTAAACGTTGTAAGCCACGAAGTTCAATCAGCTGTTCTGCCCAATTTAATGCAGTATAGTGAACGTTGCGTATAATAAGTTCTAGAATTGCATCTCTAGCTAATCCAGAAATAGTTCTACTTGTTACACTATATAATAAGCAAGACAAAATAGTATCAATTTGTTTATTATATTTTTCACATAATTCTTTCTTTGGTTTTGTGTCTGGTTTATTGTCCATGCCACTGTAAGTATTTAGTATAGTCTGAAAAGAGTATAGTTTTTCAAGTTTAGACATTATTGTTGAATTAATAAATAAGTGCTTTCTCATATTATAGAATATAATAGTAGGCTTATGTACCTGCAAGCAATACTGAGCAGCATTTACTCTTTCTGTAAGTTTACTGTTAATCATTTCCAAATAGTAAGGTATTCCGATATCCTTTAAAATAAGTTCAGTCTGGCTAATATTATCTTTAGATAATTCAGCAATGATACGAATTGCAACTGTTATTATTTCCTCATTTTTTTCAAATTTTAAGAGTTTCATTATTTTACACACAATTCCATCCTTTAACATAATTTCTGCACCTGCCCTTTCCCTGGCAAGGACAAGCAAGTTATTCATCGCTGTTTCTCGATTTTCATTGGTCCCTTTCATTTCAAAAACTATATCCATCATTTGTGATACCTATACAAGAATCCAATTGTGATAAATTACATTATAATCAATTATAGTATAATTTGTGATATCGTATTATGTAATAAGTGTCAATATACAGACCTTGGCACTGACACGAGAATTTTGTTTATATCTTTCTTGTACGGTCTCGTGTAATCGTGCTGCAATAGGCTGAATCGCCTTGTTGCTTGGATCATATGAAATGATGTATCTGGCATCGCGATATGCCTCTTCATATCTTCCCAATGCTTCTAACGCTTGACATCTGCGAAATAGTGCTTTAGGATCATTCTGACATATTTTAAGAGAATCATCGCAATCCTTAATGGCCTTATTGTGTTCTTCTTGTTTTAAATATACTGCAGCACGATTCTTATAATAAATAGCCTTTTCAGAGTTGTCTTCATTTGTAAGTTTTAAGGCATTCGTGTAACAACTCAGTGCCTCTGACCAATTCTTTTTATTAAATTCCTCATTACCCTTCTCTTTCCATTGTTGTGCAGTTAAATTTGTTGTTTTTGTCATATTGAATGATTTATTAGCTGAAAGATTCTGTGAACATATATTTATTTCTCAAACATGTTTAATAAATACGAAACAAATATTGATGAATTGAAATGAATAAAATTGAATAATACACGATCAAAATTTCAATTGAAAATAATATAACTGTACACTTACTCAACAATAATATGTATAGAATATGTCAACTTTTTAAAAAACTTGAGAGCTCACTGTCCACTTTGACTGTCGGTAACACTCTCGGAAGCTTGCGATGCAATACTGAGGTTGATACCGCCTTTGCATCGTGTTAAAAAGATTTTAGAAATGTCTGGACGCTTCGAGAGTATTTCAAGTTAATTTTAAACTGTGTTTGCCCCACGAACCGAACGAAAGCATAATCGTTCGTTTAAAATAGGTTTCCTACACACTATAGCAATTTTGCTATTTTTGCTGCAGTATCGTATAGGACACAGGATGTGACACAACTTGACAGGCCACAGGTCTTTGATCTAAGCTTAGACTATATATACTTATAGACCCGGCATAGGTATGGGCAGTCTTGCCAGACGGGGCGTTTTTTTCGCGCATGCGCGACGATTTTGACGTGATACGGCACTGATATATATACTATGGATGCGGTATCCGAAATTTTCCATGTCACAAATTGAAAGTCCTTACTTCTATAAATCTATGGCAGAATTAGATGCCAGCGCCTCTAGGGAGAAACCGCTGTACTGTATCCCCCGTACTCCTCTTCACCACCGTGATCCTCTATACTTTGCCACGTGCTTTTTGGTGCGTTTGACGAGCGTATATTCATTGTTTGTTCTGAATTTTGTGGCGTTTACAACTTATCAGGTATGTTACTATCTTTATGATTTAATATTAGTAAGCAGAAAATAATGGAACACAAAGCATTACAAGTAGTCTAGCATTTATGTGATTTTGATTATACTCCGTTTTATTACAGTATAACGATGGGTAAATGCGTCTATTGCGGAAATATGAGCAGCAACCAAAAAAGGCAACTTTGCACAGGTTTGTACAGATAATATAATTTATTTTAAATTTTCAGTAGTACTAATTTTTTTGTTTTAATTCTCACATGATAAAACACAGATTTCCACGAGATTCAGCACAGTGCAAACAGTGGCTCAAAATAATAGGTCGGGAAAATTGGATGCCTACAAAGAATAGTTTGTTGTGTTCAGATCACTTTTCTGAAGACTGTTTTAAATGTAAATCACAACAGGAAATTTAAAACCGAAATCTCTACCAACTATTTCAACACACCAGGAAGTGTTTCAAGAGCATACCAACATTTTGGTAGAAAGTAATCATGGAAGTAAGTAACTGTGTCTTAATTGATTTATAATATATTAATGTAATTAAATGTAATAAAAAGAAAATATATTAAATGAGTGTATGTACTTTGATTTCAGATATTAATGAATCTATTGCAACAATTGCAGAAGTCCCAGAAGTCCCCATATACATGTAGATTCCATTGAATGTCCTACAACTAGCAGAGCGATTCGTATGTTCAAATAAGTTTCAATTACAGTATTTCGTTTTATCACATAATTATTTAAGTGATAAAGATGATAATTTTTTCCATAACATAACAATTTTTGTGACAATATTTTTCATTGCAGTTGATGAAGAGTGTTATCTCCAGCCAAGTACATCAGAAATGAATTTAACTTAGTTCCAGCCCATGTCAGTACATACGAACATACGTCATGACCACCAAAATCTGAACACCCCGAGGAGTACTTTGAAAAAATTAAATAGCATCCAGAAAAGACCAAAATCTACCCAAGAAAGTAACAGGAAGTTGAAGCGACAAGTGAAACACCTAAAAGTAAAGGTACATTCCTTAAAAGAAGTAGTGAAAGGGTTGAGGGAAAAGAGATTATTGCTGGAGAATGCGTATTATAATCTTTTGGCTCTCGAAAACACTACGTTGGAGTTATTTAACCGTATAATAACAAATAGAAGGAGCAAAATAAGTAGGGACAAATATCCGCCAAGCTTGCGTGTTTTTTCTCTAACGGTACACTTTTATTCTCCATAAGCTTATTCTTATATACGCGAAACGTTTGATTTAGCTTTGCCGCATCCAGACGTCCTTAGGACTTGGTATACTAGTGTAGATGCTATACCAGGCTTTACGGAAGAATCCTTTGTTACATTAAAAGAAAAGTCTGACAAATTAAAAGCAAGCGGGGAAAAATGAATTTGTTCATTACTCCTGGACGAAGTGAGCATAAAGAAAGGCTGTCAAAGGGGAGAGACAGAAAAATGCGTGGCCACGTTGATTGAATCTTGAATAACTGCCTTTATATTACACAATAACATTATTTTAATGTATCTAATTAACATTATTTTAATGTATTTAATTGTATTATTTTTGTATAATTATATGTAACAATTAATTATAGTAATATAACATTTCATTGTATATTAATGTGTTTCATCAGTAATAAATGTATTTCAATATCATTATGAGTTTGATTTCATTTAATGCTTCTCTTAAAACGTAAGAAATACACACCTATTTACCTTTCTCTTATCTACAACAAAAAAGCAAACAACAAAAATGTTACAAATATTTTTAATTCAATTTTGCGCTTTCTCTTCACATCATTAATCATTCTTAGTTTCTTTTATATTACATTTATTACACAAATTTCACTTCTGGTTGATTTGTTATAACTTATGATTAACTTGTGCTGTTATAACATACTATTATTTCAATCTTATAACTTTCATTTTTGAAACTTGCGCTATTTCCCTTAGTACACCGGTTTCTCCAAAGACGGCGCTGGCACTGAATTCTTAAGATGGCCCCGTTCAATTGGTGACATAAAATTTACACGGGGCTTATGGGCAAAACCGTATCCATAGTATATATATCAGTGTGATACGGCCTCAATCAAGTACGAAAATCGGGTACTTTGGTCGCCCCGCTAATTTCGCAAAATTTATTATTTGATTAAATATTAACAATAACTTATCTGAAATTCTTGCAACCCTCTGTTCTTTCGTGCCTCGTGTCGTAACGGTCGTAACGGACTCCGCTAGACGTTCCCGCTAATAATAGTCTCCCACTACTTTCCCCCCAAAAGTTCCCCACAAACTTTGGACGTAGATACGTTCCTGCCGAAACTCGCGCATGCGCGAAAAAAGCGCCCCGTCTGGCAAGACTGGGTATGGGATATGCGGATATGCATAGAACGCAGTATTCCAAGATAATGGGGTGTTTACTGCCCACAAGTCACGTCACAAGAGAATTCAAAATACTATTCACAACTAAGTATTTTAAACTTCATATCTCACGTACATTATTCTTACTATTCTTTGTTTTTAAATAAAGTAAGTTGTGAGGAAATAAATACAGATTTTATATTAGCACTATTGAAAATAATAAGAGTAAAGTAAAAATTAACGAGTAATAATATATATAATAATAATAATAATATTTATATAGAATGAGATACGGCTACGATTTCCCTTTCCCAACAGACTATAGCACTTTGCCCACATCTGTCATCTGGTAAACGATGTAATCTTGGAACAAGGCATGTTTACTGTCCAAGGAATAGACATTGTTGAGATCAGTAACAGGGGGAGTAAACTGCTCATCACTGGCTGAGATATTGCTCAAAATAGTAACGTATCAACATTATGATGAAAAGGTAGTGGGGTAGTGATATCGACGCAAAAGTACCGAAACAATCTTTTCCAGACAAAGAGACGCGAAACGAGCAGAGACGAGTGTCCTACGAATTACAGAATGTACACAAATACATATGTCATACATTAATTTTTCACAATAAAATCATAATAATTAAAAAAAATTTTATAGGGTGACCAAGGTACCTTGTTTTGTCGAGAATTTTACTTTACTGATGCTAAAATCGCCGCGCATGTGCGAGTTAACTTGTCCAATATCTCAGCATTGTGAGTAATTGTAGATTGTTGTAGATACTCTCATTTCTCCTCTGGTAGCGCGTTTTTATGATTCTATCAAGAGAGGTGTAGTACTTAGAATCGGTGTGCGGAACGTTTTATGTATTAATTTACAATGCAATTGTGATTGTTTACGCTCAGTTTTGATAAGAAATTAATATATTTTACTACATGATAAAATGCTACAGTCTGTTTTGAAGTCTGTATTTGGTTATGATGATTTTAAAAGCGACATTCAGAAACGAGCAACTACTGCTGTTTACAAAGGTTAAATAGTTATATTTTGACAGTATACTTTTAAACAATAAACAGTTTTCTGTGTAATCGGTTGTATATTTTCAGGTAAAGACGATGTGTTTGTCTGTATGCCTACCGGAGGTGGTAAATCACTTTGTTTTCAATTACCAGCCATGATGAAAGAAGATAAAGTTACAATTGTCTTCTCACCACTGTTAGCTCTTATGAAGGTACATAATTGATTTAATATAAGATGGAAAGACAATAGAGTGAATTATATAACGTTAATTTCATATTGTAGAACCAAATAGATTTTCTAGTTAGCAAGAAGATAAATGCAAGTTCATTAAACTCGACTACATCGATCAAGGAAAGAAACGCAATTATTAAGGATATATCATCTAATTCGCCAAAAACTAAATTATTATACGTTACTCCTGAAATGGGAGCACAGCAACATTTTCAAGTTAGTTATCTTCAGTTTATTTTATTTGCAAAGTAAAGTCATAAATTCAAAAGAATCTGCTGAAATAATTTACTCATGTCTTTTTATAGGATATGGTAGTGAAATTAAAAAAAACAAAATCATTGGCTTATTTTGTTATTGACGAAGCTCATTGTTTAAGTCAATGGGGTCATGATTTTAGACCGAGTTACAGACAGTTGGGTATATTCAAAAAATTATGTCCTAATATTCCTGTAGTTGCATTAACAGCTACTGCTGCAAAAGAGGTAAGCTTCTTTAAGCTTTCAGTTCACATACGTTTAATAATTGTTTATTCTAATATGTGTCAATTACAGGTCAAAGATGATATAATGCAAAGCTTGAGCATGAAAAATCCATTGATATTTTCAGTGCCAGTATTTCGATCTAATCTTTATTATGACATTTGGTTTTTAGAAAGTTTAGACAAACCATTTGAACACTTAAAGAGTTTCATTTTGAAAGCTCTTGGTTCCCAAGATCCAACTACGCCAAAAGTAAGTTACACCGGCATATATATATATTTTTTTTTTTCTATGAATATAAAAAAAGAAATGTTTTTAGGTAAAGAGAAATTGTGGCATTATATATTGTAGAAAGAAAGAAGCAACCGAAGTGATTGCACATAAACTGTCCAATTCTGGCATATCTACTTTAGCATATCATGCTGGTATATATTATATCATTTTGCAGTTTTGTTACAGGTTGGTCAGTGTATAGGCTTATAAAAACTTCTTACTAAATAATTCGAATTACAGGTTTGAAGAATCAGGAACGTAACGAGGTTCAAAATAAATGGACATCTGGTGAAGTACCTGTAATTGCAGCAACATGCAGTTTTGGAATGGGTGTAGATAAAGGACCTGTTAGGTAAAGTATAAAATTGGATTTTTCTTATCTCCATTTCAGTGAAACTTCATGTTATTAATTTAAGAGCTGTTATTATTTATGTTATAGGTTTGTTGTGCATTGGACGGTCCCTCAAAATATAGCAGCATATTATCAAGAATCTGGCAGAGCAGGTAGAGATGGGAAACCAGCTTTCTGTAGAGTTTATTTTAGTAACGAAGAATATGGACCCATTGCATTTCTGATTAAAGAAGAAATAACGAAGAAGGATACAGAACTTGTGAAATTAAGATGGAAAAATTTTGAGAAAACCGTGTCATATTGCCTTGAAGTGAAGTAAGAATCACAATCCACAAACAAATATTCCAGAAATTTTTAATTGATATATGCTTTTTTAATCAATCGAATGCATAAAATTAATAGATGCAGGCACGCAGTATTTTCCAAATATTTCGGGGACAGTCCACCACCATGTAAGAATAGATGCGACGTTTGCGAAAACAAAGATGCTGTTCAAGCAAGAGTTTCACAATTCGAAATGGCTCAAACCAGAAGAAGAAGCAATTGCAGAAGTAATTTAGCTGGCATAGCTTTACCAAAGTATGATGGGTGAGTAACATTTTATTTATAAACAAAATATCTGTACGTACTTTCTGTTGATATATGAATATTTCAACATCTATAGAGAAGATGAAGGTGAAGAAAAAGGAATTTCAAGAGAACAATTGTTAGCTGAAAGCAAACGGGAATCAAAAGAGCTAATCAACAAACAGTTCGCTATTCGAAGAAATAATAATAAGGACAAAGAGGTACAAATATAACAGATTTGTCTTTTTATATTATTATTTTGTATCATACTACGCTATTGTAGATAAAGAAGCAAAATCTTGAAGATGCTATACAATCTCACGTACGTGCAGCCGAAAGTACTGACGTAAAAATCAAGGGTCTAACCGTTCAAGTACGAGAACAGTATTACATTCAATTAAAATCAGCGTTAACGGATAACTATGAGAAAATGTCTGCGGAGATAACGGAGCAGCTACAAGACACAGATTTTCATAATATAGCATACGAGCTTGAATATAAGGGTTTGTGTAACACCATAGTTGCAAATAAGTACAAGTTTAATATGTCTAAATTGGTATGTAATTTAGTCTACTTACATATTTCTACATATTTGTTTTAATTTACACACAAACATTTATTTACGTTTCATTGACAATTCAAGATTTCTTCTGTACGAAAGTGCACTAGCAGTAATACTGTTCATGAGTATTTGCTTGACTACAAATTGGACAATGAGCAACCTGCAAAGTCGGAAAATTTTAATAAACAAATAGAGAGTAGTGCTAGTTTAGATAGTGAGACAAGTATGCCAAATAAACTTTTTTATAAAGAAACTCGTGTTCCTTCACAAGAATCAAGTATCACAAGCAGAAATATTTTGTATCCTACATTTAAAACCGCCTTAGAGATGAAAAACGTCGAAAAAACCATGCAATTACCATTTAGTAGTAGTAAAGAACATTTATTTGATGATACAATTTTAAGAGATGATGGCAAAGACGTTAACATAATAGAAACGCAAGTAAACAAAAGTCTTGTTTATCATAGCAAGAGTGTAAACATTGAGAAAGATAAGACTATCGGAGGAGATAACAAAAAGGCTGAAGATTCTCGAAAATTTAATGGTTTCATGTGTGCTAGGAAGCTTCACGAAGATAATAAAATGATGTCAAAAGTTCAGGAGAAACAATGGCAGAAGTGTTCGCAGGAATCAAAAAGAGAATCAAAATATAAAAAACCACCGCGAGCGACTAAAACTGTTTACGAGCAAATCTTAAAATTTGCCAAGTCGTCATCAGAAGCTAATGATCCAGTTGTAGAAACTATTTGCAATGAATCAACTTCAACGTATGACAAAACTAGCGATGATATAAATGTTATTAACGATACGACGAAATCAAACTTCCATAAAAGAAGGAAAATTATAGATGTATTCGAAAACAGTGTAGACATTCGATCAACTAAAAGAACGAAGCTTGATAAAGAAAAATCATCTGTGATCAATTCTGAGGTAACTGCAAACTCTATGAATGATAACGATCATACTGAAACTGTTGTAAATGAGAAAAAAGGTGAAAGTGAAGTTGTAAGAAATGAAAAAGAATTATCGGATACGAAAGATGTGGACGGAAAGGTGTCGAGTGATTTAGTAAAGGAGAATTCAGAAAGAAAAAGATCTCACGAAGGGAAAAGCCATAAATCAAGTCGCACGAAACATTCGTCTGGTAAAAAAGAAAAAATTATGGTTCCTGCTGATAAAGCAACGCAATTCAAAACTGCAGAGATTTTAAAATCATACTTAATGAAATATTATCCATCCAAACGTATTCCTGACAGAACGACATTTTCAAAAACCTGTAGAGAAATGCATTACACTTTACTAGCGCAAAAAATATTCGGTAACGTACATGTTAATTACCTTGTAAAGTTAATCTAGTACGAGAAAAATATAATAATGATTACTTTCAGATGAAGCGGGAATACATCGTTTCGTTAAAAAATACATGTCCCAAGATTGCGCATCGATTTAGAATTGTACATATTATATCTATACAAATATGGAACTGCAACTTCATTATTTATGTTTTCTATTTATACCATAAATTGCGTAGATATTTTTCTGTATATATATATATGCGTCCATTGATTATATTTCAATAAAACTTGAAGAAAATTTGAAATTGATACATACTTGAGATATATTAACTTTTTATATTTCGTCATTTATTTTCTACAATATATAAATATATGCATTGTATGATATAAAATACATCCTTAGGAGGGTGCTTTTGAATTTACAAAAGAAGAGTATTACATAATATAATAAATCTTTTATTAAAAATATTGTTTGAGCAATTTTTATAAATATTCACATTATTGATGTTTCACTGGCAAGCATTACAATATTAATAATAGTGAAAACTACAACAGTCATGATACACGTGCACATACATCTTATCAACCATAGTTACTTTTACAAGATGTATAAATGGTACAACCAAAGGACCGATATAATTAAAAGAACCATTAAACAATGTTGTTTTGTAGTAATATTATTACACGTTAGGGCAATATGGTTTATGTGTTTTGCTTCGTACTATAAAAATACTGTTTCTTTAATTGGTCCACGATGTCCATAAATTTCGGCAAGATCGGTATTTGAAAAATATTTATACTTATTGCGCTACTTAAAAATATAATTACGCTAAAATCTTACTATTTTCCAGATGGTAATTCATTTATATATATAAAGTGCATGAGGACATTACTATCGTGTAGCATTAGTATTAATTTCGTTCCAAGATAAAGTTAATTGATTTGATACCTCAATGTTTTCAAGTAATATTGGATAATCTCATGCCTGCTAATAAAAGGTATGGCGATTTACGTAAAATAATGTTCCATGAAAAGTTACAAAATGTTCCTTACAAATAATACTTTTGAACACTTATTATTAAAGGATACATTGTTTACTTTAAATACATGAATAAAGTCATAGCTAAAGTGATTTTTCATATTTTTGTTCATGTAACTGTATCCATGTATTTTTTCCGATAAATATTATTCCTTTTTAGAATATCTGTACCCACATAGAATGCGTACAAATTATTGAAAGTTTAACAGCGAATATTGATTACAATAATTCGTACTACTATTATGTAAAACCAACAATGATAAATATGCACTGGAGTAACAAACGGTGCAATTCCAAGCAGATAGTCTTTGACAAGTACATCATTTTAACTATAACGAAATAACAGAACCATTCTACGTAGTTCGGTCTGCAAATTCATAATCTTTTCCGCTCATTGACCATTGCGTTTGATCATCGTTCGACCAAAACCACTTAATCGCTACGACCAGTCTATAATAGTATCAGTCTTAATTCATTTCCTTTTCTGTCTATACATTCATGTGCAAATTGTTCGTATACATTATCTCATCATCTTATCACTTTTGATAAGCACAACTGACTCCTAACCGATTCTACTTGTCGATGACTACAAGTACCCATCAATTTCAAGCGCCGAAAATAGAGAGATACCGCTAAGATCAATTAAATACGCACCAAGCAGTGGCCGACCAAGTAATTCGTATTTAATTAACCACGTTGCAAATCAAGAACTCGTCATGAACTTGCACCGTTTGTATTGGCAGACGGTGTACGCAATGTGATAGAAAAATATAAAAAGAACCCATATGACGCTACTTACCACGTAAGCCGATTGTTACGCTACTTGATTCTACTTAACATTTAAACTGTACAACAAGCCCTTTCGCGATCACAAATTATAAAGAAACTGTGTATCGGATACTTGCAGCAATAATTCGGCAATGCTATTCAACACAAAGAAGAGATAACTCTAATCGTACGCTCTTCGAGCATTAAAGCACTCTCCTATTTATCGATCCGGATCTCGCTCGATCGCCCCAAGCGATTACGGTCTACCGAAATCCGAAACAACTTGCCACCTATTGGGTACGAGTGTAAAACGGGCTTACACAAGAAATAGCCTCTTCGTAGACCTCGAATCGCGTACTATCACACTATTTCTTCCTTCAAGTTTGATAATTCTGCTCCGATGTCGGACTTTGTGTTCTCTCGGTTCGGTTCGGAATCCTTCGATTCGAGCAGTGAACTGTAATGTGTGTCCGTTTCGTTTAACTTGCACGAGAGCCGCCTGTTCGTTATGAACTGTAAGTTTTGGTTCTTGATGTCCGAGATATTAGGCAACAACGATCCTTTTGTTTGGTACAAAACGATCTTGTAGACAGCGATGAATATCCCCGTGATACCGGCGAGCAGCAAAGAGTACCTGGCTACGGTCTCCATAGCTGGTAAAGCGTTCAAATAAAACCAGAATCGAACGTTCATTGATGTTGGCAACTTGTACATCCCCTGAGAAAAAGACATTCGATAAATCAGTTTAGTCAATTATTTGCTAGACACCGGATGTTTATGCAAAATGAACACTTTGGGCATTAATTGCAAGATGCAGGAGCTGAATATAAATTTACATTTTTTATTGATCATTTTAATGTGATCAAAAAATATATATGAATTTTTGTTAGAAATGCATCAAATCCGGAGTCTATTTATCACAAATGTTGATAAAATTTCAAACGAGTTAACACATCCCGCGCCAAGTCTGTTTTTTGGAATTTGTACTCCAGCTGCCAAGCCTAGACTGGACTGTTAAGATAAACTTCAAAAATGGAGGAGTTTTGGTGTAGGAGACTACAAATTTTAGATTTTCAAAAATGATAAATTATACAGAATGTTAGACTACAGGTGGGAGAAACTTTAAGGGGTGGTTCTCCACGACAATATAAGTCGAAAATGAAGAAAAAATTGCGATTTCGGCTTCGTTAGTTGCTTATTAATAGACTGCGGATCTTTATGCATTTTTATAGCAAAATTGAGTACATAAAATTCAAAATTGTTGAAAAATTTAAAAAATTGCAGATGTCAATATATAATTTCTCCTATATTAAAATCATTAAGGGAAGAAATAACATTCAATTTAGTTTTCTATTTCTTGCAATCGATGCGGACAATTTCTATTTTGCATAAAGATCCGCAATCTCGTTATTAACAATTAAAAATCCACCTAAAATGCGGCAACCTGACCAACAGAGGTGTACGTTGTGTACATCATAGAGGCACGTGACAGATGCATGCCTTCTCTGTTGGGTTGCCGCATTTATAGATGGATTTTTACTCCAGAGGTGCCTCAGAGGCGTCGCTAAAAATTGCTATACCATTATTTAAACTATTGTTTACATTATTAGATATGTCGGTATCTAACCAATTACTAAACACTTATGTATTGTACGAGGTATCATATTAATTTCGTATGTATCAAATTAAAAAAATCATAGAGAAAGGAAATATTCTAGGTCAGAAGAAACATTTCGTTTTCGAGTGAAAATAGCTCCGAGTGCAAAGGGTTAATAACTAAATAACGAAGCTGAAATCGCAATTTTTTTTATTTCTCATTTTAGACTTATATTGTCATGGAGAACCAGCCCTTAAATTTTCTTCCAACTGTAGTCGAGCACATTGTATAAAAAAAGGGTTCAAAATTTGTGATCCCCTAAACGCAACATTAACCGACACAATAATCGTGTACCGACAGACGACGTCAGGAAGCATTTTGAGACTTTCATTTTTATTAGAAAGAAAACATCAAATGGTGCGGAACGTGTTAAAGGAAAAAGTTGAAAAGATAAATATGGTTCAAAAGAGTCTATACAATATTCAGTCTATTCTTACTGTATACATGGTGTCCCAAAACTACCCTAGGAGCCGAAAATGGGAGGTTCGTTGGGTCATTTGAAGCGACATTTTCCTTTACAAAAATGGTGTCCGTGGCTTTGTTTAGGAGTTATTAACAAAAAACACGGACCAATCAGAGCGTGGCTACAGCGGATTGATTTTGAGTCGACCAATGGCGACACCACGCCTCGCGGGACCTGTCGCACAGTCGGACTCCGTTCGCTATAGCTGCGCTCTGATTGGTCCGTGTTTTTCGTTAATAACTCCTAAACAAAGCCGCGGACGCCATTTTTGTAAAGGAAAATGTCGCTTCAAATGACCCAAGGAACCTCCCATTTTCGGGTGTCGGAGGAATTTGGGACACCCTGTATAAAAGATAGCAACTATGTCGAAGTATTCGTGCAGTATGAAAATGAATGTTTCTATTTCAGATTTTCGTAAACGAACGAGAGATGGAAAAATAAATGAAACTCTCGAGGAAAGACGAATAGAATGGAATTAATTTTTCAATATTTTACACGCTATGAAATATAAAGTAATGTGTTGGTATAAATACTTACGATTTCGAACCACAGTAGCGGTAACACCAAATTTTCGAATTTCTCCACTCTGGCCATGTGGCCGATATTTTGCAGTGCCATGTTGATTTGAAAGCGGAAAGCGAGGTTCACCGGAAGTCCCGATTTTGGATTAATGTAGGCGTAGGATTCATGAAGATCTGCCCTTGGATTCAAACCCTCTACGGCTTCCAAAACGGTTGGATCAGTTTTATAGAAGTGCGGATAAGACAGAGCGATTGGGAAGCCTGAAAAGTATGAAAAGAAATGATCATTCCAAATGTCGATTCTATTATATCAATTTTTACAATGAGTTCTGTAAAGATTTAATTTCTTTAACCAACGCGATCTTCGCTCCATCCTTTAATAACTACGTCGGCGCAAACGCTGAATTCAAAACTATATACAAGAGGATCTGTTATCATTTAAATTATCTTACCGTAATAACAATCGGTTACATCGATTAAACCAGCTTGCAAACAGCGCCCTTGTCGACAGAAACATTTATTCTCCGGGTTGTACAGGCCATTGTCCAATTCGTTCTCAACGAAATTAAACTTGTACGTATGCAATCCGCTCATGGTCTCCTCTCCTGTACGAGCCTGTAACATTTTTTTACGAGTTACAGTATTTTCACTCATGTTACTGCACCAAACAGATGGCTCTCTCATTGGTCAAATAATTTCATTGTTTTGTAATAGAGAAGATAGAAAAAGTCATAATTTATGTAAATCTTAATACGAACGCACTGCAGTTCAAACAGAAATTTCTCGGAATCGTGAAAAAAGTTCGGTAATAAATTATAAACTGAAATAAAAGATACAAATAGAATTGTCAATAAGAGAACTCGAATTCTTCCACACCTGCTTGCACAGCCAGCCATTTGTTAAAGCAAATCGTATTCATTCGAATGATGCATTCGATGCATTTGATCATTCAATGCGCGTGGACAATGGAGAGGTTCGCTGCAAGAGAGAGTTATGCCATAACAATCGTGTTGCGAGATATTAAACTTCAGTGAATAGTTACAATTTACTAGAAGTCTTAAAGTCGAGGCTACAATTTTTTTTATGTAATACTGTATTTCATCGATATAAGTCCTCAACACGGGTCTGCGCAGGGTCATTTATACGCCAGGGATACTATTCTTTGAGTTTTGCCGAACGTAGAGAAGGACAGCCGAGCTTGAGAGGGCCTCGTTCGCCGAGAAGTGCAAACATAAGTAATCCGAAATTCAAACTCCTTTATTTTGCATTATTTTTTATGGGACTTTGATGACCATATTTGTGGCATTCTTCTAATAAAAATCGTACCAAATATGATATAATTCCGATGATATTTACTTGTGTAATAGACAATTAAAGTTTCGGGTGCGAGGAAAGACAGCGTGGGTGCGTTCCGTTTCGTTAATGCGCTTTTCCATGCATTTGATGCGAATCAAAAACGGCTTCTTACACGGATGATATAACGTTATCTGCATTGACGTTATTCTTGTTAAATAAAACCATTGAAAATGAAGAATTGAACAATTGTAGTGATTTGAGTGATACTACCGATATCAGTGGCAGCGAAGATGAATTCGAAGATATTTTTATAAATTTTGATTTGGAGTTAATTTATTCAATATTAATGGTTGGCGAAATGTACATCCCGCAGTAGTAGGGATATCTCTGGGACATTTACGTGCTAGACATTTGGGACATATATCGATAAAATACTGTATATTGGTTTGGCATATAAGAAGTTTCGGTATTTCAAGCTGCGATAAAACCCAATTGTTTTTGTTCGATGATCTTTCGCCATCTTTCCGGTAGCTCCACAATTCCGCTCTCATAAAACTTCTGCTCCTCATCAGCTAAAAATTCACCAAAGTGCGATTTCAGGTGATCGTCATGCGTAATCAGCGAAAGTACATTTTTCGAATCAAAAATTTCGGTTTCATTTCACTTTGAAATACCGAAATTACTTGTCAATCCAATATATTAGAAAATATTTAGACATCCTGAGACGTCAGAATTATGAAAAATCTCAATTTCAGCATTTGGTGGCATAGCACCTTCTTGCAGTGGACCCACAAATTGTTCCTAGGGTGATAGTTCAACGCACCATGTGAGCACTGCGACAGAGACTTTTTCTGAAGAAAAGCACAGTATCGTTCGGTTGTATGTAGCCTGGAAACTTCACTCCGTCGCTGGAACCGTTCACATTCGCACACTTTCCTGTCCACTGCGGCAGATTTACATTGCCGTTGTACTTTTCAATTAAGCCTGTGAGACGGACATCGGTTTCTCCCGTGTAAACTGTTTCGTAATCACCATCAAAATCGTACATCTACGGGTAAACACCAGTCAGATTAAAATACTTGCCACCACACAAATGTATGAAATCCCGAGTTTACATGAATGTATTCAGGTCAGGCATTTTATGTCAGATGTGAGGGTAAACATTTATGAAAAGTGATCTAAAGAACATGACTTACCCTATCAATGAGTCCCAGCTTGTCGAATTTAATCCACGTCGGCATCACTTTATTACCCAGCGTGACGAGAGTGGATTCGTAGCCGAACATAAATTCCCGAGCAGTCATTCTGACTAGGGGTCGCGTGTCCGTTTGGTGGATCAACACATTTAAACCAAATCTGGTGATATACGACGCATCCTTCATCACATTCGTGATACTCTGAAACAAAGAAAATGATACATTTAATCACCGTGAGCGAATTTAACAGGTCTCTCTAAATATACTCTTATTGGAGACAGATTTAACATCGTATTTAATGGCGAATTGTATTAACAGAATTTCGAATAATGTAGGATAAGGAATGATTTGAATAAGGAAATGTATAATTTGTATAATGTAACTTGTTGTAGTATGATTTGTATAATGTAACTTGTTGTAACTTGTTGTATAAATGTAAGAATTGCGATGAAAGCATCTGAGGCCATATGCTTTTTCAGGGCGGCCGAGTGTAGGAAATGAATGATTTGTATGATATTATTTGTTGTTTGAATGTGAGAATCAAGAATCGTGTATGTATGCGTGAGTGCCGTGATATTGCGATTGCGACACATCTTGTTAAATCAATATTTGTTCTAGAAAATTTATAAACATTAGAAAAAAGTAGGATATAAAAGGACGTGTTCACGTAGCGATTCGACTTTTTCTCGAGATACGAAACACGTCATCACGTTTGATTTAAATACGATACGTTCACGTTAATTTCCGTTAATTTCATATTTCAGTTGTGTATTTTCTTTTCGAATTAAAACAGTTATTCAGTTATTTAATATATTTTCGCTTACAATAATATACAGCCCACCAAAATAAACGAAATCGGGAATGGGACTAAAAGGTCTAAAGTATTCCAAATTAACCCAGATTCGCATAACTCAAGTCAGATCAGATAGATTGAAAACTGTATTCGATTAGTGTTGATACGTTCCAATTTCATCAGTTTTAAAAATAATGGCTGTACGTTTATCTCGTACGACGTTATAATTGCTAATGCTTCTAATACCGGGTGTTTATGCGAAGTAGAAGTTTTCTACTCTAATTGCGAGAGTTAACAAGGAATTTTCCGATGTACGGTATCTGTCATTTTGTGTTTCACCGATGCATTCATCGCAGAAATGCATAAAATCCGCAGTCCACTTGCGCAATACGGAAATAATCTGACCCAGTTATTCGCCGTTATCAATTTATCTTCCGTGTTATAAAACACGATGCGTTAATTAGTGGTTGTTTGTTATCGGAAAGCATTAAAGAGGCTCGTTCATTCAGGCTCATTACTCACAGCGGTATTTTTTTCTCTGGAACTACTGAACACGAGTCTATTGTTCCGTTGTATTTTACAACGTGTCTGGTCGAGGCGTTTATCGTGGTGTTTTTTTTTCTGCATTACAATAAAAGCGATCCCCGAGCTTCCGTGGTTTTTATTATCTACGAAAGTTCATTGACGCCATTGTAATTGGTCGCGCGTTCGCTCGCCGCCGCGCCGCGCTTGTCGAGGATCTTGCACGCTTTAAGTCAACATTCCCGACGGCTGCATACATATGCATGCGCGAGGTATCGATACACGTGTTACATAAGGATGCACTTCACAAATTATTCCTGATTCTACTTCACTCGCTGTGAACGACCGGCAAAGTGGCCCGATCGTAATCTTCCTCGATCGCATCTTCATTCACTCTTCACGCGCGCTCTTCCCGTCAACGTAACAACGCTGAATCACCTCGTTAAATAGTGAAAAAAGTTAGTAAACACGTGAGAACTTTCTGCGCTGTTTTGCACAATCGTGCCATGTACCTATTCGGTTTGTCATTCAACTCGTCGGGAATGCATCATTCGTTACAAGTGCATTGCGTTATCAAATTAGATAACAAGAAATTTTTAATATACCATGCTTTTAAAACGGACTAAAAGAGTATAAAATAATTTTTCCTAACTCTATACAGATTCGTAACTCGATACAAATACTCCTGAAAATTTGTGTTTAAAGTTTCAAGTCTCTAGCTCATGGGGAAGTTAGTTTAAAATCAATTGTAAAGCACCGAACAGACAAACAGACAAGAACACGTGGCAAAAATTAACTGTTTCCGAGTTTCTAAAGGTTTCAAATGCATAATGAAGAAAACGATAGTAACTACGTGCTTTATATTAGAGATCCCACTTTCGGGTGTACTTTACGCATACGTACTTCAGTATGTGTCATTTTGAAGTACACGTGTACTATTTCACTTTAAAAATTATGTTTAACACTAGGTTTACAGAGGTCTAGAAATAATTATTTCACAGTATTTTATAAAGATTTCGATGAAATTTTCAGCATGTGCGTAACAAACATAGATCTACAAAACATACATTGTAAATTTTCATAACGGCCCTAATAAAAAGATTAAAGAAAATGCTTTTTTTTTGCATGCAACCATGTAAATTGTAATTTTGGAAAATCTTTTTTGCAGATCATTTAGTAAATTAATGCTTCTAATTGATGATAAAAAAATCAGGCTGTATGGTACAATTATAAAAAAATTATTCTATTTTAAAAGATGTACGTACACTTTGTACACCCACTGTATACCGAAAGAAATAAATGTGGTAAATAATTCCTCAGGGAAGCATGGTTGCAATCTTAATAAATCAAGTATTAAACTCATTAAAGATTAATTAAAATGAAGATGCATCAATGCCGGTGTATTTAATTGCACGTGCAATACTACACGTGAATGCGAATTCACGTGTCTCGTTAATACACGTGAATACATGTGTGTAATTAATACACGTGAATACACGTGTGTCATTACACGTTAAAAAAACAAAGATCTGTAATTTATGTTGTATGCTTATGTTATTTTGGGGGTATTGTTGAAGTTATGTACATCTCTTAAACAAGATTTTTTATTGTTTTGACGGATTCCGAGAACTAACTCACGTATGTGAATAATACCTGTATAATGTATTGTAATTACTCAATTAATAAGCGTCATTACTCTTTTATATAACCCGGTCCTTGGTGTATGCGAGGTGTTGTTCGCTACTCGAGATATGCCACATAAACAACGGATATCGACAATTAAGCGAATGAAAAAAGTTCTCGTGCGACATCTTATTCTAGGCAACCGTCGTTCCCCGGATATGGATATGTGATACATATAAAATGCGTATCAGAAGTTTAGACGCACCCTATTATTTAAAAAAAAATGTACCCTCTGATGAATCTTCGATTGATTTTTTATCGTATTTTCTATCGCAATAATGGGGTGCATCTAAACTCTTGATACGTACTGTACGGAAATGTTAAGCACTCCTTGTTTCTTCTGCGTCGATCTATCGATCAGTGGAGAATTCAATGGATAATCGATCAACGAGAGAAGGCTGTAATAAACCTTGAATCTCAGACATTTTTTTCACCACATCATAAAATTTAATTTCCTATGCCATATCGAGTCTATTATTACTCGAATAAAATGTTATTCGAAACAAATTGATAACTGTGCAATTCAAGTTCACCATTAGCGATCTATTTGCAGTCGCTTTTACTTAACCGATTGTATCAGGTGAATGACGGTTACGCAGCATGTTTCCGTGTGGATAGAGATGACTAATAAAAAATTTACCAGAAACGTGAGCAAATTCTTCTTCGAGCGACAGTTGCAAAATCGTTCGTGATGATTGTAACGAATATCGAACATTGCTCGAAGTCGATCGATTTCTTTCCTCGCGTGGTTTTCTCTGGTTTACTTTTCACTAATGATAATTCCACGCATGTTGAATACAGCGGATACATACCCAGTTTTATCATCAGTCACGTTTACCGCTCAGTAAATCTAGTGGTAAGCTCGGTGTTGGACAGTTTTAAATGGTTGAACGGTGTCAAATCTCGGAACGACAATCGTGAGAATCTCGAAGCTGCTCGGATCCGATTCGCGGCAGCCTTATGAATATTAATTTTCGTTCGAACGAATAAGGAAGCATGACACATCAACGACGGTGTTACATAGTCCACAAAGTTCCACCTTCCCACGGAAAATGGAAATAGATATCTGCGCGAAATCGATGACTCCGATCTTCGTGATTGCACGTAGACGGAGGTCTCGATCTCCGTCGCGTACGCGGAATCGGATTGTGATTTTGCATTTCCGTCTTCTTTTTGTCGCGACGCTGACTTATAACCGGCTTCATAAGCAAACCTTGAGCTTCCTGATTCGATTTATGCGATAAAGACACGATCCGCCGCCGTTCCTCGATGGAACATGCGTCGTTGTTCCGCTGTTCGACAAAGATTATCTCGGTTTCGGCCAGTGCGCAAACCTGATCAAACAGTTCCACGTAATCCGAAACGAGCCGTGCAACCAGCCCAACAATGAATGTAACGATTTGCATAACCACGTTTCTGTGACCACACGCGTATTACGCTTTTTCACGCACGGTTACGCGTCCCCTTTCATTCATAACTTATTTCGCTACGCACGCGTAACCAGCGAGAAGTTCTTGAACTAGTCTGCCGTGCAAACGATGTTGAGGATGTCTTCGTTTGCGAAGACTATACTGCGCATACTTATCCATGCGTATTTTCAAATAATTTCGGAGAAGAACAAGGGAAATATTTTGTTCGTCAACTATTCATCGTGGTAAAAAACAAAATAAACGGATAATTGCATCGATTGCGAGGAACGGAGGCCAAATAGAAGCTTCTTTTTTAATCATTCTACTCTTCATCCAAATTTGATCCACTCCTCCCTGTCATGAATACATAAAGTTCGGAATTGATTGCTGTAGAAAATGAATAAACTTCACAGAATACAAAGGCCTCAAATTAAATACTCCTTATACGGTGATTTTACTCATTGTCAGATATCGCGTGACAAGACGTTTGCACATGTTCGAATAAAAATCGGCCGTCTGTTTCGCTGGTATTTACGAATTACAGGTTATTGCGGAATCGTGACGGCGATGCAGTTTGAAAATAATACCCCTGCGGAGTGTGTTGAGGCAAGGTTATTGATGGTGGGTGTTGTCTTTAATCGCGGCTCGCCGCGGTAAAAGGATCCAGCCGTTGGAATCGCATCAGTGATTAATCAGCGAGTACGGAACGTTATTCAATTAAAAACCGACGACCCAGTTGCCGCGATTTATTTCGCCCTGTTATCTGTCTCCTCGGGACAAGCTTGCTAATCGGAAACGTGAAAGCGTCGCGTAACAAGACAAGTTTGCAGCCTTCGTGTCTGCAACAAGGCTGAAACAAACACGACGATTAACGGCGTTCCTTCAATAGGCTAAGTCATCGCTGTCAAATGGACGCCATACAATCGGCGATTCCATTAATATGTTTGCGGATTATCGCACCTTATCCCGTAATCGCTCGCACAATTTAAAATAGCTTGTGGCGCCTCGATACAGTAATTTCTCAATCGTAGTCCTCGGTCGCCTCTGCAATCGTAGTCCAGTGCCTACCCATTCCACCGCCTGTCAACGCTGCGCCGGGCAGCAGGACGGCGATGTTTGATGTCGGCTCGGGTATATCGGTGTGAACACCACTATATTGACTCGAGTGAATCGAATTTTCAAACTACTTAATTTTCATTATTTTTTTATGAGATTTTACTGGCTTATTCCTGGCATTTTTCTGATTAAAATCATACCAAACACGATACAATTTGGCCAATATTTAGTGGTTTAATCGACGATGAAAGTTTTACTTACAAGAAGGACAGCGTGTTTGATCTATGCCGGCGACGGCGACTCTTCGTGTCTCTTTCTTTCCAATACGCTCTTCTCCGTTGCGTTCGAAACTTTCATCGTCGATTAAACCACTAAATATTGGCCAAATTATATCGTGTTTGGTATGATTTTAATCAGAGAAATGCCACGAATATGTTGGTGAAAGTTCCATAATGATATCATCGAAAATAAAGAAGCTAAGGTCTTGGTGTTTTATTGTGATGACGCACGGGCCTTTAAACTGTGCCGGCGACGGGGACACGCTTCGGCCACGCGGTCCTATTTCATTCTGTCCTTCTCTACGTTCGGCTTGTCGTTTGAAGTCTCAGCGCGGTAGGGTAGACGCAGTCATAAATCAAAAAATAGCCACCCTACTTGATCGTAGTCCGTTCATAACACGGGTGTTGGGACTACGATTGAGAAATTACTGTAGAAGGTGAACAAATCTTTTTATTCTGGCGACTAGATGACGCTTGATCGACGAGTATTTTTTTTATACGATTTACTGTCGTATTTATTCAATGGCGATTGCTGCACCTTGCAATAAACATTAACGATATTGGTACTATCTGCTGTTTGCAAGTTTTATTATTCTTTACCGTGCAGATACATTGTGGTTTTGAAAACAACATTTGACCAATACCAACATTAACTACGCCCCTCGTGTTATCAAACGGGATAGTGTTGACTAACCAAACAAACTGTCGAAAAACAATATTTTTCACCGTCAAGCGAAATCGCGTAGACATCGAAAGGTCGGGGCCAATTGAAGATTGCTACATTCGAAAGGAATACAATGTTCCCAAATCAGTTGTTGCTAATTGGGCTTTATGGTAATTTTCAAATTAGATATGTCGCGTTATTAGCACCGCAGTAAAATGATAGTGAATTATCACCAGACGTATTGTCACGATGATGAAGGGGTCAACACGGCGATTCTCTGGTTTTGTGGGAGCCGAATTATGATTCACGCGCGATCATGCGGAGATGACGCGAATTTCGCGTGGTAGTCAACGTTTTACATACCGGAGGCGGTTGTCTAGCGATCGTTCTAACGGAACTCGCGTTATTATGAAAAGGTAAACGATAACTCATTACCGTCAGTCTTTTTCAACGTTCTGTAAGATCAGCGATAAAGAAGAATGAAGTTTCCGGAAGTTGTTATGAAACGTTAGAACGTCTCTTATTTTAACGGTGTCCTTTATTAAATCGCTACGATTTCTGTTACTTCTCGCAACCGTGAATAATCAGTCGGTTATTATACTCAAAACATACTTGCTGGAGAAAGAGGATGCCTACTTTGTAAACCAATCCCGTTAGAAGCAAATGCGTGCCTGTCACTTTCTCGCTGACATTGAGAAGTTCTTAATGCGGTGTTTTCCAATTCATTGTCGCAAAACTTTTCAGTAATTTCACTATCAGAAGTTACGATAAACACCGTTCGCGTCACTCGAAACGTTTATATACGTGTGGGCAAACAAAGCGACGAATCGGGAAAAGACGTGCTCATTGTCTTAATTAAATTGTACACATATTCACGGAGCGTTGATTGGATTTATGACGGCGCAGATTCTGCTTTTTCTTTTTTATCGCGTTCGAAGTTCAATGAAAAAGTTCTCTGAATTTTTCTATGGTTTCTTTTTCTTTCGATAGAAATAATCCTTATCGATCTGCGATTAGCATTACGCTACCGGTATGTTATGCAGTTACAGAACAGATATATGCACAATCATGTTCGTAAAAATCAGAAGATGTTTTTATTAGCGCGATGAATATGGAATTAGAATATAGATTGATCACTACACTCACCAATAACGCAATGTTTGGTAATATCATGATGTCCTCCTCGGTTCCGTTGCTCATTTCCGGCATATACTGCAAGGGGTGATAGACGTTTGCAGTTACAGTGCCGTTTGGATTGAACTCCACGTCCTTGTGCTCGAAGGACTCCCTGTAATTAATTTACCGGTGCAATTAGTTCAATTTTGATCAACTAATTTCTAAACACGTTTCAATTTTTATTAAAGAATTCCATAAAATAATGTGGGATTTTGCAAATCTCAACCGGTATACAGAATACATCAGCGCAGAAATTAATTTTTAAACAGGGAGAACAAATTTCGTCTTTCGAGAAACACGGTACTCAAACGTTTATCTTCATCTCTAAAGTGAATATTTGTATGCGTAAAAATGGTGCACGAACACGTTAAAGGCGAATGAAAATTGGCGTCCGCTCCTTTTTCGTTTCGTTTTGTAAATGGTATTCCGATCGAAGTGGAAGTAAATCGATCGCTTACTTGTAAACGTAGGGTCCAGTTTCTTGGAACCTCAACTTGCTCGCCTTGCCCGACATGTAATCCTCGTGGTTCGTCACGTTGAAAAGGTAGATCTTAACGTAAAGTTCGACGTCCGGTTTCCGCCACATTTCAAAAATCTCTCCGCCAGGTCCAAAGGTAACCTTCAACTTGAACAGCAGCTCGTACGGTTCCAGCACAAAGAAGATGCAGCCCAATGCCAGACTGAACAATCCCAGACCCATCAACAGGAAAATGTCTGTAAATTTGGAAAAGAAACGAACGGCTATATAATTATTCACACCGCAGTGAAATTAATACTTCGCCGTATGTAAAGGTGCATCGAAGGCTAAACGATCAATGAAAAAACTGTTTAACTAGCCGGCAAGAAATTTTATCGAGCCATTTGTGCACACGTTTTTGTGAACCGTGGTCGTTAAAAAGTACTTAACCCTCGTGTTCGACTCACTTGTACCATTTGTGGATTTTTATGTCGATTTCAACGCCATAAATTATTTTATGAAATTTAGGGCAAGGGTAGAATAGAAATTAAATTTTTCTTCGTTTCATATTAATCCGTGGGTTATCATTGGATCGAAGAGACAAGAAGTGCAATGTCACGTAGCAATCGTTCACTTATTATGACTCGGTGACAAACGCAAAAGTTGATCTAGTTTTTCGAACACTTCCATGCACGCAGAGACAGATTCGATTTTTCCATCTTTTTGTCGCGCTCGGCGAAAAACATGAAAAAAACTCGCGAATCATCGTGATATTCCGATTTCGTTTTGTTCTTTTTTTTCATGATGGCACGCCGGTGGTGTATCACGAATTATTCACCGGTCCCGGTACTTCCGGCATCTTTGAAAATATTACGCGTTGCGAATAGTTCGCCGAATTTGCACGCGACAAACCTACGCGGAATGCGCGGGAATACCGGATCTTTAGTTTATTTCCTACGGGTACACGCATAAAGACGTATAATGAATTTTAAGAGATCCAGTAGAAGTTCCCGGCGCCATTTTTTCTCGTTTCGCGTCGGAATTGCGACAAATTCAAAGAAAAAATGTTCCAAGTTATATTTAACGCGTTAACTGCTAAATTACCATCCCAAAGAATCGAAAGGTAAAATTCAACAGACCAATCCTACCCTCCTAATATTTCTGTATCCTATAATTCCACCATGAAATTCGGTTTGTACCTACATTCTGCACATTCATATTTTAGTAGCCCACCTTATAAAAATAGTAGTCCAGGAGAAGTAGAATTTTATCAATTAGATTTCTCATAATATAAGTAGTCTAGTTACAGCGATTGAAAAAACAGTTTATTTATGAAGTGATGTTTCATTAGCGTGGCATGTTAATGCGAGCAATTAGAACAGTAAAAGGGTAACTACACACAGTGATCGGCTGATTATTTCTTGGTTTTGCATGGCTTAACAGAGAAACGCGTGGTGATCTGATTTTAATTAAATTATTTCGCTGCTTTATATGTTTTGTAGCTATTCAAGTAATTTGTATACGTTTTTACGGTATAATTATTTCTCGATCGATCTGAACGGATTATTCGATAATCATTTCGATCTAGAACGTACTGCTCTGACGTAATTTTCGGATTAATTTTGCGAAAACAAGAGTTAGCGCGACAATTACTGTCAGGCGTTCATTAAATTCGCTCGTTCTTCAGAGATTTCCGTCTTCGTTAGTTGTTATTGGAATTCTCGATGGGAATAAATTTACCGTGACACGCTGTACATCATGAAGATAATCGTATATTTGATTACGAGCGAAGGAATTGTACACTTAATGTATTTCTAAACAAAACTAAAATATCACAGTCGAAGAACAGATCTTTTTGACGCAAGGAATGCAGAGTTTTGAAGAAATTGAAACCAAGGTAAACGCTAATTAATTCTTTCGACAGTTAGGAGAATTCGCTATAAATGCAAATTGTATGCAATATTTTCTTGTTGGAAACCATGCTGAACGCGACTACTTTTTCAATCTGTATCGGCAGTCTTAACTCGTTCAACAAAGTTGTGCAGCATTGCATAATCGCAGACGGCGACTCTCTAAATCTGCCATAACATGACCAAATGTGTGGAATTTATAATGGCTGTTAGTGGACTGCAGATCATTAAGCATTCAGGGCACGTGCAAATTTTTAGAGCGCGACGTAGAAGCCTCCGTTAACATACATTCATTACATTTCTATTGTGTTTATGCCTTGCACTATAATAGTTTTCAAAGTATGCTAGAGACTCTAATAATCCGATCATCCGCTGTGTTCTGCGATACCGTTTGACCAATAAGATCTTGAGCCACATCGTTAATCACCGTTCTAATTCGTCTGCAGCGCGTTTACGCATCGAAGCGATTCCCAAGGTGAATTTCATTCGACACGTGCTTCGTAATTGTAGTCATCGACATTTTCCGTCTGCTTCGCACACCTACGCGCCGATCCATCGGAACACGATGAACGCGTGTAACCGATTGCTTCGGTAATCTCATAGTAAATCATGCGGAAAAAACGAATGCAAACCACGCCGTTTAATTTTCTGAAGAAAGGCGTGAATCGAGGAGTAATTGATTCGTTCGCTTCGATAGATCAACTGTAATCGTTTCGCACCGTCCGCCGAGTTACCCGCAGCGCACAGTGAGCCAGAATCGCTCGCTAGCTGTTCATGAGCTAAAAAATGAAAGTCGTCATATCGATTTTTAACCAATGCACAGTGATTCTTAAATGTCCATTACATTCGAAAACGATAATATTAATTAAAGTTATTAAAAACTCTTGTTATAATAAGCGTTCAAAGATCAAACTTTTTCAGATACGATTTATCACCGAAAAAATTCCGTTTCTTCATGACGATGTCCTGGAAAACCTACTGAGGATTAAGTGCCCACATTTTTTTTTTATGAATAATGTATATCTATGTTGAGAACGCCCCAGGAACTAAACGTTAATGTTCATAATTTATTATTTAAAAAAATGTTTAGTCAGCTAAGGAAAATTGTCATAGTCTTTCACCTTTGACAAGGAATAAGTTAAAAGTTTGGAAGAATTTGGTGCTCTAACAAAGTGGAGCATTTTCAGCAAAGTTTCCTCTAAAAGATCCCGTAAAATTCACGTCCCCCCTCGGCCCACCCCGGAAATTATGACGGTTTGAAGCGTCGCGTGACACGCGCTCAGTGATGAGTTCGATCGAAATCGTGGCCAAAATAGGAAGGAGTACGGTGGTGTGACAAAAAAATGTTTCCTACAAAAAATAATCAGTAATCTGTACTCTACAAATCTCAGTACAAAAAATTTAAAGAATTTTTTTTTTAAATAAAAAATTGAGGTCGCGTTGATTATTTATTCATCACGATATATTTTTTATTTAATAACATTATAGCTGACGTCAAGACGAATCCAACGACCTATTTATTGTGGCCTTTAAGTTTTGAAATAATGGTGAAATAGGCCTGAACAGCCAGTTTTCAATTATTATTTATTATTCACACGATTTTTCAGACATTTCCGGTGGTGTGACAAAAAAATGTTTCGTACAAAAAGTAATCAGTAGTTAGTTTTCTACAAATTCCAATATAAAAAATTTAAAGAATTTTTTTTTTTAAATAAAAAATTGAGGTCGCGTTGATTATTTATTTATCACGATATATTTTTTATTTAATAACATTATAGCTGACGTCAAAACGAATCCAACGACCTATTTATTGTGGCCTTTAAGTTTTGAAATAATGGTGAAATAGGCGTGAACAGCTACCGAGCCATTCTGGCCCACTGTGCAGCGTGGCGATTTGAATTATGAGTTATGCCTCGTATTATAAAGATGTTATCAACGCCTCACGTGTTGCTCGAACTTTAGTATCGTGTAATTGTCAGCGCTACACGTGACTCGAGACGATCAAGAACGAAATGCGATACAGAATGGCAAAAACTGCTCTCTCCGGGAGGTGATAATGGATTGGTAGACGTCTCTCGTTTACATCGATCATCATCGATTTCCTGACGGTGTAAAAAGATGTACACCTTTTTTTTATTGCGCAAAGGAGACGCCTGTTATTGCGGAGATCGCGAATCGTTTCCGACCTTTCGAATCGATGGCCATTGAGTTTAATAGGCAGATGCAAGATCCTAAACAGGGATTTAGGATTGACAAACGTTCGTTTCGCAGAAGGAGCCCGTCTTGTTCTCGACTGTTGCAAGATTGCTGGCAGTGCGACACGATGTGGCAATAATTTTCCGACGGTAATCGGGACGCGACTGCGAATGCGCTATCCAATAGAAAGTGCATATTTGCCCTCCGCCATTATATTATATATCCACGAAATCGCAACACTTTTATGGAGGTTGATCTCGAGGCACGACAGCTTCCACACACGGAACAGGATATTACAAAGTGCTCGGCTCCGAGTACAATGAATTTTATTCGACTTTCGCAACGGTCGACCGAAGACTCGCTTGTTTCTCGTGGATTATCGATCTCCGCGGAATTAAACGCGAGTCGTATAATCAATTGTTTCGTAGAATGGCAAACCAGCATCCAGGTCGGACATTGTGAAATTTCCATACGGAGTAGTATAATTTCTTTTTTTCACACATTTCGTGCAACGTCACCCAGTACACTTTGCACTCATGCATTTTCACTTCTATCTCTAGCGAAAAAAAATAGCAGCTAACTTTGACGGAGCATTAATTCGGCGTAGAAAATGTAGATTAGTTGAATCGTTTATTTTTTTTTTCTAGTCGAAAAACTGATATAAACACGATATACGTAGAAAAAATGTCGCGGAGTTTCGGATCAGTAAAAATAGATTTTCGCGTCACGTACTCGTGTCCGTGATTTTAATGATTTACTGTTCCAAAAGAATTTAAAAAACCAATCTAACTTGTTTGATGAGTTCGAAAGGAATGGACCGTGTAAATTTTTCTCTAATCATAAACGTTGACTCTGAAAGAAACGCGTTTGATCTTAAGTAGACGCTCGGGGCAGCCGCGATTCTATTTAATCATCTTTAAATTAATGATTATTTCATGTATTGCGATAATAATTATATTATATTACAGATTGCCCCAAAAGTTTATTTCGGAATGTGTTGTTTTAATGTTGCTAAATAAATACAAGCAATGCGGTATTCTTTATGTCAATGTTTTAGTACTTTTTGACACGAATTTGCATTATGTGAATGAATCGAAAACTAACTTCAGAGACAACTAAATATTTATTTAGCAATATTAAAGTAACACATCCCGAAAGAAACTTCTGGGATAACCTGACACATCCAACTATTACAGCATTTATTATTTTATGGCGGTACATATTAATATACGGCAGGCAACGGTTAAAGTTAGCACATTCTGAAACTAACGAGTAACTGTAAAATATCAAATAAATTCTAAGTACTAAGTTTATTTTTATTTGGTAAGTCTTCTATGTATCTCTTACGTCGTAAAAGGAATAGCATTCGTAAAAGGAAATAACGGAATTGCTTTATTACATTCTACTGTGGTGCAACGTACGCTTATCCGAGCTTTAACCCCATTAGTACCCGATAATTTCTCTAAGCCGCTTGGCAAGGATACTCCACGAGCCATAAAGATTAGAAGCTAAACCAGTGTCGAGATTTTTGTACGCGTAGACGGAAGATCTCCCTTAATCTCTAAGCGTTAATAGATCACGGCCGATCCCTTCTGGTCGCACTCCACTTAATATGAGCGATAACACGTATCCATTAAGCAGATTCATCGTCGGCAGCCATCCGACGCATTCGCATGCAACCACATGCAATTTATCGCTGCAGTTGTACCTGCGAGGGTTGACGACTCTCGGCTAGCACTGCCGACCGTCCGAGTCCCCCCGGGATTGCCCTAATTTTTAGATCGTCGTTAACGGTCCTGGTTTTCGATTCTGAACACTTACTAACTAAAATTGTAGAACAATAAATATGAATACACTACATCGTATACCAATAGAAGTGAACAGTCACGAGTTCAATTAACCCCTAGGACAGTTCACAGCTCTAATTAATAATTTTATTTAATTTACCTGTGATGATATTTCGTGTAGGAAAATTAGTCTTTCCGATAGCCTCAATGCAATATTCATTCAACAGTTAAACGTATAGCGATCGTAATAAGCTTTAAGCAAAAATTAAATGTTTTCGGCGCATTGGTTCGATCTATTAATACTTAAAAAATTTTTTTTTTAACACACTATTTGCAAATGGTTTTTTCTTTAGTTTTCTATTACCTGTTTATTTTCCTTGTAAAACATGTTACGCGTGTGTTCAATCATTGTAAGTTTAAATAATTAAATAATATAATTATGTTTGGTTTCATTACAGACACAATGTTATTAAATTAATCTCTTGAAAATCATCCAAATTTGGATCGAAACGTCGAGATGAAATATTGTGAATATTTGCAAATAGTGTGTTAAAAATTTTTAAAGTATTAATAGATCGAACCAATGCGCCGAAAACATTTAATTTTTGCTTGAATATTCATTCAGTTTAACCCTTTGCAGTCGGAGCTATTTTAACTCGAAAATCAAACGTTTCTTCCCACCTGGACTATTTCCATTCGCTATGATTTTTTAAATTTAGTAGATACAAAATTGATATGATACCTCATACAATACGTTCAGTAATTGGTTAGATACCGATATGTCTAATAATGCAAACAATATTATAAATAATAGTACAACAATTTTTAGTGACGCCTCAGAGGCGGCACTCGAGTGCTAAGGATTAAGTGCCACAAATTGACAATTTGGATGTTCAGGGATAAAATAGACCCAGGCAGAAGCGAATAGTTTCTGAAGAGTGTCAGTGCGGTTCGCGACTTTGTATCGTCTGACGATCTATGAATTTTTTAATAACAACGGCCAACGCAATAGGATTGCACAAGGTAAATAAATCGAGAGGCACGTGGTTGCTGTGTTGCACAAGTCCGGACGCGGCCTTTTCAGAGTCGCGGGCCATCCTTTTTACCGCGTGTGCCAGTTCGAATCCTGACAACTACTCGGCTGGGTAACGAGATCAGAAACACGGGGAACACCATATGTGCCCGTCAATTATCTTTCTTAGATCGTGCACGTCACCGTTGTTGCTCAGGTGCACCGGAATTTTTCGAGCACCGTGCAACCTCCTGATCTGAGTTTGCTAACTCGATCGCTACCGGCATTTGCTCTGCGGTAACAATCTCCACGGTATTGTACAAGGGGTCTTTGTAATTATGGTACAGCGGAGCATCGATTAGCCAAACTAAATTGGTAAACGCGAGCGTTCAAGTACTAGAATAGTTAACTAGATACTTGTTAATAGTTGAACACGATTAAGTCTGGGATTCGGAAGATGATATCGTTGGACAAGACATTATGCAACCCCAGTCCCGTTTTCTCCGATGATTTTCTCGTTCGCTCTCGAACAAATGATCAGATAGCAGACGCACGAAAGGAAAACCTTCTAAACATGGAGTAGCATTGTTCCATTTCCTTCAGCGATTGCCGAACGAACTCGACAAGGTGTACTTAGACTACCGTCGAAAAGATATGTATGTGTGTCCAAAAAGAACTGGAAATCCTGAACCACAATGCGCAAGCTGTATTTTCGTGTGCAACGAGATGGTCGTAAAATTATGAAATACATAACTAACGATCATAGGCAATAAACACACGCAGGTATTCACGCGTGTAATAATGCCTCGTTATTGTTTTGAAATTTTTACGTAATGATAGTTTGCGAAATTATTAGTTCTTTCACCATGCCACTTTCCTTTCCCCGTTCCTTTCCAATCGCTAAATTGCATGCGTTTATGCAAACGTGGATGTTTTTCGAACCGTATAGGCGACCGATCAACAGTGCTAAATGGTGTTGAAAAAATTGAAAAATTCCCGACTGTTTTAACACAGCTACTAAGTTTTGTTCCCTCTGTACACTTCACTTTGGAAACCGGCTGACAAAACGCGCAGAGTTCAATGTCCGGCTGCATGCTTAATCAACTTCCCGCGGTTTATCTCCCTAATTCGGGTTTTGGGGACAGGGTGCGCGAACTTCTCCCACGGTATTGTGTCGGATTAGCATTCCGATGGATGTATCAAATGCCAGCGACGAAAGATCAAATTACGAAGTTTCACTTTGGCATTTTCAAGCGTGCGCATGTCACTGTTGCACAAGCGTGTCACAAGTGTGTCGACGTCGAAGGTAGAGTTTAATGTTTTAGGGTTACAGACGACGACACATCGAAAAGTCTCTAGACACTTTGCATATACGTGGAATCTTCTAACGGGTCATCATTGGACCGTGGATTTTATGCGTCTATGACAAAAATGAGTAGGCGAAACTTGACACAGTTGACAAATTAAAAGGAATTGATAACATTCGCTTATTAACCTCAGATTATTAAAATTATAGAAAAATAATATCGCTTGTACAGTAATTTCTCAATCGTAGTCCCAACACCCGTGTTATGAACGGACTACGATCAAGTAGGGTGGCTATTTTTTGATTTCTGACTGCGTCTACCCTACCGCGCTGAGACTTCAAACGACAAGCCGAACGTAGAGAAGGACAGAATGAAATAGGATCGCGTGGCCGAAGCGTGTCCCCGTCGCCGGCACAGTTTAAAGGCCCGTGCGTCATCACAATAAAACACCAAGACCTCAGCTTCTTTATTTTCGATGATATCATTATGGAACTTTCACCAACATATTCGTGGCATTTCTCTGATTAAAATCATACCAAACACGATATAATTTGGCCAATATTTAGTTTTTATTTTTTTTCACTCGCTGTCTTCTTCCATTCCCTACAGTTACTCCATACCGTCAATGAAACCACTAAATATTGGCCAAATTATATCGTGTTTGGTCTTGTTTTAATCAGAAAAATGCCAGAAATAAGGTAGTGAAAGTCCCATAAAACAATCATGGATATTAAACAATTCTGTCATTGCCAATTCATTGCGAGAACACGCGGGCCTTTGAACTGTGCCGGCGACGGCTACTGTTCGCGTCTCTTTCTTTCCAATACGCTCTTTTTCGTTGCGTTCGAAACTTTCATCGTCGATCAAACCACTAAATATTGGCCAAATTATATCGTGTTTGGTATGATTTTAATCAGAAAAATGCCAGGAATAAGCCAGTAAAATCTCATAAAAAAATAATGAAAATTAAGTAGTTTGAAAATTCGATTCACTCGAGTCAATGTAGTGGTGTTCACACCGATATACCCGAGTCGACATCAAACATCGCCGTCCTGCTGCCCGGCGCAGCGTTGACCAGCGCTGGAATGGGTAGGCACTGGACTACGATTGCAGAGGCGACCGAGGACTACGATTGAGAAATTACTGTATTTGGCTCCTGTTCTTTGTAATTGATGTAGACAATTTTTATTTTGCATGAAGACCCACAGTCTAGTTGTCACGTTATTCTACAAATATTATGCTTAATAGATAATATTACTATTCGTCTACTATAAGGTATATTAATTCTTTGACTACAGGATTCTAGGATTATATTTCTTCAGAAATTTTCTTGACCATTCCTAACGACTTCCGAGGTACCTCGGTATGTGTTCTTTCTTCGAGAAACTTATTTTTCTATTAAGGTCGCACTTCATAATAGCAATTACCAAGTGATTTTCCTGTTGGCAGCCATTGTGATCTTTATCAATCGAATGATATATCTGTTCCGCGTTTCTGGCGCGACGGAATGATCACTTGTGCGAAACCGAGGTTACGCTGAGAATTACAATAGTGGTTTGGAAGATGTTGTAGGAAGAATGGCAGTGACTTATAGTCGAGGGAAGACTGCATCGTAGTTTACTATCAAAGAGTCAACAAAATACCGGTGACGCGTGCCGTGTACAAAGAATCAACTGAGAGGAGTTGAGCGTGGAACGTAATTAAGGATCCAGCTCAGCGAACCGTCTATACAGGGAGGATCAAAAGTTTCGTCACAAATGTGATTTGTGGTTACATACAGTATCCAGTCGTACTATTTTTATACATTCTAGAATGTTTAATTATTTCCTTTGCGTGGAACGGTGTTTGTTTTTCTAGCGCACAAGACACGGAAACAGTTAAGATTAATGCGTGTAACGGATCAATGGTAAACAAAAACGATCACGAGATAATATACGGCGGTGTCTTTTACTGTCGTTTTTCTTTCCAGTGGTAACGTTTACTGGCATTCGTGTGGATAGAAAGATTAGAAATAACTTAAATCTTATTTAAGGAGTGGAATCGCTACCGATTTTCATTCATACCTGTTTCAATTTTGATAACAGCTCACTTACTATCAAACGCGTATTTTTAAATTATCAACACTTTATCTACTGGGAGTCTATTAATAGGATTTTCAACAATTATGCTGTACCAATAGGGTACTTGAAAATTACATTTTCTTTAATCATTCTAAGCAAAACTGTTAAATTAGGTTATTGAGGGTGAGTTGTAGGTTTACGATTTAATTTGCTATTGAAGGACCTGGGAAGAATACTTAGCCATGGACCGTAGACTTTCAAAAATTAGGAAACAATCGTCGGTAGATAATGCGTTAATAGACTGCGGATCAATATGCGAATTTTTCACCAAGATTGCAACAAACAGGAATTAAGTAGAAAACTTTCATTCGTGGTAGTTTTAGTATGCTGGAAATAATGTAACAGTACGTTTTAAGATCTCTCCTTGAAACGAAGAGTCTTTAAGGGGTTTTGTACGCAAATTGTGAAACAAAATATGGGTCAGAGAGGTAAAAGGGAGAACCAGTTTACATTCCAACGTTCCGATCGAACCACTATAACTCGCTGCCTTAATCAGCTGATTCTATTGATAACGTGAGATGAAATTTGACTTTCTAATTACGATTTTAAGCACGTTTTTTACCTCGACTTTTTTCCCGTCACAAATTTATTGCCACGTAGCGTTTTAGATATTCTAATTTCTCTGCGTCGTCGTTCGGCTGTTCTTTACATCGCGTCACAGATTTATGCCACGAAAAAATTCACGGATCTAGTACATTCGTCGGCTAATGAGTATCAGACTGAAAATTTATTTAACGCAATTTTCTAGTTCCTTTTTTTAAATATTGGTCCTTTATCTTTAACAGTCTAAAATATGCTACTTTGTACAGGATACGGTGAAAACATTTTTTATTAGATAAATAAACAATCGAATTATGTGTTTATTATGTTTAGTGTTGAATTTCCAACTTTTTCGATGGATTTGCGGATCGAACGCTTCTCGAGGAACACCCTATGCAAAGATCAGGCTGTGAGAAGTATTCCCTGAACGGTAGACTCGCGTAAGAAGATCTAGAAGTTTCCGATCGATCGTTTTTACCATACTTTGCCGTGGAGAACCGGTTCTGATCAACATAGCCAGGCGTTTTCACAGCCGATGTCAATGCCATTGCTGCATAGCGAAACATTATTTGCAGAACTTGCGCGTAATTTTGCAGAAATTCCCTTTCGTCGAAGATCGTAATCATCGAAGGTTCTGTACCGTCGTGTTCCGCATTGTTAAATTGATCCCCTGTTCGGCGTCCGTCAATCTTTTTCGAATCTTGTCTTGTTAGAAAGAAAATAAAAACGAAGACACATCCGAATGAATAGGATAAATGTTTAAGGAGTTCGTTAGCGCGTGAAATCTGGGCAAACAATAATTTTCAACAGTGTTGCAACAACGAGTACTTGTATGCTTGGAATTGGTGCGATATGTATACTTAACGTTGTTAGGCAACTGCATATACAACACGGTCGTTTCTTTGTTGATGCTTTATTGTTTGCTAAGCTCTCATTAAATAAACTGTGCCACTTGCTTCCTTAAAATACGAATCACGTTAAATTAGTACGATTCTTTATACGTCGCTAGTTATAATTTAAGAGACAGAAATGATTTAGGTCTATGGGATGGTTATTAATAGATCCGATTTCGATCGTGTGACTCATCTTGAATATCATCGCAAATCTTGTACGTAATACATTCTGTCGGTGTATCGACCCGACGATAGAAATGGCACCTGCTACGAATAACCTGTGCAGGCAATGAACTCGAACTACAGATCTACTCGTTATCATTACTTTTGTTATCTGAACTAATTTTAACCTATGATCGTGTACCTTCATTTTATTCCACCATCGGTAACTCACTCGATCAGTGTAAGAACTATTCAAAAAATGTTGATCATGCTGCCCGATAGCGGCAAGGTAAGATAATAGCAATGACAGGAAGCAAGTCATGACGCCGTCCATGTTTGCAAATATTAACAAGAACAAAAGCAGTGAATGTACGTGATGAATTTTCAATGCCATTTTTTGTCTAAAACAAAACCTTCTTAATTTCAACTTCCTGTTTGCATCGTTTTTTCCCTAGGTTGTTTCGCGACTATCGAATCAGACCGGTGCATCCCTCGGTAAAGTTTCAGGAATACAAACGTATAAATCCATTCATTATTATCCAAGATATCATCTAAAGTCTCAGCCATCTCGGCCCATTAAATTTAATGGCCGTATTCAAATGTACGGATCGTAACTGTTTATTTATAAATACCGAGGCAGTTCATTCGAGGTGTTAATTTCACACGCACTTAAATTTGTTACACAGCAACTCTCGATCGCTAATTCAGTTAACGATGCCATTACGAGACATGTATTGTTATAACTAGACTGTGGATTTTATGCATTTCCGTAAAGCAATGGACGTATTGAAAAGACTTAAAGACATCAGTGTATTGGTTTCAGCTTAATCGAATAATTAAGAGAAGAAAGAAATTTTTATTTCACTTCTGTGTCTTGCAATCAATGCAAACATTTTTTATTTTGCACAGAGATCCGCAGTCTAGTTGTAACCAGTGGACGAATTCAAAAGACTTAAAGACATCAGTGTATTGGTTTCAGTTTAATCGAATCATTAAGAGAAGAAAGAAATTTTTATTTCATTTCTGTGTCTTGCAATCAATGCAAACATTTTTTATTTTGCATAGAGATCCGCAGTCTAGTTGTAACCAGTGGATGAATTCAAAAGACTTAAAGACATCAGTGTATTGGTTTCAGCTGAATCGAATAATTAAGAGAAGAAAGAAATTTTTATTTCACTTCTGTGTCTTGCACTCAATGCAAACATTTTTTATTTTGCACAGAGATCCGCAGTCTAGTTGTAACCAGTGGGCGAATTCAAAAGACTTAAAGACATCAGTGTATTGGTTTCAGCTGAATCGAATAATTAAGAGAAGAAAGAAATTTTTATTTCACTTCTGTGTCTTGCAATCAATGCAAACATTTTTTATTTTGCACAGAGATCCGCAGTCTAGTTGTAACCAGTGGACGAATTCAAAAAACTTAAAGACATCAGTGTATTGGTTTCAGCTGAATCGAATAATTAAGAGAAGAAAGAAATTTTTATTTCATTTCTGTCTTGCAATCAATGCAAACATTTTTTATTTTGCACAGAGATCCGCAGTCTAGTTGTAACCAGTGGACGAATTCAAAAGACTTAAAGACATGAGTGTATTGGTTTCAGCTGAATCGAATAATTAAGAGAAGAAAGAAATTTTTATTTCATTTCTGTCTTGCAATCAATGCAAACATTTTTTATTTTGCACAGAGATCCGCAGTCTAGTTGTAACCAGTGGACGAATTCAAAAGACTTAAAGACATGAGTGTATTGGTTTCAGCTGAATCGAATAATTAAGAGAAGAAAGAAATTTTTATTCCACTTCTGTGTCTTGCAATCAATGCAAACATTTTTTATTTTGCACAGAGATCCGCAGTCTAGTTGTAACCAAGTGTAAACCGTGTGGTCGCTAATGACCTGGTCGTTAATGCGACCATTATCTTCAAAGCTGGAGAATGGTAGAACGCTATTCTTAAATTCTTCTCATATATTTTAGCCTTGTATTTGACCTATTCATGTTTTACAGTGTACATATTTTCAGGGGCACAGAATGGACCATTCAGTTCGTTTACGAAGTAGTGAGTGAAGAACTTCGTGAGTTTAATTTGTGTAGGAGTTCAAGGCATTGCACGAAGAAGGAAGCTTTTCATATTCGAGGATTTTATGGTCTCATGGAAGTTCTACGCGTGTGTCCAGGAAGGATGGTCGTTATTAGCATGGCCAACGCGAGCTGGTTTTTTATTGCTTCATTGAAACCTTCTTATGGGGACACGACGTACTCTTCTTACCTCTCCTTTGTTCTCGCTGGAATGGTGTCGTAATTGCTTTGTTGACCACGCCCGCATATGTTTTTCGACAGATCAAACGTTCATGAACTGAACGAAAGATCTTCCAAATGCAGACTCTGTCCGTCTATCTGATTCGTAGTCCAACGCGTTAACCGCTTTGCCAATCGGCGATGTTGAGATTCTGTTCGTCTTTAATTGTAAATGAATTTCCGTGTTGGCCACTTTTAGCGATGACTTTTTGACAATAGCCAACTTTTTATTTTCGATTTTATCAGCCTGAGGTACATTCGCATCCCATACACGGAGAGACGGTTCAATTCGTTTCTCTAAAATAGTTTTCGATCTACAGGGTGTCCCAAAACTACCCTAGGAGCCGAAAATGGGAGGTTCCTTGGGTCATTTGAAGCGACATTTTCCTTTGCAAAAATGGCGCCCGCGGCTTTGTTTAGGAGTTATTAACGAAAAACACAGACCAATCACAGCGCAGCTATAGCGAACGGAGTCCGATTCTGCGACAGGTCCCGCGAGGCGTGGTGTCGCCATTGGTTGACTCAGAATCAATCCGCTGTAGCCACGCTCTGATTGATCAGTGTTTTTTGTTAATAACTCCTAAACAAAGCCACGGACACCATTTTTGTAAAGGAAAATGTCGCTTCAAATGACCTAAGGAACCTCCCATTTTCGGCTCCTAGGGTAGTTTTGGGACACCCTGTATACCGATCTATTAGTTTACTCTCTCGCGATTTTGTCCTTCGACAATGAAGATAACAGCTAAATTTGGTGACACCATTTCTCATATCGGACACTTATCACGAAAAAATGATTTGCCATAGACCGTGTATGAATGTATATTAAGTATGTGTTGCTTGCACTTCTGACGCGTCTAGCCTTAATATCTTCATCAATATTCTATTAATATCTTCATTAATATTCTATTAGTTGCAGAAAACACAACCGACATTTGACACAGACACAAATCGGCCAGTGATATTGCCCTCAAGGAAGAATTCGTTAGTGAATGATCCAATTGGGGAACAGTTGCGTATCGCTTTCCCATATCTGTTCCAAGTGTATTATGAAAAATCCACGAACTTTTAAACAAGATGGGAAGAAAACAAAAATATCAAGTCACTTCGGACTTGTCGCGTAAAAAATCACCCACCCAATGCTCCATAAGTTAATATTAGCACTAGGTTTACAAAACACTAAAAATTACTATTTTACAATACTTTAGACAAATTTTTAGTCAATTTCTTTTTATAATATATTCGAAAGAATTTTTTTGAATAACTTGAACACAGGTAAATCAATTGTAAAGGTGCAACACGCGTTTTGGTCGGTTCAAAGCGATCAAAATCGCAAATTCGATCTCAATATAAAGAAACTGTATAATAACAAGCGTACATTTACATAATGCAGGCAGAATCGCGAAACAGCCAGCAGATCTTGTAACATGGAACGTAATTCTCTCCCGTAATACTTGTGCTACGTACGTAACGCTATCAGATACAGCGTTTCGATAATTTTTGCGCAGCAACTGGAGCGGTTCTTGATAAATTACTGTGAAATGTACGCGAAAACAAAGTAGGAAGTAATTAATAGTCGTTCCGCGAATTTTTGATGGTTAAGACGCTCGAGAAATGTGAGCGAGAGTAGTGAACTCTGTATTCGGATTGTGTAACGCGACGTACAATTAATTCGGTCATTTCTATTAATTCATTCGTTGTTGGAAACTGCTTCGAACTAAAATGTTTTAAAAGGGGATAAAGATAAGTCTTTATATTTAGTTCACGATCGGGATTACTTCGGCTATCGAAAAGTGGACTTAGAACTCTTTGATTGTTAATCATTCGGTTTCGAGAGTTTGCGAATAATCGTCGGCAACCGGCTAAATTAAAATGCTGCAGTTGCTCATATAATTCAATGAGATTTACCATAATTGCACGATCACTTGCGTTAACGCTAAACTGGGATATTTGTACGTGTAGAGTGTACGATTGTTCGAGCAAATTACCATTGCGAGAGGTAGCAGCGACTTAAATGGAGTCATTGTTTGAATAATATATTGTCTAAACAATTATTTTGCAATTGGCGTGATTCAAAGCTCGGCGCTGTTCAGAGCTATTTCTTCACTGTTATTGCTCGGATAAGCGATAAACTGGACGACGATAATCTTTTTATGAACAACGTTACCATCAAGCATAAACTTGAACTTGGCTTGCGTAGCATGACGGAACGAGTTTCTGCAGTTTTTCGCGTTATAATTAAAGTGTAAAACCGCACGTATGTACGTATTATGCGATCCAACGTTACTAGTTATCGCGTGTGACTTAATGGCGATGGTACAACGACCACAAAACCGTGGATTACGTTGTCTGTTGCTTTCTCTTCTTTAAACCGCGAACATCGCGAACGACCAAATATTTTTGCGGTGCAAACTGTACGCGTTCTGCATCGTAGCGAGCATGATGATAAACTTCGGACAACCGAACAAGGTCCTGTCACATAGTGGGCTCAGTTAGCTATCAATTTCTCATTAATCCAAGGCTCTGCACTTGACCCAGTAGCATCCATCATAAAAACAAGTTCGCCAACGAAAGAACAAAATTGCCGGTGTGACGTTTACTTTCGCACACGTATTTCTTCGCATCCTTAAACGAGCCGGCATTACTCGTTTGAGCTAACTGTTACACAGTAAATTGAATTTCGAAGAAAACTACCGCTTCGTAATTAATTACGCAGTCTAGACGTAGTCGAGGTCCGACAAAAATTTCATAAATTTTTTAAACGACCAGTATGAATCTCCACATGAATACTAACACAGATACTTCTCACGTGAGAATGCAAGGTTAAGCGAATCACGTGAGATTAACTTTTTAACATTAGCGCTACAGGTACCCACGCGAACTTTTTCACTCACGATTTATTATTGGGAAATTGATTTTTTTTCGCTGCATTAAAAACTGCAATGAATAAATACGTTTTTGTCACTTTTACGAAGTTATGCAAAACGGTTTTAGTGCTCTGTAAAACTAGCGTTGAAGAAGTGCATTCTTATTCGAAATGCGTCAAGATACTATCGCAGGTGTACGTACGTCAATTATGCAGTAGAGCATGGTTGAAGTAACCCGTTTTCCAAGGCGTTAACCCCTTGCTTTACGCTTTCTTCCACAACTAGGCTCATCAAAGTTGCTTTAGTCATGATTTGCTACAATATATAGAACGTCTGCGTTTCGTAAAAAACTGCACATCGACGATCAAATATTCGCGTCGGAAACGCCGTTTTTCATCGACTCGGAACGAAACAGTCAAACTGCACTGGAAATCTCCATTAGCACATTCCATTAAACTTTTCGTTCAACGCGTAAGAAATTTTCAAGATAAGAACACGACAATTTATCTGGATACGATATTCTGCATTGTTTTGCACTGTACTTTAAACGCTACACTGTTTTCTCGATCATTACTATCCTTACTGCATTACATATAATTTTTTTTCCACGGAACGACGCGATAAAACAAGTGGTTAACAACCGTTTTTAATTGTTTGCGAAGCCGTAAAACCGCAAGAGGCGATCAATTTACTTACTCTTCGGGCACTTCTCAGTGCCGGTCGAGTGCACCGGCGACAGTGCCACATTAAAGAAGCGGTTCACGACCACCGATGACTTTCTCCTGATGTTGTTAGTCTTTTGGCTGATCGTCATCTCGTCCGTTTCGCTCGAGTCGCTTTGGTTCTGATTCGTGTTGACGGTCGAGTACCGTCGGCCGGTGAATCGGCTCCATATCATCACGAAGTCTTTCATCGTACGACACTTCACTCCCGGATTGCCGGAACCAAAGTCTTTGTCGCCCGCGCGATCGCGATCGATTATTCGCCGCTGGGATTTCACACCGTTATCGGCGCGTTGTTGCGAAAATGTTACGAAACCAATCGCGAAACAGAAAAAAAAACTGGTCGTCGATCGGCGGCGTTGCTGTTTACGGAAAGGACCACGAAGAGCAATCGCGTGCGAAACGATCCGCGATTAAAACCGGCCCGCTGTCTCGTGCGAACCCGAGGCTCGGAGATACACCTGAAAAACGTTCTCTTCCGATTCACACTTCCTTGCGGCGTGTCTATTCTTCTAGTTGGTCCTCACAGTTGGTTTCGATTGGTGGGCCAGAATCGATCCTCGGTGCTGGTACCAGCACCGTTGCTGTGTGTTCTTGTATTTCAGTTCTCGATAGTTCACAGATAACTTTTCCAACTATCTTCTTCCAGGAAGAAGAGTCTGGTGCTATTCGGCAACTGGGCTCTAAGAGACTGCGCAGGTGACAAAACAAGTTCCCCGATTCTCGGTGTCTATGTATACTTTCCTAACGGTGCGTACCGCGTGCGCTTCTGTGCAAAAGTGATGAAAACGCGGGTCGGTGGAAGTTCAAAAATTATGTTAGAGTCATTGCAGAACCCCCACCCGAGTGGCGGCGCGCAGCACGTGGACCGTTCGCCAATCGGTAACCTGGACCGGTTCCCCACCACAGGTGGGAAAGATCACTGGTCCTAGGTGGAAAAGCCGGGGAGCACCGCGCGGCCAGTAACTATTGCACTGCCGCGAGAACGCAACGATCAAAGGTCAACGGATGGTACACGAGTAGGTATATCGGGGGATGCCCGTCGTGTTTACCGATATCCCGATCCCTTCGCACTGTTCTGGTCCTGCCTGATGCGTTTTCACTCGGTCCCGTTCATTTACAATGTGTTTACGGTTAGCAATAACTAGACTGTAGATGTTTATGTAATTTTCAATAATTCTGGGCAAATCTTAACAAAGTGGAATCATGTAAAATCTTATTCCCAGTGGTAGTAGCTTTTGCAGTTCTGAAATAAATAAAAACGTACTGAATTCTGTGGAATTTTACGTTCTACCATTTTTTTTTATTTTCAGAAGCCATAAACATCCGGGGTCTAGTAATAACGAACTCGGTCGCAGGGATACCGCAGATCAAACTTCCGCATACATTTGAGGATTTTGTTGCATTTTATTGAATCGAGATTGAAGTTTCAGAGCAGACTGTGGCGCATTGGATCCTTGTGCCTGTAGCGGTTCTTTTGAAGTAGGCGCCAACCCTAGGTAGAAAAAGTGCTCGAGTGGTAATCTGAAGTAGTATGTGAAAAAAATTGACGCGTGGTATGTAAAAGGTTGGCTACTCCTGTTTTAGAGGAATTTCTTTACTCCTGATAAGTTTGCCTCGCAGACTAATCTCCGACGTTGCGAACGCCTGATGTTCCTTCTGATTGTGATATTTATTATCAAGATTCGTGCGTCATAAAGATTTTCCCACGTAAAACAGCAGTTCCAATAATTTTTTCTAGAAAAAAGTTCATAACGACAGGTTACTGATGATCCACATAACGCGAACGCATAAAATTATTGTTTCTTAGGAGCACGACTATGCGTCATTAATTTTATGTTTTGTACTTTTTTTTAAGTATAGCAGTCGTACCATATCTAATCGTTAAAGTTGAACGCATTTACTGCGATTCCACATTAGTCTTGGATGTTCCATTGATATATACATATTGCAGACAAATTACAAAATATCTCACGTTTCGTGTATGATTTTTGTAAGTACATATTTGCGATTATATTCGAGTCACTGACCGAAGTCAAGGCTTATTCGAATTTACCAAGAAAACAAATGATATCGTTGCTCATTATTGCTAAAAATACGATGTTTGTAGCGGTAATCAATTTCTTCTGAAATATATTTTCAGTCATGAATAACTGGAATATTTTTGTCGCGAAAGGGTACTTGCCTGCAGGGTACGATACACAAAAAGCTGTTTGGTTCATAGTGTGTCATTAGACATAGGCATTATTTCATTTAATTGCATCTTGTAGGAAGGACGGCGTCCTACGTTCAAGGAGTAAAAACTCCAAAAGGAGTACGCCAGGTTGTAAATATATAGCGTGGCCTTAAGGCGAAAACCTTTCTTATGGTATTGTATGTGCAATACTTTAAACACGTTGCCCGAATGCAGACAGGTTTGCTCCCTTCGCTTTTCATTATCTTTACTTGGTTTTATATTTCTTTACTCATTTATTACTTGAAACAATTTGAATTTTGTTAAACAATTGCGATTGATTGCTTTTCACAACTTTCTCATCTGAGTCTGTATCAAATATGTATAAAGCACCTTTTGTAGATTTGTATCAGTTCTGTACGTACTAAAAGGTTTCCCAACTCCATCATTAGATTGCAGATCTTCGTCTTGGTTTATATTCAGTTTCTACCGGAATAAGCCTTCTACTTCGTACAAGAAATTTCCTGTTTCTCTAATTGCTATAAAGTAGCTTTTGAGAACAGGTACAATAGTAATGGTTAACTTCCAGCTTCGCAGAAAAGCGTGTTCAATCATCGTCGATCGCAAGGAAATTTCCTCCTGCAGGTACACAAGGGTGTCGCGTTCACATGGTTTAATTCCACGTTTCCGCCATAGGAATACACACGTCAGAAATCCTCTGTTGAATAATATCGTATCAACCAGCGTATCGTATAATCCAGTCCCGAGTAGTACACACAGAGTATAGCCAAGACATTCATCAACGTGTCAATGCGAATGGGAACGCCTACCCGATTAAATCATAATTTTGTCTTGTCTTTGCCGACTGGTTTGTTTACTTCCTCTGGAATAATCTGGAGAACTCGTCCGATCGTTAAAAAAAAAATCGCTTGCGCTCGTTTCGATATCAACACTTCCGTTGCCTTGCAAAACTTTGTAACTTCTTGCTGCTCCATTGGGAAAAGATGTCTGAAAACGTGCTAATCGACTAATTCAATTGACCCCTACCAACCGGTGGTTCGACATGAAAGGTTCATTTGACAAGTAACTGGAAAGTAAACGTTCGAGCTCGAGCATAAAAAATTGCGAAGCTTACTACACCGTTCAGGCTGCCTCGACGGAGACTAATCACGAACGCAAACAAAACGTCAGGAAAAGAGCAAGCGTACGTAGGGAAGTATGAATAATTTACGTTCAGCAGAACGATTGTTTCGAGTCATTCTCTTGCGGGATCTTTGCGAAACTGGTCGCGATCCGGTTTGGCTTCGTCGACCGGTCTCGCGATAATTTTAATATGCTCGGAACGATAGAATTTCGACTCGCGAAAAGCGTCGCAAGAATTCCGGATGTTTTCTTGAACCAGTCCGGAGTCAAGGATCGTTTCCGCGAGACCCAAGGCCTGCCGATTCAGGAAAGCTGCTACACAATGACCCCACAATGAGGAATGCTAACGCGTTAAAAATGCCATATAAATGCCATGTTCACATGTAGACGTCTCCCTCTTTCGGTTGGTTTATCGTCACGTAGGCTGTTTTTGCTATCTTTTATACGGGTTGTTAAAGGATCCGCGACACGACCATGGTCATTTGATCACCATATTTTTCGACTTTAGTTTAATTGCCGTTTGTTACAAGTGATTTATGTTCATTGACACCATCCGGAGGTAATACGTCCAAACCACGAGATATAACACGTCGGGTCACACAACCAACTCGAAAAAGGACAGTTTCGATGCTCGAGTAGGCAGAGAGCCACAGAAACTGCGGCCTGCTTCAGATGTTAATGCATCTTCGAGCGATAGAATACGAGATATCGTTTTGCTCGGGATTTTAAGTGAATTCTTGTGTTTAGAGAATGACCGGTGAAACTCCATTAATTGGGGTGTTGACCGTAGACTGCGGACTTTTACGCGAGATCATGATTATTAAATTCTTTCCGCATTTAGGAAGCGATGAAGAAACAGTTGTTTTTCATTATTTATTCCAGATGGTACAGATTACAATGTTATTTGTCCGGATTCACGGCGACGACTCGTCGAGACGAGACGAAAGCCTTCCAGAGAAGAGATGCGAAAATTATCTCCCCGTGGCATCGGTTAAAGTGTACGTTGTTACACCGAATATATTTTGCGAATGTATACCGGAGCGTTCAGCGGATCGATCAATGAATATTTATATTCGAGGTATTCTTCCGCTGAACTCATTTTTACATGGGTTTCTTCCATCTCAGAAATGCCTGCATGATTAGCATAATTTCTCGCCATTGCCACTTTAGCTTTTGAGTTCTTCCTGTATTCTGTTTTTTGCTGGTGGACCACCACCTGTGGAGCACATTAGATTTATTGAAACACTAATTTCGGCGTTTGAGAGATTGTTACAACTTCTGTTTCCTCGTATTTATCTGTCGATTTATCGACTCTTTCTAGTTGTCTTTGAATGCACCGCCATCTTCCTCGCCAAGTGATAATGTTCTTTTAATTCAGATCGAATTGTTCATCATGAAAAGGATCTAGGCTAATCGAAACTAATGAATAGATTGCGGATCTTTATGCAAAATAAGAAATGTTTGCATTGATTGTAGGACACAAGAGCCAAATAAAAATTATATTCTTCTTTTAATTATCCTACTAAGTTGGATTTCTCGACTCTTTCTAGTTGTCTTTGAATGCACCGCCATCTTCCTCGCCAAGTGATAACGTTCTTTTAATTTAGATCGAATTGTTCATCATGAAAAGGATCTAGGCTAATCGAAACTAATGAATAGACTGCGGATCTTTATGCAAAATAAAAAGTGTTTGCACTGATTGTAGGACACAGTAGCCAAATAAAAATTGTATTCTTCTTTTAATTATCCTACTAAGTTGGATTTCTCGACTCTTTCTAGTTGTCTTTGAATGCACCGCCATCTTCCTCGCCAAGTGATAACGTTCTTTTAATTTAGATCGAATTGTTCATCATGAAAAGGATCTAGGCTAATCGAAACTAATGAATAGACTGCGGATCTTTATGCAAAATAAAAAGTGTTTGCATTGGTTGTGGGACACAGTAGCCAAATAAAAATTGTATTCTTCTTTTAATTATCCTACTAAGTTGGAACCGATACATTGATGTGCTTATACATTTTTAACATTCCACTGCTGTAAATTACATATACCCATTTTTGTCATAAATGCATAAAATCCGCAGTCTATTAATGATTAACAGATAATTATATTTCTTTTAGCCAGATTTTTAACGATAATCGATCTGGAATGTACTTTGCGACAACAGTGAGTCGGCCACATCTCGAACGCGCATAAATACGAAATTAATTTTGCACTTCCTGTCAGACAGATTTAATTTCATGCAAAATAAGGTGGCATGCTGTGCGAGCCGACAGTATCTTCGATTTCATGTTAATAGGTATTTTTTTCGAACTCTAGTTTCTGTTTTTACACGATATTGTCTCATGCATGTCACTAATTATTATTTTATTCTTATGCGAATATATTAACCCTGTAAAGATCGAAGGCTGGAATAAACGGTTCGCGAACCGAATCATTTATTCTCGATACTTCTTTTGAGGAACAGCGTCGTTGCTAAACTATAAACAATTCTCCGACACTAATTTTCGGAGCAGGCTCGTCTTAGAACCATAAACGCATTTATTGTCGTCGATACATTAGCCTCCAAGAAGAAATGACGCGGAGCAATCGTCGTACGAGATTAAAAATTATATGTTGACCGTGTCATTCTTTGTCGTTTCTTGATTTCCTTGCGCAGAATTCTCAGAAAACCAGCAGTACTGCGTTCCGGATATTTATGCAAACATGCATCAATTAAGTGGGAACTGATCCCATTAGAAGCTTACTAATCACCTTTTTTCACGAAGAAAAACATTGCATTTGTATACATTATTAAGATTTTCATTTTTCAAGTTATTATTCCGATATAAAAGATTCTGAGATAGATTAATTCATTTTTCAGAAGAGACTTGTCAGACACATTTTTAATCTTCTATCATTTCTCTTGATTTCGCAGCACTTTATCAATCTCGACAATAGTAGGATAATTCACATTGTTATTCTGCAACGCTGCGTGAATCTTCTACGGAATTTTATACTCGACAAAGCCAATTTGTTATGTTCGGTCATTCGAGAAAGGGTTCCCCGATCAAGAACAGGAATTGTTTTTGCTATTTCTGTTCGGTGTTGCCGTCTCTGTAATTTTGTTAGTTCTGGCTCGTTTGTTGTTAACCGGGTTTAGTGTAGGCGTCGTCGTCTCGTCAAACCCTCCCCCCGTGACCTTACTCTGTCAGACCCGATGGCCTCTAAAAGATCCTCGAGGACATTGCCCACCGCACTGAGTTTCTCAAGGTTGGTCATGGTGATTTTGCGATCCTAACATTAATTTCAACTTCATTTTACTCTGCCAATTCTAAGATCACAATAAACTTCCTAAGTGAAATTAACCCCTCACCCTGTAATATCGTTTCGGGATTTTTTAATGAAGATTTTCGACAGAACATGCACGTCACGTATTTCTTTGGTTTCATTGAAAGAAACAAATGGTAAATGACAGAACAGTTCTAATCGTTGTGAAAGAAATCGTAGTACAGGAAAAATTCATATCGATCGAAATTTGAAATATAAATTATAATATGATATCGGCGCCAGGTTCGATCAACTTTTGAACAAACAACAAATGTGCAATTTAAATATTTAAACAACTCAACGTTTCGATCCTTATGTGGATCATTATCAAGAGGCTAAATTTTTGCGTCTGAAAAAGAAAAAAGAACGTAAAGAATTTTAATACAAAAAAACCACCGTAAGCAAATTAACACAGCCATAAACCATTAAACGAAAAATTAATATCTGGTGAGAAACAGAAAAAAAAAGATTTAATACATACTTGCTGTCATAGAAAGGACAAAAACTTTTATATCATATTATAATTTATAAATCGTAGTACATTGGGTTAATAGACATTTCTTTTCAATATAAAATAAGAGTCTTCTCGTGAAATGAAGATAAAATAAATTGTATTCGGAGTACAATACTCTATTAACTCTACGATTACGTTAACTCTACGATTATTAACTCAACGTTTCGATCCTTATGTGGATCATTATCAAGAGGCTAAATTTTTGCGTCTGAAAAAGAAAAAAGAACGTAAAGAATTTTAATACAAAAAAACCACCGTAAGCAAATTAACACAGCCATAAACCATTAAACGAAAAATTAATATCTGGTGAGAAACAGAAAAAAAAAAGATTTAATACATACTTGCTGTGATAGAAAGGACAAAAACTTTTATATCATATTATAATTTATAAATCGTAGTACATTGGGTTAATAGACAATTTTTTTTAATATAAAATAAGAGTCTTCTCGTGAAATGAAGATAAAATAAATTGTATTCGGAGTACAATACTCTATTAACTCTACGATTTTGTTTAACGATCTTCAATTAATCTCTATTCTGCACAGCATCCCGGTACGGCGATCTTACTCCGCCATGATAATTACAACAAAGGTTGCCGGCTAAGGACCTGCATTCTAGCGCATCCACGATAACGGTTCTGTCTTTAAACCGCTTTACTAGAGTAATCGTTCTTAACGAGAAGGTGATTAAATGTGGCAGAAGTTAACCTGGCGGGGCAACGGCCTGGGTTTTGATCTAGACGAAGTGGATCGGGTTTTGTGAAACGATCGATCGTGTGAAATGTTGATTTCCTTGCGTGTACTTAAGTGGATCGTCTCTCGTTCGAACAGAAACGTATAAATTTTCGAACTGAAACAGTATCGAATAATGAATAGATTGCTCCTTCCTTCGAAAATAAATGATTGTCCCAAGCGAACAGGCGCGGTTGTCCAAGAAAACAAACTGTTTACGCCAGATTGAATCTCGTAACTCGTCACTCGCTATTATTAAACATTTTCTTAGCTTTAATCGGACACGGTTTTTTCAATTTTTCTCTTTGGATGCAAGTCGATCAGGAGAAGATTGATAAAGCTTCTCGAAAGTTGATACAGGTTGAATTTAAACATATTCTGGTTACAACGAGGATAACAATTTCGAGCACGAGTAATTTATGTATATCTTGCGTCGAATCATTTTTGTTGAGATTATTATTCGATAGACGATCATCCATCGCATAAATGAAATTGTGCTTGTTTCAGAATTGATCATGAGAAAGTCACGCTTTCCCAGCGGGTGATTTTTATAATAATCCGAGAACACCGATTTCAAAGGTCGTCGATAAAATGCTACAATTAATTCGCACAGGCGTCCGGATTAATAAATATTTCACATGCCCGACATTTATCGCGAAACATGCAAATTGAAGAGTCTTGCGCAGGATCAAAAAATAACGGGCGACGTTCGCGATTAAAGAGATCTGCGCAGTAATTTTTGATTATATAATTGTAACGACGATAATAAAAGTTGGAATGTGTCTCGTTCGAAAATTCTCGCAGGCTGCACCACGTATTGTGTTCTTATAGATATGCACGAATTTTGGATACATTTTGTGGTCAACGAGCGTTGCTCGTACGTAAAATTCCACGATCTCACACAGATATCGAGACGTATCATAAATTAATTAGTAACGTCTCATCCAGAGGCTTCCATAGTGGAATTTCCAGTTGCCCTGAATGAATCTGTAAACCGGAAATACGCGACACAAATCACGGGAATCAAATTCTGATTAAACACGCCTCGTCATACGATTTCCTACATACTTACAATTCTGATATTATCTCAATGATTGAAAGGGGTACAAATTAAAGAATACAAACAGAGACGGACATTACAGGTCTACGTCACAGTACTCGATTTAGCTTAATAATCCAGAAGAACCGAGGATGTGGCCTCCGTGACGTTTTTTTTCTAAATCGTCAAGGATGATGCGCCACGTCTCGACACTTCCTGATACCGAAACGTTCCCTTCACCTAATGATCTGTTCTCTTTTCCAGAATTTTGAATACTCGAAACGTGAAAGTATAATTTTACTTGCGAACACGATGTGCGAGACCGACGTAGGAATTTCTGCATTGGAATATGTTTTAATTCGGTTCTGACACCCTGACCTCGTTCTGGGCGTTTCTATTTCTATCCGAAACCGAGAAAGTCTAAGTCCAAAAATTGATTCGATTCGAGATGGTTCGAAGAAAGTGGATAGCTGCATATTTCTCTGATTGTTACGACAGATTGCGCAACTTATTGTACACGCCAATTGCGATAATCTGCTGAGGAAAAGTATAAGGTTGGCTGTAGTTTAATACGCATAATTAAATTTAACTGAATATTTCACACAATTCAGAGTAGTGTATACCAACAAGGGACATCACTCAAGTGTAATACGGCGATTTTTATTTTTGTTCAGCTGTTGTAACAAGATATAAATTCACAATTTGCATTAGATTGTAATTTATATTATAATTTAGTCTTGGAAGTCAAAAACGTAAGCAAGTCGATAAGCAAATTTCTTCTACATTAAACGACAAGAATTACCATTTTACTCGAACTCATAAATCCTTACGGACAGGAGAAAAAAAATGTTCAAAGATTCAACAAATCCCGCGAGCAAATCATTTTGAAAAGTGTACACGGAAATCTGGCGTCGAACCATGCGTGATATTTAATGATTTGGAAATCGTCGTGATTTATGTTTCGAGAAATAGTCAACAAGTTTAATAAATTAAATTTAATAAATACTAAATTAAATTTGTTGACTATCATTCAATCTTTTGCTTCCTTGAACGGAAGACTACCGAAATCGTTATCACGGGAATTTGATAACGGAGTGTCTGATATATAGTTCACTCTTTGCCTAGGTTCTCATTGAAAATAGGACGGGTCTAGGTCAATTGTGTAACTCTACTTTTTCACGATATTTTACATCAGTTCGTAGAATGCGATCTGAAGCAACACATGTTTATATTTACGTTTTAATTCCTTATGTAACACCATGTATAATATAATAATACATATCTTTCTTTGTGCGAATACAGAGCATTATCAAAATTATGTTCTGTGCGGTCGATTTGAGATTGTTTAGTGGTATTAGCAACCTGATTGGTTCGAAGCTCTGAGAATAACATATTTGTAATAAAATGTTCTACATACATATCTACTCAGAAATTTGTATAAAAATCTGTCATGCATTATACGAGTTGCTTTAAAAATAAATTAAAGGTGAAAGATAGCAAGTCATACATTTTTTAAAGAAACTGTCATTCGTAGATCCACAAAATCTGCAGTCTATCACTAAATTTGATATCGTAATACATTTAAATGCGTTCCAACTAATCTCACTTACTTAGAGATTATTTCCATGGTATGTAATATGTGCACGTGTTATTTCATAACTTCTTATCACTTTAAAATAATTAGCTTTTCTGTCCACAAACAATCATGCTTTCCTTCTATGTTTGAGAGTTTTAGGCTTGCAAGACATTTTGAATGTCTAGCATATTCAAAGATTTTGAATCCGCACTGACAATGGGTCGAGATTGGAATGTAGTAATTGCGAACGATTGCTAACGGGCAGTGGAAGTAATTTATACATGCACTAATTAAATTCTTGGATTGCGTTCATAATCGATTTGGCACGGTTCGCGTAGAGTCGATGAATTCAAAATGCGTTGGTCGCGAGCACGATGCGCCCTAGTCGCGAGGTTGTTAATTTCCCATTGTAATAATCGCTGCCAGTGAACTCGATTCACCCAAAGACATATGGAGATAGACTGCGAAGCCCTCAGTCTATTTTTTTGTGTTTTTTTTTTCTACATTGCCAGCCGAGATGGACTTTAGATTCCTCCACAACGGTCTATCACGTGTCTCGGAAATACCAACAATATCGGAGACGGAAATATTTTTTGTTTTTCATAAAATAAATTTTATCATTCAGCCACTTCCTATTGTGGGATGACCAAAACTTCCGCTCTTGTAGGCAATTTTGAAAGTACAACTAATGAATACAAATGCCCCTACGGAAAGGATGAAAAATACTCTGCGATTGCATAAAATTTCAGTGCACTTTGCATTCCATTGTTTTCCTGAACATCTGGGATCATATATAGATCTTATCTCCCGTGTAAAATCAAAATTATTACAAACATCCGCAGTCCACCCGTGAGTCACTGCTGCGAAAAACAGAGTGGCCGTACGCAAAAATCTTCCACTGGAGTAGCTATTATTATTTTTGCAGACAAGGAACAGGATGCAGATGAGCAGTTTTATAAATCCTTTAAGTTGTTTTTCAGCTCTACCCACGTCCCCTTTCTGCATCTCCACTGATCTTACGGTAATCCAAACCCTTTCCCTTCTTTTCTCTTGTTTTATCCCGAGATGTGAACGGTGCCCGCGATTTTTGCGGGAGCACGATCGCAAAATGTCACCGGCTACGGACATATGTGCGTGTAAACGTCGGGTCGGTCGCGATATGCAAATCAAGGTGGTCGCAGAGACCAATCGCAGTTTCCTGTTACGTCGTGCACTTGGAAAAGTAAAAGTTCCTAGCCATTAGTAACGATGGGACTTGGTGTCTTTCCATCGAAGACCTGTTTCTCTTCATCGTTCCCGGTTTCTTCTGTGCTTCGCGTTCGCTCGGTTCTACGAAGACGCGCGGGATACGCCCAACGACGCCATGCATTCTAAAAAATGATACGGACTCTCGTTTAATGCTTGCCTGCCGTGGGAACATTAATAACAACTTCCCTCCTACTGAATATTATATATATTTATCCGAGTCATTAACGAAGAATATTAAGACGCTCGCAATCTCGGATGCAATTCGCGTGGCTAAAATTAAAAGTTGGCTTGTCAATGTAATTTGAATATACTTCTTCGCGCATGTTGGTGACCTATGACTGATTAACACGGTCGAAATAAATACCGATACGAGAAATCGGTTCTGCGTTCTCGTCTGTTATCTTGTATTTTATGTTTGTTATTGATACGTATTTTATATCTTTCATTGTACGTCTTTTATTTTAAGTCTCGGATTGGTGAGATGTGGGATCACGTTTTATGTCTCGTGCGCGCGTGGTGACTCGTAACTCCTGAATCAATGGAGGCAATGAACTCGTTAATTGCATTGGTATTCTCTATTTCTCCTAATTAAATAACACAACGCGAATAATAATGCTGTCTAAACTCGGAGCGCTCCCCTCCTTTCATACCGAAGGGGAGCTTCGTTGAATCAAAATAGTGCAGCCTTTTGTTTTTCTAAAGAGTTAATGAACCTTCCGCATAATCGCCTAAGTGATAAATAGAATGTTATTGTTGTATATATAGGCGAGAAATAGCAATTAAAATAATCACGCAGTAGGGGTTTGTTTTAGTAAAGAGTTAATGAACTTCTAACGGAAATATGAGAGAGATTCATAGGATGTAACTTTTGTAGGTGTTATCAGAAAATGGTTAACAAAACACTTTGACATTTGAATAACAATTGGAGCTAGTTCAACAAGTAGATCGATGGATTTAGACAAGGTTCGTCCACTGAAAATCTGTTGTTACGAGCCGAGGTTTGGCAGCGTGCGGAAACCGAGGATAGTTTGTGGTAATATTTTAGAGGCTTTGATATAGGTAGGAATTGTACACGCCGGACTAGCCAGTGTATCTTTCACCACTGGGGTATCCTTATGTGTGGAACACAGGAAGGACTTGCAGGTGTATCTTTCACCACCTGGGTCTCCTTTTAAAGGGTACACTCCGGACTAGCCAGTGTATCTTTCACCACCGGGATATCCGTATGTGTGGAATTTTGGGTACAGTGGAATTACTCCGGACTAGCCAGTGTATCTTTCAACACCGGGATATCCGTATGTGTCACTGTCGGTTAGGATAGGGTCGTGGTTCCGCCGGTTCGTAACTTATTTGAAATAATTAGAATACACCTTGAGCGGCAAAGGTGTATTGTTGCAGGATGCTAACGACTGGGGATCGAATAGGAAAGGTAATAATTAAACTTGACTCTAGGTTTAAGTTTAACACACGATAATATAATCTTGAATCGAAAGGAATACAAATGTTTAAAGTGTAAATTGTCGCGGTGTCGCGGACTAACCTCTCTGTTTACGCAACGAGGGATGCGGGGGCTATCTACTACAGAATCCCGTTTTTGGATTCGTACCGGAAGAGATTTAACAGTTTTGCTCGAAAGAGAACTAATACCCGATCTTGCTCGACAGTAATCGCGACGTGACTCGACGCGTACAGTATAAAACTCTTGAGATGAAAGCCCGAATATGAAGGGATTCCGTGCCCTTATATAGTCCCCAATATCGGCCTAGACAAGAGTGGGGACTATTGATAAAACAGGGTTCCCAGAAACGATGCAGATTGATGTATCGTCTCTAAGTGCCCCAAAATCCTAATGAGTGCCCTAATCTGAATGATTGCCCTGTTCTGAATAGACTCTTTATTTCGATGTGCAGCTCCAGAAGGGCCAAAGGTTAGCAACGGTCGCTGCCGCATACGTAACACTGTAAAAAGAATTGTTGAATAGCTGTCTAACTAGAATCATCAAAATCCTCCACTTTCCAGGTGTCAAGAATGCAAACGTTCGTCGCTTCCCGAGGTATGTACTATTTTTTCTAGCGGTACAACAGGTGAGATTATCATTGAATTTAATACACACCGATTTATTCACCATGTGCGCGAGCAGTTACACAATAAAAACTTTGTTTTCATCCTAGACAAACTGGTGCACTCTGCGATCAATCAAAAAAAGGGGTCGGTTAGGAAAAACTGGGAACAAGACGCGCACGGTACACTTTGTAGGCTAAACAAGCGTCACGCTAATGTCCCAGCTCGTTAGAGAACCATTACAAGAATTATAGTTGACGTGTATGTAGTATATTGCGTAGAAGACACTCGCGTAATGCATGCATCCGTAATATCATCCGCGATTCTGTTAAACTGCCTCTACTAGTTCGTTGCATTCGGTGACGGCCGTGTAGAGTGATACCGATTGCTAATTGTAAATGGTTACGTAACAGCTTTTGTAAAATAGTTACAGCTCGATAAAAAGTCGATCGATAGCTAGAGTAACGCAATAGTCATCCGGCGTACCTTTGAACTGTCATCAGTCAGTTTTTGTTACAAGTAGAAACATCGAGATATGGTCAGACATGTTAATCACACACCTATCGTTCGAGCGCCGATTTTCTCGAAAACAATGCCGTGTACTAATGCATTCTGTTCTGTTTAGATTATCTACATATCGATTACGGTACGTAGAACAATCGACCCTTAAACGAGAAGTATCAAATTTGTTACAATTCAGACAAAGCGATTACAGTAATTGACCTGGAAAAGTGCGGTCGACTTTAATATACGAAGTGACACTGTCGAATGAGATTTATCGGCTAATAAATTTGTTTCGGTCAGTCCCAGAACAACTACACGCTTGTTTGATTATGTGAACGCGTTGTTGTGGCTAATGATGTGTAAAAGAAAGCCAGATAACGTCTTCGTGCTAGAAGTTGCTGTGCCGTTTGTAAAGTTTATCGCGACTTCTAAACCTTGACAAGTAACTTATTCAATAACGACTGTTGACCGATAGTTGGCCGAAGTTCACGGCTCGCGAAATGCGCTAAAACGATTTCACATTGATGTTCGTAGAAGGAGAAATAATCGAGATTAGACTACTCATTCATCGGTGGTTCGGAACGTTTCAAAATGTCTGCGGCAGTGAGCGAAGAGATTTCTTTATTTAAATATATTTTGACGCGTTTCGCGTTCACAGTAGAAACAAATGTAAGAATACTTTTTGCCGAAGGCTGCTTGTACAATGTAATTAATGAGGTACTATTTATTACGTTCTTATTAACGACTAATTGACTCCCGAGCTCGTATTTAGCTGCGAGTTCACGTTACCTACAATTATTTTAATTGCTAACGATCTTCTCGAATTTATGCGCGTTCTTGATAAACATTGCTAACAGACACTGTTTTGTCAAGTCGTAATTAACTATTCTTTTTTAAATGATTCGTTTAATTAGTGTTGGAGACGGTCTAATTGATTTGTAGATTTAGTATGAATAGGTTAACATAATAACGAAAACGAGACATAATATATAGTATTGAAGTAGATTTGTTTACTGCTGCTGCGGTCGAGGAGACATCGAACGCGGATATTTGAAATGGATTACTCAACTGTAACTTCGTAGCAAATAAATTAGAAAAATATCCATTAATTCATCGGCAAAATATTCTGTTCGATATTCAACGTTGCATACATTCGTAATATGGTCGGTGAATTGTAAATCGTAACGATTAGCTCGACATCGGTAGGCGAGTTTCATCCACAGCGACGCGGAAAAAAGGTCTTCGATCATTTGTTATAATTTGCGTAATTAAGGATTTCCGGTGATTTCCCGAGACGGACATGATCCATATTATTCCCCGGTATCTCGTCGGCAAACATGGCTGCGCGAACGACGTGACATATGTCGAGGTATGTCGAGGTTGCAACCGTGAATATTCGCCGGAAGGATTGCAATTTCGTTTTTTCGGGGACGAATACGTACGTTGCGAAATAAGTCGTTTGCAGACGCAATACAAAACATTCGGTTACTAGCCGGTTACCGGTCTGGAAATTACTTAACGACGTGCCACAGGTGAATTGCTCGCCATAAGAAGCCCGCTCACATCGCGCACAATACGACTGCCCTTTCTGGATAAATTAGATATTTTAATATAAGACGAGATCTTCAAATTAATTTTCCATAAATTGTCTTAAATTTCATAATTGCATCTTATAGAATTACGAACATTTCTTACATTGTATAAAATAGTGTTAATCGTTAACGATATTAATCCCGGCTATGAATAAAATTAGTAACACTTGTCCGAAAAGCACACGTGCACGTAACAACGAATGCGTGTTGATTACTCCGAAATCATTTGTCCATTCAGACGTGTTCAAGGAAATAATGAATAGCGCGGGAAAACGGAGTTGTTACCGCGAGTAACTATGTCGGCGCAATTATGTCGTCGGGTCCCTCGTTTGAAACTAAGCGACAGGAAAATAACATTAAAGCATCCAGGAAAAGAAATCTTCTTCTGTTTCTGCGGAAGTAGAGCGCGTCTCACCGTGAAACGTTTTATAATTGTCCATTGGACAATGTGTATCAATCTTTCGCTATTAGAAAGAAATGAAAGTTACGGGTGTACATTTTTATAAACGGTTCGAAGCAAAAGGAAATGTGAGTAGATATAACACGATACAGTAGTAAATTAAAAAAAATATCAACCACCTGTTTTTACCGACATTTCCAATAACAGTAATTTCATAAAATCAAATTACGGAGCTATTGATGCAGATAATTATGATCATCGCGGTCCAAACATCCACACGGCTTTGCATATGCAAATTTTATTTTGAAAAATGATAAATGACCGTCGCGATTGTCAACGCCGTATTTTCATAATTCCTAATCATTTCTAGACGCATTAGTTCCATTCATGAATTTTAATGGGACTAAAGTTGACGCACGTAGCATAAATCGATTGCGACTTTACGCGATCTCACGTCGTTTAATCGACGTGGCACAGCCATCAATACCAATTTACGTGTCTGCACTTCGCTTCGGAGAAAAATCGGTTACTTACTAATCAATTTCGGTATTTTCGCGTGGTACAACATCTTCGACTTCCGGTGTCTTCGAGTGGAAGATAAATATCGATCACGGTCGCACAATGCCGAGCGAAGAATTCGAAATGATCTGAAACGATTTGGAAACGTAGCTCTGCGACGGTTTCGATGCAGATTCGGACGTCTCTGTCGACGACCGTCCGTGCACTGAACGCGGCGTATTCGTCGTAATTCATCGTAAATCTGTTTCCTTTCGTATTTTTTTCCTTTTTTTCGAGCGGGTCTGAAATCACCGGGGTGATAACCAGTTGCCACTAGGAACAGATAAGCAAGTTGGGGATTGTTCGTCTAAAGACTGTCGTCGGCTATCTATCAGTTGACGTACGACGCACGCGGAGATACAGCTCGGCTCTTTGACTACCACTAACATACACGATCAATGATTAAAATGATTTTTTTTGTGTACCGTGTGTTGGGAATTGGGAAATCATTATGTATTTTTAAAAAATTGTTATCGAAATCGTGGAGACAATTTACGTTGAATTTCAAGCAATGCATTCTTGTAATGTTTATAAGAAACCGAAAACAGATAATTTTTAGTGTCTTTCATCTCTAGAGTTAAGAAACGTTTCAATCGTTTCGTAAAAGAATACGAAAGCGACAAATATTTCTTTTCCTGCGGAAGTTCTTTGCTATTTTCATGTTTTATATACATTAGTATCGAACATTGAAAGTAAATATTAATTCATACACTTAACGCATTTCTTCGTGTCTGTTAAAAAATGATTCACCATGGGTTTTGTTTACACCTGAGTATCTTATCACTCCGATAATGTGTACATTTTCACATTTCCTAGAGCAGTATAAAATAATCAGATACGGACATTATCGAGAAATATATCAAGATCCTATAATAGAAGTAACAGTCGAATGTCCCATAAATATGTAATAATTCAGAATAGACACGATTTCTAATCAATTTATGCGCCAACCATAACTCATATCCACGGAATACAAATGTCTTCCAGAAAAGCAAGCAATAAATCCTTGGGAACAAACCGGCGATTATTTTTTTATCAATCCTGTATACCATCCTTCATGCTTGGGACCGAGAAATTCTAGATTTCCATGATTTGTATTTAAAAGTAAAGTAACACGCCATAACTGTCTTGGACTTGAAGATATCAAGGTCACCTTGACCTACAATGGAATGCGGCTCTTTTTTCAGTATACTGTTTCACGTGTTGTAAAGACGATGTTGACGACTTGGCGTGTCGTGACTCTGCGTTTCCATAAATATTGACAGCGAAGGTCCCTAACCAAGTCACTCGGAGGTCATTGTACCGAATTAGAACAGAAAATGTTCAGTTTGTAAGTCAACAAAGGGTGTCAGATTACGTGAAGAAGTGACTGTCCGCAATATTTTGGAACACATTTCTCTATCGAGTTTAGACAGTTATTTTTAGAATTGGGGAAGATACGATTTATCTATCGAATTGTATTTTTTCCATGGCTGTGCGTGCAATTATCGGCAGTGTTCATTTTTTAATTCAGTTGTGGTTATCGCGAGACGAAGGTGAAGCAAATTTGTTACTGGTGGTACTTTTCGCTTTTCGGGCACAAACATTTGGCGGGTATCTCGCCAGAAGAAAATAAGTATCAAAAGCAAATATGCCCGTTGCGATATAAGCTGTTTTCGAAGATGTAATTAGGGGGACGTAACAAATGAGCGAATATAAAAGGCGGTTAATACCATTCGATTAGAAAGTTTCCACTGTTAGATAGCATTACTATGTAAATTGAATGAAATTTACGACTGGTAGGAGGGCAGAGATGTTATCGATGGATCTATGTAGCTTGGATGCTCGTTGCTGGATCAACAAGGGGCACAAACCTTCAGGTTTCGGTCTCATCTTACGATTACCGGTCTTGCCACAACCCCATCGACGAACGTCAACGACCTAGCAAATTGAAGGTCATTAGGGCATTCTTGTTCAACGGGTTGGCTTCTTTTTCGTAGAACAGGTATGGTGAAGGCAATCTCGAAATTCCTCGCAAGCCCCATGTCAAAGATAACCGCCATCGAAAGATATTTATACAATTCTTCCGACGACGCTTCTTTTTCTCAGGTGAGGGTTGTCTAATGATATACTGATTATTACGTCGTGATCAGCACTCGAATTTTTCGAAAGGTCTTTAAAAAGTCAGTTCAGTGAACTCTCCGTGTAATTCTGGTGCAAGGACACATCTGCTGGCAGCTAATTTCAAGACAGGATCAGAAGGCAGTGCAATTATACGGGGAACAAGTGTGGTTACTGCACTGATGATTGCGTTGAGAATCTTCCGCAGTGATGTTGGTCCATCCACGCGCTTGGACGTCCGGTAGTCGGCAGCGAATGTTCACGTGATCATTTTGCAAAGGTTGAATTAGGAACACGTCGAGGAACAATTTAAATAATCTGTGTGGTGAAGTAATTCGTAAAATATGGACACCATTAGCGATCATAAATTATTCGTTTTGCTATAAATAGCTTGCGAATGTCCATGCAAACTCTAAGCTACGTGGATCGTTTTCTGCTGAAATAATTGATTGCGTAGAAAGAATTAGATTACAATTAACAATTAAATATTAAACACTAAATATCTATGTAGTTAAAAGATTTTCTACGATAAAAATAAAATAAAGATACCTTGTCTACCTACCTACCTTGTCTAAATTTAGGTGCTACCAACCCCGGATAAAATTTACCTTTACCCTTCTTAAAAATAAAAAGCAAGAAGTACTGCCGCGCAGTGCTCAGATTACGTCAATTACGTATTATATTACAATGCAACCAAGTGAGATTAATTATCCTGCCGCAATAAACCGCAAAATTCTCCGAAACATCTTATTTATTTCTATTTTGTGGGACTGCATCGACTGGTTTGCGGCTAGTTACATGCCGTCGGCTTTACTAGCTAATGCTTTAACATTATTATCTTGCGGCACAAGGTACAAGTTATCCGGCATCTTTGTCGCAATTTCTGACTGCATTATCCGAGTAAAGAGGAAAAACGGCCGTGCCGAACCGTGTTTTTAAGTATTTGCCGGTGCGCTTCTAGCTGTAGCTGTTCATTAGCGATTGTCAACATTCTTAGGACGTGAAAGGGTCCCACGTTGTCAATCCGGTTGCTCGACCGGTGCCATACCCTTTCGGGTGTTAATCGCATGGCTCTGTTTGGTCTCTCTCCTCGTGGAGCCAACACTGACACCTTTTCCATTCTATAAAACAGAACTGACCATTTAAGTGTAATAATATTGAATCATCTGTGGAATCTGGTCAGCGGGTGCGTCATAGTTTTAAAGTCTACGCGTCAAAAATAGATAAATCATGCAAGTACATAATGTTAATGGATAGCAAATACAGGATGCCATTCAGTGGCCACGATCACTGTCAGAGCTGGCGTATTGTTAGGTGGCCACGCCTAGTTAAAAATATTTAAAAAAACGCGATTTTTAGGAATTCCGTTTGAAAAATTAATGTTCTTATACAACGCGAAATTCCATGCAATTCAACGATACTATAATGCAAAGAATCTGCTGCTTATGATTTGCGATGACAAAAACAGAACAGTTTAGGATAGTATTTTGTGGTATTGCGTTGTTTTTCTATGGACGATTAAAATTAAATTGTACCCTAGTGTGGCGAGGATCGATTACAGAGTTGCTCCTGGGTTCTTCGGTATTTTTCCCGTCACATTCGTCCAGTTTTTCTCCCATCTAATCGGCCGCCTTTTTGCTACCTGTTGTTGGATATTTCCTACAATTCTCGTTTCTATTTCTTCTCCACTCGGCACGCATAAAAGCGAACAATTTTTTTTTACTAGTCGATTAATATTACAGATTTCTGTTGTTTTTTTCTTGGACTAATCGGCTACGATCGACTTCTCTTCAGCATTTGCATCTTCGTGTTCACGTTGATGTTGCTTTATCTTCTTTTTGTCCTCAGCTGTTAACTTGATGCCTGTTGCATAGAACATATGAATGAACCGGTTGGGTGCCGTTAAAATAATTTTTTATTCTGTTAGAATTTCATTCCTCCGTGAAGACACGTGGGAATTGGAAAATAACAGCGCTATTCTAAGCGTTCGATAATATTTCTAAGAATTCCTGTTTTCCACTCAAAGGAGTCTTAAGAGATCATATTGAACACGCTCGAACTATAAGTATTAACAAACATACAGAACATAAAATATCAAATCGCATTGCTTCTTATTCTATTTTCCCCAGTTAGAAATATTTCCAATATTGACCACTATTGGTAATGACAATATTCATAAAAAGTTCAAGATTCGAATCGATCTCCTAAGACAATTTTAACGAAATCCTCAGGAAAAGAAAATTGTTTCATCGGATAAGGGAACGAGATTGGTTTCAACGAAGTGCAGAATCACCGATTTGTATGCAAGTGTAACGATACTTACCCGCGAGACATATTTGGCTATGGAAAGAGCAAATACTCTTGCATTCGTCTTCCTCCGAGTCTTCGTCGACCTCCACTTTCTTCCTGTTCGATTTACTCTTTTTCGCCGTCAATCTACTCCTGCTGCTCGCGCTCCTTTTGCTTAAGGTTGTAATCGTTTCTTTTGATTTCGCATCGTCGTCGTCGTGTTGTTTCGATTTGCCAACTTCTGCCGTTTTCTTTGTCTTCTTCTTTCTTCTCTTACGCTTTCGTGGACATTTTTTCAGTTGTTGCATCATGAGACACTCTTTACAAGCGTTAACAAATGACGTTTTACTTATCATGTATTAGCGCATAAGTTACTGTCATTATTCGAGGAAAGATGAAAATTATATGTATCTTACAATTAGTATATGATATTGTGTAATACTATTTACAATCTGAAACAACATTGACTGTATTTGGAATGCATTTGTACCGAACGTCTGGAGAAAAAATGCACATTTTGTAAACGTGTATAACAATGACGGCAATACATTCAGTTTATCGATGGTTAAGTGAAAGTGTAAAAATAAGGAAGCATATATGTATATATTGAAATAGTTTTGCGATCGAAAAGAATTGATAATAGATAGATGGTTTCGGCGCACAGGTTCGATCAATTATAAACTAAAATTCCATGTTTTATAACAAATTTGCAAGTTGAAATCTCGACGTTTCGATCCTGATGAGGATCATTTTCAAGAGATTTTTGCGTCTGAAACAAAGTGTAACATTGCAAAAATAACTGTATTTTCAAAAAGAAAAGGAAAAAACAAAGTTTTGAACTCGAAAAATGAACTTATTTTTCTTACATGTTATATAGGAAGGAAATTTATCCTTTATGAGTAATGTGTTACTTCCTTTTAAAATACAGTTATTTTTGCAATGTTACACTTTGTTTCAGACGCAAAAATCTCTTGAAAATGATCCTCATCAGGATCGAAACGTCGAGATTTCAACTTGCAAATTTATTATAAAACATGGAATTTTAGTTTATAATTGATCGAACCTGTGCGCCGAAACCATCTATCTAGTATATATGTATACCACAAATACATACTGCATTCATCAATAAAGTAACGTGTATAGACTCTACAACATTTAACGTAATAAAAATCCTAATGAAGGTCTACGATCTTCTAATTAAAGGAGAATCTATATTTCAGTTTCATTTAGCTTTCCATGAAACGATCGAAGAATAAAATTCCTAAAAAATTAAAAGAGAGAGAAGAAAAGAGACAGAGTAATTTCTTTTTGGGATTTACTTGCGCTATTCATCATTGCTGTGTCGAGTTCCGCCATACTGGTTTTCAGGCAGAGCGTGTGCCGTGGGTTGAGAAGCAATTCCCTTGCCTCCATCGAAGGTTTAATTTTCTTCAGCGCGAGTTCAGTTAATGAAATATGTTTCACCACGTACAGCGCCTTTTTGTTTGGTCTTTTTCTTCTAACCTTTACTTTCTTGCATTTCCGGTGGCTGACCTTCGTCGGTTCAGGCTCATTATCTTCGTCGAAACAGTCGAGTACATTTTTCGGCTTCGATTTCTTTTTCTTCTCTTTCTTATCATTCTGTTTCGATAGTTTTGCCCTCTCTAGTTTCCATTGCTTGTACCTCCGGCATTCTGGACGATGTATCATCTTCTTTTACGAAATATGCGAGAATACTTCAAACAATCTAATTTTTTTCGATGGGACTATGGACAGAAAAGTTTTCCAGTTCTATTGGCGGCCATGGTGACTTTTTGAATCGTTCGGCGAGTTTTCTAGGTGAAATGCATGTTGACGTTTAAGATGTTTCGGCTGCGGTTAAAAGCAACATCTTGTTGCTCGAATCTCGACACGGGAATACTCATTTTTATCTTTTGTTTCTTGTGCAGAAATTCTATACATACTTCACACTGTATTTTATGTCATTCTCGAAAAGCACATTTCTCGAAATTGTAAGTTACAGTCTTGGAAAAAAATCTATATGAAAATGTGAAATACCAGTTCCCTTCTAACTCGAAGAAATGAATGGAACACGCAATGCCAACGCAGATAAAGGAAATATTAAGAAAAGTTTGAAATGAAGTTCACAGTGGGAATCTTGGTTATACATTCCACTGGATATTTATTAAAATGTGAGAAATTGAATGTTTCTCCATCCAGTTCCTTCGAGATCATAAAATAAAATACGCAAGATGGAGAGAGCAAAATCACCGATGGAAGGAGACCGTGACAAGAAAAGCGAACTCAAGCACAAGTTGACGCAACTGGCAGAATGCGAAGAAGTGGTCTCCGACGAAGTTGTGGATGCTATCGGTCGAGTGAACGAGACCGTTCGAGCTGCCGACGAAAATGCACCAAGCAGCGATGAGCTCGACGAGGATCTTGAGGAGCAGTACAAAGACTTGAATTTCTTCCTCGATCTACCGGACGATACTTATTCTCTCACCGAGATCAGGCCGGAACTGCCGACCTGCGTACGCTATGGCGTTCGAGCGGGATTGACTCATATCAACATGCCCAAATTCTCCCCTCTGTCAAGAGGTCATCAGGTGACTGACTCGTCAAAATAATGTTATTCGAAGCTGTCAATTTTAATTTTCATATTTACTTACTTTTTATATTCACACTGTACTTTCATCGCGTTGTTATTTAATTGTAGATTTTATTTAAGTATTTACATAAAAACTCTAGACTTACCAATCCCTACAGCGTTGTCTTCTCTATCACGCAACTGTCTAACTTTACTCAAAGCTGTCAATTTTAAATTTTCATATTTACTTGCTTTTTATATTCACACTGTACTTTCATCGCGTTGTTATCGGATTGTAGAGTTTATTTAAGTATTTACGTCAAGAATCTAGATTTACCAATCTGTACAGCGTCGTCTTCTCTATCACGCAACTGTCTAACTTTACTCAAAGCTGTCAATTTTAAATTGTCATATTCACTTACTTTTTATATTCACACTGTACTTTCATCGCGTTGTTATTGGATTATAGATTTTATTTAAGTATTTACATAAAAACTCTAGATTTACCAATCTCTACAGCGTAGTCTTCTCTACCAAGCAACTATCTAATTTTACTCAAAGCTGTCAATTTTAAATTTCCATATTCACTTACTTTTTATATTCACACTGTACTTTCATCGCGTTGTTATTTAATTGTAGATTTTATTTAAGTATTTACATAAAAACTCTAGACTTACCAATCTCTACAGCGTCGTCTTCTCTATCACGCAACTGTCTAACGTTACTCAAAGCTGTCAATTTTAAATTTTCATATTCACTTACTTTTTATATTCACACTGTACTTTCATCGCGTTGTTATTTAATTGTAGATTTTATTTAAGTATTTACATAAAACTCTAGACTTACCAATCTCTACAGCGTCGTCTTCTCTATCACGCAACTGTCTAACTTTACTCAAAGCTGTCAATTTTAAATTTTCATATTCACTTACTTTTTGTGTTCACACTGTACTTTCATCGCTTTGTTATCGGATTGTAGATTTTATTTAAGTATTTACATAAAAACTCTAGATTTACCAATCGCTACAGCGTCGTCTTCTCTATCACGCAACTGTCTAACGTTACTCAAAGCTGTCAATTTTAAATTTTTATATTTACTTACTTTTTATATTCACACTGATCATTCATCGCGTTGTTATTGTATTGTAAATTTTATTTAAGTATTTACATAAAAGCTCTAGACTTACCAATCCCTACAGCGTTGTCTTCTCTATCACGCAACTATCTAACTTTACTCAAAACTGTCAATTTTAAATTTTCATATTCACTTACTTTTTATATTCATACTGTACTTTCATCGCGTTGTTATTGGATTGTAGATTTTATTTAAGTATTTACGTCAAGAATCTAGATTTATCAATCTCTACAGCGTCGTCTTCTCTACCACGCAATTGTCTAACGTTACTCAAAGCTGTAAATTTTAAATTTTTATATTCACTTACTTTTTATATTCACACTGTACTTTCATCGCGTTGTTATCGGATTGCAGATTTTATTTAAGTATTTACATAAAAACTCTAGATTTACCAATCCCTACAAAGTCGTCTTCTCTATCACGCAACTGTCTAACGTTACTCAAAGATGTCAATTTTAAATTTTCATATTCACACTATACTTTCATCGCGTTGTGATCGGATTGTAGATTTTATTGAAGTATTTACGACAAAAATCTAGATTTACTGGACTACAAAATTCTCGATTCCTAGCGGATTAATGATCGTAGATCTCGATTCCTTCTTCTCTGCAGCGCAATTGTCAGAAAAATTGCGAGCGCGTACCGTCTAATTTCGCTCGTACACTGCGGATGTAATCAGATCCGAAGCCCATGATCGTGATTGTTACCGATCCTTTGAAATAACAGGGTGGAGCGACGGCGATAGCTGCTTTCGCAACCACAACGGTGTACAAGTCTCGGTGTTGGAACGAGGCGGTGATCGACCAGATAATCGAGGACGGGGATACTTTTTACTGCGAGTCCTACAAGGAAATCAACACGGATGATCGTCGTTTGCTGACTATCCTGCATCTGCAGCGGACGCTGTGCGTTCAGCACAAGTTGACCGTAAACGTGACCATCGAGGACGCGGCTTATGCGGGCAAGTTCCGATCATCGGAGCCGACGGAGCTGCACCTGGTCAAGGCTCTGGATCTTTTCTTCAAGCGTTATAACGCTGGCATCCTGTCGTCTTCGGTTTTGAACATCGCGATCTGGAAGGACACGAAATACTACAACATCTTTGACGGCCAGGCTCGAAAGGAAAATTGCGAGCCAGCTCCTGATGGTCTCAGCGGGACGGCGAAGTTGTTTCTTGTCAAAGACATGATTGGAGTTTTGTTCATAATCTTGGAGAAAAGCAACGTTAAAAATGAGCCGTTTGTCCTCTACGCCATAGCCATCAGCGGCGTCGACCACTATACCCAACCGATAGCCACCGTCCACAAGGAAAAGGTCTACGCACACGCTGTAGAAAGACGACCTAGCAGTTACAAGGTGCAAGACAAGTACCGAGCAGTGTTGCAAGGATCCTATCACCTAATGCACCCAGCTCTGCCAAGTCTTGTCCGCGGTAGAACGCACATGATCATTGCCTTGGCAGCCTTAGTTTACTCTAGATTGGTAAACAGCAACAAGTGGACTAGCGGATTGGTCGATCTGATTTTCAACCAGTCGAACATATACTTTATCGACTTGGTGCGTGTGATTGACAAAGATCTAAACGATCCCGAGTTCGAGCTGAAGATGGACGACGCTATGGGCGATGTGATTCTAGGGGTTTACTCGGCGAAAGTGAAGATCAGAACGAATGTTGTGCCGGGTTATGGTCAGAAGAGGGGCAAGGTAGCTTTCGATAGCGGCTTCAGGGAGTTCTTCGAGTCACAAAACTGCGGTCTGCTCGAGATCAAGGGGATTTATTATGCGATCTGGAGACACGATGATACATACTATTTTATGGACCCATTCGCTTGCGACGATGAAGGGTTTAGGTCCGGTACCGCCGAGATAGACGGCTCAGACAAGCCGGGAGAGGCGGCTTGCGTCACGATGAACAGCTCGATCAACCAGATACTGGAGACAATTATGGAGAATACCGGAAGCAGGGACAAAGACCCCTTCATCATCCATGGCGTCCGGGTTCTGTATGTGAAGACGGGGACCAAGCCTGGAGGTCCTTTGGAGTATGTGATTTATCGAGAGAAAGGCACCAATCGAAGACCCCAAGCGTTTGCAGCTACTATTGTGACGTCAACTGGAAAAATAGACAATGACGAGGTCGTGGACATGACGCCAACGATCCGGCCGCAGCTGCTGAAGATGAAGGACGTGGCTGTGCAAGTACCGCCGTTGATGAAGGACGCGGAGGCGTACATGATGACGGACGACGAGCCGAGGAGCTACGTGATTCTGCCGCCTGAAGAAGAGAAGGAACCTGTGGAAGATCTTGGCGAAGAGGAGGAAGAAGAGGAACCTGCGAAGAGGGACTGGGAAGAGATGGTAGAGGAAGAGGAAGAACCTGCGGAGAAGTTGCCAGAGGAACCACCTGTTGAAAAAATGATACAAGGGTACTTGAAAGTGAATCCTAATCGGTTGGTTGTTCAGGGCTCGAAGAACTTGTTGGACGAAGGGTTTGAGATAAGATCCAGGGGCAAGCAGGGTTTGATAGCAGCGCTGGTGGCCATGGCTTATAGGAAACTGAAGAATCCTACACTCTGGAGGAACATGGATATTGATCAACTGATCGATGTTAGTGACAAAACGTATGGGGAGATCGTCGAGTGGATCCGCAAGGGTAGTCCTGCTGTGACGGATCAACGGGAGGCGATGGTGGGCGAAGAGGGAGAAGAGGAAGAAGAAGGCGGCGAGGAAGAGGAGGAGGAGAGGCTGCTTCCCATTCCTAGCCACCTGGATCTGAATATGTTACCCGTTCGAATGAAGTTCGGCGAGAATGACGTGTTTTTCAAGTCCAAGGTAGACATAGTCCGTGGAGATGCTGCTCCCTTGGCGAACCTGGCGGAGGCTCTGGAATGCTACTTTAAGAAGTACCACGAGCTGGTGCTGGAAAATAAGAAGCTGATGTATGGGATCTGGAAAGATGACGGCCAGTACTTTCTGTTCAACCCTTACGGCAGTGATGCCGAAGGTTGGCGTCTTCGGGATTATCCGGCTTCTTTCGCTGTGCTCGGTACCCTGAACGAATTAATTAATCTTCTGCATGGTGTGATAGAGTTCAACGATCCTAGTTTCACCATCCACTTCGTGGCACTGGATTCGATTCAACCTGGCAAATTTGCGGCCGAGTTTGAAATCGTTGTGCCGGATGACGAGATTGAGTTGTTCAAGACGAGGTTTCTGCCAATTACTGATCAAGATATACAGACGTTAGAGGCTGAGTTGAAACCCGTAGTAGAAGAGGAGGAAGACGTGGGCGTGATTGATGTGGCTATGGGCGAGGAAGAGGAGGAAGAGGAAGATGAGGAGGGAGGGGGACGAAGGGCTCGCGCGGGTCCCGCTGAAGAATCTGAGAAGCCGATAATAAATCCTCTGGTTGAGGTTCCCGAGAAAGATCAACCCGACACGCCTTACAGGTTGAATTTGGCGTTGCTCACGGCTGGGTTAAAGATCCCCGAGGAAACCGAAGAGGAGATGAGACAAGTACACGCGCAGAAGGCTTTGGAGAAGCTGAAGTACGATCACCCGCCGCCATATGTAATGCCATCGAATAAAACGTTGATCAAGCTGCTCGAAGCGAAACGAGCTAAAAGATCCATTCCTTCCTTGGTGTCGAGGTTCTCCATCGATTCCAGGCTGGACGTGAAGAAAAAGGGTGGTTTTAGTGCAATACACTTGTCCAGATCGGCTGTCATGACGACTGCAACGCCAGGAATGGAAGAATCGGAGGTACCCTCGAAGAAGATTAAACTATGTCCAAAGAGATACCTTTTCTCGAGGCTGCTGCCGATTTGTCTAATACCGATGAGAGCCATCGACGATATGTACATACAGTACGATGGACCATACGGGGACGAGGTAGAGGAACCTGAAGACGAGAAGCCACAGGACGACATGGTTCGAGAGGATTTACCTGAAGCTCCTGTGGGTGTCCGCATTCGACCAACTTTGGTACCGTTAGGACCAATCATTCGGACCCCCGTTCCTGAGAAGAGAACGGGCACCTGTCCAGAGAAAAAGAAACGGAAGTGTCTGCTAGCTAAGGGTGATGTGGGAGACGCTTTGATGGAAAAGGTCCTTTGTAATACCGAAGATCTCCTGCTGGAACTGTTTTTTCCGGATTTTAAAGTGACGGACCAGGTTTGAGTCCTTTCCAAAACCATTTTATTTTTGTTGCTATGATTTCGCTGTTGCTATCTGTGATATCTTTGTTGTTACGATAGCTGTACATGGAGGATAAGGATTCTAAGATCAAAATCTCGCGGAAAGGTTCTATAGAGTCTCAGGAGACGACTATTCGCATGAAACCGAACAGCTCGAAGAAGAAGCAACTGAAACAGTCTACTCGATTGAAAGTAAGATTATCTAGCTCCCAATTTTATTTGACTATGAAGAATACGATCGAATTCTATCTTAAATTACCTCGAATCTCCAGGTCACTGACGATGGAATTCGGATACTACAAGGTAGCATGTGCCTCGAAAATCGTGCGGAAATCGAAGAGTGTCATTTCAAGTCCTGCTTCTTCGCCGCCCTGCTATGTATCCTAACAAAGATTAAGCTAGATCCAGACAAGTTCTCTCCAACTACTCTAGATCAGTTCGTCTACCTGGGAGACAAGATCTATCAAAAAACCGGGAAGTTGCGTTTCAAACCTTACAGATGGTTCCATCATATCGAAGTCATGAACACGATCTACAACGTGATCACCAAACAGGCTATTTACGCTGACCCAGAGAGTACCAATCAGGACGATCTCGAGTACACGATGGACTCCTTCTTCGAGAAGAACCAAACAGGCATAATAGTGTTCGCTAATTGTTCCTACGCCTTCTGGACCGCGAATGGGGTGTATTACCTCTTCGATCCTTATGCTTGCGATGAAAGTGGAAACGTGGGTCAAGATGGATACTCCTGTTTGATGGAGTTCTGTGATTTGAACGGTTTGCTGGAGAAGATCGAGGCTAACGTGGGTGAGAACACGAAGAAGCCTTATCGATTGTACACAGTGTGCATAGCTCACATGGAGACAAAAAGGAGAAGAAAGAAACGCAGGAAGAAGGTACATCACTGCGTGGATAAACCTGAAATGGAAGTTCCTGTTGAAGAACCACCGGAAGTGGTGTTGTCCGCAGAATCATCGGTGTCCCTGATCGAACAGTTAGATTGGGTAAATGCGGAGTCGAAGACGAGCTTTGGCTACGACATGACGATCCCTGGTTTCGCTCCCATCAAATTCTGCAACGCTGCTATGCTGGAAGTGACTGTCCTTGAGAATGAAATCACCACTCCGATATTAGCTCCTTTTAAAAAGATCACGAAGAAGATCACAGAAGACATGGACGATTACGAAATAGCGAAGCTGTTGATCAGGAAGAGGATCGTCGAGAGAAAGTTCAAGACGTCCACGATCGTCGCCACTCCTCTGGATCTCTGCATCATGGCCTGGTCCTTGATTCACGATCCCATCACTTGGTCAGTGAACACAGTTAGGGGATTGTTCGAGGCTGTCCTGGATTACTCTTTCGACACTTTGCTAGCTGCTTATGATTCGACTGTCAGCGACATGACTGACGGAATGCTGCCAGAATTTGAGATTGCTAATTACGTTTTCCGAGTAGTGTTCGTGCCTTTGCATTACGGGACTCTGTATGCAACCGAAGGCTGGAACCTGGCGATGTCCTTGCAGAAGATTTTTGATACTCCGACCTACACGGGCGCTATTTTAGTTTGCGGTACGGTGCACATAGGAGTGATGAAGAATGGAGAGAACCATTTCGCTTGGTGGATCGTCGTGGGCGCGAAGAATCTGAGGATCATCACTGCTACAGACATGAAAGAGTTTTTAAGATTGATCGTTAAGGTCATCGATCAACCTGAAGAGGAGATATTCGTGATGAGAGTGATCACTGTGTCCTACGCTCAGAAGATGGACCCTGACTGCAGCGATACTAAAGGACTCCACGAATCAGTCGTGCCAGCAACTTCATTGCCAGAGATCCACAGAATGCCCACGGAACCTTATGATCTAGAAGCGATCTTCAGACCCAGTGTGCCGGAGAACAAGCCAATATTCGTTCATGGCACGGTAGCCTTGAACAACAGAGATTCCATAATGGAACCGAGGGTTAAAAGGTGCTATTTCGTTGCCATCCTGGCGGTGATGGTGCAGAGGGATATCGTTCAGAGTCCTATGCGAGAAATGGTGGACAAGATCCTAGAAGTCGCAGAATCAGTTTACAGAGAATTCCCGGAGCCCAAGTTTCATACAGAACACATTTTACGGAATCTTACAATCATGAACAGGATTTTCGATTTACGGGATTGCACGTCGCCTTTGGTTTTGCTTACGACGAACCCACGGACCATGAGGAACGATTTTTATCTTCAGGTGAGTGCTCTGGATATTATATTTATCATTTTTTATAATACATCGACCGTAGCGTAGACAAGTAAGTCGTTTGATCATTTGCAACTCTACAGTTACCAACCAACAATAAGGAAAGCTTTTATCGATAGGTAAGAAAACACCTGAAGAAGTTCTTCAAGGTATACGCAAGCGGGCTGATACACTTCACGAATTGCTGCTACGGATTCTGGTATTCGAGAAGCACGAACGCGTATTACTACCTAGATCCTTACCAATGCAACGAGAGAGGAAGAAAGGTTTCAAGCGGGGGCAAAGCTTGCTTATGCATCTTCCCGGGCCTCTGTCCTATGGTGAAGAACATGTGCATCAATCAGCTCGCGGAGACAACGGGCTTCTTCATCCACCGCATCCACGTAGACTCGATCAACGTTCCTCCGTTCAATACCTTCAAAGAAGACCCGATGTGGCTGTACTTGGACTACCATTGGAACTTCAGACACGCTCCCGACATCGTGAAGTCGAACGGCAAGAAGAAGAGAAAGAAGAAGGGTGAAGAAGAAGACGAAGGGAAAGTGAAGCAGTTTTGGAACAACTATGCCGTGGAAGTGTCGAACCTAATTTACTCCGTTTGGGGGACGATCGGAGCCTACGATTCAAGGTTCGGCGATCGAGCAGGAAGGAACCAAGCAGCCATTTGCGTCGCTGTTCTAGCGATGCAGTACCTGAGCCATCCGTCAAGATGGGGACCTGCGATCTTAGACTCGGCAGTGATCTGCGGGGACTCTTACTACACCGAAAGTGTCAGAGGAGCCATTCAAAAGTGCGCCAAGTATTACAACCACTTTAACCTGCAGCCCTGCTTCAAGATATTTCCGCATTTGTGGGTGATCGACTTCAGGGATAGCGTCTGCGGCGTTCTTTACGGCGCTAAGAACAAAATCACCTTAGCTGCTGCTTTGAACAAAGCTTTCGACGAGTCACCGAACATCATAATTGACTGCAACAAGATCGTGCTGGCGGGTTTGGCGGCTAAAGATGGATTCTATGTCGCGGATCCTGGATGGGTTGGACCGCCACTGTTCGAGAAAGATCATGGAGCTATTTATGTCCTTCGCTGCAGGAACATGAATTGTTTAGTCTACGCCGTGGTGAAGATGCTGAACACGAACAAGAGAACAGACTTCCGGATCACGCCGGTTGCGTTCACGTTCGAGCAAGAGGACTTCAACTTCGTGGACAGCAAAACTCGCGAGAGCAAGAAGAAGGTGTTCCTGGAGCCGCTGAGAACGACGCCTGGAAAGAGCTATGATCCTGGTACAGTGATGGGACTGGTCTTTGAATTTGTGGCAGTATTCTTCGTAGGGGATGGAACCTCGGTCTATTTACTCTTTAACTTACTGACACACAATTCTTTTTTTATTCTATAAAGAAGCTATTACAATACGTTATCAGTAGTTGTTTCTTCAGTGTTTAGAGCAGTGGTCGGCAAACTTATTAGCCAAAGAGCCAAATATGAACATTACAACAATTAAACTAGTGGGGCATACAGCTCTTAATGGTTTTTTTATTTATTTTGTGTGTGACTCTCCACGAGCCACACAAAGAACTTCCCGATTCGTTAGTTGTAAGCGGTAACATTAGCATTAGTTGCATAATTTAAAAAAAAATTTTTTTTTGAATTAAACAAATATTTTTTTTAAATAAAAATGAAATATATGTAATTACGTTTGTTTATTCGGTGGAAAATTTCCATCCTCTCGTATAAATTGCATTCTTGAATGAACTTCTTTCGAAAAAAACTAAAAAAACTAAAAAATCTAAAAAACTACTTGACCAATATGGACCAAAATCTAATCAGCTCTAAGTTACGACGGGGCACATCGATTGCATCATTCATCATTCTGATCGCATTGTTACTTTTTCAGAAAACGTTAACGAAAAATTTGATAACATAAAAACGGCCATACGCACACACACACACACACACACACACACACACACACAGACACACTAACAATTTGATAAAAATAGTCTAAAATGACTTCAATAACCATGAAACGTGAAGATCTGCTAAAAAATCGATTTTCGATTTTCGGGGTAATTACAGTAACTTCCATATGAATCGGGAAGTTAAAAAAAAATTGGGAGCCAAATCTGCTTGATTGGTAAATTTTTATTACACTAAATAAAACTAAATTTCATACATGTTCTCGATTTTTAGAAAAATTTTAATTTATAAAAATAAGATGTAATTTTTTTCTTACCAATTTTTTTTTTAAATGAAAATATTATTGCACCTTCCGAGGATATTTGTGCCAGAGCCGCACTTGAGGAGCCAAAGAGCCACATGCGGCTCTGGAGCCGCACTTTGCCGACCACTGGTTTAAAGGATCTTACCAACACAATCGTCTTTCTTCCAGCTTTTCGTTCTTTAATCTCATACTTCCTAACTTGTTTTCTATTGTTTTAAGATCAAGCTTCCCCAGTTCATACTTTTCACCCTCTAAAATTTCCACCTTTGAAGGCACGCTTGTACCTGGAGCCGACATAGTGCCAGACGAAGACTCTTACCTGTTGTACCACAAGAACCTCTCTACTGGTATCAAGAAAGGTCATAAACTGGAATACCCTGAACTACCTTCTGTGGAACCTGTATTAAGACACGAGGCCATGAACAGCGCGATGATTAGTACCACCTGGCACTTGAACCTAGGCCAAGCTGATCCTCTGGAGAAGACGGAGCCGAAATTCGACCCTATGCTGATCGGTCACGATCCGGAGAAGTGTGAGAAGCGCGTGGTTGGGACATTCCAGCCTCAACAATCTGTGCAAATGTCGATCACCGATCTGCTGGCAGCTTGCGACGATTATCCAAGATTGGTGGACTTCAAGAGCGCGAAGACTACTTTCGAAAGGCCGGTGGTGTGCACTAAGGCGACTAGTTTCCTCACTGAAACTGCTCGCGAGGAGTTCAATACCTGGACGATGGATATGCGTAGGAGTGTTTACACTACTTACAAACATCGATTGCCGAAACCTAAGAAACCGCCAAGTGCATCGATTGCTGAAGAAGACGCTGTGTACGCGGACGAAGATGCAAGCGTAGCTGCAGATGTGGATGCAGATGCGACTGAGGACGTGGATGAAGTTCTGTACAACACAGAGGCGACAGAAGGAACGGAAGACGACACTATCACGGAAGCGGAAGTGGAGGCTACCACCGATGACGATTAAACCGTTTAATTGGATTAAATCATTGTTTTTGTCTCGCTTCAGAGAGTGCAGTCGTCTTGTGCTTTTATTTCGAACAGTGCATATTTCTTTCTCAGTGTTCATGATTGGACAACATGGTAACAGTATTATATGTCGATGTTTTTATTTGAAAATAAAATTCACTGTTTGAATTGTCTAGAATACAGATTTTTTAATCAATTATATAGTCATCATTCTTTTCTACAACTAGAAAGGAAAGGTGACTATATGCAGAATCTTTTTTGCACTCCATCGTATAGTACAGTTTGCGAAACGTATGAAAATCGGGCTCGAACTTATGCAATCATCTAATATATCCAAATTGGAAAATCCTGGATTGAAATTTCTGATTGAAACGCATTCGTTATCATTCACAGCGACAATATCGTCGCAATGATTGATGGGGAAAACTATCGTGCCGAACGTAATAGTGCAATTTCATCATTCGCAGTAATGTTTATTCATACGTTACTTACATAATTCATGAAAACAACTCCGTGATAGGATCGAATGATAACTCTGTGTTAATTGAAATAATTTATTAGTTGAAGCGAATCAATGAAAACTCGTGAAAATATATTGATTGTTTAAACACTTCACAGAACATTTCCCGAATATCTTCAGGGAGTATACACGTATCGATATTCTGTTCGAATGTTTTGAATAACTTATGTAACCGATAATGGCTGCAATGTTAATTTATTTCGACAAGAAAGGTTAAGGTCGATATCGTGATTAATGAAACGGCGTAAAAGATCTCATAATCCAGCGATAGTTTCCCGCGGATTCAGGTTTTTTGTATGGAGGGATGTTCAAGGAGGTCAATATTTTGAAAAAATTATATCAATGAAACGCAAGCATTGATCAAATTGTGATTTATTTGACATGGAACGTACAAATTAGAAACATCGACGTTGGACGGCAATCAATATTTAAATTAAAACTTTACAACAAAATGTTACAGAATCAGCGAGCGATACGTTACAAACTTTATATATGTATATCCTATCCGCGATGACATAAGGTTAAGTATAAAATTATACAAACTATCCTCGAAACTTGTAAATCGTATAAGCAGTGTTAGATTTGCACGTTGGGTCTTAATCATCTAGGGATACAAAGTTAATGGCGACACACGGAACTGAAATAATTCTATATCGTGTTAAAGGAGAATTAATAATAATCCACAATATACAAAGAACACATTACACGCTTCAAAGCAACTTGGATCGTTCTGATATGATTCGGCGTCATCATTTCAATTCGATGATCGGTCTCTCGATCATCTTTCGTATACGATATCAAAGATAAAAAACATTGTGCATTCAATTGTGAATCGAGAAGGTAGGGGACAATGCGTTAACTGGCGTTAGAACATTTGTATTTCTTATATCTTTCGTCGTTCAACTTTCGTAAAATTCGGTACATTTGCATTTTATTAGTTACAAGTGCAATAGAAGGCCCGTGGCAGCTTGGAAACCATCGAAACCGATGCGCCGCGCCGCTGACAAGGACCTCGATATATTTTGTATGCATTCACAGTAGCTTTATAGGAAGCAAACGTTTCAAGCAACTCTCAAACGAACAGCGCGTATATACGATACGAATGCTACACTTAGTTATTATATTTAAATACGCGATAACAATAGTAACAATAAAATTTAAGTACATCGATTGGTTTTCAAACGCGACACGCGGGCGTGCGATTTCAACTTGCTCTTGCACACTTCGTGCGCTTCGTTCGAAACGATAAATGTCGGAGGTCAATGAAAATTAGTAAACCCTCTGAAAAAATCGAAAAATTTTGTCGTAGTGCGGTGGACTTTAACAATTTCGCGAAGATAAATTTTGTCTGTATGAAAATGTAATGTATAGGGTAACTGCACCAGTGAATAAACGGGCACCAGTAAATGAACGCTTTTGTATATTTCAACAAATTTTAACCCGCACGGCATACTAGCTGAAATTGTGCTTAAAGAGTTAAATAAATAGGAGAATATTGTTTATTAATTTTGCTCATTCATTGGACTATCGTTGTTCAATAACTAGAATATAGTGTTTATTGACTGGTATTTCTTATATTTTTTATTTAACGTTTAATGAAGAAAAATAATAATAATTTCATTTTATTTGTGTTCATTCATTTTTGACAAATGAAGTATAGGGAGCCATTTGGCATATATGACACTCCTTTAATTCACACATTGTTTTTTACATAAAATATCTTCTTGAACAATTTCTTAAATGTTCATTCACTGGTGCAGTTACCCTACAACGAATTAGGCGTGAATAGTCGGTTTTACTTTAGCTTGCACCACGGTTTGCTTTTACTTTGCTTTTACGAATATAATCGACCCGCACACTATAGAAACGGTTAGGCTCGTTCGCGTTTAGGATACACTTTCGCGAGGACATGTTGAAAACGCTCCCGAGCAGTGGTTACGTTGAATTTCAGTTGGTTTGATTTTACGACTAATGCTCATGGTAACGCGTATTCGTTCACCCGCCTAAAGACTCAAACGCTTCGACAATCCTTTTCTTTTTAATTTCCTGTCATCCAAAATAAGCCAGGAATTTCCAAAGTACGGTTCGAAAAAGATTTCTACGGGTTAAAACACTTTTGATTTCGAGTAACGTCTACTTTGATCACTATATCAGATGTTCATGGAGTTTGAATTAGATGTCGATGGTTCGGTCCCGGGTTAGTATTATGATTCGTTTGATTTGTATGAAACCACTTTTGGTTCTCTTCCCTTAGATTAATAAACTTAAATGAATTGCAAGTAACCTTACCGAAGGAATTCTAACAAAATGTTTAAACTATTCTAAATTGTTGGATCCTTTTCAGACAAATGCGATGCTGTGGTGGGAAATGAGTCGTTGTTCGCTCAGTTATTATAATCGCTTTATCAATTTCTAGTTTCAGAAAACGTTACGAAACTATAAATCTATTCACCATACTTTCACGTAACTCTTTGCACTCGAATGGCTTCTCACGCTAATTTTCGAGTGCAGAAGGTTAATAACAAACGATTAATAAATAGAAATTCGTATGTTCGGACGAACTGTCACGAACAAGGTAGAAAACAAGATTGGAATAACATCTTAGTGCTACTAATTACTAAAATCGAAGAGATAAACTGAAAAGGATCGAATAAAAAATAATAAAAAATGCGTTCGATGATGGCTGGAGGATAGAAGTTTGCATTGCAGGAGCTCCTCGTTTGTTCGATCGCATCATCAGCGAGAATGATCTATTCGGTGGGCGTCTGTTCTTCCGTTGCTGGTTTCGTGTACAGAATTTCAGCATACTCCGTTTTGTCCTCGTTCAGACGACGGGGGTTGACACCCTGTTGCTGTTGTGTCAGATCCAATTCCGCGTAAACTATTCCGCTTTCGCCGGTTGACGGATTAGGTTTGTTCTCCTGCGGCCCGATCGCCGGCGCTGTATGCAGCTATTGAATCGAAATCATTTGATTAAGAAATTCGCTTTTCCCATTAAACGGTTATTTGCATGTTCCGTTAAGAATGCGCCTGGAACTTGAGCTAGACTTTGGACCACGAGTTTTTATGCAAATGCGGATTTTTCTGGACAGATTTTAGGCGACAGCAGTAAATATATTTTTGCCATTGAGACGTTCGATTTAATTAAAATTATGTGAATATATTGTTGAACATTATGAAGCACTTTCTTTGTTTTTTGCACGTGGGAATATGATTGCACGGAACGTTCGAGGTCTGCTCGTGATCCGGAGATCTTGTGTTCCAGATGATTTCTTCGAAAGATTCTTGTTCGTGATAATGATCACGTGATTAGATGTAACAGAATAATCTGAGAATACAATTTTTAATGAAACGCGAAATAGCGTTGACAGAGTGCGTAGTATTTATGATGCAGTGATCAGGTCTTTACCATGCGTCGAAGTCTCTAACGAAATGCGTGTCGATGCAATATTTCAAGCGAGTTCAAAAATAAAGATAATATGAATCTAATCACGATTGTCATGTAATTGTCAGAAGCATCTGCCGTCCAGGAGTTAAATAAATTTTGTTAAAATCCGATATATTTCCAATTTTGCGAAATATTTTCATATAAATACCTTTTCATCATCAACTGTAACAACAGTCCTCATGGTGTCGGTGTCAGCGCCAGACACTTTATCCTTGTTGCGTTTGAAGAGCCGGGAGAAGCTGATTTTCGGTTTTCGTTCTCCACGAGATCCGTCAACTTCCGTTCTGGAGTACCTCCCAGCGCTTTCAGTGTCGCTTCTAACAAACAAAATTTATGTTCACCAGATCCCATTTCGTTTCAACAATTTTAGATGCAAACATCCCTCAAACTCTTCACACTGAAGAAACCCAATGCGAAATGCACGAAAGAAACAGAATTTGCCTGAAAAATGTCACAACCGAATGAACGAGAATTACATATTAACTTTGAAAATGGTTTATTCAAATAATTCATTGGTGCGAACGATGCACTGAATTATAATTTAGAAAAATATTGTTTAACAATTGGATTCTTCCTGAATGTATTGCTTTGTCAGTCAATAATTAGCTACGTTAGTGATTAATATAATGGTTAGTATTTGTATTGAGCACACCGGTAACCAGTAGACAGCAGCTACGTTAAATTTCGGGATGGAAAAGTGTGGGAAACAGTCAGTTGCATTATTCAGTTGCAAAACATGCAGCAGCAATTACAAAATTGATTAAGGAGGCTTGGTGAAAATGCGTTGCAAAACTGGCGTTCAAGCTTATGAAAACAGATTTTATTATTTTCCAACGAGATCTTGATGAATGGATTAACGTGAACTAAAAGCCTATTCGTTCGCTTTTAATTACCAGAAAATATGACGGAAAGTTCGTGGCTAGCAATACGATGGACATTAAAATAATTTGATTGAGCAGTGCAGCCGGTGCATACGAAATCATGTCGCTTTTATCGTATCATTATATTGTATTATACATCATTATAGCGCTATAAACGTTTCCAATTACCCGTACAAATTACGTATGAACTATTTACTTCAAGTTTTTTTTCTTTATCCCAATAAATTCATCGTAATATATTCTAATTAACACTCGTTTTACATTCCAAATTAGTTGTGACATAATTAATTAGACGTTTTCATCTGTTATCGCGTGATACGTTGCTTTTTCTACTGTGTAGCGCATCAATTTAAACGTATGTCTGTATCCCTGTTGAAGTGATCGCGAAGCGGCGGTAAAAATTTCAACAAGAACTAAGTTTCATAGGCACCAATTTAATAAATAAGGCAATTAACGATCGCAAGATGTGTTGACAAAAAGAATCGCAAATTATTATTGTGGACGGTGACCGACATACGTACCAGTCACTGCATTAAATTCGCGCATGATTCGACATTGTTCAAATTGCGCCCGGTTTTTACAATCGGATCGAGATTTATTAATTAGCATAACTTGAATTTTGCTGCTGCTCGTTGCGCATAATTTGAATGAATATCGCATAGGAACTAAATTAAGTCCTCGGAGGACTAGAGACTCGTCTGCGGCAAAATAGATTTACAGTAATTCGGATTACAGAGGAAGGAATAATTAATTTTCTTGAAAATAGAATAATGAAATTTCGTGATGTGGAACGTCAGACAATTAGTATAACAATAAAGCAACGTCTCGTGAGAACGACATTAACACAGCACAACGTGAATCGAAGCTTGTGCAACTGCTGGTGCAATGTTAATATAAAATTTTTTCATATTTCCCATGGATGATGATTCGACGTTCACGATGAAAGCTTGATGGCGTTTTTTTTTTTAAAGAAGTTGAAAAAGGCTTGCCTTTGCATATCGATATTGTCTGGAGTGTTTGTTTTCTCATAACGAAGGAGACTAACACTCACTGTTGGATCCGCAGCATGTCTGAAAATTTGTCATCTGCTTGCAATATCGTAAGTATCAATGGATAAACCTTCAACGTGAGCCAGAAACGAGTTTCACTCGAACCGCCTTTTTTCAGATCAAAATATCAAAAAAATCTAATTTTAATGTACTTCAATTATATATCTAAATGCAGTTGTACGTGTTAATCTATTTATCCCATTTTGCAATATGTATTTTTTTTTATAATTGATTTCACATGGTTCGTAATACTTTCTGATAGATTAGGAAATAAAGTTGTGGTTATTAAATAGGTCTCTTAAACCGGTAAGAAAAACTATTATTACACACACACGAAATATTAAATATAAAAACCACTATTAGAAACATATAAAATATTTCTTGCACTGTATTGTTTTTCAATTCGATAAATTTAGAAACGAGGTTTTAAGCTGTATCTCGAAACTCGGATTATTTTTATAATTCTACAGTTCAAGAAATATGTTTTTCGTATCTTTGCAATTTCATTATGTACTTTGATTCTGTAAACACGTGTAATATTCGATATAATCAAATTCGCTGAAAAAATCTCTGTTTTCGATGCTTGATTAGGCTCCGTTAATTTTTCTTTGTAGTTTTCCCCTGTTTGCAGAAAAATAAAATTTGACAAGCTAGTCAAGGTATTCTACGGTAAAGCACAGGCAAGGAGAAAAGTGTATTAGTTACGAAATCCTGAAGAGAATATTGGAACACCAATAGTGCACTGTGCTACCAGAGAGTCCACTACGTATACTCGTAGGAAAATGGATACTCACGACTCGCCGAGGGTCCTGGTCGTTGTGTTATCTGAAAATTATTGAAAAACACAGGTATTTTTAGTCATGCTCAGACGAGTCGGTAAAAAATTTTAATCAAATATATTTATAGTAGACGAGCTCTGGAAATTATTTTAACTTCTAATTATTCCTCAGTTTTTACAGAAAGTCGATTCTTTATTATTTACTAAGAAACTATTCGCATTTATACTTTCCCGTGTATTATCGATACAAAAGCATGAAATATAATCAAGAAAACAGTAAGACAAATGTGTATGCTTTTTATTGCAGGAAAACTGAATATTGTCAAAGCTGGACAGACAGTGGTAATAAATTAAATTTTTAAATGTTATCGGCGCCAGGTTCGATCATTTTTAGAAAAAACAACAAATGTGCAATTATAACATGTTTCTAACGTTTCGATCCCGATGTGGATCTTTTTCAAAGAATCATTATTGCGTCTGAAAAATATTTTGAATGAATAATAATGTAAGAAATTATAAAGTTAATAGAACCCTCAAAAAACTTACATGTTGTGTAAAAACTAGACAATACATTATAACACATATTACATTTTGTATTAAAACTATTTAATCTTCATGGTGGCAGATATGTAACCGAGCACATGCTGTTTGAACGGCAGGAGTGATGCGACATACGTGTGACAGACCCATCACGATTGGTGGATCGATAACAATCAATAGTGATGCATAGACACAACAAGGCGGTAAATTCAAATATATGCACGTGGCTTTCAAATGATTTTTTTTGGTATCGTTTATACCTTTGTATTGAGTTTGTATCTCAAAATAAAGAATTTTATTTTAAATAAATTGTAAATAAACGATATAGTAATATATAAAAAGGAAAAAAAAACGGGGGGAAAAAATTCAAACTGAAATTATTATTTTTTTTTTTAAATGATCGAACCTGGCGCCGATAACATTTAAAAATTTAATTATCTAAATTTGCGATCGAGAAGAATTAACCTTTCATTGGTAATAAATGGTAATAGTTGAAGAATGATGGCGGTGTGTGACGGGGATGGCACATTCTCGTGTACGTTCGTCTGTATTTAAAACAAATGTTTTATTTCAAAAATCATATAATACCTAAGTATAATATCATAGCGATGAATGAACTTACAGTTAATTACATACAGCTCTCTATATATTAACTTCATTTGAATTCTTAATTAGATTTACTCTTGCCTATTGCGTTGTATCTACAAGTACAGATACAAAATGTTCATGTTCTTCTCGTATTCATATCATCTTATGCATCTCTTTTCTTCATGTGCTCGCAGGGTTCGTGTGTATGTATGCATGTACGGTGTGTTACATATGTTTCTCGTATTCCATTTATCGACCGTATAACATTCAAACTTCTTTCTCGTTATTTTTTCTTTTGACAAATTCTTAAAATCTTAAATTTTTTTTTAAATCGTTTCTCTCGTTTTTCGACGTAGCGATCTCTGAAGAATTCTTAAAGTGCTTCGCCACATCCTCGGTGATGCTGTTCGCAATTGGGCCCTCGTTACACAAAGGAAAAACCATAGACGAAAACACGTCGGTATACCGAGAAACGTAATCATCAAGAAACTGACGTTCTCAAGAAACGCAAGTAACGCACTTTTTTTCTTCCCCTCCACTCCGATCATTGTCGCATAAAGGCTCGCCTAACGATAATCTTGATTGACTTCTAAAAATGTTTCAGAGAACACCGTATTCAGGTATTCGCGAATCCGTTATCGTTTATAGTTGCAATTTAATACCTAGACTTACATTAACATAAATATATATATTATTAGCCTGATAATAATATATATATAAATATTTATACTCCATTGTATGGCCAACGATCATGCTTCTTACAATTATTACAATATTAACCGCCTTAAGAATATTAAAAGTTTTACAAAATTTTCAACCCGGAGTCGCTTCCACTAACTTCATTTACAAACCTAAGGAAAGAATGATGGGAATCAACGCCGTTCGTCGACGATATCGTTCGAGTGCAACGCACAGGGTTCGTAAAAGAAGAAGTTTAACGCGTTCTCTCTTTCGTGTTCCACGCTCGTTGGAAATCGCGTGCTCTCGTTCGCATGCACGTGTCCAACGTTTCTGTTCGCGCACGTGCGGGCACGGTTTCGGTGTGTTTGCGTACGAGCGTTGCGCCGGCCAGCATGATCATCGCGTATAAATTAGTTATCGTTACCATTAATCAATCATAGAACTCAGTTAGGAAATAAGTCGCTTAATATCATTAAAAAATGTACCGCAAGGAATTTCTTTTTTTTTTGTACATTAACGCGTAATATCCTTAGAACTCCCCGTAAATCGATTATCGTATCGATGCGCTGCGTTGCAGTGGCCGCTATACAGGCTGCACGAGTGGCGTCCAGAACTTATCAGTATCAATTTTTCGTTCGTCAAACGATTTTCGGATCGAACAGGAGCCGTTCATAGCAACCGATCTTCCATTTTGGTTTTCGCGCCGGAGATCGACGATAAAACCGCTGCAATCTCGAAGATTGCAAAATGAGTTTAGCGCATACTATGGCAGTGATGCTAGACACAGATCCTAGATGCTTTTCGAACCTGCTTGTGCTATTTCATTGCGTTTCTCGATCCATTGGACTGTTGTGCGATTAAAATGACCGACGATCTTATTTCCAACGAGTCGATTCGTCTTTGATAAATATTTCGTATAATGGTTAAGACGAACTGACTCGTCGCAAATATTCGACGACATACAAATAAATAATTATTGTATTTCAAATTCTGACGACTTTGTTCGAACTTCAATCGACTGGAAAATTTCACAATGTCTTGTTCGGAGCTGCTTCCTTGTATCAAAATTTAAAATTAGTATAAAAAATACTCTCTTTTAAAAATGAGGGCTAAATAATTAGTCACTCGATAAAGTCCGTTCCACGGGGAAAATCAAATTCTTATTTCTCTTGTTAGAACCGTTGTCGTGAAGCAGAGAATTCGAAGTAACTGCGTTTGTTGCGAGGTTCTCGAAAAAATTATCTTTACAGCAGCGGATTCTGCCGAATCTGTTCTCGACGATTTCGCGAGAAGGCACTAAAAATGCGTCATTACTATTCTCGTGTCCATCTTAATCGTAACAGTCGTAAAACAATGGAGTTCGCACGTGTTGTGAGCCCGGTAAAACGTTAAAAAATCGCGAGAGGTTCGCGACAATCGGTATAAAAAGCTGCGGCCTTCCCGTGACTCGTCATGGAACTACCCCCTCGGGTTTTTATTATGAGCACGGTCGATTAACGAGGTATCTTGGGTTTTTCTCGACTCTGTCGCACGTGCTAACGATCAACACGTTAGCACGTGCGATATCGACCGACAAGTTTATTAGATTGTTTGCAGAGTGCTTGCCGGAAAACGTGCTCGCTATATCGAGGGGGAAAAACGAGTCCGGGAAATGTTATTTCGGCAGTAGCGTATTCGTTCTCTAGTAAACTAACGGTAGAAAGGTGGCAGGCGTTCTTAGAAGTTAGATGGAATGCTTGACTGTGACGTACGAGGCGGTTCGTTGATCACACACTCTGTATTAGTTATGTATATCAGCCTTAAAAACATATGATCGTGACAAATGGATTCTTCCCTGCAAATCCAACACGTACTCTATTATATCATTAATCTACAGTTTTTTGCTGTTCAAAAATTCAAGATTTAACAGGAACAGCAATTTTATTCATGGATCAGTTATTCTTGATAATGTAACATAGTAATTTCTTTCTGGTATTGTTCGTTGAAAGAATATTTTTAAAATGTGACTGTGTAAAATTTTTCTGCTCAGAAGACGTTCTGAAACCATTTCTACTAAAACCGCAATGTTAATTCTGGATATTACGTCTCTATTACATAAATCAAGTTCGAAGAAACTGAAAAAACCCCGTCGAGATTAAAAAAATGAATAATTTCATAGATCTTGATCACGACGTTGCCGTACTCGTTTCCGCACGTTCAAAGACGAGAACACTTTTCGTTCCAGGAACGAAAATGGTCTTAGGATATTGATCGAAATGGCCGCTTCGTACGTCACCAGATCCGATAAAAATGCGAGACCATACGAGGCAGTAAAGTCGCGGTATTTCCCCTCGATCTCCGGCGTCGCATGAGCGCATAGGTCGCGGGTTATAGTGATTTGGACTCGGTGCAGCCTGTTCAACCGGCACGTACAACGTCCCGGCGGCACCGCGAATACGATACAAAGTACTTAATTGGCAACATACATCCACGTAATCGATCCTTAATATCTCCTTAATATCCATCTATAGTTAATTCTGTATTTTTTTTCTTCTTTCATCTTCCTACCGTGTCGCGAAATCACGGCTCGCGTTTACCTATCCTTCCACGCAGAACATCTTAAAATCACACTTAAGTGTAACCCTATTACTCAGCCCAATAATTAGTCTTCCTCTCAAAAAATTTCACGGATAACGACAGGTCGCACGGCAATTGGAGTGCAAATGGATAAATAAGTATTCAGTTTAATATTTACGAGTTGCAAGCCAAGTGCCCCCCGACACAGAATATAATATATATTTATATTTATATATATTTATATCCATTACTATTATTCAATCTCGTACTATATTTATAATATATTTATATATATATATTTATTTTTATATATATATATTTAATATATACAACACGCAGTAATTCCGATCGTCTTCACCCGACGAGCTCTTCTCGACGAATCTCGTTGAACTTTGTTACTAGCTCGATACTTTCTCTTCTTTCCTCTAATACAAATACGGGTGGCCGTTCACCAAATGATTATTCCTGACGAACTCGACCTAACGATCAACAGGTGAACTGGTAGAAATGAATTTCGCCGCGTAGACGATCTCCATACAGAGAAATCGTTAGAACTCGTCGGATGGGATGATCCCTCTTTGTAAGTGAAAACACGATCGCATATGGAAAAAGTGAAGGAGTGTATGTGCAGAATTCGGAAATGTTTCGTCAACGAATGACAGATGCAGGGATCGATTCTCTAGATTTCTTTCTCTCAACTCTCGTCGCCCCTTTCGTTTCTCTTATCCCCCAAACAAACAATTCTTATAAGATTCAATTATTCCGCATGACGCCGCGGAGGCCTACGTTCGTGAACTTTTTTTTCTCCGTTTCAACCGTGTATGTGACTGATTCGTGTACTGTGTATAGAGTGCATGTGTGTTTCCTCCTGTTTAATTTCGTTTCGCGAGGACTGAGCTAAGCAAAGATCACCCGTACAAAAGTACAAACAACACTTATTGTCGACGGGAATGATAATGAAATTACGAAATTCACACCTCGAAAGTATTCCGGTCGCGGCGCTACATCTACTCGTTTATTTTTCTCCTTTTTTCATTTTCGTTTATGCCCTCGTTTGGGAAACCAAGCGTCTGGTTTTGTTGATCGCGATGTTTGTTATCGATTGGCTCTAGAAAAGTTGATCCACGGTGCGAGGAAAGTGATCTTTCTGTGGAAGAACCGAGATGCGTGTATTCACCCATAAACGGTGCTGCGTTCGATTAAATTCTGTATAAATTTGCTGAAATTAATTTACGTATATAATTCAAGACTTAGTGACTCAAATGTTTTAAAGAAAAAGAGACTTGATATTTGCGATGATCTTATAGTAGCGGAAGTTAGTGTACAGGAACTTTGTTGGGGTCAAGGGAGACTCCAGTACACAATTGCACCTTAATAAAAGTAGAGATGAACGTCGTACAGTGACTCCCACTAATATTCGAACACTCTTAAAAAGACGATAACTGTTTTAATATTGTACTATACGATTTGAACATTTTTTTAGAAGCTAGAGCAATTAGTTTGCTACAGGATACGAAAAAAGAATTTTGTCAAAAATTGCAATTGATCGGAATTATAAAAAAAATACAAAAATGAACATTTTTTTAGAAGCTAGAGCAATTAGTTTGCTACAGGATACGAAAAAAGAATTTTGTCAAAAATTGCAATTGATCGGAATTATAAAAAAAATACCAAAAGTTGCATTTTACAACTTTTTTATGTGGACCTATATTGAAAATTTAAAAATTTCGTTTTGTAGATCTGTGTCAGTTGTATGCACTGGTAAAGTTTCATTGAAATCGGTCGATGAGGAAAAAATAGACAAGCCTTGAAAGATGCAAGAATCCTTAGATTTACTGCAGTTGAAGGTCGAAAATCTGCAATTTTTACTATCTTTAAACGTCTATACCTCATCGCAACGTCGATCGATTTTGAAAAAATTTTAAGAATATGTTTAATTGACACAGGTCTATAAAACGTAGTTTTTAAATTTTCAATTTTTAGTCCACATAAAAAAATTGTAAAATGCAACTTTTTGTATAATTCAGATGTATTGCGATTTTTGACAAAATTTTTTTTCGCAAACTAATTGCACTAGCTTGCCAAAAAAATTCAAATCGTATAGTACAATATTTAAGAAGTTTTCGTCTTTGTAAGAGTGTCCGAATATTAGCGGGAGTCACTGTAGTTGATAATTATATTGTGAAACAGATTTTCAATTGGAGAATATAATGGAAAAGATTGTCGAATCACACGGTCCTTGAACAAAAAGATACACCCACCTGAATCTCATTCAAATTTGTATAAAAACCCGTTCGATTGTATCCTTTGCATCGGAAACAAATTACGAAAGATCCTTATCGTCCGTTTAACTGTTCGAATTCCACTCTCGGTTGTTCTCGCGCGATCGATAAATGAATATTCATTGTTCCTACGACTCGCAGAACGATATAATTATCCAGCCCATCGATCCTGTCTCCCGCGCATCGAACGGAGGGAAAAGAAATATCGATCGGAAAACAGCGACGCATTCGAGAACAGGCTTTCGGGACGAAGGACGGCTATTCCGAAAACGCAACGCGTCCCTTGATAATCTCTTTGAAAGGTCCAATGAAATGAGAACACTCGTGAACACTGTTACCGTCGCGAACGAAAGGGAGAATGTCAGACTTGGCTTTGAGGTGACGAACCTGTCGACGTTAACATTTTACCCACAGGAAACCATCAGAAAAATGCTACATCCGGTGGCTCAACATTTGTTAAAAGTATAGAGATGGTTTTGCATGAAAAATGTCAGATTGAGTGACAGTCCCGGGAGATGGAGGCGCTTTCGTATGAAAGTGAGAAATGCATTTATTTATTCGTGAGCAAACTTCACTGGAAACCGAAATTTTAATAATGGCGCAGTTTCCGCGAGAAAAAGACTGCTCGTAGTTTGTAGAATTACTAGGACACGTCGAATATTTTTGGATTTCACAATGAGTCTGAGACATGGAGACGTTTTCATACGAAATTATTAAATACGTTTATTTATTCGTGAATAGACTACAATAAAAATCGAGGTTTTAATAAATATGCAACCAGCATCGGACAGGATAGGACTGTTTAATATTTTTGAGTTAGGATACGTCGTGTAGAAGTATACAAATGTTAGATTAGACGATAAATTCAAGAAACGGTTAGATGCGAAAGAATTCACTTTTAAATGATCGCCGATAAGCAAAATGTTAACTCGTCGACTGCCGAACAAACTGCCACAGTATAAAACGTTACATACATACAGTACGCGAGGGTGGTATTGGTCGCAACACTCGATAAATTTGTAAAATTCGATCTATAAAATTGTTCTCGGTAAAATGTCTTGTTATTCATGGAATGTTTACAGTCTTCGTTTTATTTTGAAGATATAAAAAACGGTGCGCGACGGATGGATGCAACTCTGACTAAAAGTGAATCATTGCAATAGTGGCTTAGAATTAAATGCTGAATGGAAAGTCTGTGGTCGATAGGTGGGTCACGGTTTTGAACTCTTACGTTAACCCTTCGCTTCTTTGAGACACTCCACGTCTTTTAGACATACAAGATGTTTTGTAATCAATTATGCAAGAAACACGATCCAACGACTGCAGTCTTTGCACAGAAGGCGTAATGTTTTTGGAAAACCGAGTTACAAAGTACGAGATATCGAGAGGAATGTCTTTTTACTGTGAATGCGATGAACGCGCAATTTTTGAGTACAACATTCAAGAGAAAGAGGCTTCGCCTGAATGGGCTATTCCGTAAATGATCTATATAATACTTTATGGTGTCGTATAAAATGACTGTGTTATAGATTATGCAGTATACTCGAAATTATTTTCCCTGTCCACATACAGCGAACGGGTTCTAAAACCTCGTTTAAAATCGAACAGCTTGACGATTCTCAATAAAAGCGCGTAAAAATCGACAGCCATTTAAAAATCTGTTAGAAACTCCATAACAGCGAGTGATCCTAAACTAACAGAACTCGAAGGGCTAACGAGGTCTTGAAATGTTTTTGTAAAAATATTCGCTGATCGTTCGAGCGTGACGAATCACGAGAAAGAAGAATCGGTTCGCTGAATCGTTGAACGTTTCTTTAGATATCGGTAATACCGTGGGCAGCAGAGTGTCGTGACGGTCGCGGTACCAGCGACCTTAAAATTGGGAATAGAAAGAGAGAGACGCTGCTCTCGAAATAATACTGTCCGGAAAACGTTCTAAATTACAAAAGACGATACCATAGCGCGTCAGTCAGCACGTGTGCTCCGATGGAAAACATAAAAGACTCAACGAAAAGGAACATCGTGGAATGTGTTCGTTTGTCTTCGAACGTGGTGACGGCGCGATATTGATAGTTTTTCTTGCGGCTGCAGGTAGAGCGCTTTTCCTCACCGTTACTTTCCCTCGCGAATCGAGGCTTCAAACGCTGTCTCCGACAAACAACTGCATCCTGGCTCATCCCTTTCTGACCGAACCTCCGATTTCCTAAATAATCACCAATTCGTATCCATTGAAAATTCGAAACGCTGGCAAATTGCATACTGCAAAAGAGTACGCGAATAAAATTGTTTCGTGACATTGTCTGCTCGTGTCACGTATTCTATTAATTTTTTGAAAATTGATACTATTTATATTTCGAGATTCAATCACAAAGGGACGAATTAAACTGCCAAGAAAATGAACCCAACTGAACGTGCAACTGCGGTCTACGATATTTTGTTTCATTCCCCATCCCCTCCCCAAGACAACGACGTGTCCTCCATTTCGTTTTAGAAAAAACCTCGACTACAAATTTTGATTTATTCGCGCTAGCATGAGTTCTTCCTTTCTACGGCGAGAACCGGCTCGTCCTCTCGTCTGCGTTCAGTTCGTTAAATCTCATTTAATAATCGCTATGAGCCCCGTGTCCAAGATCGACGCGTCCTTTGTCGAATGGAATCCCAGCTGAACAATCTTGCACGATAGAACACAAACCCCCCGCAAGCAAACTGCAAGTATTCGTGCGAGTAAAAATGATCATAAGGTAATTTCATACTTCGTTGGAACGGACATCAAACAAGGCAAAAAGTTGTTTCTTTCAAATTTCTAGCTACATCGAATTTCGGAAGATCGTATACGAATGCACGACACCCACAGTTTACAGATTCAGGGAACCACGGCGAATTGTATCGTGCACGAGATCTATGATCGCCGCAGGACCGATCTATCGGAGAAAGTCGCGGAGCTCGTACGAAAGTGTAGCTTAAGAATCGACTACTCCTTCTCTCCTAACGTAGAACGGTACAATTTTAAGGACAGTTCGTAAACACGTGTTACTTAAACGATATACCTTAGCGATCTCTGGATCATCCGGCTCCTTCGAGGTCCGCGGGATCGCCGCTACTAGTCTCCGTTACGCGAGAGGATCTCCTCGCGGAATCAATCTTGGAAAAAATGATCGCCGCGGATCCTCGCAGAAGCGGGAAGATAGTACGACGTACAGTTGTGTGTCAGTGGTGTGGTATAATATCTCGATCCAAGCGAATTTCCCCGGAATGATCTTCGCGTGAGAAGAAGAAAATGGGTCGGGGGCGACGCGGCCTTTGGCGTCGCTCTCGAAATGTTTTCTATTTACAAAACTTACACCGTGACGAACTTGGTGAACGCGAATGGCGCGGCATCGAGGGGCGTCAGGATGTGTGTCTTTTTCTCTGTGTGTGAGTGTGTCGATCGTTCTCGATCGGTCTCGATCGCCGGAGAATGATCGCGACCACGCACGTTGCGAATACGGTCGTGTATCCTGGGCTATATGAACAGCTGCCATCAAAGAGACGAAAAATCGTAGAAAAATAAGGGCTCGCGGACGAGGGGGAATCAGATCGAACGAAATCACTTTCTCGTTTCGTTTAGCTGTCCTCGATTTTTGTTGGATATATTATACATATATAATATATCGTTTCCCTTTGCTTCGCGAATCGATATCCGCGATCGGTCGAGAATGTTGAACGCTCGACTCGGGTTTCGAATAAATTAATAAGATCATCGCCGGGACTCGTCTGCCTTAAACTATCTGAGATTCGAGGCGGGGGAGGATCACGCGAGCAAACGAGGACTCGTGATCCTCGGTGACGATCGGTCTCGAACTCCTTTGCGCTTCTCGTAAATTGTCACAAGTACGGTCGTTCTCGGTTCTTTAAACTGTCCACCGTTTAAATAATTATCCGGCTCGAAAGCGGCTGCGGAGATTGATATGTCTCGATGCTCGTGTTTCTTCGGAAGGTCTGGGCTTGTTGGAAAGTGACCATCGGGTCGGTGGAAATTAATTTAGTACCGGGATGCTGGTGCTAATTTGTGGTGGAAGGAATTTTGCTAGTCAGGCTCTGGATATTTATAATCTCTAGAAAAAAATAATAATTCTCGTTTTACTTTTAATCTAGGAAAGTAAATAAGGATAGTAAAATTGGTGGATTATAAAAATGCAAAATTCCATAAACATCCATAGTCTGACTGGGACGTGTCACGTGATTCTCACTGCAACTCATTGTTACGAGATAGAAACGCTTAAATACTTCTTAGCAATAATTAAATATGAGTTGTATGCAATTCACCGTTAATCTGTCAATAATAAAGTTAATTAAATCTAATACAGATTCTACCTCCTTCATCAATCTTAAGAAATTATCAAACCAGTATACGATAATAATTATTAAACATACTCGACGTAAATAAACGCTGAAATAAATACTAAACAATACTAATTTTATGATCTAAGATTAAAAAAGATAGAGATTTATCTCGAGAATATTCCAGAAGTCAAGTTGTTTAGTCTGTATGAAACAACAAGGTACAGTTGTGCACACTCAAGCGTCCGTATTCGGTCCCCACTGCGGTGACTTGGACTAAAGGAAAGGAGAGGGGATGTGTGTAATGGAAATACCGATCGAGGTCAAATGTTTTGTTTTTAATTGGAGGGCATACCGGCGGACGCTGAAGTGGGCACTGTTGCGGTCTCGGCTTGAAGGGGGAGGGGGCATAAACATTGGCAGTCCATCGATCATCCAAGGACCTCGAAGAAACGCATCGAGCTTGAGTAAAATGTCGAGAGGTGGGAGAAGGGCGCAAAGGGTCGTCGAACCGAGTGTACGGGGGTGTGTGGTGACAGTTTATTTCCGCGGCTGAAAAGGGGGACGACCGGTGTCACGGGTGGCCACCGTCTAAACGGGCGTGTCCGTTTTCTCGTCCTTCTTCTGCTCCTTGAGGTCTGTGCGGCCGTTCACGTATTCGTTGCTCGCGTGTATCGGATTCTCCTGGCCACCCTGAGGTATCTTCTCGTCGATGATGCGCGGGTCCTCGTGATCCTCTTCGTCCTCGTCTCCGGGGGTGATGTGCACCTCGCTTCCGGCGCCGACACCGCTCGCAGCTTCCTCGTCGCCCCGACGCCTCGCTGCAACAAGCAACGCCACGATCGGTCAAGGCAAAAGTGTGTGTGGGTGTGTGGATTTCTTGCTTTTTAACGTTTTCGATTTTTCGTCTGTTTTTTTTTTTGGCTTTATTCGTTAGAAAAACAAATTGCTGTAGCACGATGCTTGCAAAGCGGCTCTAGATAAGTGTCTATCGTGTCGGGAACAGTTTATTTTTTCCAAACTGAACTATCCCGGTTCGTTCGTTCTAGGACGTGTGATGCAAGGGGCATACGGACAGTTTCGGTGGCCAGCAAACGCGCGAGTCAAACAGTGTAGGTACCAAGTACTGTGATTTCGGTTTTGGGTGCTTCGCGATAAGATTTCGTTCATACGGCCGGTCACGACCAAAATCGTACAGTATATACAAAAATATGTTTCACGACCCATAATCATTGATTTTCATTTTTCCCGATCGCTATATTAGATAATTGGAATTTTTTTCGCGGCGCACAGGTTCGATCATTATTTTTGTAATAGCTCTACTTGTAGCAAATACGTAAGAGACCACCTTTCCTTTTTCCTCTACTATTTGGATAGCACACGTATGATAACTCTTAGGGTAACTGCACCAGTGAATGAACGGGCACCAGTAAATGAACGCTTTTGTATATTTCAACAAATTTTAACCCGGACGGCATACTAGCGATAAAATTGTGATTAAAGAGTTAAATAAATAGGAGAATATTGTTTAGTAATTTTGTTCATTGATTGGACTAGCATTATTCAATTACTAGAATGTAGTGTTCATTGACTGGTATTTTTCATATTTTTGATTTAACGTTTAATAAAGAAGAATAATAATAATTTCATTGTATTTGTGTTCATTTATTTTTGACAAATGAAGTATAGGGAGCTATTTGGCATATATGAGATTCCTTTAATTCACATAGTTTTTTTAAAAATAAAATATTTTCCTGAACAATTTCTTAAATGTTCATTCACTGGTGCAGTTACCCTACATATTTGCTACAAGTAGAGCTGTTACAAAAATAATGATCGAACCTGTGCGCCGCGACAAAAATTCCAATTACCATAATCATTGAATTGGAACCGCAAACATCGCGACTTTAGTTTCGATCGATACAAGTAGACGTTACTAGCATGTGCAAACGCGAAAATTAAACGGTAACGTTAACACGATTTCCAGCGACAAGGATCGCCGCAGGAATGTAGCCGCACCGTCATATCTTCCGTAAGGTTCTATCACGTCTTGCCGCGATTTTACTCCTCCGCAAAAACTCTCGTTAAATTGCGGCCGCGTGAAAACACGGATTCCGAGAAGCCCAATTAATTATATATGTATTATGGACAGTTTTTAACGGAGCCGGCTCATTAAAATCGGTCTGACTGGACTCGATTCTGTGCATCCCGGCAAAAACTAACGAAATCGTTGACGTTGGGACAGTCCAACGCGTCAATGTCGACGAGGGAGAGAAAGAGATGGAGACGGTGAGAGCGAGAGTGAGCGAGTGATCAGGTGAAATCGATTTTTTCAGTAGTGTGACTCGGACGTTTGCGTACCACCGTGGATTAATCGATCACGGGAGCGAGCGGTTCATAATCATAACATTCACAGGCAATTCATCACACTAAATGTATAGAGTTCATAATCCAAGCAGAGGTAGACGTGAGAGTGAAAGTGATGGTGGAGTAGAACTTCAAACACGTAATATCAGCTAATACACTGAGATCGTGTGTTCTCGGGAGATAAAAAACGGGGAACAGGGAACGATGGGGTGTTCGGGTGAGTTCAGGGTCGCTAGAGGGACGAAAGAAGCATGCTTGAACGGTCTAATATATTCATGGGAGATAGAGTTGTTCATTTTTTCACCTGAGATCGGGAAACGGCCCGAGAAGCGAGCCGAGCGAACGAAAATCGCCATTCGTCGGAACCGACCGGTTCGATTCGAACAAATGTCACCACACTACTTGCCTTCGCCGATTGTTTGTCGTTGCTTGTCGTTAACGGAGACGTTCTGTGCTCGCAGAGGCGGGCAGAGTGTCGTTCGAAGAATTTCACGAACAGAAACAGGCTCGCGCGGAGCTTTCGGTTTTGTCCACGTTCGCTGCTTCGCTTTTACTTTATCATTCAGATCTTCGTCTTTAACGTGGTTCGTATAATGATCGATGGAAGTTCGATGGAAAAAAGTTATTCGCAAACTGCGACCTGTCGTCGTCGGTTCATAAACGAATTTATTTCGCGTTCTGAAGAACTGATAAGGTCTTGAAATATTTTATAAAACGTCGTGATAATGGTTCGGCCTAGACAAGGAATGTTTTCTCAATTGTGTCTATTCCGAGTTTAGAACGTCGGTGTTCCGAGTCTTTCAAATACTTGCCACTGTGATCCTTCAATTAAGAGTAACGGGCCTCCGAACCAGGTGCATTCATGAATTCTGTTCCGATGATTAAGTCTCTTAACACGTTCGCTACAATTATTCTCTTATCAAAACGTTTTCGCAGGCTACGTTTTTAATATTTGCATCTCCCTCGAGAGGTATATTTAAAAATGAAAATGTTTCGACGGGACTCTCTGAGAATTGGATCAAACGTATTTCGCCGACCAACTTGTGAAGCTAAGTATGACAGTCAGGTTTCATCAACCTTTGTTAATGACCACATTTCATTCCGTTCCATACGTTCGAATGTAAAGCAAATGCAAGAAACACGTGAATGCGATTAGAATTTTAAATGACGGAGCTCGTAAAATTCTATTGATTTTTTCCCGCTCGCCACGTGGAGACTTGCGATGACGAGGAATCAGTGACACGAGTGACAACGAATGTGTTAATACATATTTTACGCGAGTGAGAAATCAATGGCCAATATTGTTTTTGTCTTAAGGAATTCGGAAAGCAATTCGATAGTTTTTATTAGCCATTGATTTTTCACCGATACATCGAGGTTGTTTTTCCGGGAAATTCATGCTCTTTCGACGCTTATTAACGGACAACGCCACCGATATGCCGTTCGGCGATTTTCCAGCGACTTTCCACGAACCATCCCGCCGCCCATAAACTTTCCTCTTCGCTGGGAAATTAGTTTTCGCGCTTAGTAGGCCGTAAGGAACAAACTTTGAAAAACATTGCACGGGGTAACGGTGAATGCGATATAAATTCAGTACTATATTAGTGCATGCAGTGGAACTCGAAAGCACAACGTGCACGCACAAACGATCGAGATGAAGATCAAAGTCTATTTTTAAAAGAACCGTCGTCGTCTCATATTCTTCCAAATGATTCTGATAATGATTCCAAATGATGGTGATAATCATCGAACTTCGCGTTTTCCTAAACTGTAACCTACACATTTAGCGTTAACAGACATTGCTGTTATATTCATTTAATTATTATAGAATTCCTATTGGATTACTCCTGTATTCGATACTATTGTATTTACTAATACTATTCATGTAAATCATAATAAACCCAGAAGGGTTTCAATGCTTAATAAATAAAAAAAAAAAACTTCGCGTTTGAAGCAAGAACCGCTTCGGTCGCCTGTCGTTGCGAATTGCACGCAACTTGTTGACCAATAACAAATTAAATGTGGACTCAACGTATTCATGGAACATTCAAACAGAATTTTTAACCCTTTGCACTCGGAGCTATTTTAACTCGAAAATCAAACGTTTCTTCTGATCTAAAATATTTCCATTCACCATGATTTTTTAAATTTGCTAGATATGAAATTGATATAATACCTCATAGGGTAACTGCACCAGTGAATGAACATTTAAGAAATTGTTCAGGAAAATATTTTATTTTTAAAAAAACTATGTGAATTAAAGGAATCTCATATATGCCAAATAGCTCCCTATACTTCATTTGTCAAAAATAAATGAACACAAATACAATGAAATTATTATTATTCTTCTTTATTAAACGTTAAATCAAAAATATGAAAAATACCAGTCAATGAACACTACATTCTAGTAATTGAATAATGCTAGTCCAATCAATGAACAAAATTATTAAACAATATTCTCCTATTTATTTAATGAATAATTAAAAATGAAATATACAAAAGCGTTCATTTACTGGTGCCCGTTCATTCACTGGTGCAGTTACCCTACAATACTTAAATGTTTAGTAATTGGTTTGATACCGACATATCTAGTAATGTAAACAATATTTTAAATAATGGTACAGCAATTTTTAGTGTCGCCTCAGAGGCACCACTCGAGTGCCAAGGGTTAATAACTACTACGATGTTCGTTGAAATTCCACTTTTGGATGTTTCTGTATAAAAGATTGTGCATACGGTAAGTCAAAAAATTATTCGCCCACTCTTAAAAAGTTTGAACTTCTTTTGGAAGCTAGAGCAATTAGTTTGCTGCAGGATGTGAAAAGAGAAAATTGCAATGTCAAAAATTGCAATTGACGGAATTGTAGAAAAAAGAGTGAAGAAAAAAGCGGGAGAAAAAAAAAAGACTTTTTAAGAGTAAGCGAATAATTTTTTGACTCACTGTGTACGATCCAGACATTCCTGTCACGAACGCATCACGAGTCCGCAGTTCACGTTTTGCACATTGTTTTTAGTTTCGAAGCGATTCTTTGTTGTTTTCTTTGACTCTCCACAATGCGTTCATCGAGCGCGTGACCCTCGGGCATACGTACATAATAAATCAAATAAACAAGTAACCGACACCGCCGATGAATAAGAATTTTTATTGCGACCGGGAACGAGTGCGTCGATGTTTTCGAGGGGGTGAGATCGTTAGCAGAAGATCGAAATACGTCAATCGTCAACCTATAAACTGATCATTCCGAACAATGAAATTTTGATTTGTTGAAACGTCGCGCAGACCTCTGCCGCGAATAATCAAACTCGCGTTCGAGCTTTTCCTCTCTCCTCGTGCGCGTATTATCCGCGAATCCGAGCGCACCGTTCTTTTTTCTCCTTTTCCCCATTTCCCATTCGCGTTCAGGCCGGATCGAATGAAATTAAAAAAATGAACGGAAAACATCAGAGCCATAGAGATCGATCGCCACCGGAATTTATCTGCGATCCGAACGCACGAGGGTCGACGTTAACATTATATTCGCCGCGATTATATTTCCCGGCGGCTTTGTGCGGGGCAACTTTAAACACCGGCGATGGGATTTTACCGTTCGTTTTTAAATACAAAGCAAACATTTTTTGTTTGATGGATCTGTTTGTCCAGACAGGCGAAATGACTCATTTGTATTTAACCATTTTTATTCTCCCTTTGGAATATATACCCTTCTACCGGTGAACGCATTTCGAATATTTCAGAGAACGATTATATGATTTAGGTGTTTTACTAAATTTTAGATATGGTGATTTGGAAAACTTTCGGTTGCTTTGCAGGTACTCGTGGATGTTTTTCTAGCAGTCGACAGGTTTCGTTTGACACTTGGATGGCGGTGTGTGGGTCCTTTTTGACCCGCCTTTTCTAATGCTTCTGCTACGACATTCAATTGCGAATGATGACTAGACAACGGATTATATGCATTTATGACAAAAATGAGTAGGTGTAATTTAATCAATAAAAATATTAGACATCGGATTATATGCATTTATGACAAAAATGAGTAGGTGTAATTTAATCAATAAAAATATTAGACAGCGGATTATATGCATTTATGACAAAAATGAGTAGGTGTAATTTAATCAACAAAAATATTAGAAGAATCTTAAAATACTGGTGGCTTATCTGCGACTCATTAAACTTATTAAGAAAGGAAATAAATTTGTATTTGACTCCAGTTTGTTGTAATTAAGGAAGAAAAATTTTATTTTGCATAACGGTCCGCTGTCTAATGATGACTCGAGTTTTCGGTAGATACATTTAGTTGTGAGTAAACATATATTTGGAATCAATCAGGGGTCAGAAACTATAGGGTTCCGTGGAAATCACCGACACAGATTTTGCCGACACGGTTTTCACCGACTCCAGATGTGACCGACAGTGACTTTGGCCGACAGCGAAATTGACCGACAACGACTTGAGACGACCACCTCTGTTAGCAAAATTTGTTTTCGTCAAATTTGTTGTCAGTCAAATCTGGTGTCGGTCAAATTCGTTGTCGGTTAAAGGCGTTATCGGCCAAAGTAATTGTCGGTCAAATCTGGAGTCGGTGAAATGTCGGTGAAAACAGTGTCGGTGATTCCATGCAACCCAAAACTATAATACGTGTATCTAGGAAATTTGAAAAAATTGGGAATTAACATGAAAAAGTGGAAATGAAAACTGTATGTGTGTGAAGAATTCGTAAGATAAAATCAGAAACGTTTCTGGAGAGTCATAATCAGAGGCACGCCTAAATGAAGAGACATTAAACATGCGGAAATCAGACGAAAAAAAAGGGATACCATTTTGATGTTCAAGTAGTCGGAATATTTTGGAAAGTCGGAATAGCGTTTGAAAGAAAGGAAAGAATTGATTAGCGTATTCGATCGTATCTAGACATAGCAACACCGGTCAGGAAGTGGTCGAAAACGCCTTCTGAGGGTCAAAGGACACAGAGACGGGGTTCGGTGCAGTGATTAAGTGGTTTCCCGTCGATGAACTGGGACGACAGGCGCGATATGCTCGAGGAGCCTGATAAAAATGGTCGGTGGGCAAAAAATTGTGGCGAGCAGAGAGACGAGCTGATGATGAACGAGGAGGAACGAGCAGTACTTTGCAGATAAGGGGGAGGGTTCAGTTGCTGGTGGTTGTTTTGCTGCCTGAGGTGACTTACCCCTGGACAGTGTCATGCCTAGAGTACGGAATCGCAAGGTAATTGTTGATGTTTCTCCTTACTCTTTACTTGGCCCGACTTGCATGCTGTCCTATCGGTAGCGGCACAACACACAAGACATTTGTATACATACAAATATATATATATAATATATAGATAGATAAATATCAAATAAATAGGCATTTTAAATATTCAGGTAGTGTTATACAGCTGCGGGGATCGTGTGTACCTCTAGAACAATACCCATCGCACGCGCATACATTTCATTTTTATTATAATTCCTCTCTCCTGGTGCTTTTCTAGCTATTCCACTCGTTGCACTTTGTAAACAAACACTTTCACGTGTATAGTCTTCGATAATTGTAAAGTCTTTTCTTAGTCTTCTCAAGTAACAATAGGAATGTCGGGATTCGCAAGTATTCTCTCCCTACAGTCACTCTACGGTACAGAGAATATTCGAATTTTTTTGAACTTATTAATACTTGTCTCTCTTACTCGGACGTCTTTGGTTCGAAACAGGACTTGTACTTGACTAGTTATTGAGAGTGCGTTTCTTCCTCTAATCATTTTGAAGAGTTGAATTTTATATTTCGTACTAAATTGAAGTCTTCGCGACGAGATCAAAGTGTGATCATGGAGAGGGAATACTGTCTCTTTTTTAACCGAAGCTACATTTATCACTGTCGATTTCGCAGAAATTTGACATTAAGAGAATAATCTTCAACGTCGGTAACAAAAATTATTTATTAGAAAATTGATCTGTTAAGGACGCACGTTGGAGGTTGAATACAGTGTCTCCGATCTTGATTTTGAACGAAAGAAAACGCGTACTCGTTACTGTTGAAAGATTATGGCAATGTATTTATGTACCTTCGGTCAAATACAATTGGAGAATTCCTGTCTTGACATTGATCTGCGTGTGGGCAGCCGATCTATCAAATGAAACGAAGCGACAGAAATAAATGGCGAGAACAATCAGCTACGAACTGTACGCTTCGCTGATGCGAACATCGACGACTAACAATTAGAAAGTGACTCTCTTGTACATCGACAACAAGATCCATACAAAAACAATCGAGAAAGGGGGCGGTTGTCGTCGCGAGATCTAACTATATGTACACCTCCCGTTAGATCGATTCTCCTTGTCAGCCTCACAGAGTGTGAAACGTCGCTGAAAAAGAGAACCACGATCATTTTCGGATCGATTCATCGCTAGTGTTATCGTTTTCATCGTTCGTTGCGTGTCTCGACGAAGCAACAGAAGTACACGAAAAATCGCCAGAGCGTGGAAAGGGGGAAAGGGGCACGTGAGTAACTTAGGCGAACGGTTGATACGAGTGATGTACTTACCTGGGAAGCACCAGCGACCGGTTGCACGGGCAAAGATGAACAGAAAACCGATGAGAATCAGCAACAGAACCCCGACGACGATTCCGATGATGGAACCAGCGTCTAAATCAACGCCTGAAATTTCGTAGAATAATCTTTAATCAGTCCCGCAACGATTCCTCCAATCGTCGATTCCGTACCATGCTAATCATTGCTCGCAGATTGCAGCAGCTACGCGATTTCAAGATCGATCACGGTATTGTATCAGACAACAATTCGCTCGAAACGTTCCGTATATAATATCCGACAGGTTTCACCGAGAATATCGCACTATCGGTATTCAGTGACCATACACGCGAACTCACACAAATAGGCCCGTGACACACATTGAAAATGGAAAAATATGTATCTCGAATATCATGCGCCGGTTGGTTACTGGGTACGAGTGAAATTTCGGTGATCGACGGACAGTGTAAGCCAGCTGAAGCGTCGACACTTCAAAGACACAATGGCGGACTAATAGCGAAAGTTCTCGGTGGAAAAATAATTGCGCTTTTCCGTTTTATTGTCCGGCAAACGTCGAACAGAGATGCAAGCGCAAACGTGAAATACACGCTCCTTACAATTAGGTTCTCCGTGGTACGTTCAGGATCGTCCTGATTCTACGGACGATAAGTAAACCTTATCTTTTAATAATATGATATTTAATTGTAAAAGTTAATGTTTGTCGCGGATTTGATCAACTTATGGAAAGAATAGGTAGGTAGACTATAAAACTTTCGACTGGTTACGTTAATTAACACTAAACGCACCGACCACTAAAATCGATTAAAATGGTTTACCTTACGAAAACGACAAGACTGTTAATAGTTGTTTAGAAAGACAAGAATTTTAATAGTTGTAAAATAAAAAATATGCAACCGGTTGTATGACCGGCAGTGGTAGGTTTAGCGTTAAAATGAGAAATATATTTATCATTAATTTGCGTCTCTAATCGTATTACTAAAAAATAATGTTTGCACACCATTCGCGTAGGGAAAATTGAGGATGTACCACTGAGAGCCCAAAAGATAGCGCACTTTCGGTCCAGGAGCGTACATTTCGGGAAAACGACTTCGAACAGGCATTGAAAAGCTTTCTCTGCGATTGACGACCGATTGAAACGCGGTCGAGCCAATATTTATGCAAAAAAATATATGCTGCAAAGAAATGAGCGGCGCGTGTGTGTGTGGTTGTGCGTGTGCTGTTCAATACTGACGAAAGCGTTAATTTATAGAGAAGCAATCGAACAGAAATCTATTCGCGTTTGATCGAAAATATGAATCTACCATTCGCGGCTTCAGTGATATGAATAAAAATGTAACATTACACACACACACATATATATGTATACATACATTGGGACGCGTGTGCCGCGGCGCGGAGTTCCATTCACGTGGTTCCATTGAAAAATCTCGATACCGATAACACTATACATACATAGCGAGCGGACCTAAAAGCGTCGGGGAAACCGCGAGCGGCCTTCATTTCGCCAGCTGAAAATGCTACGATTCGAGCTGAAAAATTTACTAGAAAACAAACGGGCCATGGTAAATACTCGAACAATTTTTTGTCGTTTAAAACATTCACGACCCACTTCTTCGAAATCGCGCAATCCGGTCCATGCGCGAAATGAATTTCACGTATTTTGCACAGCCAATCGTTATCGCTACTCGAATCAAGTTTGCAAATGGGGAATAAACGATTTATTCGTTCTACATTGCATCGTTCATTTTGCTTCTATTTGAAGTGATCTAGCGACGAGAAATATTTTCCGATTACGTAACGCGAGAAAAAGTTTTTTAATTTGTAATTGCGGCAAACCTTATTAACTGGAATTTCCGTCTCGTATTCTACAATAATTTAACAAGTCTCGATTTATAATCTGCTTACTTGAAATCAGTAGAACAGGATCTTAGATTGCACGATTTATCACGGCAACAATGAAGTGAAAGTTTATACCAACAATACACATTTTGGAGTGATTTCCGATGGAACTCGACGCCGAAGCATCAGCGTCGTCTACTTACGTATAATAATTTGAAAGAATGACATTACCTAGTGCGTGCATGTGTTCGGAGAGCTTACCATAGAAGTGACTCAACGCCCCTGTGTGTGTGCATGCGGTGAAGGATCGAAATCGTTAGAACACACATAAAAAAAGTACATATACATAGAAGAAGAGTGGCGGAAAGAAAGACTAGACGTAAAGAAAATAGACAATAGAGCACAGAGAAGTGTTCTAATTCATATTTTCGGCGAGAGCCGAAGGTGTAATGATGCCTGACAGTACGTGAAGGTGACAACGAACGTGACGTAGATCGATAGACAGCGAGTGAGTATGCTCGGCTGGACGAGACGAGAAGTGACGAATATGTAGTGCACGAGCTAACAGCATGATAGACAGCTACCAGTGATTTTCGAACGTTTTTCATTGCAACCTTCTCATCTTGTGATATTAAATAATTGCCAATGATTACACAGCTACCTCGAAAATTAATGTCATTGTTTCGGTAAAAATCTAAAGCTAGAAAATATTTCAAGATAGCATTCAGGTCGTCGGGAAGGTCCAATGAATTGCGAGCGATTTCTTGCGACAAGAGTTTGCCAGTGAGTGTTGCCAATAACAGTTACCGTAAAAGTATATATACTATCGTCGTTCGAGACCACCGTAAACAGAACATATAGTATCTTGTTGTTGCAATGAAATTCCAACGGTAATTCTCATGAGAAGTTGGTAGAATCTTCCAAGATGCTTTCAATAAATAAAATGGACAGACAGAAATTTGATAAACTTGGACAAAGAGCTGAAACACTGTTTCGCGAGCTTTCTGAAAGTGACGTGTCCATTTGCATGTATTTTATTGGCAATGAAAGTTTAGCCCTATTTTGCTACACTGGTGCAAAGTGTGGGTGGATGATTCGTGAGACTTTAATCGCGAGTGTCTCGTGAGGTTTACCTGCGGGTTCTGTGGAAGTTGACAAAACGATACTGTATTCGGCAGCTCCTTCGTCGTTACGAGCTTCCAGGATGTACTCCTTCTCTGTGTCGGATTTCTGAACGCTGTCGATAGTGAGGATCACGCTCCACGCTCCTCTTCCCTGTAACAATAAACATCACACAGGTTATTTACAATCATTATAATTCATCCTTTTCGAATTCTGATCTTTTTCCAGGAAAAATGCGAATTTCGTTATAATCTTTTGTAACGAGTTCTAAAAGATAAAACGTTGTATAGATGAAAAAATTTATGAATTTAGAAGGTGCCGTATTTTTTTATTATTCGTGTCCAGGCTCCAAAAATGTTCGCAGATTGAAATTTGATACAGTCCAGCACAATATATTATTTTATTTTAAAAATATGAATTTGCGAAGACTACGCTGCATGTGAAACATTTTGTGCATTATACACGGTATCATGCGAATGCGTTTAATTCCTAGGGAGATTATTTTACAGAACCAGTCAGCGTTACTAGCCAAGCGACTGTAAATGTCGGTATCGATTTCCCGCGGTGCCGATATGTGCATCGAGTTCCATGAATCTAATGTTGCAGCGTTCGTTATCGTAATTTTCGAGTTTTACACGTTATATTCTATTTGCACAGATTTAATAGCTTGTATCCAGTTAGGCAAGTTTAAAATATACCAGCATTACTCGTTTTTCACGAATTTTAGGATATTCCGGTTGAGAAATTGTCACCTATCGTTGCATATTTTATCAAACGTGGTGTTGAACAAAAATAGGCATACAGCTAATATCCACTACGAATAGAAATTGAATAAGCGTTCATTCAGTTTGAAAAACTGGCTTAGCGGAGCCAGTATTTTTATTCGCGACTGCATGATTCGAAGTTGACGTTTGCACAGAGATTTTCTAGTCAAATCGAACAAACTCCGACGGACGCGAGAGAAGAGTTTGCCTCGCGTGGCTGCGACGACTTTCAATGCCGCGATTTCATAGGAAAAAATGTAGTTATTCTTCACTGTCAGTGCGGCGACAAGCCGAATAAGAAAACAAAAACCGTGGCCCGCCCAATTGTAGCGTCTCTATGGCGTTCCCTGCAAACGCCCGCAAAGATCAACAACGTTTTTCGTCGCGGCTGATAAAATGGGTGGCGAAGAAAAATCGTTGTCGTCGTACAAAGGGATACGCAACCGTTCCCGATGACCGTAATTGCGTTTTCATGGAAAACTGGCTCGCATCCGTGAACAGCGCGGAACCGCGATTTCCCGTCGACGACCGAAACACGCTGTAAAGCTATACATTGCGGGTCTAGGAGAGAGTGGCCGCGAATACAGGCTTTGGTTGTTTCATTCGCGGCGATGTTGTTAAACTATGCGGCCGGGAATAAAGAGCAAATTTTTGGCGTTGAAGCGCAACCGCAAAAATTCCGACCCGCTCCGCAACAAGCATTGGAAATTCCTATAGCTGCAACGACTCGTACGTAATTTCTTGGAACATTTTCACTTTCATTGAGCAACAAAAAAATAAACATCTTTCTGTTGGAAACGGGTTACGCGAAATAAACTAAACTCAGTATTCAATTAATTCTAATTTATTGATCAATTAAACGGAGCAAAGAAGGACGTCGTATCGTAATGAAAACCATACACGAAGTGAAGAGACGCCGCCGAATTATAAAACAAATGAGAACAACTACTGTTCACTTGTTATAAACAGAAAGCAGGTCTGTGGGTTCATTACATTATGCCCATCACCTGTTTACAGTGATTCTATTATTTTTAACAAAATTTATTTTTGTCTTTCGGCTAACGCAATGTTACCGATAATCCAACACTTTCCGATCATTTGGATCGCGTAGAAAAATCCATAATAAGAATGCAACAGTGAGGATACGTATACGTATAACAAAGCAAAACCAGTTAACAGCATGCACGAGAGGAGCATCTCGTCGATAAATCGATACAGTTCGAGCTCGAACTGTTTTTACAAAACAATCTGCTTTTGGAGGAAGCACGAACAGTCGAATTATTCCGAGCGATTGCCTCGGGTCGATTTGTAGCGTCCGAGTTCCCCGGAAATTTCATTAGGGCCGTTTGATTAGCAAGAAACTTTCGAGTCACGCGAATACTGAAAAAATGCTAAGTGCGCCACCGTGCAAATGGCCGCGCAGAATGCCGGGACACCTTTGCCCCAGTACCTTTGTTCTTGTTTCCAATTACTCCTCAGCTGCTCCAATTTGCTCCCTCGCGAGGAAAACTCGTTGATTCGCGTTTCGTACGACCATCTTTCACCCCTTATTTTTCGCGACGCAACCCGCGTTCTCTGAACCCCCGTTTATTGTTCACACGTCTCAGAATTTTATTCTTCGCCGTTTCTCATCTCCCGGCAATCGTTCGAAGATTTCCGAAATCCTACTGTACAGTCTACTTCCCCGATATTCTATTATGTTGGTTACCGGAATATCGGAAATCGTTGCCGTTACAATCCCTTTTAACACTCGATGTCAACTGGGACGGGCACTCTGTCTGAGGAACTCGACGGCGCTGTACTCTATCGATTGAACGAGACAATCGATTTTATTGATAAGCCGTATTAGACTTTCCAAGCAGCTGCCAATTTGATTCGTGGCTGAAACTTCCCCTTAGGCTTCCCGGATTCGCGGAGCTGCGTTTTTATACGATTGTGGGGAACCAAGATTTCAATGCACTATTATTTTTAAGGATAGGTGCCGAGCCGTTTTTACTCGGTAATTAAACGAACGTATGTGCTTTGTTCTATACTGAATTTTTTGTAATGTCTCAATCTTTTGGTGGAAATATATGCTAATGTTAAGCTTGTGATAAAATATACGTATTTGGCGCATTAAATATACAGGGTCATCCGTTTTTAAACGGACAAACGTAAACCAGCTATAAAGAACCCCAAATGGAACAAGTTTTACCCCTGCCACTTTTTTTGTTTCGGCCTTGATTTCTAGAAAATTGCAAAAACCATAATTTTTTTAGTTCACACAAACTTGAATATCTCGGGACTCCAGTGACGAATCTTGATGATTTTTCCTTTGTTTGGTTTAAAATAAATAGGGGCATCTTTTTTGTTAACAAAATATTTTTGTTTTTTTAGCACGTTTATTCCAAGAAAATATCATCCATTGAAGTCACGCATCCTGGAACCGTTCAAATAGCTACAGTCCGATCCAGAAAAAACCAAGATTCGAAGGTCATACAAAAAATTTTGGGAACAAAAAAAAGATGCTCCTGTTTATTTTCAACACAACGAAGAAAAAATCATCAAGATTCATCACTGGAGTCCCGAGATATTCAAGTTTGTGTGAACTAAAAAAATTATGGTTTTTTGCAATTTTCTAGAAATCAAGGCCGAAACAAAAAAAGTGGCAGGGGTAAAACTTGTTCCATTTGGGGTTCTTTATAGCTGGTTTACGTTTGTTCGTTTAAAAACGGATGACCCTGTATATAGATGATATTTGGTTCCCTCAACCACCTTTAGCGCATTAAATAAATATGTCAGAATAAATAGATTAATATGTACCATAGATAGCACGCGTGACACGCAACGTTTCGACTGATAAAATACCTGAGTGTTCTCAATGTTATAAAAATGTAATAATAGTGCGTTTACCCCGAGTTTTCGCGATCTAAAAAATGAAACATAGTCTAGGAAATTTACCAAATCGACAGCGGTGGAGGTCTCCAGTCGGTTGCTTTCGTCGGGGCGACCCTCGGTGATCTTTTCATCGTTTACGCGCCACAAGAAACGTGGCCTTGGGTTCGCATAAATGGTTACGTTCACGATCCCCTGACGTCCAATCACATATCCGAAACGCTCAATGGTTGGCTGCGGCTGCGGGGGATCTGTAAAAGAATTATTCACGCTTAGCGTTCTGTTTCCCTGAAAATTTCACGAGGATCGATGCCTCCGACACCGCTGAAAGCGTATCTCTTCAACTTCGAATGAAAATTCACGTATGTGAAAGTTTCAAAAAGTCGCAATCCAACGAGGCGAAATTTTATCTAAAAATTTCCTAAAAAGCATCGTACATTGATCGTTGAAAGTTCTAAAAATATTTTTGGAGCTTCTCTGTTTTAATTCAGGTGTTAGAATTTTTTTTCATCGTTAGAAATGATGTTACGAAATTAAACCAACGAAGAAGTCGATGGTTTTATTGGAATCGATATTAAAGGTTGTGAATTAATTTTACTTTTCTTAAAGTACTGGCATTAGTGATCAATTTACCGTGATAATAAAATTTTCCTTATAGATGAATAAGTAACTGTATAAGATAGCTGACTGCAGAGGAAGAATACATTATAATACTTACAGTACACTTGCAACTGCATAGTAGTTTCCTTGGGCTTGTCAAGGGCAATGTGACTAGCGATGCATCGCAGAACCTTGCCATTGTCAGTCCAGTCCACGCTGCGCGACGCGTTTTGCATTGCCAACGAGTGGTCGTTCACGTTCGAGTCGTAAATCAGTGGTTCGTTGCCGATGGGCTCGTCGTCTAATCGAAGAAACAATATATAGAAAATTGTGCGGTTGTAGCATGAGAATCTGAATAAACTTTGGAAAAGTAATTACCAAGGAACAGCGAGACGTTAGCTGCCGGTCTACCACCAGGGGCAGTGCAACTCACTTCCAGTTTCTCGCCCTTTCTGTAGACCTTTCTACCGTAGGATCCAGGGTTCGTGTTCAGTTCAGGCTGGTTCGGTGGTTCTGAAAATTAGATAGATCATATTACATATGCAAGTATCCAGGATTCATCGAGGTGTCCTCCAGAATAATTAGAAATTGGTGAGTGGTACCCAAAGATAACTTTGTCGAAATGTCTGTTATCGAGTTAAGCTTAATTTGATTTCTGCATGGAAAAGCTAAACAGAATTTGCACATCTTCGATTAGAATAAATGAGAATGTTTAATAAAATGCAGAGTACGGCAAAGTAATCTTACAGTGCGATTGTCACAGACACACACATACGAGAACACCGAAGAAATAATTGTTGCCCTATGAAGTTGTACATTTATTTCCCCCGTGGATCGAATGTGCAAATTTTTATTCAGATTGGGCTGGGAACATCCTCGAATCTTGATACTTCATTTATCTTGATCGACTTTATCCGAAACAGTAATATCCTTTCACAGTCTTTTATTTCTCCTCCCGTAAGCAATTCTCTTAACGAAGATTAATTAGTTCTCGAATTCTCTGACGTGGCCTCCCATAATACTTCTCCCCTAACGGTAGAATACTTTTTCACCAGCAAGAAAATCCCGGAAGGTTTCAAGCTTCTACACTGCTACCCATAAGTGTCTGCGCACATGTCAGCTTCTTCCGCTATTTATTTTTTTATTGTAAGAGAACAACGTAGAAGGTGAGTAGAACTTTTCGAAACGCGTGAACATTATTTGATTAGTTTTCTTGAATGTTTTCTTTATCCAGCTGATCGATTCGCTAACTGTCTGGAAGATCGTTGGTGACTGTTACAATGGAAACACGGAGCAGTTCGCTGTCGGTCATCGGTGACTGACACCTTGGCGAGCGTGTTAATTCGAGTTTAAGGAACACTCACTGGCAACAACGATCCTCACGGACGCCTGCGCCTCCGCCCGGCTGTCAGTGGCCGTCAGAGTGCACTTGAAGATGCCGTCGTTGCTCTCCTTGATTTTCTCGATGTGAACCCCGCATTGGCCTTCGTCTGTGCCCGCACCGTGGTACATGATGCCGTCTTCCGGTGGTTGCCCCTTAGACAATACCATGCCACCATCTTCGCCAGGTATCTCGACGCGGCATACCTTCAGAGGTCTGCCGACTCTGCACAGAATCTGCAGACTCTCGCCGAGCCGTACCGCCACCTGCCCCTTCGGCTCGATCTCCACGACTAGATTCGACTTTGACGCTGAAACAAACATAAACAACGATTAATTATTATTCGAGGAGGAAAAGAAGTCGCCTTAGACCATGTACATTTACAGGCTTCAAATAACATGTCTTGCTCCAAGATTTTTTTGTCTACCACAGTGGGTGTACAAAGTGTTCGTACACCTTTCAAAATAGAAGGTAATTATATAAGAGGTAATTATAAGGTCTGCCTACTCTGATTTTGATGAAATTTTAATATGTTATGCAGCAACACATTTTGAACAACTTTTTCCTTTTCCAATATAGGGGGGTCGCTTTTAGTTTCCGAGATATTCGCAAAAAACTATTGCTAATACTGTATTGAATTTTCAGTATTCTCGTACGCTCCGTGGCAACGTAACGCTGATCCCCGCGTCTGTTTAATTCTCTTTGTAAACACGCTGTGAAGATGAGAGAGAAAGCAGGGTCTCACTCTACAGGGTGTCCCAAAATAAGTGTAACTCCCGGAAATGGGAGGTTGCTTGGGTCATTTGAAGCGACATTTTCCTTTACAAAAATGGCGTCGGCGGCTTTGTGTAGGAGTTATTAACGAAAAACACGGACCAATCAGAGCGCGGCTATAGCGGATTGATTCTGGTTTGGCCAATAGCGACACCACGTTAAGCGGGGCCTGTTTTTTGATAATAGCTCCTAAACAAAGCCGCGCACACTATTTTTGTAAAGGAAAATGTCGCTTCAAATGACCCAAGGAACTTCCTATTACCGGGTGTTACACTTATTTTGGGACAGCCTGTATATAGGATGATAGATTTAATACATAGGGTATTCTTTCAATTTTGAAAGGCTACTTCTGGATTTTCGTATGCGTGGTCCTCTCCGCCCCCTTCACGACCTAACCACAACTCATGCTATTGGCATAATCTTTGCATTGTACCTGTTATCTAGAATTTGAACTAGAATGGAAAAATCGTGCGGTAAGAATGAGTTGCGATTAGGTCGTGTAGGGGCGGAGAACAGAGGGGCCCGATCACGCATACAAAAATCCAGGAGTAGTCTTTCCAAATTAAAATATGTATGTGTCACCCTATATGTATAGAGTGAGACCCTGTTTTCACTCTCATCCCTACAACGTGTTTATAAAACAGAACTAAACAGACGACGCGCCGTGGAAGATCACCAAAAATTCAATACAGTATTAGCAATAGTTTTTTGCGAATATCTCTAAAACTAAAAGAAAATGTAATTATTATTATTATGTATACTGTGGTATCATAGCACAATAGAATAGATTTTTATGTACAAATTGTATAATGAAAATGCAATAATATAATTTTGATCCACAAATACGGAACCTAGTGGAACGGCCTTGGTGCTCGAAAGGATTTCAAGTTTCACTTTCAATTCAGAGAATTTTTCGATACGAGTACTAATAATAAAAAGCTAACAGAAAGATTGCCGCGATTAGTGCAAACGGGGATATCTAATCATGGTGGATGCGTCGACGAATCTCTTATTTAATGTTAGTCTAATATTGGTAAGTTACCACATAGGTAGTTTTTATCTTAAAACGTTAGATATTCCATAAGAAAGTAATAAAGATCGATTTTAGTCACTATTTTACATGCTTAAGTAACTTTTTTGCGTTGCTTTTACACGTGTCACAAGTGTCCGAATAGTTTTAAGCGGCAGTATACATATATGGTCTGAGGAAGTCGTTTGAAAGGACGGCGGGATGGGCACGCCCCGAGTCACACGTATTTTCAAGCAAAATACATATTAGCTAAACGGGCTCGTGCGTAGCGTGTGACGTCAAATCTAAACATTGGAACCAGTGCCGCCAGATTGTAGACACTCCGGGAAATGCAGCTACCCTCTCTCTAATTCATTAAATTTTGAACCGACTGCAAGAGCAAAGAGGATACCAAATATCCAACAAATATGAGAGGTATGTTCAACAGCATTGTGAAGTTAGTAGAAAATATCTTAGAAATAATGTCTTTGTAAAATAAAAGGATCTCAAAGACACCAGCGACGATATATCCGTTCTTTCAGAGACGCAGAATTTTTTTAAAGAAGCGGAATCACACATTTTTCATATTTTGTAACGAAGGAGCCCGCGAAGCCGAGCCAGTCTTTCTAGGGTTAATCTCCCTTTACGGGAGGTGAAATTGAATTACCAGACGGGAGCGGGGAGCTATCATAATTCTTCATAATTCTCGACTTTCTTGTCGCGGGCTTAGCGAGTTTCCACTTTCGCGGAACATGTTTAAATACGCGTTATTTATCATGATATGTTCATACTATACGTCTGCGATTAGACAAGAACTTCTTGCAATTAATTTAAATGTAACCATAAAACTTCAGGTACTTTGATCACTGTAGCGTACACTTGATTGTGAAAAGTGGATTGATAGCGTCTTTTCAGGAGCCCATAAAGGAACCATATAAATTGTTCCAACTATTATTCATATACAATGATTGATTAAATTATTATAATTACAAATTGATAATTGACTGTTTCAATGTAAAATAATAATTCGCTTACCCACTGCGTACTTATCAAACTGTTTAAACAGAACGAACGTGAACGAAACATATTCTTCCAAATGTCCTTTTCTTGGTCTTCAGCATCTGCTAACCGGTATCCGTAAGTAATATTTTTAAGCCGATTGCTTCTTAACAATTCATACGGCAGCTTGAACCACGCTTATCTCATCATTACAAGAAGCCGATCTCCGAAGTATTCTGGGGAACGTATCCTCGGTAAGTTTAATCGACAGTCTCTAAAGGACTCGTCTAAACTGCGGGAACGTTCTCGCGAGGGAAGAGATCGAAAAACGATTCCTAGGTCACGCGGAAAGCGTAGAGCTCTCCCTTGGCGTGCAAGATTTATGAGACAAAAAGGGAAGTTGATTAAATCCTATCCTATCCCCTTCATCGCTATCGTCGTGTCCCTGTATTTGCCTTGTTCCGACACGTGCGACGAAAGTCAACCGACGAACTTTCCAACCCTCTTTTCCATTTCTTGCTTTCATCCCACCTCTACGTTTCCGCCTCCCACCGAATATCGCTGGCAATTACGAAATTTCAATATTTTAGTTAACCTCGCTCCCGACTTATCGCCAGTTCTCCTAAAGAGAAAATTTAACCGATGTTCGTTGTAACATCCGTGCGACAGCGACGAACGATGTTCAAAAGATTAATATTGAAACCCTGGAGTTCATACAAAAAACAACGTTCGAAAAAACTCGTGCTCGATTTCCAGCATTCCTATAAAACCATTTAAACAGATCCACGAATTTTTGGAAATAAGTAAAATATAACCGAAGCGGAGAGAAATTATTTATGCGTACTTCAAAATTTTTGCATTTGTCTGGTACGTACAGAAATATGAACACGTTACAATATACATTTTCCAAAGCAACGTGTAATCCCCCAAAACCTGGATGACGATTATATAAAAATGTCTGCCCGTATAATCCACTCGAGGATTAATTTCGGCCCCTTCCGCCGTGACGGAAATTCGAAACGAGAAAAATAAAAAAATGCCCTGCTCTCAGGAATTTCCTTCTGGCCTCCACCACTCAGCCGCCGGTTTTCCGAAACTTTCTGTAATCGTGGTGATGTGTAATGGATAACGAGAACCAGCAGGCGGCGAGCAGTCTGCTTGTACTGTAAATGAACAAAAGTTTCGGCGCAAAAAGCTTCGGAAGTATCGACCAACCCTTCTAGCCGGAGGGTGGGCCAAAGGTGAGAACATATACCGGCGTTTTCCATTAATAACTGTATCGTCAAATCGGCGTTCACCGTTCCCGCGTACGCAGAACGCATTATAAGAGTGTGATTCAGCTCCGGGCTACAAAACCGTAGTTTCCCGTGGCGGGTTGTTCACGGCTTCGCGCTTTTAGCAATAACAACCGTTGTCTCGAAAAATTGAAGCGTATGGTACTCCCTGGAAATCGTGGCGAGCAAACATTAACAAATGGACTGAGACTAATTAGTAGACTGCGGATCTTGATGCAAAATATTCTTGTTAAAAAATAAAATAAGTACACGAAAGGTGTCGTATTACTTTCAATACAGGGTGGAGCAGTAACTGCTATTAGCACCTCAGATATATTCGAAACTATAAGTCTCACAGAAATATTTGCTGAAATAAAATTGCCCAATACGAAGGAGGCAATCCGGTGGCGATAGTAGTTTTTTTGCAGGTGGACGTACTTCGGACATTTGAAGGTCACCTCCATTTTTTTTAATGGATCGGTATGCTTTGGCTTCCGTATCACGATAGAGGATCTTCAAACGAGTTCAACGACCTATTACATAAGGTCATTCAAGGTCATAGAAAGTAGAGAAATGCGATAATACTTATGGTATTCAACAGTGCATTGACAGTGATGGTCAATGTTGAAGTTCAATGTCTATATATTTTAATAACCAGCCGAATATATTGCGTATCACGTACAAAACTAAACGTCAGCTCGTCTTTAATATAATGGTCAATTTTACGTTAATGTCAATTGCGACGATACAACAATATCTTGGTAAATTTCGTAACAAATTTCACAACGCACAACACACGTGTTTACTCTGCTAGGTCGCACACAAGAAGGAAGGGGCCAGGCGAACAACCAATATGTATATATGTGTGTGTGTGTATATATATATATAAGTACCATGAAAGTACAATGTGTATATTCGTTCCATCTGTTGTGCTGTTAGCGTACCTCTTCCTTACATACGCCATAATTTTCGTGTGTGGAAGGCGGGCTAATTAAATGTATACCTCAACAGTCAACATTTCGAACACCTACTATAAACATGTTTCATTTACTACCAAAACCATAAGTATTGTCGCATTTCTCTACTTTCTATGACCTTGAATGACCTTATGCAATAGGTCGTTGAACTCGTTTTAAGATCCTCTATCGTGATACGGAAGCCAAAACATACCGATCCTTTAAAAAAAATGGAGGTGACCTTCAAATGTCCGAAGTACGTTCACCTGCAAAAAAAACTACTATCGCCACCGGATGGCCTCCTTCGTACTGTGCAATATTATTTCAGCAAATATTTCTGTGAGACTTATAGTTTCGAAGATATCTGAGGTGCTAATAGTTACTGCCCTACCCTGTATAATGCGACAATCAGTACTCTTTAGCGAGCTAATATTGAACATTATAAAAATAAGTGCACTAGGCCATTATTATTTCATCTTGTGATTCGAACAGCACAGGAGAGCGAGAGAATGAAAATAATAAATGTTGGAAAGATTCCGCGAAGAATAAATATGCAGAAGGGATTCGGATAAATATTGTACATTCCAATTAGTCGAGTTTGCAGTAAGTACAATTAGCTATCGAGTCATTTTAGAAGTGGCAGTATAACGTGACAAAGCAAAGAGGAAGAGAGAAAGACGGAAAGAGGGGGTGTAAAGGGAAGAGGGAAGGGGGATGAAAAAGCCCACGGGCTTCCAATATTGGTTAGTTCGCGGCTTCACACTTTTAACAACACCATCCGTTATCTTGAGAAATCTACGGGCTCAAAGTTTCCTGCTATTTTAATACCGTTCGATAATTAATTATTCTCTGGTCGTCCAACCGCACGGAGAATGTTCGAAATAGCTGGAAGTAATTCTGTAATGGTCGGATCTAAAGCCAGACTTTCAATGCGGTTTTTTCGCGCGCACTTAAATCAGCTTTGTCCAAAGTGCGTCGACATATTATGCGAATTACACAATTTCTCTGTAAAGATGTCCTTTGTGCGTCCACACGCAGCGTTTTGCGATCTACAGGGTGTCCCAAAACTACCCTAGGAGCCGAAAATGGGAGGTTCCTTGGGTCATTTGAAGCGACAGTTTCCTTTGCAAAAATGACGTCCGCGGCTTTGTTTAGGAGTTATTAACGAAAAACACAGACCAATCAGAGCGCAGCTATAGCGAACAGAGTCCGACTCTGCGACAGGTCCCGCGAGGCGTGGTGTCGCCACTGGTCAACTCAGAATCAATCCGCTGTAGCCACGCTCTGATTGATCCGTGTTTTTTGTTAATAACTCCTAAACAAAGCCGCGGACGCCATTTTTGTAAAGGAAAATGTCGCTTCAAATGACCCAAGGAACCTCCCATTTCCCGTTCCTACACTAGTTTTGGGACACCCTGTATACTCCATTCGTCGTAGCTCTCTGCTGTGCCTTTGGATGCACAAGTTTAAACCACTACGATAATGTTAATACGATATTGTTTCTAGGCGTAGACGCAGTTCTGACGATGTACAGTGGGTAAAAACAGTATAGGCACACTCTTAAAAAGGCGATAACTTTTTAAATATCGTATTATACGATTTGAATTTTTTCGGGAAGCTAGAGCAATTAGTTTGCCACAGGAGGCGAAAAAAATGTTGTCAAAAATTGCAATTCATCGGAATTGTAGCAAAAATACTAAAAGTTGCATTTTCAATATTGGCCCACATAAAAAAATTGTAAAATCAACGTTGCGCTGAATAAGATTGCGTGTGCTGTTTATTTATGCACTACAGAACTCAAGATCGTATTTACATTAACTAACTAATATCGAAGTTCCTGTTCCTGGTATATGGCGCAAAAATGGGAAACTTCTTGCACGCGATTGTTCCCTAATTGATTAACGCGGGACGCAATGAAATTCATTTTATTTCATATTCATTTTGACGTGCACGTTGCAACTGCGTCGTGTACCACTGATATTCGTCCCTGTTTATTCATAAATTTTTAGTGCAGATTGGTGTGTCGAAATTCAAGAATTTATATCGTTTTAGACGAACAATCGAAATGTTCAGCAGTTTTCATACACTGTAGAACATTTTTCATGCGGTCTTGTCGGAATGAATGTTTAAATTCTTCTCCTATCTAGTCTTAATAGAACGAGTCACAATTATGCATCCCTATACTCGTTATAAACAAAAGTAGTTACTATAAAGTATTACACATGTACTACGACTAAAGTATACTATGTGTAAAATACCAATGCAAAAGATTCAATAAATTTTTTCGAAAAAATTTCAAAATAGTCGATGGATAAGCGACTTCGAAATCGAGATTATCGGCTCGATTCCTGTCCGAGGTATCGCGCCATGGAGATTTAGTTCCGCAGGCGGTGGTGAAATTTCGTTAGAAGGTGGCATCAATCTCGAACGAGCTGGAAACACCGCTTCTCACCGGGCTGAACGCGCTCGATCACGCGCACGACGCCATTATGATAATGCATCCGAAGAAATATGATAAACCGGGCGTGGCTCGGGTAACGATTATCATATTTCATCTGACACGGTTTTTAACGCATCGAATAATAACAAGTCGCGGATTGTATCGGTGGTTCTTGTCGGTGCGGCGTCCTCGCATCTCGAACGGATCGTTTGCTTGATGAATGGGCTGTCCGTTGTCCGCGAGTTTTTCCGACGGAATAAGTAGAATAAATACCCGGAAGAAGTTTTTCCGCGTGGCAAAGTCAGCCGGCGTCCTCTTTCAAATATTTTATTCTTTCATTATTTTTTAAACACTTCCGTCGAGTACTGAAAGCGATTATTAAACTACGGATCTCTACGCAACTTGCAATTTTCTGATATGCCATCAGTGCATAAAGATCTTAGTCTAATAATTAGTGTGTTGCTTCGTAAAAGCGATGTATTGTGTTAGTATCTACGAGGTAGGTAAAATAAATTTTCTGCGCAAAGTAAAGAGTTCAGAGGATCAAAGTAATAAATAGACTGCGGATGTTTATGCAAAATAAAAAATGTTTGCATTGATTGCAAAACACAGGAGCCTAATAGAAATTTCCCTCTTCTTTTGATTGTCTTATTAATTGCTCAAAATTAATTGTCATAATCAATTGCTAAAAATGCATAAAATCCGCAGTCTAGTAATAAAATTAAATGACCAAGTTTATCGCGAGCTATTTCGCGATCACACGTTTATTAACTTAATTTATCGTTCGAATTAAAAACAAAAGCTTCATAACAAATTATACATTCTGCAGATCCGAGGATTAATTTTTTCCTGGAACAACAATGCTACGTTTGTTTTCTCGTTACGCGTTTCGCTGCACGATACTCCCGTGAACAGTATAACACATTTATTCTGATAATTTTTTAGACCCGATGTTTTCCAGCTACATCGTTACTTTATCGAACTGTTGATCGCGAACGTATTATTCCGACAACAACAGTACGTAATTATGATGACGTTGTCGTTACAGTGAATTATACATATATTAATGCATCCTGCAATCCCGCATGAATAATGAAGCACAAAGCCACCGTAGCTGTTGAAGAAACTGTCGTGAATGTTTGTTGCCGCGAATATTTCGTTTTAATTTATTTAAGGCTCGTAATTAAATCCCGGCAAGAATCCGCTCGTGACTGCGATCGTTCCTCTCCTTTTTTTGCCTTGGCGTGGATGGAGCAAGGAGGCGTCTTCCTTTCGCTCGGTGAAAGAACTCGCTAAACGATTTCCTTAGGAGAAAAAGAAGTCTTCTAGACGCTGATTGTCTCGGCCGGATCCTTAACCTGGCCTGGTAAATGAAAATCCGTGATCTTCACTCTCATTTACTTCTATCGCTCGCAGTTATTAATTCTTTTTAACGAAGCGCTCGGAAAATACCTTTGTTGCACGAAAGTTGAATGCAAAGCTCTCTGGACGATGAGAATATAGTGATTATAAAATAACTGTTGGTTACCTCTCTTTCGTGCAATCTAGTAACACTTGGATGTGAAGTGTTTTGAAAACGGTGTAGTTGTAAAATCAAGTTCAGAGAGCAAAGATGAGGCTGCGGATTTTTATACGTGAATGCCCCGCAGGGGACAAGCTGTTGTTCGACGCATTAACGACAGGTTGCGCATTGAGCCCAAAATTTGAAGATTTAAGGAAACCATCGACAGTTTTAAGAATATCAAAATCGAAGTGTAAACGCACATTTTACGCCTCTGTCCAATTTACGTGTCTCAGAAACAACGAGCGAAAATTAAAAAATTCAATATTCGTCATAAATGTTTCTAAATGCTGTAAATGTTTTTTCGATCCGGTCTGGTAACGATTCGATACTTTAAAAAATCAGTCTATCAGTTCGACCTCTGGTTAAATAAGCGGAATTTCCGAGTCGGGGAAAAAGGGATTTTTCCGCTATTTTTCGAAATTGATTCGAGTTCATGGGATACGGTTCCGTTTCAAAATCCGTCACCGTCAGCGGCAATGTCTTTTATCAAGTTATGTATAAGCGTATTAGGGAAATGCAAACGCGTCCGAGATTCTCGTTGGCCGGTCGCAAGTGTTTGCTGGTCGACCGATCGAAAACTCATAAATCCCATTTGATTTTCCGGCCGTCAATTTGTTACACGGCTGACGTCGCGATCTAATTTGAAGCGGTGCCTCCTGTGGCCCTGGTGGCACCCATGACTGCCGCGGAGGACACCTCGCATTCCGAAAACCGCAGCAACAGATGCGATGATTTGTGGACAGCGGCCATGCATCGTTGAACCCGTAAGGTTGATGCACCTTGCATGCTGGCGATGTTGCGGCCAGCGGCAACATAGTGTCCGCAGTTGAAATTTCACGAAACCAACGCGACGACACCACTGTGGTCAAAAGTCGTCAAAACGCGCAAAAAGTCAAACTTTTTATTTCAAAATCAATCAGATCTAAGGTATACTTGAATAAACATACGAACGTTCAAGGATGGTACAATGTTCTGGAGGCACAATGGGAGACAAAAGTATATGGAATTCGAAATCCATCAATATATTGGCAATGAAAGCCATTCACGAGTATATTTTACATGAAAAATAGTATATTTTACTTCAAGAACACAAATTTGTGATATTCAATATATATAATTACGCAATAAAAAGTTAAATATAAATATTTAAATAAATTAAAAATAGATCAGAAAGCAATATTCATGGTTACTATTGAAAATAAGCACGAGATATTTACGTAAAATTGTATTCTGATAAACTTTGTTAATTGCATTGTTTTAGAAAGAATTATGTCTTGTCAAGTTTTCAAAAATTTGGTTGCGTTTTTGTATACCTCCAAAATATCCTTAAAAAATTACATTGTTCAAGGTAAATTGTTCATGATAAATATTTCGTTCTGAAAGTAAAAAACCGTTTTTCTGTATTTTTACTTAGTTATTTTTCGGAGGCAACGCGACATACAGCCTGAAAATAGCGCCGAGTTCTCGGGATTCTTCGACACGGCGATTCTACCGCGGACGACGACCCTTAAATTCTACTTTTCCGGGTGACATAATAACGCGGTCAGATAATCTCGGTTATACGAAATGAAATCTACCCGTGGCGTGCAGCTACATACTATTTCCCACTGATTTCCAATTTTCGCTTTCGTGATTTTCCCTCTGGTGAATGTAGGTCGCTGGTAACATAAAATGAAATACAGTAGAATAAAAGGGTGAAAATAATATAAACGGGAACGGCGCGGCGGAATAAAAAGGAGAGCGTAAAAGGGATTGCTCAAACAGAGGTCACAAAGAAACTGAGAAAGTGGTGGAGGGATAAAAGAACCTTGTAATCGATCCAGTTTGGTAGAACACTGGGTACTGCGGACTATTTCAAGAGCAATTTGATAACTATATAACTTATCAGTAGACTGCGGATCTTTATGCAGAACAAAAAATGTTTGCGTTGTTTACAAGGCACAGATGCCGAATACAAAATTTTTTCATCAATTATTTTATTGAACTGAAACTAATACACTGATGTCCTTAAATCTTTTTAATATGACCACTGCTTTAAATTGTGCGTAGCCATTTTTATCATAAATGCATAAAATCCGCAGTCTACTTATCAGTCACACTTAATCTTTACTTTCTTTAATCATTTTAGTATTTAAATGGAAAATAATAACCAGGCGATGAAAAGGATTATCTTGGGACGATGTTGCAACTTGAAAAACGAGTGTAGTCGTTAGGTTATGTTTTTAGCGTAGTTTCTGCCACGGTGCTCTAGGATTAAGAGTACATGGTTTCTATTTCAAAAAATATTGTTTATCTTCGAATAACTTATCGGGTGATATAGCTTTTGTTTAATTTAGTTTTAATGCAGGTATTTTTATGCGGAATGCGCAGGAAAATTTGTCTGATTAGAAAAGTTAATTTGGGGTTTAAGAAGAAAGGAGACAGGGGAAATATGAGAACGAGGAGATACTTCAGCCGAGAACAGAGGATGAGGGGAGATTTCGATGCGACGTAGCACCGGCAAACCGCTGCGGTCAGCTTGCATGTGCAGACTGCAACGGGTGGAACTAATCCAAGCCGGCACTTCTCGTATTAGATGATATTCCCTAACATTGCTAATTGCGCTTCGTGCGCCGCTACGAAATATGTAGAACCTCGTCTCCTTCCACTTACACAGACCCACCCCGTCGTGCCCCTTTTCCAACCCACCTGGCTCGCCATGTAGTTGCGAATAGAAGGGCGAAACTCGATTTTGGTTGTAATCAGACCGAAGTGCGGGGATTGCATACGGCTCGTACGTCAAAATTTATAACACAGCGTTTAAAGATGTAATCTCATATAATCGCTGCAAAACTTCACGATATTCGCCAGTGTGGAGAATTTACAAATTAAAACGAGTACAACTAGAGTACTTTAAGATCTTTTTGCAGAAAATTGCGAGAGTTGAAACATCGAGTTTCTGGCTATAATTCAGTGTTCATTTAATTTAGCATAGTGGCGTATTGAGATGTTTGAATCCGTAAATTCTTTTAATCGACGGAGACATCAGTTTTTCGTTCGGTGACGTAATAAACAAGAGTCTCAAAAGAAGAGCCGATCGATGTGAAAGTGGAGAGTTCGACTTTTAAAAGAAACAGATATCAGACTATCTGAAGATTTTTTGCAGGAAGATGTAGAGTGGTGAAGATATTCGCGGCGAATCGAAGCAATTAATTACGCCTGGGTGACGGGCGGTTCTCGATGTCCCCGGTAGAAAACTAGCAGTGCTCATTTGCTTCCGGCGGAAATGCGAGCGGAATGTATTAAAACGGCGACGGGGTCACGCAAAAAGGACTTGACAGGGAAAGTTTTCGTTTACAGGAGGGGTAGACACGACTATCGAGCACGCCGGGAGAGTAGCTCTCTATGTTTCCAATCCCCAGAGCTTTTTCCAGAGCAACCGAGCAAGGAAAAGGGGTACATCATTCAACCCCGGGAAAATAGAGCAATCTTGTGACACATGGGAAATCCATGCATTACGACCCCAAGCCCCCGTGTATGTATGGTGTGCGCAGTTACTCACGAATGCATTGCATTTTTGCTCCGCGACTGACTTTCGCGGCGAAAGAGCCGCGATCAGCAAATGGATGCACTCGGCCATTCACGAAACTCCCGTTTGATGGCTTAATGACAACAGTCAAGTGTTAAAAAGGCTCATCGCCGGCCGCTTTAACAATTAGCGACCGGGCGTGCCTGCACGATCACGCGCTTCCTGGGACACAAAAAGATTCACGGGTGCTGCCTCGGTAGATGCACATTTTCATTAGCGGCTGTGTCCATCGATTTCTGGGTATCGCGTTGCGCTATCGCACGGATACACGCGACAGAGGAACGTTCTAATCAAATGGAGACAATAATCGAATACAGAAAGCAATAAAGGCGACCAACTATGAAGGAACATCGCACGTGTAAAATGAAAATTCCCAGCTCAATAATCGGCTTACCAAAATCGCAGCGCGACACACCAAAAATTCGTGGTAAACAATCGAAATAACGGCGGCTCATTAAGCGCGTAATCTGAGAATATTTAATCATTGACGTCGAAGAATTAATCTGGCAACGAGTGTATCGCACGGCGCGTGCAAAATCGACACATAAATTTTTGACAAACCGCGGGGTTATTCGAGCGGAATTACCATCTCGTTGTAAATCGTATTTCACACGTTAACGTTGTAAATTAACATCTCCGGTCGAGGATGAGCGGTGTGGAACGCGCTTGTACACAGCCGCGCGACAGCCTATGTGTGTCGGCTAATTACTCATTATCGAATAACGGAGGTGTATCGTTAATAATCATTCAAATTAATGCGGTCGCGAAAAGGACGATCACGGGGCAGCGTTTCGCGCGATTTCGGTCGGCGAAAGCTAATAAATATTTCGTAATTGTCGAGTAGCACGATGCCGACGAGCTTACACCATCGTCGCGCAGCTCCTATTATTAGTTTTTCATTTTAATTACCCTCCTCGTTTCCCGGTCGCTACAAGGAAATACGATTTTTCGATAGGCGTGTTACGTGCACCGAGACGCGACGATTTTTTCGCGCGTGAAAATGGTGGCGAAATCGCCGAAATCCTGGACTAAATTAATCCCCGAGACTCATGCAAATTATTCATAGAGTATTTCAGCGTGATTTAGAAAATTTTCTTTGAAATATCTATACAAAATTTTTGCGACGTTCAATGACACTGTACTTTTTAATAGACATTTTTGTTGCAATAAAGATTATAGATTTCTAGAACTCCACTCGTTTCAGGCGAAGAATTTCGACGTTTTTCCTCACTCCGCGACACTATGAATAATGAGTGAAATGAGTAAAAAGCAAATTGAAACTCATCCGTAAAATAGTGGCCGGTACCGCGCTGGCTGGAAATCACAGTATCTCTCGATCGCCATGATTTTTATAAAAATTTCCTGACTCGGGGTTGGAACTTTATCTCTCTCTCTCTCTCTTTCCTCTCTCTAACCGTTTTATGGATTATAACGTTTTATGCAAACACCGCTGCGTGAAAAAAGTAATTTGTTTTATGCCCCGTTCGAAGGAAAACATTAAATGGAAATCACAATTTATTTAAATAACAGAGTCGGGACGAGACCAAACGAACCCGTGAGATTTAATCAAAACGTGTAGAGTGTAAAGGCACCGGTAATCGATACGACGGGACGGGGTGCGTGGAGCGTGAAATAAATAATTTATTTATACGACTCGTCTTCGAATCGAAAAACCGAGTGGAAATTTCATTAATTGGAAAATTAAATGTTATATATGTAATCCGTTGTCGCATTTGGCGACAAGTTTCACGCGTGCTACAACTAGATGCTACAACTATCGCGAGCGCGTTTCATAGTTTAAACATTATTCAAACATACTTATTTGTACAAATTGTATTCGTTTATACACATACGTTAAATATACAGGGTGTCCCGAAATAAGTGTAACTCCTGGAAATGGGAGGTTTCTTGGGTCATTCGAAGCTACATTTTCCTTTAAAAAATGGCGTCCCAATGGCAGTCTCAATCAATTTGGTAATAGAGCGAAAAAGTTGTCTGTGTCACCGAGAAACGGTCTAAGTGACGAAACCTAACGATTTATAGTTTAAACATTGTTCAAACATACTTACTTGTACAAATTGTATTCGTTTGTACACATACGTTAAATATACAGGGTGTCACAAAATAAATGTAACTCCTGCAAATGGGAGGTTCCTTGGGTCATTGGAAGCTACATTTTCCTTTACAAAAATGGCAGTCACAATCAATTTGGTAATAGAGCGAAAAAGTTGTCTGTGTGACCGAGAAACAGTCTAAGTGACGAAACCTATCGATTCATAGTTCAAACATTATTCAAACATACTTACTTGTACAAATTGTATTCGTTTGTACACATACGTTAAATATACAGGGTGTCACAAAATAAATGTAACTCCTGCAAATGGGAGGTTCCTTGGGTCATTGGAAACGACATTTTCCTTTACAAAAATGGCGACCGCGACTTTGTTTAGGAGTTATTAACGAAAAACACGGACCAATCAGAGCGCGGCTACAGCGGATTGATTCCGGTTCGGCCAATAGCGACACCACGTTAAGCGGGACCTGTCGCCGAGTCGGACTCCGTTCGCTATAGCCGGGCTCTGATTGGTCCGTGTTTTTCGATAATAACTCCTATACAAAGCTGCGGACACTATTTTTGTAAAGGAAAATGTCGCTTCAAATGACCAAAGGAATCTCTATGTAATTTCTATTTCGCGGTATACTTGTTTTCTTTTCTCGTGACCTGTGCTCGCTCTAATTAAATGTACATGTCTATCTATGTCTTGTATGTTTCTTCGTTCTGTCTGTATTGTCCTCAGACGGGCAGTACAGTTCGCACCGTCACAATAAACGGATCAACGTAAATCAGTGTAATATCTTTGTCTGCCCACCTCGCGAATCTCTCATTATCTATCTCCTTTTCACTAACGGGCTTGTAACATTAAAATTAAAAGAATCGCTCTCTACACGCTTACTTTGGGACACCCTATATATACTCACACTAGAAACGGAATACCACAATATAAACTATAAAAACCCTGACCCAGACCGACGTATACCAGTCGGTATATTTTCAAGCTTCAGCTGCACTTTTGCAGCAAAGAAGAAGCGAACGAGATCTATCTCGAGAAGAAACAGAATGATCGCGGGGGCGTGCGGAAGGCTTTCGCGTCAGCGTCGTCAATTTCATCGGACCAAGCAGAAATCTTGGGGCGCAGATTAAGGCTGGTTTACGCGGCAGTAAATCGACTCATCATCGGTCGTCCGGTTCGATGTGCGGCCGCCCCATCGACAGCCCTGGATATCTGTCTCGCCTCACCCCCGTTCTCGGCCGCTGTCCTCCTACACTCGTGAAGTAAAAGACTCGACTCGATGCGAGCGGAACGTCGCACGTCGCCTCGCCTTGCCTCGTTTCGCCTCAGAGAGCCGTGAAGCGAGCAAATCGGTTTTGCCCGGCCCGATGATGACGTTGGAATCGAGTTACGCAAAATGGATTTCACGTTAAATAACTATCGCGTGTCTCGTCTCGACGCGACGCATCCACCGCCAAGCCCCGCGGATCGTCCGAGAGCTTTTCAGACTCGTTCGAGCTTATTACCGACAAACCGATCGAACTCGCTCGTCTACACATTCTGTAAACTGCGTGGTCTACGATCCACTTTGCGTGCTATCGCTTGCGAAAATGAGTTCTGCCTTTTTACGTTGGCTTAAAGCCGCATTGGCGGATCAGCTTCGTGGCGACTGTGATAGGAAGATTTACACTGCTGGACAAAAGGATAAGACACATACGTATTCTTAGGAGAATGCATGTTCTGCGAATTGAGCAAAAACAATGTAATTGAATAGCAGTTTTTTTCGCTTTAATTATATCTCCTTCCCCAAATTGATGCAATTTATGTCTCCTATGTAAATATGGAATCTTACAATGTAATTAAGTGTACAGGGTGTAAAGAAGTGTTTGGTCCTGGCTGCCATAAGCGTATTCTACATCTTCGGATCGGCGAAGATCTGTGAAAAAAAGTTGCCGCAAAATTATTCTTGACCTTGAAGTTCAAGGGCAAATTTTTGTGTTATTGCATTGTATTCTACGCATCATGGGGACAAAAAGTGTCATCGAACCATGTGTCAAAACTCAACTCACCCATGATTCCCTTGACACTTTTTGTCCCCATGATGCGTAGAATACAATGCAATAATACCAAAATTTGCCCTTGAACTTCAAAGTCAAGAACAATTTTTGCGGCAACTTTTTTCACAGATCTTCACCGATCCGAAGATGTAGAACCAAACATGTCTTTACACCCTGTATATTAAGTGTAATAAAAAGAATAATTAGTAAGTAAGTAATAGGTAAGGCGTAGGTATAAGTTATTAGGTTAAGTATAGGCTAAGAGAATAGATATAGGATTTATAAAGGTAGTTTGTATTGAAGTAGGGAGTTAAGGAGGAAAGATATAGTACAAATTTATAATCCTGCGGGGATCAAATAAAGATTTATATATACAGGTTGTCCCAAAACTAGTGTAGGAGTGGAAAATGGGAGGTTCCTTGGATGATTTGAAGCGACATTTTCCTTTATATAATTATCTAATTATCTAATAATAATCTAATACTATATCTAATAATTATCTAATATAATTAACGAAAAACACGGACCAATCAGAGCCCGGCTATAGCGAACGGAGTCCGACTCGGCGACAGGTCTCGCTTAACGTGGTGTCGCTAATGGCCGAACCAGAATCAATCCGCTGTAGCCGCGCTCTGATTGGTCTGTGTTTTTCGTTAATAACTCCTAAACAAAGCCGTGGACGCCATTTCTGTAAAGGAAAATGTCGCTTCAAATGACCCGAGGAACCTCTCATTTTTCTCTCCTACACTAGTTTTGGGGCACCCTGTATATATCTCCTTCCCCGTGTGATACAGTACAATATGCTTTGTACAGTAATTTTATCCGTTGAAAATATCACAAACGCGCGTGAAGCTATAGTTGAAAAGCATCGGTGAAAGAACGAGCACGGTTATTATCGAGAAAACGTAGGCTTGTCGACGCGACGGGAAATAATGCCGCAACAAGCGTCATCAGCTCCAATTGCGACCAATTTCGCATCCCTGGCAGTTGCGTGGGTTTAACGATAATGTTTGGGGTCGAGTTTACACCTTTGGTACAATATCGAGTGTTGGAACACACAGTGACTCATAATTCTACACTCGGAACGAGATCGCGTTCGCAGATAAATGAAACTTAGCTGTTCGCGCCTGTTTTGCGGCTGGCGACGACTCAATTTCGCTCGCTGGTAACCGTAAACTATTCTCTGGAAGATCTGGCCGGATCAAATTCCCAAAAACCTGGGAATTTCGAGGTACGCGAACTACCGGAACAACTGTTTTTCCACAAGAATTGAAAACGTGAAAAATAAAGCAATCGGGAATACGCTGATCAACGTATGGACGATTCCAAATAAATGTAAGGCAAAATACCAGTAGTTGACCATTTTATAGGAAAACATAAAAAATAAGATTTTTATAAGCTGTACACTCTTGATGAAACTGAATCTCGGATGCCATACCATCTGTTGGTTAAATTTCTCTATACTATTCTCTATTAACTTGCAACTCTGCAGCTACTCTGTTCCTCGATTAAACTTTTTCTGGAATTGACTTGTTTTATTTCTTATTTCATTCTTTAATCGTAATTTGTGCTGGTAATTGTTGAAACTAAATGATAGTAAAATGATTCCCAACATTATTGCTTGAACCCTCTTTCTAGTATAAGTAATCAACTACTAACGAATAAAGGAGGTCAATTACTAGATTTTTCATTTTCAAAAGTGGTCAACTTCTGAAGCAATTACTGAATTTTTAAATACATTTCTTAAATTTGTATAAGTAAACTTTTTTTAAACAGTGGCCTTGGTACATAATTTAGAAGACCTAAAGAGTGTCTTCAGGCATCGACTCTCGCTATTTGATGACAGAGTAAGTGGTTACTATTGTTCGCGTGGAGAACTTCTCTTAACTGGTCAACTACTAGTACCTTTACCTTAGTTATTATCAATTTTGTGTTGAAAATGTTAAAGTACATTTTATTTAACAATTCAGGTATTTAAAAATGATATAAAAACGAATTTCTTTGAGTAAAATTAATATAGACGTCTCACATATATCATATTCTGAATTGACAGCAGCAATGGCTAAAGTATGAATTTCAGAAAAACAAAAGCTATCTAAATCTATGCATATGCATCTTTTGTCATAAATTCATAGTTCCTGTGGTCTATGGACGACTCTTTTCGAATAAGAAAGGGACCAGCTGTCCGAGATTCATTTATTGCGGCGCTATTTTCAAAATAGTCATAAAATTCGACTAATTACAACGAATGTCGGGCAGCGTCTCGTGAAAAATGAACCTTTCGAAACACAGCGCGCGGCTGCGTGATATGTGTTCATTGACTTTCGTTTGTTTAGACAATTCGAACACGAGCTGTGAGAAATCGGCGCGAACTTTTCGGACACTCGAACAATTTCGGTCCGGTGCAAACCGTGGCGCGGATTCGAGAGGGAAAATTTGTCGATGTTGGTAGACTCTCGTGGACGGGGAGGGGACAGAATTTATTTCGAACGCATCGGTAGTTTGTTTAATTAGATTTATGGCGAGGTCATTTGAAAAAGTAAGAATATAGAACGCGCAGCTCGGGCAAATCGAGGAACAAAAATCTGGGCTCGCGAATTTTTTGGCAGAGAACTGCCGGCGCTGGAACTTTCGCTTTGCCGTGGCTCGCGAGCTGCACTTTTTGTTTCAACGTCGCTGGAAGAGAGTACAAGGCTCGTATTAATGTAAAGGAAAATTTTTAAACATATGGGAATTAGCTGCAATTCACTCTTTTTTAATTATAGAAACGCGCTTTGTTCGACGAAGAGTTTCACTACGGATAAATGCGGATTGGATTTCGAAAGCATTGCGGAGCGATTCTTGTCGTTTTTCTGAAGGAAGAACCACGAAGTTACGGAAGAATGGTGAAAGATAATATTACGATAGAGATTCTGCAATATTCCGGCTGTTCGATGCTCGGCTGCCCGGACCACCGTGCGAATGTTCGACCCAGTATCTGACTCGAATAAATTCATTGTGGGCTTTGTAGGGCTCGGTTGAAGGTGTAACACGTTGCCTGGAAAGGGACAATATCGCGCGTTCAATAACGGCGGAGCCAGACACTTCCGAGGCGTTTGAAAGTTGGTCAACGAAGCTGCCTATTCCCCGCGAAGATCGTTGCGAAGCCAGTTATCGCGATACCACTGTTTTCTTACAATGGCGATGGTTTATAACAGCCCCGGCAGCGGCGCTTCCTTGTACTTATTCGCGAAGTTTGGCGTACCCGTTGTTGCCGTAGCTGGCAACGACGTCGAGCATTCTTGTTCCTAAAGCAGCCCGGCCACGGTTCGTTAAACCGTAACAATTAAACCGTCGGGAGGGAGTATTCGGTGCTTCTGCTCCTGATTTTTAGCGATCCCGGGCGTTAAACGCTTCGCGCGCCGTGCTACCAACGGAATATTCAATTTATACTAATATTTGCTCCCCTTGCTATCCTAAACGAAATCCCCGGAAGAGAGAATCTTCCCGTAAGCCGTGCTTCCAATTCCTCCGTGGAATCCTTCCCCCAAGTAATCACGGGAACCGACTCATTACCAAAAAATGGGTCTAACAAGCGATTTTCGTGCAACAGCTACAAAACTGATTTTCATGAATTTTTTCTAGGAAATAATCGGCAATATGTACAATAGTATTATCTTAAAATATGAACAAACAAATATACAAAAAAATTAAAAAATTTTAAAATTTTTTGGATATATTAAATTGTATATTTTGCATATTGTATAATTGTATATTTTATTGTATATATTAGAAATTAAAAAATTTTTTGTATATATGTTTGTTCATATTTTAAGATAATACTACTATACATATTGCCGATTATTTCCTAGAAAAGATTCATGAAAATCAGATTTGTAGCTGTTGCACGAAAATCGCTTGTTAGACCCATTTTTTGGTAATGAGTCGGTATAATATTTTTAAATTTAAATTTAAAATTTTTGTTCTGTAAATCGTTTAAAATCGACGATGGTAATAAACCGCTTGAATACTGAGTAAAGGTTACAGCTGATATTCGAAATTCAATTTATGTACGCCAATTCGAGACTCAGACGTAAATAAGGTTTTACAGAGGTAGTTGCTCACCAACAGAAAATTTTTCCATTTAAAATCATTAAGTTAATTAAAGCCGCCGAAATTTACTCCTCCGCGGGTTCAATGTTTGGACTCGGTGATTTGTTACTAGGGTCATTCAAAATTAATAGATGTAACACGATTTCCGTTCAAGCTTCCACGGGATTTAACCAAAATCTACTTTGCTTTCTGTTAACCTAATAAACTCAATTGGATATTAGCTGGCGCGGCGGAAACTTAGCGCTTAAGCATAGTTCGTGGTTAATTAAATGCAAGCCGGATCATATTTGAAATAATAATGTTTCTGTGTGTAGCTTCTGATCTTATCAGCTTTCATTTTGTCTTAACAATATTATACAACGATGCTGATATTTGTAACAAATTTTTTGGAGTGAATACAGTCTCCAGTTTCTACTATTTAATTGAAAAATATGTTAATTTTATTTCAAATATCACCGTATGTTTGTTGTACTGTTATTTCAGATCACTCCTTTCCAAAAAATGTATCGCACATATTAAGTAACGAAGTAGTCGAATACAGTAAATTGGAGTATCGCAAAACGCACACTTGAAAAATTCGCGTTAACAACAATTCGGGAAATGTGCTGATCGTTTTTTTGTCGATGAATCGGATTTCGCGAGAATGTCCGTGATAAATTAAGTACTCGTGCAGGAACAATGGCGTTTTTTTAACTCTCATATTGTGATCGCGTATTTGCCGCATTTGTACCGATCATACAAACTGGCGCGCCGGAATGAAAAATCAATCGGCGAGACAGACGTGTCTATCCGCAGCTGCGTCGCAATATGTAGAAAGTAGCGATAGAAAATTTGTATAAAAGCTTACAGTACGTACTAAATTACTGAAAGTTAAATATCCCTTTCGGATGAAATTGGCACAGGCGCAACTCGCCGCGGCGGCTTTTTTATTTTTTATTTTATCCCATCGAATTGGTTCCCATATTTGCGTGATTTATCGACGCAAATTGTCAAACAGTTCAGGGAGCTTTGATTAAAATCGTTTTCTATCAACGCAGATTTTCGTGATAAAACGATGCAATATAATTATCGCAATCTCTTCGAATAAAAGATATTGTCGCTAACAAAAAATCGAAGAATACACTGATATATACATTGTTTTTCTTCTTTTTTATTTGAATGTATACATTGTGGATTTGTAAGTAAAATATTAACAAGAGCGATATTTATTCCTCTTCTGAGTTTCAAAGAGTCGAAAACAATGTGGCAGTGTTTCTGAATTCTTCAAATGTTTTTACCGTTTTGCATTCTGTTTCGCAAAAATATTAATAAATGGAGTTGGAACGACAGTGTTATTACGAGTCCCCTTTTATTTATTGAAGGTCGGTGCTCAATAATGTTGCGTTAGAGCGAGTATCTACAGTTTGATTAATATCCTCGATCCCCTTTTTCAGCCACATTTCCTGATAGAAGAAATAATTCAAGGTGTCCAAGGGAAGCGTCTATCATCCACTCCGTTTCCTGTTTGAAATTATAGTCCAGCCGGTGGAGGAAAATCGATTCACGAATCGCTGGTTCCTGCGACGAATGAACACGGCTTCCTTCCATGTCGCATATGAACAGTTTAAAATGCATACATACCGAAATAACATTTATTTACATTTTCTACATTTCGAAGCAGCTTAAGAATTATCTTTAAAATAGCAGCTCCAAGAAAAATGATTCGATTTGCGAATAATATTACTGTCGCGATTAAACAATTCATTAAAGCAAACTCTTTAGAGAAGGAAGCTTTATTTAATTCTAGTTTTTCTAAATTCGTCCAGAAAATTTCGCCAGGAGGCAGTACGCGTGAATTCTCCGACAGTAAAGAATTTAAATTTCTGCACAGCCGTCTATCATGGATCAATGAATATTATAACAACAGCGTTGCGTTTATCGGGCTTTCGTCGTCGCCGTTTCCGCGTTCGTACAGCGGTGTAACACAATACAATTACCGCGGCGCATTTAGAGCTGTTTCGATGCAAAAGGATTTATAATTTCCACTGGCAGAGCCCGGCCATTATTTGCTCGCCGGCAGACACACGTCGGAACGATCTCATTTTTGAGAGCAAGTGTGTTCCTGGCGGGATTGTACGGCGGAATTGACCAGAGACTGATCATTGAAGCCTGCCGCGGGTGGGATGCGGAATTAACCGGGTACAACGCGTATAAACATTAAAGTACGCACAAAAGACTGGCGTAATCAAGAGTTCGCCCCGGTGCGGCGCGGCGACGACGCTTCCCATGAATCCATGGTGTATTACCTTTTTTGACGAGGGAAATTGCGCGGCCGTACGTTTGTTCCGAAAACTTTTTTAATAAAGAATTTGTTGCCGGCAATGAGGCTTCCCTTTCGCCGTGGAATAACAAAAGTTCTCCGCGTTATATTACCGTCAGTGATAAATTGCCCGGCGTAGACTCGGCACAAAGACAGCGAACTGATTCTATGGCAACATTAGTCTAGATTCGCAAACATCGCCGCGACTCTTAACCGACGGAAAAGAATCCGCTCGAGGACATGACAATAAAAAGGACAACGCGAGGCCCTCAAAAAATAATCGCATGGAAATTAAGTAGAAGATAATGCGTGTTTTTAAAACTTTCGGACGCAAGAACTCCTTTGCTGCAGTCGGCCATGTTCTTCTGTGCGAACATTGCGGGTTTTAAGTCTCATTTCGTCTCTGACGACACTTCAATATTAAAGATAAAGACCTCGGGTAACTGTACCGGTTACTTCGTTATCATGCTACAATTGTACTTTATGTTAGTAGTATTCCTAATTTGTCGTGCAATAATAATATGTGTAATTGTTACCGTGAATGACCGAAATTGGAGAATGTCGACTTTCACCGGTGAATGTCAACAGATACCAAATACGTCGGTGAAAGATCGAATATTTTATTACATTGTTGTATATTCGGACCCTGTCCGGTGTGTGTCGACAATCACAGACATGCTCTGGTGGAGGTCCAAAACAGAAGAAATCCTTTGTTCTGCTCGGAGTCAATCAGCTTTGACAGTCTTATGCAAGCTTTGATAACGCGAGCAACGTTTTCTTAATTTTTTTTTTCCGATACCCTAATTTATACTAAATGGATACTGCAGTAAATCGTGATCTTTTTCTTGAAAAGTGTAATGCATTAATTGCGGGTTAGTATAGGGTTATGGTGCCGATCACCTACTCCCCGATCATAATTTACTACTACTAGGATAGGGTTAGGATAGGATAGAAAAAGTTACGTCCCCCTTGTGACGTTTTATAGCGACTGAATTACGGAGAAGAAAATATAAATCTCCAACATGTTCAACATTCACCATTAGTGCATGGTAAATGTCAACATTTACCGGTGTAAGTCAGAAATAAGGGTATTTAGCAAATATTTCGGACATACACCAAGCGACTATGTGAATGTTGACATTCACCGGTGAAAGTCGACATTCTCCAGATTTCGGTGTTTCACTGTAACATAATCATTTTATGGAGAAAGTGTGTGTTCTGAATACAAAACAAAATTGAATGTGGTTCGGAACCCACTGAAATAGGCTGAAATTTGGCGATAGAGTGAGTGGAAAGAAGGGAGATTGGTAAATGTATTTGAAACCCTGAGGGGACCAAATATCATATACACACATACAAAACAAAATTGATTGCTTTAATGTACGTAATGCTGAGGCCTTAAATTCTTTATTAAACAGACGAGAAAAGTTTCCTTTTATACTTTTATTGTATCAACGTAGGGATCTAAATAATAAAAAAAACTTCCCCTATGCAATTTAAAGTAAGAATGTAGAATCGTGTGAACAACAGTCCTTCGGTGATCGAGATAGAAGAAAAATGGTCATATTTTTACCTTTTATGAAGATTGCTTCTTCAAATCTTGACATTATAAAAACATGAGAATGACTGACAGTTTTATTTGCCTCGCCAACGAGAATACATTTTCATTGAATTGTACAAATTTATTTAGGGCAAAATATTTATTTTTGCATATTTTCAAGTAAAACGTAAATCCGCAGTAACAGGTACATTTACCCTATCAGCAGTGAAAAAATTATTCGCTATGATCTCTCAAGGAGTCGCTTTCAATTTAGCGAAAATATTTCGAAAGGCAGATTCGAGGCTTATTCCTGGCGAGGTGAAGCGTCGCAACGTGCTCGAGATATATCTCGAGGAACTATCGCGAAAGTATAAGTAGCCGGTGAATGGTTCGATATCCGAATCGAAACCATGGCGAAAGTCGATGGAGAGGCGACGGGTAATACGATTGTGATTTTGTTCCCCGATATTCTTTGGTTTTAATGGATGGCCCTTAGGTCGGGGCGGGGGTGTAGGGGGCAGAGGGGTGGGTCTCCAAGAGTGTACTTGGCTGAAGTATCTTCGTGGCCAGGAAATGAAAAAATCATTGAACGACAACGAGGCGGCGCGCCGACGGGAAAGACGCGGGTGGGAGAACACGCCGGGGTTGAAAGGACGAAGGAAGGGCGAACGACGTCCACGAAAAAAAGCCAGAAGTGACTCTCCCGTCGATGAATTACAAGCCGCACAATCCACCCTTCAAAGTGTGAACGTTCTAGCCCCGTGAAATTTCACGGCCGAGGGAACTTCATTCTTACCGGGCGAAGAAATTCCGCCGAGGGTCAACAACGTTCCCCTGGATTTAATTTAGCGAAACAATCGACGGCGAGGAAGCCCGGCGGAATTTCGTGTCTCCTGATTAACCACTGCGCCACGGCTTTCGCGTTTTTATTAGGCCGCGAATAATTAATTCTCACACAGAACGACGATTTTGTTCCTTCATTCGACGAAAACACAAGGAAGGTTTCGTTGGATCTTTTTTATTGAGGTTGTAAAATTAATGACTATCAATCATATGTGATCGTTACAAATCTTGCTTTTTTAAAGAGTCGCTTTTGCGGTCGGAGCTAGTTTTACTTACAAAAAACATTTCTTCCGATCTAGAATAATTTCATTGTATATGAATTTGTTCATTTTATGCATGTGAAATTGATATAATACCTCATACAATACCTAAATACGCAGGGCCCGCAAAATAGCCTTACTGATGAGTCCTCTAGCGGGTCTAGTACGAAACACCACCTTTATTTTCTAATATTAAAACATTAATAGCAAATGTGGTCTTCTGACGATAAGATTCAAACCTGAATCTAGTTGTAGAATTTGATCGAACCGTAGCGTCGATAATATCATTATTCTAGTTTTCTATAAAAAACATTTACGATCGATATAAAAGAAATCATGCTAAATATGTAGTAATTGTGAATAATGTTATAGTAATTTTTAATGGTGGCTCTGATTCACCCTTCGACTGCTAAGAGTCGATAGACTGAAATTTCTCTGGTAGTGAATTGAAAAAAATGCAGTTCAATGAAAATCTGACGCAGCAAGGGTTTGACCGGCCGGTTTCGAAGGGTCTAGTAAAATCGTCGGCCCGAGGCGCAGCTGTCGGCTTGCTACTTGGAAAATTACAAAGAATAAGTGTCCGAAGGGGGCGAGTGGACATTAATTCAAAAGTTGGCGCGCACGAGAGCGAGAGAGAGAGAGAGAAAGGAGGATGCACAAACTCGGTAGAATGCCGGAGTTCGAAACTCCTGCGCGGTAGTTAAACGGCGCGAGTCATCGAAGAACAGGGAACACGTTTCATTCGGTTCAAAGGGAAAGTTATACAGTCGACGGCATTGTAAGACATTCGCGATTCCACGGAAACGGCACCGGATTAGCCGGTTCAGGCGAAACGCGCCGTATCCGCGTTGATAATCAAATGGAGGGCGTCTGCGTAACAGCTACCGGCTGCTTAAAACATGGCTGAAATTCATTATCGCTGGAGACTGGATCGCGCGAGGCTTGTTACTGGAACTTTGGAGGTAAATCAACCTTATCGCGGCACTAATTATTTTTAGATTGGCTCTGTGAAGCTCCAAACTCTGCTGAATTTAAGTGGATCCACTAATAATATTGAATTTAACACGAGCATCACGGCGGCACTATAACCGACTATTTTATATTACTTAATACAAAGGACGAGGGTTTAACTATCCACATTTTTAGCCATCTTGTAAATAATATTCATCCAAAGAAATAAATTTGTTGAAGAATTCGTCGCACTATTCCCGTTTAATTGTGTAAGTGAACCTGTTAAACCTGTGTCGTATAGTCCCATTGTCGAGTCTCAGTCATCTTCTCTAAATGCCGGTGGATAAACCTAGATGGGAGAGAGAGAGAGACAGAAATCGAGCTGTTAATTAGTCTCAAGAGGTCAGATCAGTAGACGCGACAGTCATATACACGGTACATCAGACTAGCATAATTCGGGTCCCATGGAAATCATCGACACAAATATCCCCGACACGGTTTTCACCGACTACAATTCACCGTCTCCAGATTTGACCGACAATAACTTTGGCCGACAACACCTTTAACCGATAACGACTTCGTTCGACTACGATTTTGACCGACAAAAATTTGACCGACAACGACTTGAGACGACCACCTCGGTTAGCGAAATTTGTTGTCGGTCAACATCGTTGTCGATCAAAGTCGTTATCGGTTAAAGGTGTTGTCGGTCAAATCTGGAGTCGGTGAAATGTTGTCGGTGAAAACCGTATCGGGGAAATTTGTGTATTTCCATGGAACCCCATAATTCACAGTTCACATCAGTGGTGGTCTTTCGATTACAAACCGCACCAAGTACAATATTCAAAGGGCTCTGTTGAAATACCGTTCCAGTCCTTAACAAACCCCTTTCCAAATAAAGGGTGGAGAGCGATCGGGAAATCGGGAAGCACCTTGGAACAAACAAGACGGTTCGTTACGCTACGCAACGAAGGATCGTGGGTCTTTGCGAGCCAATATTGAATAGGCTAGCTGTAGAGGCTGTCGGTCTTTGGCGTTGGCAGTAGCATTACGTAGGCGTGGTTCAACGCGGGGGTGGGTTTCCTGACCAGCCGATGGATGCGACATCTCCTGCGAGAACGGTGCTTGATGCGGTTTTAACTGCCTCCGCTGACACTGTCATAGAGATCCAATATTCTAGACTTCCCTCCGGACCATCCCCCACCCTCGTTGTCTCGCGTGTCAGTTTTTCAACGTGACGATGTCGATGGAATTTTAACGAACCGCAGACGAGAGGAGTACCCGTCGAAAGACGCTCGCGACCTCCATCGAGTCTTAATCGGCTTCCAATGCTGACAGACTAAACTGATCTACAGGGAATTCGGACACGCGGGCTTCTGAATGTTTAATAGGTCTTATAGTAGCCGACACTGACGTCTGATGAATTTATTTGAGGTAAAGCTCGTTGCTCTTTTATACAGGGTGTCCCAAAACTACCCTAGGAGCCGAAAATGGGAGTTTCCTTAGGTCATTTGAAGCAACATTTTTCTTTACAAAAATGATGTTCGTGACTTTGTTTAGGTGTTATTAACGAAAAACACGGACCAATCAGAGCGCGGACACAGCGGATTGTTTCTGGTTCGGCCAATTGACAGTTGGCGCGTCGGGCTGGCTGTGCTAACTCGCGTCTAGGTCGTGCTCTGATCTGTCCGTGTTTTTCGTTAACATCTCTGAAACAAAGCCTCGGACGTCATTTTTGTAAAGGAAAATGTCGCTTCAAACGACCCAAGGAACCTCCCATTTTCCGTTCCTTCACTAGTTTTGGACACCCTGTATACAGACGGCACGCTTCCGTGGTAATATTATATGTGCAATATGAACCAAATTAATTTCTCTACAATATTTAGAATTGGATGGAAGAACTCGAATTTTGTGAAGAGATAGTAGACGGACTGGTTCACTAGATTGTATATTCAAACATTTTTATAAAAAATCGCATTTTCCAAACATATCCTGGTCCGTGATCACGAGCTTCTCATAATGATTGTACAAAAGATTTCCGGTTAATATTCATCCATTCTCGTACGCATCAAATGAAATCAGACTAGACCGCGACACAATTATAGAGAAACAACAAATCTTCCAGTATCTGGGACAGGAAACGCGAGAATTCTCGTTGGAGAAGCACAGGTACGAGCAAAGAACGCAAGATTGCAGAAACATGGAATTTTGGAAATAACGGGTAGTCGTTTGCCGTTAAGTAAGCCGAGATTAGGCGACCGAAACCGAGCTGGAGGAATGAAGATATCTTAAATTTTATCCGCGGTAACGACGCTCGAGGGCGTGGAAGAAAAGAGAGGCCCGGGGATTCTTAAATGCGCACAAAATAGGGGAAGAATGAGAAGTCTGGCTTATGAAGCGGAACAGACCGCACACAAACCCCTATCGTACACCGGGCAATTTAAAGAGGATTCCGCTCAGAGCAAAGTGGCCAGCGCACATTGATGCAGCCACCAAATCCAATATCTTGCAGCGGTTACCGAGAAATTCGGCTCCTAGATCAGTGTTCTTCCGGCTCCTCCGAATGGCCAGTCTATTCGCTCTCATAATCGACTTCGTTGGCAATTTTGCGTGACCGATTGAATAGTAGCATTCTCGAACACCGTGCTGATTCTCCTGTCTACCGAAATTAGCACCTCTTTCAAACGAAACACTGCTACCTTATTAGATCCTTGCGCATTAAACATTTGCACAAAACATTTCTACTTATTAAACTGTAGTAATATCGATATTACTATGGTTCCGTGTGATGTGCGTCGAGAGTCGGATAACATATGTGTGAAAGTGCGTGAGATCGAGTGTCCGCTGTCTCGAAACAGCTTTCGATGTTCTTATCAGTTGTTCTTGATCCAAATACAGAGATTAACGTGTGTTCCGCTTATTAAATTGTTATTAATCCTACAAAACTTTTACGTAAGTAGTTAATAGTGTAATCTCGTTATGACTTCGTTATAATTATAGACAATCTTGTTCGGATATGTAGTACGTCCTTAGTGACGCAAACAGTTGTTATTCTCAGCAGAAATTAGCTAGCTAGAGTGAGCTACTCTGTTTTGACAAAAGTTTGAACACAAACGCTAAGTGGTAGTATTTTTGTGAGATTATGATACTCGAGTTTCACAGGGGAGCAAACAGTGCAAACACAGTAAAAAAGATTTATGGCATGCCTGTAAAGGTAGTTATGACGTGCAAAACGTGGTTTTAAAATACTAACAGCATCCAGCCTTTTAAACGCTCACAAAAGCAACGCGTCCTAATTTTTGCGTTTAAAGCGCACACAGTTTGTAACTTGGAGAACGAACTACTATAACGAGTAGTGGAGAAAATTATTCATTAAATAAATGATTGTTATTAGGATAATAAGATTTGTTTACTCGATATCACAGTGAATCGAATTGTGAATTTATCGTTCCGTGGATGTCTAGAAAATTGGCCGTAAAAATTACGTTGGAATAATCTACACACGTGTTCGTCGCATTGTCAAGCGGCTCGTCCGATCGAGTTATTCTAATAATACTTCAATTCCAATCAGAAAATTGGATCGACAGCAAGTTAGTGCCGTAATACGGTTTCACTCCCGAAAGGTCCCTCGCGGCGCCGTCAAACGTGGCGCGGCGGCCCGCGAATAAACAAGTTCGTTATTATTCAAAGGCCGTGCGGAAATAAATGTTGTTTAGTAATAGAACGCGGGCCCGAGCCGATATTCTCGATTTACATTCAATGGACGCGACGTAACAGATGTAATGAAACGAATGGAGAGACGTACACCGCGCGAGAGACCGCGTATGAAAAGCTACGGCCCGCGATTCGGATGCTTTTTATAATCCCGTCAGGCTTTCGTAATTTCGAGCATGCAAATGACCCGCGCCGCGGATGGCGAATGTGAACCACGTAACCAACGATGGGTAAAATACATTCGGATAGCCTCCGGTTCTTATCAGTTGATCCTTTTTTTAAGAGCTCTTCGAATATCTCGTTAACTATTAATCGAGCCATCTAATTAAGGATTCTATGCCCTCGAACCCAACACGGTTGCGCCGTACTGAAGAATATTTCAAAATTAATTACGAAAGGTCAGATATGCGATTCGCTTTCGTGCATTATCGTTCGCTCCGTAGAATTTGAAAAAATCTTCCGGTCGAATCACTAACAGCATGCTAATACAGTAATTTCTGAATCGTAGTCCTCGGTCGCCTCTTCAATCGTAGTCCAGTGCTTACCCATTCCACCACCTGTCAACGCTGCGCCGGGCAGCAGGACGGCGATGTTTGATGTCGGCTCGGGTATATCGGTGTGAACACCACTACATTGACTCGAGTGAATCGAATTTTCAAACTACTTAATTTTCATTATTTTTTTATGAGATTTTACTGGCTTATTCCTGGCATTTTTCTGATTAAAATCATACCAAACACGATATAATTTGGCCAATATTTAGTGGTTTAATCGACGATGAAAGTTTTACTTACAAGAAGGACAGCGTGTTTGATCTATGCCGGCGACGGTGACTCTTCGCGTCTCTTTCTTTCCAATATGCTGTTCTTCGTTGCGTTCGAAAATTTCATCGTCGATTAAACCACTAAATATTAGCCAAATTATATCGTGTTTGGTATGATTTTAATCAGAAAAATGCCACGAATATGTTGGTGAAAGTTCCATAATGATATCATCGAAAATAAAGAAGCTAAGGTCTTGGTGTTTTATTGTGATGACGCACGGGCCTTTAAACTGTGCCGGCGACGGGGACACGCTTCGGCCACGCGATCCTATTTCATTCTGTCCTTCTCTACGTTCGGCTTGTCGTTTGAAGTCTCAGCGCGGTAGGGTAGACGCAGTCATAAATCAAAAAATAGCCACCCTACTTCATCGTAGTCCGTTCAAAACACGGGTGTTGGGACTACGATTCAGAAATTACTGTATAAGCCGATTCATGCTTCGTGGTTCACCCTGTATAAAATGTAGAGATGTTGCATAGAGGAGACTCTCCGATGTTTGAATCTACGATAATTTAAATATCGGGAAAAAATTGGTCACGGTAAGGGGTAAACATAGCGCATCGGTAAATTGTAGGACAGAACGATGACCAATAAAGAGCATCGATTCGTTTTCGAAAAAAGTGTCTCCTGCTCGGCCGATCTCGTAAATCAACTAAAGGGGCTCGTCGGTTCGAGCGGGTCGCAATTTTTCACCGTAAACGGCTAATTATCCGAATTTACGGAGTCTTTAAACACCGTCGATCCTGGCGATGGAGTTTACCGCGTGGTCCGCTGCTATTTATCATTGTCCACGCAATTAGCAGTTTATGGGAGCGCGATCCGGCGCGTAAAGCAATTTTCGAGAGAAGCGGGGATGCATTACACTGTCCGGCCTCGTTCTTTCGCCGCCCCCGTGCCCCGTCGACTATACGTCCGTGGAATCGTTGTTTCTGCGGGGCTACATCTGCGCCGTGCTGGTGAAGTAAACAAACGAATATTTATACCTTTGTAGTCCGGCCGTGGAAACTGTCACGAATTACCGGCTCAATGGCCGCGCGTGGCTAACAGCCGTAACGAAACCTGGAGGAGGGGGAATGTTATATTAATTAGCAGCTACCGGGAAACTCGTCGGACGACACAAAATGAATCGTCGGGAACGTCCTCGAAAATATCCGCGAGAAGTCGTATCCTCGGGCCAAGTGAGCTCAACAGCCCGAAACACGCGTGCCAACGAATGTTAATTAAATCACTGCCGGAAGCTGACCGGTTCTTCCTGCTTCCCGTCCATTCTTCCACCTACCCTCGTTCTCGTCATTTCTCTCGGGCTCCCCTTTTTCGGAACGCTGTCACAGGTTTGTTTGCCGAACAAACGATCAGAGAGCTCGCGCTGCACTAAAGAACTGCTAATTAACTGACTGGTGTGACCGCGGTTCAGCAAATCAAACTTCTTTTCTTTTAATCGTAGGCGATCTTGGAAGATCACAGCTTTCTAGCAAACTTCCCGTGAAGAAATAGAACGCGAAACTGTGCCTCCACTGAAGAAACATTTTGTTACAGTTGCATTTTTCTTGAAAAATAACTAGGAAGAACCGCGTTGTTTTTCTATGAAAAAAATAGAGCACACTCCGGGAACGTTGTTCAATATACAGGGTGGAGCACTATAAACAGGTCACCTTGATAACGCGGCTGCTATTAGCATTAATCTGATGTTAGTAGCTTTTTTGTAGGTGGACGAGTAAAGGACATATGAAGGTCAACTTCTTGTTTTTAAGGGATGAGGTATTTTTTAATACATCAATCGATGCAGCTAGACATTCGTTATAAAAAAGTACTAACCTATGTATGTCGAAAAGTTAGTAGTTCAGGAGATATTTCAATTTAAATAACTCAAAAATACCATTACAGTCATACTAAGTCGTTAGCGTGTTAGCATGTACAGATATGTACATGCTGCTAATAATCCCATGTGTGGTTTCATAGCATAATAAATAAAAAAAAAGTCGTTAGCGTTTACTTACTAGTGTAACGTCTTAGTACGACACTAATGGTATTTTTGAATTATTTAAATTGAAATATCTCCTGAACTACTAACTTTTTGACATACATAGATTAGTAGTTTTTTTTTATAACGAATGTCCTGCTGCATCGATTGATGTATAAAAAATACCTCATTCCATTTAAAAAAATGAAGTTGACCTTCATATGTCCTTTACGCGTGCACCTTCAAAAAAGCTACCAACATCAGATTAATGCCCCCTCGAAACCATGCAAGTTCTATCTGATGCATCTCTTCCTAACACCAATAGCAGTCGCGTTATTCAGGTGTTCTGTTTATAGTGCCCCACCCTGTATACAGAAAATTTGAGACCGATGGGTTCACTGGTTCGTCTCGAGAGAATTCGGGAACGCTACCTAATTTCACGGCAGTCACATTGGCGCAACCCTTTAAATTATCTTCAGCGAGTACTTCGTTTTCGTTTTTCTGTTTTTTTCCGTATTTGCTTCGCTAGCGGAGGCTCGAGTCCCCTTACGAGATTGTCGACGTGCAATCTGGTAAGTGCAATGCCAAGGAAAAGTGGGTGTATACACGCTGTGACGAGTGCACGCTGTCGCTGCACCCACGCGTTTGTAGCAGCTGCCTCTCCTTTCTTGCTTCGCATTCTTCCATTGCTCGCTCCGTTCCGGCGGGTTTTAAGCCCCCTTTGTGTCTATTCTCGCGCGCTTTTTCCGGTATCTTCGCCGGCTGTTTCCACTCCCTATGGACAGGTCCAAGCGCCGCGACGCGCCGCGCTGCTCTGAAGGTTTGCCAAATCAATGATATCGGCCTGAGGTCGCGGTGAAATGAACCTTTTAAATTGGTCCCCTGTTGCCGCAAGATAATCGGACGTGTATAATTGAAGCTTTAAGGCGATTTAAACGATCCAGATTCTATGGACTCCATCCTCCTCTTCACAGCAGAATTTTCCGCTTGGGAATTCTGCGCGTAGAATCCAGCTTTGTAGGGTTCCAAAAGTTTTTAACCGTTTTCATGCCTACGGGAAGCGTGGAGATCCTGCAACGACGGAATAATACCGAAAATGGAAGAAAGGTCTGGAGTAATTTACCTTTTAAGCAACTCGCATTGCAATGATTACCCCCTTGTTTTTAATTGGTGAGTAGAGGAGAAAGTATCAGCCTCGAATTGATGTGAATAGGTATTGAAGAACAATCTACGAATTTGCACAAAAACTGATCGATCAGAAATAATCAAAAGCAGCATTAAACTACACCCGATTTAATTAAATGTTGTATTTTAAAAGTTCTCAAGTAAAAATAATTTCTTCGCAGATTCTAGGCATCGAATAGCAGGTTCGCGACTAAATAGTTGAATAGATCCTTTTTACTTTTTTATTAGTGCCGTTGATGTAATTCTCCTTTGGCGGCAATAACTTCCGTTTCTGCTATAAGAGCAATAAAAATCTCGGTTGATATTGTCCCCCTAGGTCTCCGTTCGAGTTTCCCGTGGAACGACAGTGGGTCTCATTTCCATCGGAAGGCGTCAAAGGGGATCAAAAAGAATTACTTTGCGGTTGATTGGATCACGGTCCTTTCCGCGGATTTCCCTGCAAGGCTCGCCGTATAAATTTCCATGGGACGGTCGATTTCCGTGACGGAAGTCGTGCAGCGAGAAGAATCTCCGGGAAAAAACCACGGGGATCCGATTACGGAGGCTGAGAATGTTTAGGTAGAATTAAAATAAAAACTTTTTTCGCAGGAAACAATAGCTTGCTTCTTATTACGTCAATTTCCTGAAGTTTCAGACTCCGAAGTTTAATTCGTGTATAATATCGAGGTACGAAGTTGAATGAAGTAAATAAACCGGTTTATTTTGAAGAAATTGTAAATTCCGTGAAGCCGTTCTTAAATTTTGCAAATCTTTTAACTCGCAAAACGTTTTCGTTTGAAATCGCCTCGGACAGAAGCGAATTACAGTAGAACCAATCCTCATGAATCAGGCTAACGTTTGACCTGCAAATCTAGAACCCGGTTCTATTATGCTGTTTAACATACATTTGAGGATGTTTCCGATCTACTAGTACAGCGAGAAAGGGGATGAGTCCACAGAAGGTCGAAATATTCTACAGGATTCGAGAATATAGAATAGAATTGTTTCAAGTGAGACTTAATTTTCTACTTTCAAATTGGGCACGAACTTCTACAATAATTTAATAGAATGTGCATATTTCTGCAGTCAAATAAACGGAAAAAATTCGAAATCAAGTTACGAGTACGAGCCCTACGCGCCACGTCTCGCCACATGCGAAGATCGCAGGGCAAAAAATCCGGCTGCTCAAACTTCCGGTTCCATCGCAATTTCCCGCGTGCCGTTCGCGACCCTCTCGCATGATTCGCAAGAGGATCAAGACAGGTTCGTCTCATTCAATCGCCATGGGGTAGATCCCCGGAACGCGAAAGCGTCAAAGGAGCGAGAGCGCGCAGCTCCATTTTCACGATCGATCGGATTAGAGGAGTCTTGCACGTTTTCCGTGCCGGTTCATAAATTTACATCGAGCCCCACCGCCGTCGAAACTTATAGATAAGCAAACGTAGCGGCGCTGTCGGGTTAGAGCAAGCGAGTTATCACAGATAGAGCAGCGAGGGAGAGAGAGAGAGAGAGGTCAGAGGGCAGAAAGAAAGAGAGAGAAGGGTGCAGAAACTCCGAAAAGGACGAGACCTCAAAAATCTCAACGTACGCCATTACGGCCGACGTTGAATCTCATTTGAGCGGCGCACGCGGGGCTCTCTTGCAGTCTGGTCTCTCCTAATGAGGCCGGCTTTTTCTTTCCTCCGCCTCCCCTCTGAACCCTCACCACTCCTATCTCGCTCAACTCTGCTCTCGCCTCGCCTACACCCCGTCTCGGCCCTATCCATTTTTTTTCTCCGCTACCCTCCATCCCCGTTCGCCCTTTTGAATGAGAGAAGGTGGCACGGAGAGAAACCCCGAGCGGGTGAATGTTATCATCGCGCCGCCAGATGCAGTCTGAAATGGCAACGAGAGGATACGCCAGCCAGACTACCCCCGGCATAATTAAAACTTGTACCGCTCGAGCGTCTCGAAGGTTAGAAATACGCGTCTTTTGTGAACATGCACACCGAGGGCCTCCACCGACGCGCAGCCCCTGTTTACGCGGCCAGGTATTATCGTGGCCGGGCTACGTTTCGCTACGTTTCACCGCACTGCGAATAAGACGGCCCATTGAAAGCCCGCATTCCCGAAAAGCCCTGCGAATGCAACTGCGTGGCAAATTAAACTAACGCCCCCGCACCGCTGCCCTGAACAGACCTTACCCTACGGCGGACCGCTCGGAACGCTCGTCTTGGAGGCTCGATCGCCTTCGCGCGGATTTCCTCTTCTTCTTTTTCCTGTCTCCGATCTTTCGATCATTATTTCGCTGTACAATGATTGCGAGAACCACTTACACGGATCAAGGGAATTTTTAGATGGAAACCTAGCTACAGTGAACATCTGTGGACCGGGAAACATGATTGAAAACGAAGAGAAAAATCTTGGGCGAAACTTCCGTTTATAGCAAAAATCAGAATTCGATGAAATTTTGAAAATAGGTTCTTTTTTTACTAAAATGACGATTGCCAGAAGGATTTTTGGCGCTTCGAAAAATTTTTTTTTATCATTTCAATGTCGCGCTCTATCTTACCGACTTACCGACTTTCTATTTTATATAGAATATCTTCAATTAGTTGTAAAAAGGGATCATCACCAACCTAGTTCACCTCACAGCGCCATAAAAATTCACACATATCATCTATAAACGAATCCTCTTTAGTTCAAAGTAATACATATATAAGGTAAACTTGAAATTTTTAAAGACTACTCCTGCATTGTCTCATCGCATAATTTTCCCATTGTAGGTATTGGTTCACTTGGTTTAACAATTGAAATTTTCTATACATTTTACATTCATTTCCAGAATATATATATGACACATACGCACAGCACGAACATAAAATACAAAGTCGGTAAGTCAGTAGTCGCTAAGATAGAGCGCAACATTGAAATGATAAAAATTTTCTTTTCGACGCGCCAAAAATCCTTCTGGCAATCGTCATTTTAGTAAAAAAAGAACGTATTTTCAAAATTTCATCGAATTCTGATTTTTGCCATAAACGGAAGAACAGCCAAATCTTGTACGAAATCTAGTGACGTAAAACGAAACATGTTTTCCACTCTCAAGTTGCTTTCACTCTCTTGATATTTTCGAGATTTCTGTAAAAATTCGAGCCTGTAGAAATGTTTTGACTTTGCGATTCACGTCCCTTATAATCTGTACATGACGTTATCGTTGTCACAGAGGAACGGATAATGGCGAAGTAGGATGCTAAAAAATCGGAACGCAGAAGAAGTGTTAATAAATCATACGATTGTCGGGACGTTGACAGTTTCCGAATCTGAACGCAGAGATTTCCGTAGACTGCGTGTCAACCAGTAACTGGTTCACATAAAGTGGCACATCCGCCAGAGGAAAAGCAAACCGTGAAATATTCATTTAAAGCCGATGTATTCTAGTTGCACGCGTACAGAACGGATGAATCCGATTTCGTTTTTGAAATACTTGCGTTCAATTAGCGTCAGAATACTGACCGATACGATTCCGCGTGTATGGTAGTCGATCGATTAATTAATTGGACAGGGACTATTATGTTTGTATTAGCGTCGGTCCATAATGTGTAATAGCGACGCAATATGCGACACTGTAGAGAACCGATCCGTCCTTCAATTATTACTAAACTCTTCATAATTACAGTAAGGCATCGTTAATGAAACGATATTTGATTGGATTTCGATTGCGTGTTCACCGTAAATACCGTGATTGATACAATCAAATCTGTCAGATATGAACTCGATTAGGTTTGACTTGATCTAGTAGAAATCGTGGATGACTCTTCCGAGTTTGAAGTCGATATATAATCGATTAAAATTATCATTTCATCACAAAAAATTGTTCATTTTTGCAGCAGTGTCGAATATTTGGCTTCACTTACTCGTACGAAGTGTCTCTAGCTTATTTGGATCTCTGTCCTGCAGATGGACGAGACTTTAAGAATGCAGCTTCTTTACCTGTAACATACAAATTAATATTTGTTTTAAAACAGACTGTAAATCAGAAATGGCGTTATGCAAGTGTACAGCATAATGTTAACGTACAGTGATTCCAAAACCCTATTTTCGAGAAAAGAAAGTTCGTATCAAGCGAAATAATTACGGATCGAAAAGGGAGAAATCGACAAAAATCAAATAGGACAGTTTAGTTATCTGGCAACCTGCTGGAACGTAAGATTTGTTAGCTGGGAATACGGTCGACTGCACCCTTCACTCGGAACTTGGGAAACCCGTTGGGAATGTTTCTGTTTACATCGCACTCGTCCTTGTGCTTAAGTAGCTGCCGTCTGGAGAACAGAAACGCGACGGGCCCATATAAACTTTATTAAGACTACAGGAACTGCTTACTCCGTCATCGACGTGGCGAAATCTCGGTAGGTAATTTATTGTTGCAAGACAAAAGCATCGTTCTGTGAAAACAGTCGGGAAACAGCGTTAATTAGCGAGCAATTATGTGCTTGCACTACGGTCCACGAATACGACGAACGTCGATTCAAAGTGTTCCGTTTGTGTTTCAAAATGTAGAAAAAGGAAGCATAATTGCGTTCCCCTTTCCGAGACGTAACTACCATTGGCTGTTTCATTAACTGCGCACGATGCTCTTTATTTAAAAATTGCTGTGTCCACAATTTTGTTTCGATTCAGTTCTCGATTTTATACACATTTCCATCGGTTTATCGATGCGCATTGTGTTCAGAACATTGCTTTATATATAGTGATTAGGGTAACTGCACCAGTGAATGAACGGGCACCAGTAAATGAACGCTTTTGTATATTTCAACAAATTTTAACCCGGACGGCATACTAGCGATAAAATTGTGATTAAAGAGTTAAATAAATAGGAGAATATTGTTTAGTAATTTTGTTCATTGATTGGACCAGCATTATTCAATTACTAGAATGTAGTGTTCATTCACTGGTATTTTTCATATTTTTGATTTAACGTTTAATAAAGAAGAATAATAATAATTTCATTGTATTTGTGTTCATTTATTTTTGACAAATGAAGTATAGGGAGCTATTTGGCATACATGAGATTCCTTTAATTCACGTAGTTTTTTTTAAAATAAAATATTTTCCTGAACAATTTCTTAAATGTTCATTCACTGGTGCAGTTACCCTATCCATTATTTGTGAGTAATAAGAATAATTTTATTCGAATTTGACCATGTTTGTCATGTAGTTGCAGTAAAATGGAATAGTACAATTTAACTATACTGTAATGGATTTGAGTATCCAGTAAATATTGACATTCATAATTTTACGAAGACGATTAACGTGGAAATAAATCGATTATAGTACCTTTGAGATCGTTCCATCTCACGTGCATCAAATTAGTTTGTAACAGGCTCTAAGGCGAGCCAACAAACGTAATCCAATTAGGTAAGGGACAGGTGTGTCAGTTGAAAGCCGGAGTTAATTTTCAATATTCAAAACTGGATACAACTTAAACGGCTTCGAGTTGGGTCACGGCTCACGAGAGCCATACATAATTTATTGTATCCGCTAACAAAGGATTACGTTCCACTTAAAGTCCTTTATAATTTCTGACAGGTGAGCCGTGTCGAATTTACTTACTGATTGCTCATCCCCGTGATTCGATACTCTCGTGTACATCACCGTTGCGTTTGTCTGCAAAATTTGTGTGCTAATCACATTCATTTGTCGCGAGTGGTTTGAGTAAATGGACCATGAAACGAGACATACGTATAGCGTTCGTTGCATTAAAACACCGAGTGTGTTAAATTCAAATGATTCTTTTTCTATTTTCCGAAGGATCTAAGAAATAACAGTTCTCTGTATCTCGATCGTCACTTGTTCATAACAATATATTAATGTTATCGGCGCCCTGATTCGATCAATTGGAACAATAAGCTATTTGCAAAATTGAATGAAATTTAATTCAACGTTTCGGTCTACAGTTTAGACCATCTTCAAGAACAATATCTCTCATTATTGCGTCTGTAAAAATTATTAAAAATTATTTTTGATAATCCTTACAGACGCGATAAAGAGATATATTATTCTTGAAGATGGTCAAAACTGAAGACCGAAACGTTGAATTAAATTTCATTCAATTTTGCAAACTTGCTTATTGTTCCAATTGATCGAACCAGGGCGCCGATAACGTTAATATATTGTTATGATCTAAGAAATACATCTCCCATCGTAGATTTTCGCGAACAAATTTTGCTCTCCTCTGACCCTGAAATTTGATAATTTTTCGAAAATAACTTTTTTCCAGCTAGATCGAGAATTTTTCCCACCGTGTGCCGCTGACCGAAACCACGTAATAATCATCGAAACATCATCGGTAGCAATCGTTTCGGTGGAGTCACGTTTATCTGCCATTAACTTGGAGTAGCGTGGCGGGCAGATAAAACGGCGAAACGAGAGGCCAACAGGAACCGGGAATGGATACTTTGTCTCGCTAATACATTGCGGAGAAGAAAAGTTATTTCAGTTTCCCCGGGAAGCTCGGGCCGAGCCTCGTTCCCCAGTTTTATCTCTTCTTCACTCGCCATTAGACATCGAAAATAAGGACGGGAAATATTCGTTCACCGGGAGATATTATTCACGGGACGCAGTTTTCGTGGGATTTCTCGTTCCATGTCGCCCGAGCTTTTCCACCTGACAATGCTCGCCACTTTTCCTACCTGACGTTTCCTTATTGCGCGAAATATCATTAGCGCATCCTGCCTTACGCTCGGCCCCTAATGGAGGTCCTTTGTACTTGAGATGCCGAAGAATTGCGTTTACGTTTACGGCGTTGACGACAGTGGCGTCTGCTGGCAATTTTGAACCGTTCCAGTCGACTGGAATCCTTATTAAATCGTTTAGCTCGGCGACCTAACCATTTTTCTCTCTCTTCAAGATGTCGAGAGGAAGTCTTCGCGCGGGATGCAGATTGCATGACCAGGGTGCAGTGATTCGTGCGAACCCTTTTAGCATCAGGACTTAGTACAACCGCGGAATTTGTGAAACCATAATCTGGATGCATAAATTAATATCAGTATCCTGAAAATTATACGAAGTAAAACGAAGATGCAAATTAGGTACATGTGTAACCAATGGGAAAGAACAGGTGTGGTAACGGTATACAGGGTGGGGCATTTTAAACAGGTCACCTGAATAACGTGGCTGCTATTGGTGTTAGGAAGAAATGTATCAGATGGAACTTGTATGGTATCGAGAAGGCATTATTCTGATGTTAGTAGCTTTTTTGAAGGCGGATGCGCAAAGGACATATGAAGGTCAACTTCATTTTTTTAAATGGAATGAGGAATGTTTTAATACGTCAATCAATGCAGCTGGACATTCATAATAAAAAAGTATTAACCTATGTACGTCGAAAAGTTAGTCGTTCAGTAGATATTTCAATGTAAAAAATATAAAAATATCATTACTGCCGTACTAAGACGTTAGCGTTTACTTACTAGTGCAGTACGACAGTAATGGTATTTTATGTTTTTTATATTGAAATATCTTCTGAACGATTAACTTTTCGACATACATAGGTTAATACTTTTTTATTATGAATGTACAGCTGCATTGATTGACGTATAAAAAAATTCCTCATTCCATTTAAAAAAATGAAGTTGACCTTCATATGTCCTTTGCGCATCCACCTACAAAAAAGCTACTAACATCAGAATAATGCCCCCTCGATACCATACAAGTTCCATCTGATGCATTTCTTCCTAACACCAATAGCAGCCGCGCTATTCAGGTGACCTGTTTAAAATGCCCCACCCTGTATATGGGCGACCCTGTGAATGTGAAGAACAGGTCCTCGGTTCGCTAAAATATATACAGAGAAAAAATTAGAAAAAAGGGATACTTATTGTCATCCACGATCCCTGGTTCTTGGAGTTTTCTACCTCCAAGAACTATAAAAACTAGCTGGTTATTGTTGCTCGCTCGCTTCGCGAGCTTCGCAGGTGGGGGTGTTGTAGCTCGCTCGCTTTGCGAGCTCGCGAGAGGGTTAGTGGTACGGATGGTATTTTGTGTGTGACTCTCCACGAGCCACACAAAGAACTTCCCGATTCGTTAGTTGCAATATATTATTATCATTATTTATTTAGTATACGTTTTAAGAAGATTATACGTTCTTTGGGAAGTTCAATAGTTTTCTACTTATCAAAATGTTTGAACCAACATCGTATGCTCGTTGCTCGCTTGGTTCCTTGTTATAGCATAGTAATGTTGCAAAATAAATTACAAATGCATTTAAATTTTTTTTAAATTTTTTTTTAAATGAAAAAAAAAATTTTTTTTTAATAAAAAAAAAATAAAAATTATATATAATTGTTACGTTTGTTTCTTCGGTGGAAAATTTCCGTCCTCTCGTATAATTTGCATTGTTGAATGAACTTGTTTCGAAAAAAACTAAAAAATCTAAAAAACTACTTGACCAATATGGACCAAAATCTAATCAGCTCTAAGTTACAGCGGGGCACATCGATTGCATCATTCATTATTCTGATCGCATTGTTATTTTTTCAGAAAACGTTAACGAAAAATTTGATACCATACAAACGGACATACGCACACACACACACACACACACACACACACACACACACACACACACACACACACACACACACATACGAACATTTTGATAAAAATAGTCTAAAATGACTCCAATGACCATGAAACGTGAAGATCTGCTAAAAAATCAATTTTCGATTTTCGGGGTAATTACAGTAACTTCCCTATGAATCGGGAAGTTAAAAAAGGTACATGTGTAACCGTGAACTTAAAAGACACGCGCTAAACTACGAGTATGTAAATGCACGTTCGAAACCACGATCTCTAAAGTGAGGAGAAGAGCAATTTAGTTTCCGAAAACAAAAAGGTGCAACGTGTTTCATTCCGAATGGAGTAATGCTATTCAGGTCCGTCGAATCTCATCGAAAGAAAAATATAGAGGGAATATTTCGAGCGGGGGATGGCACATTGTTGTTTCGCTCGAAATCCCGAGGACGAGCACAGAAATGGGGCTTGCACGGTGCAGGGCGAGAGGCGCGTGTCGTGATACATCAACCAGAGACAAATTGGTTCCTCGCCGCAACAGACGTTCAGAAATTTCCTCTGGAAAAGCGGGGAACGCCGTGTGGAGTTCACCAGGTTGAAAGTCGACGGCGCAACACGATGGCGAACAGCTGGCGGGTTCATCGTGACGCACGTGAAAGCGATTGTTGAGTCGCGACTGCACCGCTGATAAGCAGACCGAAATACGTTAGGTTCGCGGTAATATCCGTTGATGTGCACGCATCACGGTATCTCCGGCTTGTTATTAGCCGTGTCTCTGAGATTAGGTTGGTTACCGTCAAGATACGCCGCAGCACGGCTGCCAGTTGTTACGACCGGGACGCTACAGAGATTACTTGCCAACTATAATTGCTGTCACGTCGCTGTTGTAATTACACATTACCGAAGCGATTAGTGGTTAACAATTACTCCAGTGTGAGTATCGGTATTAACGACTTATCCTATGCCTTCGTAAAGGAACTCGAGTTCGATTTCTTTTTGTTCTGTTACGTATGCGGCAGCGACCGTTGCTAACCTTTGGCCCTTCTGGAGCTGCACATCGAAATAAAGAGTCTATTCAGAACAGGGCAATTATTCAGATTAGGGCACTCATTAAGATTTTGGGGCACTTAGAGACGACACATCAATCTGCATCGTTTCTGGGAACCCTGTTTTATCAATAGTCCCCACTCTTGTCTAGGCCGATATTGGGGACTATATAAGGGCACCGAATCCCTTCATATTCGGGCTTTCATCTCAAGAGTTTTATACAGTACGCGTCGATTCACGTCGCGATTACTGTCGAGCAAGATCGGGTATTAGTTCTCTTTCGAGCAAAACTGTTACATCTCTTCCGGTACGAATCCCAAAAACGGGATTCTGTAGTAGATAGCCCCCGCATCCCTCGGTGCGTAAACAGAGAGGTTAGTCCGCGACACCGCGACAATTTACACTTTAAACATTTGTATTCCTTTCGATTCAAGATTATATTATCGTGTATTAAACTTAAACCTAGAGTTCAGTTTAATCATAACCTTTCCTATTCGATCCCCAGTCGTTAGCATCCTATGACAATACACCTTTGCCGCTCAAGGTGTATTCTAATTATTTTAAATAAGTTACGAACCGGCGGAACCGCGACCCTATCCTAACCGACAGTGACACATACGGACGACCCGGTGGTGAAAGAAACATCGATGGGTTCCGGAGTGTACCAGTAAAACGGTAATTTCACTGCATCCAAAATTCCACACACACACGGACGACCCGGTGGTGAAAGAAACATCGGTGGGTCCGGAGTGTACACCTTTATACGGACGACCCGGTGGTGAAAGAAACATCGGTGGGTTCTCCTCTGTTCCGCACACACGGACGACCCGGTGGTGAAAGAAACATCGGTGGGTTCGGAGTGCACTATTCCTACTTATACCAAAACTCTTAAAATCCCAAACAATCCTCGGTTTCCGCACGCTGCCAAACCTCGGCTCGTAACAGTTCGTTCTCGCAACGTTACATACGATATGAACAAGCAAGGATTCAACCGTCGTTCAGCTGATCAACAAAACAATCGCACCCCTTGTTCAATGATTCAGAAGGCCAATCCATTTCACCTTTTTTCCCGATGCATTCGTGTGCATTCCCCGAGTGCAGCCAATGTTATTTCGCTTTCTCGGCAGACAGAAGAATTTGAAATCAGACAGCAGGGTTGACCAGTCGGCGTGTCGCGTATCTCTCGTTTGCGTATCGCGCACGGGGTTGCATCCGGGGGTTGGAAGCTAGCTAGTTCGTCGCGTCGTGTGTCACGTTTCACGAACACGAGAAACGCATCCCAGGGCCGAGGGGACTAACCGCTCTAAAAAATCCAATTTCCCGTGTCGTCGTTGACGTATGCTGCAACAGGTTCCGTTCCATTCCGTCTCATGCTCGAACGAGCTCACGGCCGGCATTGTTTCGGCGCAGAGCGTAGACGATTGCTTTGAGAGGACCAGAAAGCATCCCTTTTTCCCGGTGGCGCACACCATCGTCGTCGTCGTCGCCGTGACGAGCAACCCACCCTCTCACCCTTCTCCTCCTGTTCACAGACTACCGACGGTTCCGTCCACCCCGAAAAGAGATTAATTCTACCGCGAGACCGAGCCACCATGTAAAAACCCGGATTTTCCCGATAATCGACGTATCCTCCGCTAGGCTGGTTCCTTTCTCTACGTATACCCGTCGCCCGGGTTTTCGACGCCACCGTCCACCATCGCTATTCTACTCCCTCGAACCGACCCCCTCTCACCCTTGCGGCGTGACCATCGGGGGAGAAATATCGTTCGGCGATTATAGTTTTCGTCGTGTCACGATTCCCCACGGACGAACGGTTTCCCGGCGGTCCGAACGTTTTTCGGGAAATTCGACGTATCAAGCCGGAAGTGTGTTTAGAGCGCGCGGTCTTGCAACTTGTACTATGTGTAAAGTATTGGGTTCAGGGGCGGAATCGGAATATCAACCTTCGAATGATTTGCCGTGACTCATGTTTTTTTGCGATATAATTCATGTTAATCAGTGTTATCATTTTTACGAGTTTCATGAATTTTTTGAGATACTGTAGACGGTGTTTTATAATTAGTAGACTACTAAACGAAGTTAAGGTATGATGCGAGGACGGACCCACGGAGCGATACAATTCTTAATTTAGTTTCAACCCTCAGTCGACCCTCCTGTTAATTTAACACACTTTCCCTGGTTCTTTAAAAGGAGTAGCATGTTTTGCACCTCGCTTTATCATTCGCGAATAATACGGTTTTATCTCAATTTTTTCTTATTTTATCTCGTGCTTCTATTTCCGATTTGAAACGACTTTTCTCCGACTTTTCGGGTCAATTTGAGAATTTTAATTAGCTTCAGTACAGAAGATTCGTTTCCCCGTGTGTGTGTACAGACAATTCTACATTCTCGACAGACTAATTCGCGAGGCGATCGGGAGATCGACCGCAGCGTTTTTCGTTCGCCGGTTATTTGTCTTTGGTAGTTAGACGTTCATAGGTGCGTTATGTAGGTCAGCCAGGAAACATCGAACAAACACATTTATCAGGGTACGTCGACCCATATCGCGCATTCACCCCTCGTGTGAGCTTTCAACGGGGAAAATTAGCACTTTCGTACGGTTGCTCGGACTTCCCAAACCCGAAATGCAATTAACTTTTGTCGCATAGCATCGCGGCTGCTGCCTCTGTACAATATAGGGTGTCCCAAATTTTTGCGGTTCCTTGAAATGTAAAGCGACATTTTCCTGTACAAAAATGGTCGTCGCGGCTTTGTTAAGAAGTTGTTAGTGAAAAACACGACAAAAACGTGCCAGCGGAATCCACCACGTCAAACGTAAGGTTGTGCGTCGTGACGACGCACAGTGGGCCAGAATGACTCGGTAGCTGTTCACGCCTATTTCACCATTATTTCTGTAGGAAATGAATGATTTGTATGATGTTACTTGTTGTATGAATGTGAGAATCGAGAATCGTGTATGTATGCGTGAGTGCCGTGATATTGCGACTGCGACACATCTTGTTAAATCAATATTTGTTCTAGAAAATTTATAAACATTAGAAAAAGTAGGATATAAAAGGACGTGTTCGCGTAGCGATTCGACTTTTTCTCGAGATACGAAACACGTCATGAAGTTTGATTTAAATACGATACGTTTACGTTAATTTCATACATCAGTTGTGTATTTTCTTTTCGAATTAAAACAGTTATACAGTTATTTAATATCTTTTCGCTTACATTTCAAAACTTAAAAACCACATTAAAAAGGTCGTTGAATTCGTCTTGGCTTCAGCTATAATGTTATTAAATAAAAAATATATAGTGATAAATAATCAAGGTGACCTCAATTTTTTATTAAAAAGAGAAATTCTTAAAATTTGTTGTATTGGAATTTGTAGAAGACTAATTATTGATTACTTTTTGTATGAAACATTTTTTTGTCACATCATCGGAAATGTCTGAAAAATCGTGTGAATGATGAATAATAATTGAAAACTGGCTGTTAAGGCATTGAAACAAAAGTGATCCATAATTTTTTAATCAATGAATTTGATTAAAATGAATTGAGAAAACAAAAACATGGGTAAACCTTACGTTTAGGGGAGGATGCTCCGATGACCTTGACATTGACATATGTTATCAAGGACAACATTCTGAACAACTTTTGACATTACATATACCCGGTGCTCGGCTTTAGTTTTCGAGATATTCGCAAAAAACTATTTAATACACTGCGATGCACATGTGCGATAAATAAATGCACTTTGTTTGCAAATGCAATCGATTGTCTTTCAACCTGAAAACATTGCTTTGCACACATTTTTGAAGATAATCGATCATTAGACTGCGGATTTTATGCATTTATGTCAACAATGGGCACGTGCAATTAAAAGCAATGGACATGTTAAAAATATTTAAGAACATCAAAGCATGTATTTCAGCTTAATCAGATAAGTAAAGGAAGAATACTATTTTTTATTGTCTCCTGTGTCCCGCAGTCGACGCGAACATTTTTTATTTTGCATAAAGATCCGCAATCTGCTGATCATATAGAACGATCATAGTGAGTTACGAAAAATAGCGTTTACAGGAAGATTAACAAGAAAATAGCCCGCCACGTTATTAGGTTTTTACAAAGAAATCCCCAGGATTTCATGGGGCCTGAATGGCAAATTTTCATCCAGGACAGTATTATTCCGAGGCCGGCTTATCTGCGCGTTCTCCATTTACGCGAGCCCATTGTCGGATCGGTGGTCGCGACAGCTCGAGAATCGATTTTTCGTCGTTCCCTGAACCCTCGATCGCGATATAACGCGGAGGATGTCGTCGTGGTGTCGCGACAATCACCGGCTTGTCGTCGGGAAATCAGAAAGTCTGAAGGCCACGACGTCGTCGACGAAGAATCGTCGTCGGTCGCCTCTTTTCGCTCTGGCAAAACAGATCGGTGGCTTATTTTAATACCAATCGGGAACGGATTGCTGATATCAATGTCAGGGGCCTGAATGAAATTACCATAATAAAGGGCTGGCCAGGGACGACGGTACCTTGGACGTCAGGCCACGCCCGGGCTCAGGAAGCAAATGAATTATCGTATCAAACGCAGAAAATCGCTTATCGATCCATCCCCGCCAGCAACCATTCCTGCCTCTGCTGCTGCTGATCCTGAGCGAAACGATCCAATTGTTCGTCCCCGTTTCGCCAGCTTAATGAAGACGAAACGCGAAACGTAATCTTGAAACTGTTGTTACAAAAAGGCTGACTCGATAAATGATCCGCCATTTTATCAAATTTAGAGCGATCACGATTGTTCGTCCTCCGAACAAGTTGGCCGCCGACTCAACGTCCACAATAATCGTGTAAGAGCAATTTATTTCGTAACAGATGTTTCAAATTTGCGATGTTAAAATTGCATTTTTAATCCTCTTATATCTTATAGAAAATAAGCAATTTTTGCACACACTGTCTCCATCACCACAGAAATGAACTTTGAAGTCTGCAGAAACAATTCCGTCACTCGAATACGAATGGTATGATGGACAACATGTCACTGAAGGATTTTTAACACTCGAACCACCGAGCCCGTGAAAATGATTTCAGATTATCTCATTTGCAATTCGTGAAGTTACAGAAATATGTTCTACAGAAAATTGTTTAATGTGTTTCTTCATTCAAGTACATGTTACCATACAAATCATATGGAATTTGAATAAATTCAATCGTGCTATACAATAATTTGCATTGAAGCCCCGTATCGACATAAAAGTACGAGCATGATTCATATAAAGATATAACATTTATGTTTGATGCATAGCGCTGGTGGCTCGCGTCTGAAAGCTGTCGTATGAAAGAACGAAGAAATGAAAAATAGTCCGCGAAATTGTTTGCAATCTCCGGCGAAGTCGCGTCGCAACCGTTGCGCCGCTGGTTAATTTTATTTGCCTGAATAATTCGGATAATAAGAGCTCAGCAACGTGTTCGGTAAACCGGGCACAGCGACCAAATTGGTTCGGATAGACAGAGTTCAGATAAATGGAGTTCCAACGCGCTTTCCCCTCCGGTTTATCCAACTACCCCTGCGGTTCCCTCCGCAAATTTATACTCGTTGAAACGTAATATACAGTATATGGGGTATGCGCGCGCGTCTGTGGCCAGGACTCGGCACCGTAACTTTTTCCATTAGAAAAATCCCTGATTTCGATGCATAAATCGAAGCGCGGCAACTTTTAGTTACAAAACCGAGATACGAACTTTCGCCGTAGCACCCTCTAGTAATACATACTACTCGGATATACAGGGTGTTTCGTTTATCTCGTCCAATTTGTCTGTTTTAAGGTAATTTTTCATCGTCTTTTCAAAAACGTTGACGATCTTTCAATCATTTTTAGCAGTGTGTGACTGATAACAATAAATAGATTTTAATGATTGCTACATCATTATTCACAATATTGTTTACATTATTGAATATGTTGGTATTCAATCGGAGACTACACATTTAAGTATTGTATAGGGTATTATATCAATTTCATATTCATAAAATAAAAAAAATCATATACAATGGAATGATTCTAGGTCGGAAGAAATGTTTAGTTTTCAAAGCTGAAATACCTCCGACTGCAAAGGGTTAATTATAAATAATTTCTGTTGGCTTCACGTGGTTACAGATTTCAATTTCGTTTTTAAGATTTTCATAAAGCAAGTGAGTAATATAATACAGTATCTTGACACTGAATGTCAATCCGATTTTATTACAATTTTACTTAAATTTCCTGTTAAAAATTTTCAGACGCAGTTTTCTTCATTCTTGAAAATGATCCACATATGGATCGAAATTTGAAAGTTTGAAATAAACGTGTAAAATTGCTGTCACGTATTTACCCGATCGAACCGTTGCGCCGAGATCATTGGTACATCAATTGTTTTAATTATAAATATTTTAGAAAAATGCTTGCTGTTCCGAAGCACAGTTTGTCTATTCTATTCTATTATACATATATATGTCTATATATCTCGATCGCATTACTGTTATAATAAATGTTCAATGTTCTCGGCGCTACGTTTCGATCAAATTACTACTGAGAAATCAATTCGAATGATTCTGATTTGAATCATTTTCAAGATGCATTTGTATTGCATCTGTAAAAATATAATGTACGAATTATACAATTTTCAACATATACTATTGAATTATTTGAATGTGATAACGAATATTGTTTATAAATGTGGTTCATAAAACCAATTTACTTGTTTTTGATGTGATTTAGTACTTTAATTTAAACATGGTAATGCACGTGTTGTACGTGCGTCGTCAATGCTTGCTGTCAAGACACTGAACATTTTTTACGATCTAGGTTGTATCAATCGATATTGAGCAGTAAATTTGAACGACATATTTTTACTCTTTAATGTGAAAAATACCTAAATATGGTAAATTCAATTATTCACATTCAATTTTAATTAGAGAGATTTGTGTGTATCAATTGTACATGCTATAAGATTGTTTATTAATTCGAGAACGTAAAAAAGGGTGGTTATTTTGATTGGTTATTTTCTTTCCAAGTGGCAAAGATAGTGGAGCGAACAAGACGAACGAAACACCCTGTATGGACACTTGGGTAGAATAATAGAGTACGAAACCGTATAAGAGAGTCCGTCCGGTTTGCTCTAGATACGTACTTCAAAACTGATCGACGTCGGGGAGCCAAAGCTTAGAGGCTCTCTCCAAGCGCCACTCGAATAGGTAGTAGAGCCCTTCGCATTGCATATTTCTCCCTGTACGATAGTCAATCAACCAATCAATCGATCCGTGCTTATCCGTCCATACCGTGATCACAGGCTACGTATGCCGAGGACAAAAGAGAACAAACTTCGGTGCACCAGACAAAGCAGATCGTGTCGCTGCTCTCCTGGAACTCCCGAGATATATCTTTCATGGAAAAACCGAGCAGATACTGGGCGAAACTCTTTCGGAACAAACTATTTCGTCCGACGCCGAGTGGTTTCACCGTTTACAAAGACGGAAGTCGATCTTCTTGTTTAACAGTGTTCTTCCATCCCGTGGATTAGGCTGCTGCATTGTTACCGAGAATTCGAACGTTTTTAATCTTCGAAATATTGCAACGACACCGTTCATATATCCCAACAGCTCAGACAACCAAAATTTTTCATCTTGCGGAAATTTGAAAAATCGTATTTTGGCCAATTTTTCGAGGTAAATACGCTATCGTGCGGCGGACAGTTTTGGGAAAAGATTTGTTTCCGCAGGATTGTTCCGGGTTGAGAGGTGTACCTCGGACGAAAGACTAGCACGAAACCTGTAATCCAAACAACCGGTTTATAAAGTTCCCGCGACGTACACAAGGGATCGAGAGGCGGCCGGCGAAAAAGTCGTCGTTTACACGTTTTCCAGGCGGAAAAGCAATCGGTATGCACGTCCTTACCAGCGGCAGAGACACTCTCGTGCATATAAAACACTCGGCTGGCATTATCCCTAGTTGTTCCTTTCTATAGAGCGACCTCGGTCATGCATCTCCCCGCGATGTGCATCGGTTGCACATTCAGGCTGCAACCCGGCTCCTGATAGAATTACGTGCACCAGCCGCAATAACGATGTTCCTGCTTAGTCGGTATTACTTATATTACGCCAGGAAGTTACGCGGGCCGCCTCCTGTGTCCCAGAACCAACCCAGTTCTCCAACTGCAATTGCATTTTCGTTCCGCCTATATATCGCGTTGTGCATCGTGACGGCGCACGTGACGTCTACCAAATTGTCTGGCCCCTGGCTCTGTCTCTCCCTGTCTCCCACTCTCTTCGTGTGTGGCGCGCGTTGGCCCTTTTTTTGCTGCCGAAGAACTTCAACGCATCGGTGCACGGATCCCACCGAATTATTCAGTGCGTCGCTGATACGTGACGCGTGGTTGCAGTCGCAAACGCGGGCCTGCATAGACACGCATCCTCTTCGTCATCTGAAACTTTGCTTTCACGTCGTCTGACATTTTATCGCAAGTACTATTCAACGAGGATTGCTTCGCTCACTCGTCTATCTGGCTATTATCTCCTCTCACGTTTCCTAAGTGTAAACTGCACATTTAACGAGTAATTAATTCTGTCTGATACTTGCTTTCTTTGAATTTTTGGGGAACTGTTATTGGAAATAGGAGTTAGGAAACTGACACTGGTACTTTTAGTATGATACTGTTTCATTTGTTGGAACCACGATAGGAAACTAGAGTCCCCTTATATTTCCAGATTGTTCAGGTTAGGCTCCACAGTCCGGCTCTTGAAACAATCTCATGTAGAGTAATCTTTACGTAGAATACGAGTCTGAGATCGTTGATTCATTTTTGACCATGATCAATAAGTTCATTGTACTGGTAACTTATTGATAATCCAACAATCACATTATAAAAGGATTGAATGAAACGCTGTGATCTATTTTTTGCGTGGAATTTTGTGTTGACTGGCTTCTGAAAGTGTTAAAAAAATGGTAGAATATACAATTCGACTGATTTTAGTACAATTTTTATTGATTTCAGATCTACAAAGACTACTACCAGTGAAAACAAGATTTTAATTTATTGACAAACAAACATCAATGAATTAGAAATTATGCTTGCTGTTTGCTTCCGTTGTATCTCAGCATTACATTTTATGTGTACATGAATGGTTGTGTACGTTTACAAGACATTAGGAGGGAATACCAAAACCAAATCTAATGTAAATATGTATGAACTGTCAATAATTATTATCAACTTCAAGGAGTAGTTTCTCTGAAGTTTTCCATTAATTAAATGGCACATTCGCATTCAATCAAGTCGGCTGCTGTTTTGTCCATGCAAATTACGCAGTATACATAATATATTCATATCGCGTGCTATTAAGCAACGTCTGTTGACACAGTTGCCTATCGACTAACTGTTCTCGAAATGTCAAGTGGATCGATAATCTGCTACCGTGTTTGAATGCACAGCTTGTGACACGCAATGGAACTGAAAATGGGTTGGTTATCTTCGTGCGACCAACTAGGTCCCATAATACGTCAAACAACCTCTTGTTTGCAGAAATCTTTCATCAAATTCCACATTCATTAAAATTCATTTCCTCAGGCACATGCGAGACAATTCCGTGACAAACGGTAGACCCGAAAAGACGAAAATTCACTGGAAATGTTTGTTACCCTCTAATTGCGATCAGCCTTCGCGTATTCATCTAAAATATAAATTTACGAATAAAACTGGAATTATCAATGTCTGTAAACGGACCATGTATTTAAAAAACATATTACATGTAACACAAACATGCACTCATTATGAATCTAAAATATAAATTTACGAATAAAACTGGAATTATCAATGTCTGTAAACGGACCATGTATTTAACAAAACATATTACATGTAACACAAACATGCACTCATTATGCATCTAAAATATAAATTTACGAATAAAACTGGAATTATCAATGTCTGTAAACGGACCATGTATTTAACAAAACATATTACATGTAACACAAACATGCACTCATTATGCATCTAAAATATAAATTTACGAATAAAACACTCAATCTATAAAAGTAAAGTATACGTTCAAACAGTGGTTGGAATTATCAATGTTTTTAAACGAACCATGTACTTAACAAAGCATATTACATGTAACACAAACGTACACTGACTTTTTCATACTCACCACACATATCCGCATAGCATATATTTCTTTAAAACATTTCGGATAACTATTAACACATTACCGACCGGTGATTATTGCAATTTTGAAAAATTACATGGCTGAACACATTCTAATGGAGCCTTCAATATTAACAGCAATTTTTATTCTGAACTAACAAGTCACCCTCAATATACAGGGTGTCCCAAAATTCCTTTAGCATCCGGAAATGGGAGGTTCGTTGGATCATTTGCAGAAACATTTCTCTTTGCAAAAATGTCGTCCGCGGTTTTGTTTAGAAGTTATTAACGAAAAACACGAACCAATCAGAGCGCGGCTACAGCGAACAGAGTCCGACATAAGGACAGGTCCCACTTAGCGCGGAGTTGCCGTTGGTCGAGCCAGGATCAACCCGCTGTAGACGCACTGTGATTGGTCCTGGTTTTTCGTTAATAACTCTTAAACAGAGCTGCGTACACTATTTTTACAAAGAAAAATATCGCTTCAAATGATCTCAAGAACCTCCCATTTCCGGATGTCGAAGGAATTTTGGGACAGCCTGTATAGCGTTATCTAATAGTTCATTTTAAAATTGCAATGTAAAAGAATATTTCTATGCTGTCTTTTGGTACAGCACAGCAAAGTGTTAAAAGTGAGGTATAGTTAAATTTTGATCTTCCTTCCACATAACTAGGGCACCTTAATTTTTCGTCCACAGGAACGATTGATTCGTGCGTTAACGTTGTCGCGTAGCAACGAAACGGATGTCAGAATTTCCAGGTGTGTACAAACGGTAAAGTGTCGGCATGATCGGCATGTATATCTCCGACACGCGGCTCATCGGCGCAAGCAGGCTCAAAGTGCAATCATCCCTCCATGTGCACTGTGCATCGTCTCTGCGTGCAAACAAGATGCGTACCGCGTTTCGGGAAACAGCCTCGCGACATTCAACGGCTAATTACTCGGCTTCTCGTCAAACCGAATTCCAAATTTGTCGCGATACCAACGCGCCAATTAACGAGCAGCTCGGCGCAGCGGGATGCGCCACTGACACATTTGTTTGATTTGATTTCGGATTATAAAATTAACACTGAGCTCCTTGGAGATTTCGTCGGATAATTATTTGTTTCAAAAGCGAATGTCTGCGTCTCTGGAAATATCAATTTATACGTATTACCTCACGGATGTTCACGTCGTTATACCAGTATTTAATTATAGAAAATTCTGTATAATCTTAATTAATTTACAGGTTGAGGCGTTGCAAACAGGTCACCCGAATAACTTGCTTTTGAAGATGGAAGGAAATGCATCAGACAAGTGAAGTTCGATCTGGTACACTTTCATTAATCTTCAAAAACAATCGTGTTATTCGGGTGACTTGTTTATAACGCTGCTGTATATATAAGTTTGATTCACATTCCGTAACATTCACTGTAAACATTTCTTTTCAATGTAGACAGCTCACATACTTTTCCGTTCGCGAGTAAACCCGAACGTTCCGGTGCTGATCCGTTTCCGCGGCGAGCATCGCGAGAACGAAGGGAAAGAGTTAGAATATCGTTTTCGAGCTCGTTCTCGGAGTTCTTGTAGGTTCGAAAATGTTCTTCGGATTTTCCGTAAAGCTCTCCCGTGGGCGAGATTGCGTGGAGAACGCGATGCAAGCGTGATTTAAACCAGAGGGGGAAAAAACGGCGAACCATAGCCGGTGGATAACAAATTCAGTTCGCGATATTCGCGATCCACTTCCCAGTGAATTAAGCGAAGTAGCGAGGCGGCGGCAAGGTTTTATTCCGACGGGGACGATCGTAGGAAATTAAACATCGATCGAGTTCTACGGAATACCCCACGGGGCACCGACCACGGCGCGGCGGGGCGGCTTCATCGCTATTGCATTAAATTCCAAGACGTTACGACGAAGTCGTATAATTCTCCCGTATAATCCATATATCCACTGCCTATCTATTCTCGGATTGTTATTCTCCGACTCCAGCCAGTTCAGGGCTGCGAGTACTAAAATCGAGATATTGCTGCCTTGTAAACCGACTATATCATCCGTCCCTACGGATGGATTATACGCTAACTCAAGGAGCTTACGCGCTGACTTAATAATCCTTCTTGTAAATCAACCGTGCCTTCGCCGTTTCCCCGGCGATATAGTTTTCATATTTTACCGCCACTTCTACTGTTACCACCGCATAACACCGCCGAACGATCAATTTCCGGCATTATCTCCGTCCACTTTTGCTGCTCGATACTTCTCTCGATCGGATGATCGGATATTCATGGATCTCCGCGATATGCGAATGAGAATCTAATTGCATCTCGTTGAAACCTTTTAACACTGACCCTACCGAGCACTAAAAACGACGGAAATGTTTCAGCTTACAAAAATGACAAGGCTCTATTTATTTAAATTTTGTGGAATGTTTATTACAATATATGCTTGGATAAAGAAATTTATCGAATGAATTTCCAAGTAAACGACTTCATAGTTCCAATGATTGTAAGATGGAAAATATAAAAATATAAGTGATAGATTCGTGTTCACTATTACCTGTCTACAATTTTTCAGTTTCTTCTTACATTAAAATCAATTTAATTATAACCTTTTCCATTCGATTTGTAATATTTTAGAATTTGTAACTTGCTGACGTTTAGAAAATGCACATACTTCCAAAGATGTTTAGAGGATTTTATGTAGAGTTTGTTGAGGACAAATGTAATTTTATTTTTGTCGTGGCCGATCGCTTCCCCGGAGAGATTTCTGAATTCCTGGTGGCTCAAATTGAAGCTCGAAGATCACAGAGTCCGGAAAATTCATTTCGGCTTCTAGGAAAGTAAGATAAATCGACAAACAAATCGATAGCTCCGAGAGAAGTCATCAAATTTTAAGGAATCTCTTCGAGTCGATTCTAATATACATATAGGGTAACTGCACCAGTGAATGAACATTTAAGAAATTGTTCAAGAAGATATTTTATGTACAAAAAAATGTGCGAATTAAAGGAATCTCGTATATGCCAAATGGCTCCCTATACTTCATTTGTCAAAAATAAATGAACACAAATACAATGAAATTATTATTATTCTTCTTTATTAAACGTTAAATCAAAAATATGAAAAATACCAGTCAATGAACACTACATTCTAGTAATTGAATAATGCTAGTCCAATCAATGAACAAAATTACTAAACAATATTCTCCTATTTATTTAACTTTTTAATCACAATTTTATCGCTAGTATGCCGTGCGGGTTAAAATTTGTTGAAATATACAAAAGCGTTCATTTACTGGTGTCCGTTCATTCACTGGTGCAGTTACCCTATGTGGGATGTCTAAATTCCCGCGAGAAGTAGGCGAAGCGCGCGTTCAACGAAAAACAGAGGAACAGATGAATTCGCCAGTCGTTTGTCGAAACAAACGATAAGCGAAGACCGTTGTAAAATGCGTGGAAGAGGCGAGGACGAGGAGTCTCTCGCCGGTCGTCGCCGTGTAAAGTTGTGTCAAATCTTTGTTCCACCTTCTTTTATTATTTTATTATTTTATTATTTTATTAAACCTAGTAATAGTAAGAGTCGATTCCTTTCCTACCCCGCCCGCGTAGATCGATTAACTAACTCGATCGCCACCGAAATATAACATAAAATAGGGAAATCCTACATATATTCTTGTAAAAAATTGTGAACGTTCGAAAATTGTCGAAGAATTGTTCAAGGTATTAGCAGGATAAGCACGAAGATATCAATAAAACGATATCAATAAAAATTGCATGCTAGACGATTCCGATAAAGAACTTCCGAGGATAATAAGTGGAGAATACTGCAAATTGAAGACGTAAGTCTTCTTGAGAAACCGTTGTCATGCGTCCATCTCGTTTAAAAATGCAATTTTAAAGAAAAATACATTCGTGGCTTACAAACGCTGAACGAGAAAACCCTTGATGAATCACTTCGTGTTCGTATTGATGCTCTGTCCGTTGCTTAAAGAAGCTTCATACTCCGCGCGGAGTTCCTTCGTATTTTCCGTACCAAAACCTTCGTTTACGGAAACGCAGAAAATTAAATATGAAAACAGGCTACCGCTTTCACGGAATCAGGCTCGCCTAAGGAATATTTTACAACATCCGACGACAGCTGTGCGGTGAAATATTTACACGCGGCCGTAGCTCGCGGAGCGACTTGAAATTATCATGGGGCTGTCTTTCGGCGAGCGTGTCGCTCCGTCTTTCCATTTCCGTGTTCCGCTTCCGGTTTCTCCCCCTTCCATTCCGCTGCCATCTTCCTCTCACAGCTTTTTTTTCGCCCGGTGTCCCGGTTTCCGCGAATTTGCATAAGTCCACGGGAGTGTCAAATACCTTATACGGGCGGAGTGTCTTCTCAGACCGCCGTCATTTCTCTTTCTGGTACGGATTACGCTCGAAGAAGAGAGCTCCGGATGCACATTACGCTGTAGCTTTTGTTTAAGTAATCAGCGACAATCAGTGGCTATCACGAATAAGATGGAGCAAACACGAGGGACTCAAGGTTTACTATTGCCAAAAAATTACCTATTTTCATTTTACTTCTTTTTATACTTTCATAATTTAGTTTTTCTGTTTCGCATGACTACAACACAGCAGATTCTCCTGCAACAGATGCAGTTAATGAAAAAGGACGCTGCAGAGGTTTTTCTGGTTAATTTCAATCGGAAATTCGCAAGAAACAACTCGAGGAAAGTTCGCAATAAGAAAGAAAATTTTCAAGGGGATTCGTGGTCTGTCTATTACCTTTATTACTGAAGGAACATCTGGAAACCATCGATTACTTCATAACACGAGAGGAACGCCGCGAATAAAACGAACAGACGTGTTTCCATTATATCTGATAAATTTAACGCCGCTATTATAAGAGGAGCTCGCCTCGTAACGCGGAACGAACTTACCCTGTAAGAGCATGAACAGACGGTCGTCGCGTCTAACGAACTCGAAATAAAATAATTTTCTTGTCTCTTGAACGGGTTAATTTAATATCTTCGCGATCGGAAGACAGAATGCACTCCCTCGAGTCGATTTCAATTCCGTGCTCTTTCTTGTCCCATTGTTTCGTCGTTTACCAGTGTACGCGCAAAAGCGGCATAATACCCGACAAAACGAATACCTCGTTAGGTCAAAGAGCTTCTGCATTCTTATCGACGGTATTATCGTCGCGATGGAGTCGCGCGAGCACAATTAAGCCCGAGTGCTTTCCTATCTCTGCAGTATAACATCTCCATGATACTCCTACCCACGCTTTTCACCGACCACCACTGCGAATTAGCGTAACTTTCAGGAATTTTCTCGGAACGATATCTAATATTGCTTTGCTGTGCGAAAAATCCTTGTTATCTGTTCTTGTTACTCGTCACAGAAAAATGGTATAAAAGTGTGCTTTTATTTTAGCTCCTGATTGGATTATTTTGGCTGCTGTATTCGAAAAATTTTCGTGCGGTTCTGCAAATTCTTGAACCATCGCTATATCGTCTAAACGAACAGATTGTAATTTCAGATTTTAAATATCAATTGAAAGAAATGACACAGTGTCCAGAAACATAAAATGAATGGATTTTCATCGTGACTGTTAAAATTTCAGGAAAACTGTATACTAATCATCACTGACATATTTCATGTTGGAAATATGTTGAAAATTCTCTCTTGCTTATCATTTAAAAATCATTAAAAAAACAATTTGTTGAAAGTACAAACAATCAAAGTTCACAGAATGTTACATTTTTTAAGCAATTCCGAATTCTAAGCACAATAACGAGTACGTAGAACACTTACTTTAGAGAGCAAGTCAGTAGTTTGTAAAGCGGAGAGCAACGTCGAAACGCGAAGGTCCACAAACACGTGTCGCCGGCGACTTCGAGTGCCGAGTCTCTGTAACTTGAAGGGTTCAGCAATTTCGATAAAATCGCTTCGAGGCAGAATTGCCGAAGAGGGGATAGAAAAACAGTGTCTTTGAGGTCTGCGGATCAACCATAACTAGTTGAAGAAGCCAGGAACGTCAGCGGTGGAAATTTTCGCGGCGCCCCTTGAGCCGTTTTAAAGTAGAAACACTGCGACGAGGATGCCGGCACAGCGTCGAGGGGGTTAATCCGTGGAACTTCTGATTCTCGGTTCTTTCAGTGACGAGGCTCGTTTCACTTTATCCGCGGCATCCAGATTTCTTGCCACTTTCACGGATTTGCATAAGCTCGTCGTCGAGCGCGGACGGCGAACACCAAAGAACAAATACGGTGCCGCGTCACGAATATCTTATTAGGTCAGAAAGTTTTGATTCCGCGAACCGGGACGGCTAGAGACACGCCTCTTAAAACAGAACCCTGCTGAATATAATTATTCGCGAGGCCGGAAGGCACCGGCAGACGGATAAATGGATTCAGGGGCCGGCATCGACTCGACGACAGATGTTTGATCTGCTGGAAAGTTCAGCTTAGAACGACGCTCCTCCGCACTTCCTTACGGCCGAGCGATGTTTGCCGTGAAACGTGCCCTGTTTCGAGAATCCCTCGGGAGAACGAGAAAGAGAGAGAGAGAGAGAGAATGTGACCGACAGCGAACGTGTTTTTACGCGTTTCCGGGAGACACACCTCGATTTGGGACACCAGGTGAGCGGAACTTGATTTGAAAGCTTCCCGATGGTCTCCGTCACAGTAGGTATCCTATGCCGGTTCTAAATACTAGTTATCATTGTACGCAGATTCTTACCTTACCGACACATCATTTTAGCTTATAGCGCGAGCATATTTTGTGGGGGGCGGGGAAAGGAGGGGATTAGCTTATAAAACAACCATATTTTGCGGGGGGTGGTGGGGAAGGGGATTACCTTGTAACGTATGTGCGAGAGAGAAGGAAAGAGAAAGGGACTGTTTTTCATCCTAGGCACAGGCCCGTTAGAGGACTTGCCGGTAAGTCCACCTAGCGGACCCTGCGTTAGGCGCTGGGACGGTATAAGTACGAATCGGAACCCGGGCTGTGCGAGTACTCGCAAAATGCGAGCCGATACCCGACTCAATACCCGATACACGACCAGATATTCGATACCCGACTCAATACCCGAAATCCGACTCAATACTGGTCGGGTATCAGGTATTGAGTAGGGGTATCGGGTATCTGGTTGGGTATCGGGTATTGAGTGGGGTATCGGGTATCTGGTTGGGTATCGGGTATTGAGTGATGTATCGGGTATCTGGTTGGGTATCGGGTATTGATCCGGGTATCGGGTATCTGGTCGGGTATTGGGTATTGAGTGGTGTATCGGGTATCTGGTTGGGTATCGGGTATCTGGTCGGGTATTGGGTATTTAGTGGTGTATCGGGTATCTGGTTGGGTATCGGGTATTGAGTGGTGTATCGGGTATCTGGTTGGGTATCGGGTATTGAGTGATGTATCGGGTATCTGGTTGGGTATCGGGTATTGATCCGGGTATCGGGTATCTGGTCGGGTATTGGGTATTGATCCGGGTATCGGGTATCTGGTCGGGTATTGGGTATTGAGTGGGGTATCGGGTATCTGGTCGGGTATCGGGTATTGAGCCGGGTATCGGGTATCAATATCAAAATCGCGTGAGAAATAGTCTTTTCTGTTACACACTATCTTACATTCCATCCAGCTGGAATTATCCTTTTTATTCGTTTAATCACGTATTTCTTCTTGCGAACATATTTCGAAATGTAAACAGCAGCTTAGTGAGTAATGACTGATTCGAGAAGAGTAATCTGAAATTAGTTAAATTGAGTGACGGTGCCTTTAAACAGGAATCCTAAATTTGGTCCGTAAGGTAGCTGCACCAAATAAGGTTTGGACTTTGTATCGACAAGTCTCGAAATAAATCGACAGCCATTCAAGCACGTATTGTTCATACCCAGATAGGATTGGAACTGCCTTTAAAACTCGACTGGGATTTATGCACTCGACTTTGAATATCGGTAGGTCGGGGAAGCAATTCCTTTCTCCCTTCGACGGATCCGAGATTAATATTGATCACAGCGCGCGGCGTACACAGATACCGGTACACCATTAGCGGTGTGATCAATATTGAATAGGTCTCAACATAAACAGGATTCAGTTCCAATATATGCGTTGGTGTGCGCGTTGTTTCAACAGAATCCACTGAATAAACATATCAAGGACCAATTAAAGATATTAAACGCTGTCTGTAAAGACAGCTAACGTTCAATAACTGAGAAATGGTGCATGTGTGTGTGGACGGGAAAACAGAGAGCAAGAGAGAGAGCAGGGATCTGACAAGTAATATTTCCAGTCGTACAAATAATATTTCCAATGAACATTCTCTTGTCAAACGATCTCTAGAATGGGATCGCTGACGGCGACGGAGTATCGCTACGAATCGAAGAAGCCATTAATATCCGACGGGACACAACGATGATAGAACCTTTTAGTAATTCATTAATGTCTTCAGCGCGAGCTTTTCCATCGCTTTTCGTAATTAAAACTTTCCTCGTGCGTGTGAACCGTGAAATACCTGCTGTGAGGTTTGCCTTTGTGGCGAGACTTCATTAACTCAGTTTTAAAGATCGGTTTAAGGGTGCCTGGTTTAAAACGCTAAAGATGAAGTGATTTTTCTAACTCTTCTTTCAGGGAATGATACTGCGGTTTCTTTCGAAATTTCTAGAACAGTTTACCGTAAATTATGTTTCTTTGTAATCGCAGAGAAAGTACAAAAGTGCACTCCCACTCGAGTATGTAATCCTTTCTATTTCGTTACGGTGCGCACGCGAGCATTCCGCATGCGCGGCTAAGAGAGAGCGTGCCTTCGCATAAAATCGACCCTTTCAAGTGGGTTGCAAGCCAGTGCGCGGCGCGCCGTTGCACAGATGCATCCGTGCACCGCGTCGCGCGCCGCTATCACTGAAAATGGCAGCCAGATGGTCTCTTTCGCTTAAACGACAGCTAAACTTGAGGCGAAAAATGGTTTCCCTTTTTCGTGCGGCCTTGCTTGTAACATAGTTTGCGCGAGGCACCAGGTATGTAGGTCAACGCCGGCTAAAAAATGTCTCCCCGGTGGAAAAGCACGGTTCTCCAACTTCTCCCCCTTCGTTACCGTGGCACAGAAAGCAAAATCCGAGGGACCGATATGAATACTTCCCGCGAATATAATAATACGGCAGACTCGTGCGCTCGAACCGGTCCCCATTTCAACCGGCTATATTTTCGCCGAGATTTTCTTCAGCAAATCGGATTTCCCCTCGCCATAATGGGGACGAGCACAATACACCCTAAAGGACTTACAACGTTCCCGACTTTCTTTCCCTTCGCTTGCTTGGTTAGAAAACGCTCTTTGTGCCAATAAGCTGAGCTTTCGGGGCTTCGCTAATCTTGAAAGTTCAAACTTTATCGTAGAAGAATTTGTTTAGCTTCAAACTATTTATCAGAAGTAGTATCATTTGTGAATGTACTCTGATACGTACGTAAAGGTGAAAGAGAATTAACTCCAGTCACGAAAATCGTGATTCACCATGTACAGGCAAAAAGGTCTCTGTTTTGTATATTTTTTCGAACCGAGAAAAACGATGACTTGCCTTAATTTTGCACGTACTACGTCATATTTCGCTTCGAACAAATTCCGTCGCATTGTTGGCAAGGAGTTATTGATTAGAATGGTGCTAAACGTTTTCTTCCGTTCCGTTCTATGACATGGTGAAATATACAGGGTGTCCCAAAATTTTTCCGACACCCGAAAATGGGAGGTTCCTTGGGTCATTTGAAGGGACATTTTCCTTTACAAAAATGGCGTCCGCGGCTTCGTTTAGGAGTTATTAACGAAAAACACGGACCAATCAGAGCGCGATCTACACATGCGATGACTAGTCCGTGATTGGTCCGTGTTTTTCGTTAATAACTCCTAAACAAAGCTGCGGATGCCATTTTTGTAAATGAAAATGTTGCTTCAAATGACCCAAGGAACCTCCCATTTTCGGGTGTCGGAAGAATTTTGGGACACCCTGTATAGACGGCGAAGGAATGATATTTTAATCGTACGAAGCGCAGGGCTCTGCATAGAAATTCTGGAAGACGGAAACGCAAACGATCCGCAAGTTTTGTTTTCACGGAGAGACAACGGGGACGTCTAGCGTTCGCGCGAGCACGGGTCCCGATATTGCGTCGCGATCGTGCTATCCGCCGCAGGATCCTTTCCTATATCGCGGAATTAGTTTTCCCAACAGTGGCCCCTCCCCCTGCGCCCTGCAAGCCCCTGTTCCCGCAGCCGGAATGTTTCTCGACAGTGTTTTTCAGTGGAAGAAACCACCCGAGGGAATTCGGAGGGACGGCAATCCGACTCGATGCATTCCCAGGGCCGGGCGTTTGGGAAACTCGCTCCCGGAAAAACAATGTTGGAACTCCGATCAAACGCGCGCGACCACGACTCGTCTACGTACGCCGCCATTCATAAGTCACCGGGTACTCGCTCGGTTTGTCTGAAAAGTTCTCGATATGGCCCGACGGGAAACGAAATTTCCAAAACGCTCCAAAACCTTTCCGGCGCAGAGCGGCGATGCAATTTAATCTTCGTTTGGATACTGGCAAGTTGTCGCTGATCTTTGTGGGAATTAGTATTTTTCGAGTTTCTCCATACTGGTTGGAATTCAGTCGAAAGTTGCCTTGTCCGAATCAAATGTAATGATTTTATAAAAATATATATCATGTACGTGTTGCATAGCTTGTAAATTGTTGAAATTCGACCATGGATTATAAACTATTACAAAGTTGAAAGTCTTTCTAACAGAAGCAGCCTGTTTGCAAGACAAAGAAATCTTGAAAAGAGGATAAGAATGAACCCATACGGAAGGAGAACGGCTGATTAGTGAAGTACAATCTTCGTTAGAGCATCTCGCAGAATTCTTGCGAAATTCGTTCTTTAGGGGCTCAAACAAAATATCGCAACGGGATTCTTACGCGAAGTCGTGGAGCTGTAAAATCCTCAAGTTAATACAGCTCGCAATTTGCAGATACGCGGTTATTACTTCGCGCAAAAGGTAAATCGAATTACAAAGGGGGACTGGGACCGCGAGAAATGGTGCAGATTAAAATTCCAACAAATTAAATCCCATTCGAGATTAATCCGCGCGCCGCAACGCGTGCAAATCGCAATAAACCGCGTGCGGCCCGTATAACTTTCAAAGCTTTATTATCGGGGTGGAGCACGACAAAGTTACGAGAAATTCGAAATATAACCGAATGATCCACTTTACGTTTCGCGTCACGTAAGGGGAACGAAATATGGAGTCTTTTAAGGGCCAACCCCGTATCGTTGTAATAGCAAATTCCGAGAATTCATGACAGGTGTTCTTGGGTTGGAATCACTTACGTCCTTTACGTGTTCCGCGAACTCGTAGCTCGGTTTTCGGTGGTGTAGCGAAGTCAATTACCTGGAACAGAAAGGTGATCGTTTTGTTACACGAGGGGCATGATTTCAAGCACGAAATATGTATAAGATATTCTATATAAAGTCATGTTTATAAAGCAAGAATGTACGTCACAAATTTAACGTAATTAGTACATTTCTAGTTATCTTGCAAGAAAATAATTAACAATTATCATCATTAGATGGTGGATTTTGCGTATTTACGACGAAAATTAAACATTTCATTTAAATCCTGCTTTTTGCAATTGATGCAGGACATTCTCACATTGCATCTTGCTTAGTATAGCTTTGGTTCTTAAATGGACTTTCTCCATGGAAATGATAAATAGAAATATCGTCATTAATTGTCACAAATTAAGTAATTTCTAGCATAAATTTTAGTGGCCCCGCTAGATCGTTTTTAAGTCAAGTAATGTTCATCGTGTACTCAGTCCGATTTGATTCCACTTAAGTCTCGTGTAATTAACCCTTTGCACTCCTTTGTTAATTCCTTTATTTATTTGTCTTATTTTTTAGTTAAAAGAAATACAAGTTCCATAAATATATATTACAACAAAGCTGTATTTAATATAATATAATAGGTAAACAAAATTTTTTAAAATAAATAGCAGTCGAGGAACTGTCCTTTAAAGTAAATATCAAACAAAACACTTCAGATAGGGAGTTGTTCGCAACAAAATTGAAAAATAATTCGGAGTGCACAGGGTTAATGAAAGATTGAAACTGTTCCAGTCGATTCTTCGAGAACGAATCCTCGAAGAAGTTAAGATTCTGGGATTGACTCATCGCAGAGGACGTTAGAATGTGCTGATTAAAAGTCACGTTCGCGGGTTCACGCCGAGGTTCATTCTTATGCCCGCAAAAAGTTTTCGACCAGCCGCAAACTGGTCAATTACTCGTAGAAGTTAGGCGAGAATAATTAAAAGATTCAACAGGGCCGAGAGGACCGGGACGTCGAAAACTGTGCCAAGTAACTTCGTGTCCGGGCGTGTTTGTTAAATATTCATAAGCTTTTTCTCCGGTTGACGTTTCAACATCGCCAAACGACTTGCCGCTTTTGCAATTGAAACTTTATCACCCCTGCGAACTATGCAAGTCCCCCTACTCCTCTCCCGTTACCGACACGGTCCCCGTTGTATCGTTGTCTCCGAACTAAAATTGCCGTAAAAATATCGCGACCAACAATAATTCACTCTTCAAATTTACACGCGACAGCGTAACGCATAAAATCGTTGTTTCTTTGCTGGAATTGATATAGCGACCCGTTTCGATGCTCTCTCCGAAATGACTGTTCGCATTCTGCTTCGTTCATTTTGCCAGACGACTATTTAAAATGCACTTTGCACCTCGCGTTGCTGAAAAATGCGCAATCAATTGTCAGAACCTGTCGATTCGCTGAAAATATTGGCAAAGCAATTCCAGTCCCGTTTCAACCCCTCTATTAATTATCGAAATCGAAATAGTTTTAATTTTTGCAATATTACAATTTTTAGTACAGACATGAAAGTTCACTTTAAAATCAAATTTATGAAAATCTACAAGATGTAGAAACAGAAATGTGAAATAAACCATAACGAATAAGTTAATTTTTTTTCCCAAATTTTTATCAGAATTCACCTTGCAGCCAATGCGTCATCTTGGAAACTCTTCTATGTTATCTCGCAATTATTAAACATTACTTTCTGTCAGAAATTGTAGTATTCTCTCAGGTGTGTAAAGAACGATTTCCTCGGTACGCAGAATCCAACGAAAACGTTTATCTCGGCAAAAAGAGTATTTTTCAGGACCAGACCAGTTGACCTAACTGTTCCGTCGTCGGCGAAAGGATTAGACGCGATAATGTTACGAGACCAGCTGGAGGGGTTGAACTTGTTAACGAAAAAGTCTGTCCGGCCTGTGTCTTCCGTGCGAATGAGCATACGTGCTCATCTGTGCAGATAGGGCGGGCGTAATAACGTATGATTTCGGTGCCCGCGATACGACCGAGTCCCGACAATTTCCCACGAGAAGTTCTGCGAAAGCACGCGCGATTATCCGGGCTGTTCGCTCCGATTGTGGTAAGCATATGGTGATACAGCTATGTACGGGCACATAACCCGTCATACCTTGGTTATGGGGAACGCTGGAAGAGAGGACAGAGTCAGGGGCGAGGCATTAAGTTTATGCCTCGCACAGAATTACGTAGTTTAACACGTTGATAACCCGGCAGACGTCGCTGCGGGGTTAGCAACGATAGGAACTTTCCTGGCGGCAACGACGAACTCCGAGGACAGTGTTTTCTAAACACGATGAATCGTTCGTTTAATTGCCTAATAATTTATTTACGAATCACCACTCTCTTTCCATTTCCAAACAGCCGTGAAATTTGAAAATTGTTGAACAATTTGTTTTCCTTGTTCGAGTACACGCAATACATACACAAACGTACACACTGTTTTATCCTTTTGTCCAGCACTGTAATTGCTCGTCCATGTGATGTCATTGATACTGGATCCGGTAATTACCTTTGCTTTACGATACGAGATAATTCGAACTACATGAAAGGCAGCTATGCAAATCTTCTTAGTAACAAATGGCCTTGAACGCAAACAAATCCGGCATCGTTCTCGTCGGATCTCGACGGATTTGGAGCTTCATAATTCGAAGATTTTGGTTTGGGTGTATAGTATTTCTAAACCGATAAGGAATTACATAGTTTAACACGTTTAGCAACGATAGGAACTTTCCTGGCGGCAACGACGAACTCCGGGGACAGTGTTTTCTAAACACGATGAATCGTTCGTTTAATTGCCTAATAATTTATTTACGAATCACCACTCTCTTTCCATTTCCAAACAGCCCAGAAATTTGAAAATTGTTGAACAATTTTTGGTTTCCTTGTTCGAGTACACGCAATACATACACAAACACACAGTGTTTTATCCTTTTGTCCAGCACTGTAATTGCTCGTCCATGTGATGTCATTGATACCGGATCCGGTAATTACCTTTGCTTTACGATACGAGATAATTCGAACTACATGAAAGGCAACTATGCAAATCTTCTTAGTACCAAATGGCCTTGAACGCAAACAAATCCGGCATCGTTCTCGTCGGATCTCGACGGATTTGGAGCTTCATAATTCGAAGATTTTGGTTTGGGTGTATAGTATTTCTAAACCGATAAGGATTAGATCGTACAATCGGGGATACATCGAATCGATTTATGCGAAGCAGATAATTAATGGTATCGCGTTAACGAACCAGCGATTACCAAACCGATCCTAATGACTCGAATACCGAAGTGCCCGACGCAAACGAAACTCATCCGATTGCTCGGCCGTAGCCTGCTTTGTTATTTTCTGTTCAATTACTTCGGGATCGTAATTACAGGAACAATTATAGACCGGCGAGCGGCGCGGGCGCGGCGCGTTAACAGATTACATTGATGATCACAAAATTCACGAGACACCGAGCACAGGCGTGTATGCGCCTGTATTATATTTTAGCACATAAATTGGCCGCGTTTAGAGGGCGCGGCTGTGTTCGCGCATAATGCGCGTATGGGAATAGAGATGTGAATTCCCGTATCGACTCCCACGGGAAATTTTCACGGTAGTCAGCGTAAACTCTGCCGCTATGGAATCCATTGGTACCTCGATAACAATTGACGGTTATTATCGGGGTTAAACAGTAATCATTGTTATCGCGATCGATTACGGGACCGGGACCTTGGCACGTCATGCGGACAAGAAACTATTAGCGAGCCCAACTATTAAAGTGTCAGCCTTCAAACCGCGCCATACATACTTTCTGCTAATAGCAATCTAGATAGACAGCACAATGCACAGGAAATTGTGCTACGGTATACATATAATGTAATGCGAAAACACGGAATTGGGCTAAACTATAGCTCCAATCAATTGCCTTGGAATATCGAGTCGGATTCGTCAGGATCAACATTTCAAACAGAATCTGTTTCATTCTTTTACGTTTGTGTACTGTAATTGTCTTGTAATTTGATGTGCTTCCATGAAGTATCCGATCGAAACATAATTCGTTGAAAATGTAAACACGAAGGTTAAAAATAATAAAATTCAATTTTGCTAGTTATTTGCATTGGGTTCCACAAATCTAGAGTTGCCTGCATTAGGTACAAGTATCTTAATTCTGTTGGTACCTGAATTAGGTTCGACGAATCTTGCGTTGTTTGTATTATCTTCCATAAGTTTAGGACTGGAAGTACAACAAGCTTAATGTTGTTTGTATTGGATTCCAGAAGCTTGAAGTTACCTGTGTTAGACTCTCGTGATGTTTATGTTGTGTACCATAAGCTTGCCTGTGATATGTCCAACGAACCCGATGTTGTTTGTGTAGGGTTCCAGATGCTTGGAGTTCTCAGTATTAGGTCCAACCAGCATGTTGTTGTTTATACTAGATTATACAAGGTTGTAGATCTCTCCGCAAGGACCCGGAAGTCTGACGTTGTTTTTATTACACTCGAGGAATCTAATGTTGTCCGAATTGTGTTCCAAGACTCCGTGGTTGTTTGTATATTAGAGAATTGAGTTTGTTTTTATTGGGTTGTATATGCTTGTGTTTGTTTCTGTGGTTCTGGGAAGTCTCAGATTGTTTCAACGAGTTTCTACGAGTCTGTGTATAATAAACTGTTAGAACGCAAGACGTATATTTTTGGATTTCTGTCTTGCATTCTAAAAGTTCATTATCAGTGCTGCCTACTTGAAATTCCACGAGTCCTACTATGATATCTGTGTGCCGCGTGGCGAAAACCATCGGTAACCGTTGTCGCAGCTTCCAACTGGCAATTTACAGCGTAATCTAAGTTCTTATAATATCTCGCAAGGCATTAGGTTCTTCCGTGACGTAAAATTGACGATTCAGCGGACGAGTGGCGGCGATGTGTAAGCGGGCGCGAGCCGGTAATCCAATAAAGCACCGCTTCCGGTCCATTATTCCCGTTCCACTTGCACCTCAGCTTGGAAATCGTTGACCAAACTATTCAATCGTTATAAATCGGACTGAGCGCCAAGCGTCATTGCCACGCTCGACAGCTGATCGATATCGCACGGCCGTTTCCGCGAGGAAACGATCTCGAGAAACCTGCCGCTCCCGCTGATTAATCCGTTCAAGTGAGCGGGATCGCATTCGACGGAGAAAAATCATGTATTCCCGATACCACGCGGGACTATTTTCCGTTCTGACCGTAGCCGGATAGTTTAATACGTAATTAAACTCTTGCCTTCAGCGATCGAAGTTGTTGGAAACGCACGGTTGTTGGTTCGTTGATTTCGTAATGAAAGAGCGCTTTCAATTCGCCCGGATACCTCGCCTTTTGACGACACACGGCAACGTTTCCCACAAAATGCAGCACGTGACCGATGAAAATTAAATGGATATTTTGTGTGAAGTCACTTGCCGAGTTAATTAGTAATTTTAACTCGTATAGCTTCCTCGAATTTCCATTTGTAACTCGGAACATTTGAAAACCGAAGCCGCGATCCTCGTTAAAGAATTTTGATTGCGATCACATTCTGCGCCGCGGTGCTCACAGGAACACGAGAATGAACGTAATATCTGCTTTGAGGGCGTTCGCCTATTGACGAAAACGGTCTCCGAGAAACAAAAGGGACTCGTACTGTTTTCGGAATTGAGAGGAAACTGATAGCCTCTTCTCTACGCGCTCGCAAAAATCGAAGGGGCTCACTGACGATCCGACGAAACATCAAACACTGTTGCTGAGCAAGGACAATGTGCAAACTTTACTTTTTTGACATGTCTTTTCGCAATCGATGTTGTTAGCTTCAGAGAATATGGCAAAATTTGGGTGTTTATGAGATGTAACACAATATTTCAGTGGATTGATAAACAAACAAGCTACTCTGTATATAAATAGTACATAATAAGTAATGGGAAAGAACAGGCGTGGTAACGGTATATATGGGCGACCCTGTGAATGTGAAGATCAGGTCCTCGGTCCGCTAAAATATATAAAAAGAGAAAAAATTACAAAAAGGGATACTTATTTCCACCCAAGATCCCTGGTTTTTTGTTTTATTAGAAAATCACATATGAGATTTATTTCAACATAATTGTAATGCAATACATAGAATAAGTATATATAGAAAACAATACATACAGCACAAAATACAAAAACCACAAAACAGAACAGGACACAGAAAAAACATAAATAATATAACAAAGACACGAGAATGATAGTAACGGTATAAACAAACACTTATACTTTAAGTCCGCAGCTCTCAAAAAATGAAAGTATACAGGGTGTCCCAAAATTCCTCCGACACCCGAAAATGGGAGGTTCCTTGAGTCATTTGAAGCGACATTTTCCTTTACAAAAATGGCATCCGCGGCCTTGTTTAGGAGTTATTAACGAAAAACACGGACCAATCAGAGCGCGATCTAGACATGCGATGACACGTTCGGCCAATTGACAGTAGGCGCGTTGGGCCGACTGTGCTAACTCGTATCTAGGTCGCGCTCTGATTGGTCCGTGTTTTTCGTTAATAACTCCTAAACAAAGCCGCGGACGCCATTTTTGTAAAGGAAAATGTCGCTTCAAATGACCCAAGGAACCTCCCATTTTCGGGTGTCTGAGGAATTTTGGGACACCCTGTATACTTCGAGCTTGACGGGAACGTACTTGATTTTGAACTCTGTGGGTTTATAGGAGATGTAAATCAATACATTGATGTTCAACATGTTCTTGGCTACATATTAGATCTTTTTCTTGTTGAATATCATCAAGCTTTTGGCTCAAAATGAAGCCTCAAAGACATTATGCTTCTCAGATGTCGAGCTTGATTATTTTTAACTTTCTATCATAAATTGCTATATGACATGTCGTGTTACACCAAGTTAACCATTTCACACTGATTTTTAATAAATACAAATTAGTACGTTTCTGACCATTGCGTATGCAGTATTGGTAAATGGCAACAGAAAGAAACTATTCGGGGTAAGAAATTATTTTTCCACGTTCATTCTCAGTTTAAATTTTCGCGCCACTCGACTTTCGACTTCCGTAACATCAGAAAATTGTTACCCTCAGCAAAGAAGTTTCACTTAAAAAATTGGGCGACGCGGTCTACACGGGTCCAACTAAATCGCAATCATGGCAATCGATCGTCACAGCGGCAAGAGACTGTCACTACGGTGCAATAAGTGTCACGCGGGTAATAATGGTAACGGGTTTGTGTAATACGCTAATTTCGAGGCATCGTTAAGCCGGTATCCAGTACAGAGAAACATCGCGCAGTAAATTTCGGTTAACATTCGAGTCGCGCGTCAATCATATGCGCCGTTGTTTGAGCTAACTACGAGCTCGTTTCGTTCGTTTGTCCGCGCATCTCCAATTCGACCAACGCTAATTTCGCTCGGGCAAATTTGTCCCTGAGCTTCAACGTAATTAATAAATTATGTGAACGCCGCCGGCGCGTCCGCAAATCCGGCGGTTTGTCGTCCTAGTTCTAGCATCGGTACACTAAATTTTTACGTCGACAGCAGCGATGGCGTCCTCTCCTAGATACATTTATGTAATGTGAACTGGAGTTGCAATAAACTTCACTTTTCAGTGGAAGGACCATTCTGAAAAAAATGCAGAAATGTTTTCCGATCTGCATTTTTAAGTGACAGAAAATATTTTTCACGCAAATTGAAGTTTAACTCAGTTTCTGACGATTTAACGAAATAAAAAGTTGTTACATTGGGAAAAATAGAAAGACTAACTTGTCCACAAGAAGTATCGCGGAAAATGTTTCAAAAAATTGATAAATCAAACAGTGAATGGTCCTAAACATTATTACGAAGTTCAACTTTTTTTTTGATAGAACGAGTGAGAGAATCATTGCAAAAGCTACATGAATATATTTCAACCTGTCTTCGCGTAAAAAAAAACATTTTCAATATCGAAAAGATACTCGAAAAAATTGTGCCAAAAATAAGGTAGCTTCGAAATTATTATAATTTTAAGAATCATTAAAGTACAATGTGATTATCATCGAATTGACAGGAGTACATTCGTTCGACCAGAGAAAAATGTACTTCTACTGAAAATTGCAATTGGATGGTCGAATAAATTTTCGAATTCGTGTTCCATTGGTTTAATATCAGGTTGATCGTAATCTTCAAAGCGCAGGTGCGCCAGGTGTGATTCCACCCGTGTTCAGAGTCGCGGGGAAAACGCGCAGTGACAACGACGCGTGCCCTTTTTCCATCCGCTGTTCCTCGGCCGTAGATAATGAGTCGCGGATGTCACGGTAACGAATGGCACGAATATTTCACACTGACATAGTTCCCAGGACGAGAGAGGCGCGGCGAATAAAACCGCGGTAACATACGATTGCATTAATCTCGCGTTTCGCACGTAAATACGCGCGCGGCTCGCGGAACGCGCAACCCTTCGGTATCGATAACAGGGAAGAAAGATCCGAATGAGTTTGCCGGCTAGAATTTTTCTCCGAATATATATTTCGCGTCCCTCTTCCCCTTCTTCGTTCCGTTGCAACGAGCTGGGATATTCTGACAGTGACGCGCCCCACGAATGGAAGCAACCCCTCTGCGAGCTCGCAGGTGGCGTCGAGCGTCTACGTCATTATTTTAAAAGTATATTTTGTGGTCATCAGTATGCGAAAAAGGACACGGGAGCCCGCCGACTGAAATGGGATTCGTTTCATGCTTCAACTCTTAATGTATCCCCCGGGAACGTCGTCGAGTACTTGCGTTATTATACTGCTAAAATGCGTTGTGTACCGCTGCCGTTCTACGGTATTATGAAAATCCATATGTTTTTCACTTCTCGTGGAAATAAGAAGCGTGGATGTGATCCCTCCGTTAGGGGTGTTTAGCAAGAAAAGAATTCCGATTTTATTGTATCTTTAGTTGTGGACATCATTTAATGGAATGACTGTAATTCAATTTCCCTTGTGGATTCTCCGAACGTGTCGGAACGCCTGTGTTACGTTTCTAGTATCATGATCGAGGATTTATCGAAAGTTCTGCGGAAAAAGAGAAGCAGCAAGGATTTGTTGGAAGCCCGAGTTGAATCTCTGACAAATGTCCCAGCATTAGGGCTCGGAAGTTTGCGTGTACTTTAGCTTCTGCGAGTATTACTCTCGAGATCTACAATTTTCCTCCAGAAGGCGTTTTCGATTCCTTTTAGCGGACATTGTTGAAGAGAAATGCACGCTGGAAATCCTACACATACAACATGTTCTGAGATTCGCATCCTTTTTTCCTGTTTCACTGTCTGCCGCGGGTATCGATCATGTCCTTTCCTTATTCGATAGTTGTAGGTCCAATTATAATTGAAAAACGTGTCTCTCTTAAATCGGATAAATAATAATAAATTGTCGCACAACACGGTGTACTTCAACCGCACTGCCTGCTTGTCACGCAACGAATTTCCTCGTTTAAAAGACGAGCGTGTTCAGATATTCTCGATCTCGAAGCACCGAATCGACGAGTCGAACCCACCAGCTATCCTCGATTTCGGGATCTCTTGGCCGGCGGCGTTCGTTTCCGCGCGGAATCTCGTTTACACCGGCGCGGCGGACCTAATCGGCCGCGAAATTTCTTTTTCCTGCAGCAATCTCGTGGTACGTCCCTTTGTAACGGTGGCCCGGCCGCCGCGTCAGTTCGTTTGATACCGTCTATAACATAGCTCTTATTGCTGCTGAAGGCGTCGTGGATCGAATCCGAGAAGAACTGGCCCCGGAAACGCGTTCACTGCCGCCCTCGCCATCGGCGACGCACGTTCCCTCGAGAAAGGAACACGCCCCGACTCCCTGCCCGATTGAAAATTGCCACTTTGACATCTGTTTCGTCCGTACATTTTCGCCACGATCCCCCTTTCGTCCGTAAACGACGCCGGACTCCTTTGCAGTCTCACTCTTCCTTATTTCTTATCTGCTCCAAGCCTTTTGCGAATCACGAGTGTCGTAAGTTCGACAGAATTTGTACCGTTTAGATTGTGGTACGATTAATTTTGTCTATTATTATTGGATCTTAAGAACACCTCCCGATCCGTCTATTCCTTTACAATTAGTTGACTAAATAAATCATAGCGGAGCCGAAAATGTTCTGCTATTAAAGGATCATCTTCCAGCGAGATGCAGCAGCGTTTCGCAAAATGAGAATTTGCAAGCGATCGTGGTTCTAAATTTTATATGACGTGTCACGTGGCAGCAGACGATTCCAGTCTCGGACTGGCTTGTGTGTCGAGGGAACTGGCAGAGTCTGTCAAACAGACGCCTCCGCAAACAAGGGTATCCACCTCGTTTCAGAAAGTTCCCGTTCAAAGACAGGAACAGATATTCCGCGCGGAACCGGTCCCGCAAATAGAACCGGCGATGCTTTCGGGTTCCCTTTAATCCACTTAATTCTTCGTTTTCTTTCCCGTCTGAGATTCCATCTTTCAACGACCATCCAGCGTTTTCCACTTCTTCTCGAGACGTTACTTAAAGCTGCTGCTGTCCCCTCCCCGCCGCGTTGCGACCCCCGTTTTACCCCCGCAGGCTGCTGGCTCTGTAGTAACGAGCCCTTCACGAAAAAGGGACCGCGAGCCGCGCGATAAGGCAAACTTTCGTTGACGTTTGGGACGATAACGGGCCACGGGTACGGATCCGAGAGAACGGACGCTTATCGCCGCCCTCTCACGACTTCGCGCCGCTGTTTTGCGGCTTCCAACCCCGCTATCGAGACCCGGATCTACCCCCTAGACGCTCCGGTTCAATTAACCGCGATGTTGCCCGCCCTGTCGTGCGCTTCTTTCGACCCGGCAAACTTTGAATCGATTAAAACACGTGTCAGTTCGCCTTCTTGCCTAGACTCGTTCCCGGGAGACGCTCTGATCGAATTTCTTCCGATCTTGCACCTCTAGATTGTTTGTTGCGATCCAAGATCTTTGGCGTGAGAAGATACAATTTCATAACCTCCTAGAAGTTAACCTTTCATCTGTTGAATTAAATCTGAGCTGTGCTGAGTTTGTGCTACATTGTGCTCGAATATTAAAACCATAATAAGACAAAAAATTGAGAAAAACGATTTTCTCGGTAGTCTCTCAATTTTCATCTTTTCCAATTTTCTCTGTAGTAAACTGTGCTATCCAATTTCCAATCAATGCACAACGATGTCGAGATCCACGGTATCAGCTAGGATCTAGATACGACTTTCCCAAAGAGCGGAAGAGACACCGGGCTCGGTCGAGCGACACGTGTGTTCAGGAACTAATCCGTCATAGAGTTCCGGCATTGTCCAAACAAATGCCCCCCTCCCCTTTTACGCTGGTCCTTTTTCCACCAATATTTACTCCCCGCCCATAAACGATGTTACACGGCTCCTCAAGAAAATACCGAAAGAAGCAAACCGACGGGCAAGGAGACAGGGACAAAGTAAACTGCGCGAGGTCTACCAAGAGGCGGCCACGAGCAGACGAGACACGCGGGTGTTTGGCTCGAAAAAAGGTAGACAAATCAAGGTACAAAAACGTGTAAGAAAAGAGGCTGCGCGAAAGAAAGAAGACAAATACTCTCGTTGGCGAGGGTTTGGGCGAACAGGACGCTGATGCGCATGAGAGAAATGGGCTGGGGATGCGAGACAGGGAGAGAGCAAGAGAGAGAGAGGGAGAGGAGGATGAGGGTGAGTGACTGTCGACGGAAAGTTGGCAAGTCGGATAATGGTGAAGTTATGGTTGAATCTCGGGCCACGGTTATATACAGTGTATGACAACGCTAACGATGATGCCTTAAGCCGCGGCTCTAGCTTCCGTACGGACGAACCCGCTTCGTCAGAATTTTTTCCATCCCCCGCTGTTTATTATATCCGACGAGCCTCTTCCGCCAGTTTGTCTCCATTCCCTGAAGAGGAAGAGATTTCTGCGACCAAACTCGCAAATCACCGGGCACAATCCTGACACACGCGTGTGCACGTTCTTCAGGGTCCTGGCGTCTGCTGACGATAACGAGGCGGACAAATATGCTAACACGCTGTATTGTACCCTTTTATTGTGGAGATGGCTCTCCTCAAAGCTATATTTACCAATGATTCTTTAGGAACACTTATTACGTACTATTTTTGTTTTATGGTTCTTGGAGTTTTCTATCTCTTTCTATCAGGGATCTTATCAAGGCCTGTCGTTATATACTTCCATTTTTTAAGAGCTGCAGACTTAAAGTATAAGTGTTTGTTTATACCGTTACTATCATTCTCGTGTCTTTGTTATATTATATATGTTTTTTCTGTGTCCTGTTCTGTTTTGTGGTTTTTGTATTTTGTGCTGTATGTATTGTTTTCTACAGGGTGTCCCAAAATTCCTCCGACACCCGAAAATGGGAGGTTCCTTGGGTCATTTGAAGCGACATTTTCCTTTACAAAAATGGTGTCCGCAGCTTTGTTTAGGAGTTATTAACGAAAAACACGGACCAATCAGAGCGCGATCTAGACTTGCGATAACACGTTCGGCCAATTGACAGTTGACGCGTCGGGCTGACTGTGCTAACTCGCGTCTAGGTCGCGCTCTGATTGGTCCGTGTTTTTCGTTAATAACTCCTAAACAGAGCCGCGGATGCCATTTTTGTAAAGGAAAATGTCGCTTCAAATGACTCAAGGAACCTCCCATTTTCGGGTGTCGGAGGAATTTTGGGACACCCTGTATATACATATGATCGAATAAGATGCACTTGAACAAGGGACGGGTAGCGTCGAACCGAGTTGTGGTCCATCGTCCAGGAAACTCGAATTCGAACGCAATTATTACGGCAACATGATCCGAAATTGATTCGTCTAACTGTTTACCCAGTCCCATTCGCATTCGGCGGACCATGCGGGATGGATTGCGTCGTTCCTTCGCGGAGAAGCGAGGCAACGTTTTGTCCGCGTGATCCCCGGCAACGTCACGGTAGTGTCGAAAAATATCGCGAGATCGTTCGCCGTCGGTTTCGTTCGATCACCATTGTCCAACGTTTATTATGGCCGTGCTCGGGATCAGTGCCGGCTCTCCGCGAGTCCCTGCAAAAATCGCATGTGTCGCTGTGCCGCAGTTTCGTGTCCGGCGTTGCGACGCGGCTTTTCCCAGTCGTAAACGGATCGCGGATTTTTGTTTCTCGCCCGACCTGTCCGCGGCATCAAGATTTGTTTTGGTGAGCGACGCTCAGTCTCTCCATTGACCGTAAAAATAAAAGCAACCGCCGGTGGTCGATCAAACCACGACGTTTCGCAGATAACTGTTTTTTATTGCTCGACTGGTCCCATTCGCCGAAATCACCGTCGCGTCGCGGAGAACGCGGCACGATCCCAATCCACCCGGGATTGTCCGCAACACGTTCCTACGCGGACGGACGCCGTGTGTTTCCCGTTCGATACTGTCTAGCATACTGTCTGACAGAGTTCTGATAATTGAAACACATTGTTTTTACAGTAATTAACTTGAGGATTTATAGGGAAGTCATTATAATGACCCTGAAATCTATTTTTTAGCAGATCTCCACATTTCAAGGTCATTGGAGTCATTTTAGACTATTTTCAGCAAAATGTTTATATTTGTGTGCGTATTTAATCAAATTTTTCGTTAACATTTTCTGAAGAACTAACAACGCGATCAGAATGATGAATTATACAATCGATGTCCCCCACTGTAACTTACAGCTGATTAGATTTTGGTCCAAAATGGTACAGTAGATTTTTAGTTCTTTAACTTCTCGATTTATAGGGAAGTTATTGTAATGACCCTGAAATCTATTTTTTAGCAGATCTCCACATTTCAAGGCCATTGGAGTCATTTTAGACTATTTTCAGCAAAATGTTTATATTTGTGTGCGTGTGTTATCAAATTTTTCGTTAACGTTTTCTGAAGAACTAACAACGCGATCAGAATGATGAATTATGCAATCGATGTGCCCCACTGTAACTTAGAGCTGATTAGATTTTGGTCCAAATTGGTACAGTAGATTTTTAGTTCTTTAACTTCTCGATTTATAGGGAAGTTATTGTAATGACCCTGAAATCTATTTTTTAGCAGATCTTCACATTTCAAGGTCATTGGAGTCATTTTAGACTATTTTCAGCAAAATGTTTATATTTGTGTGCGTATTTAATCAAATTTTTCGTTAACGTTTTCTGAAGAACTAACAACGCGATCAGAATGATGAATTATGCAATCGACCTGCCCCACTGTAACTTACAGCTGATTAGATTTTGGTCCAAATTGGTACAGTAGATTTTTAGTTCTTTAACTTCTCGATTTATAGGGAAGTTATTATAATGACTCCGAAAATCGATTTTTTAGCAGATCTTCACATTTGAAGGTCATTGAAATGTCATGAAGAACCGAATTTTTATTTGGTACCAGTACCTCGTAATTGGTGGAGAACATTTTTCTACTGCGTAATGGTCCGCGGTTCAATTATAAATATAATTTTATAATCTCAGTCGAGCAGCACTCCATCACAATAACAAATTAATATATATACTGTAGAGAATGCATTCACTCAAGGAACACAATTGCAGCATCGTGTTCTAACATTGTTGTTAGTAAATAATGCAGGCACTTTAATTAAATTTAACGAAATACCGTCGCATCTAAGAGGTAGTGAGAATAAAATTAAATGGGGAACGCGTACAGATTGTTCAGCTCCGTAAATATCCGACAGTATTGGGCATATTGCAATTAAACTTGGCCGCGTTCTTTATTATCGGACGGTGTTAATTATTCTGCGGAAGTTTGTTGAAATTTAAACGTGACGCAGACACGTTACAACGTGCGTTGAAATATTCAAGGGAAACGTTTATGTCGCTGTTAAATTACTTAACTGGCTTTTGTGTTGAATTTTGCCACGGTTCGGAGGAACGATCGACCGCGTACCATTATCGCGGGTCGCACACTCACGGAAATTTCAATCGTGTCGCGTTGTCGTCAGTCGATTATAAATTATTGCTTCGGCTGTGCGTTTATCATTTAATGGCCAGCTACCGCGGATATTCAATCGAATCGTCTCAGCTATCGAGAGACACAATCTGATGTCCATCTTCACTTGCCTTTTTGTTTTCCATTTATATACATATTTTTAAAATGATTCTCTAGCAGACTGTCTTTCGAAATTAATTAGAGGATGTTATTCAATGAATTTTTTATTACTTATTACTATTTTATTTTTCATTCCGGAGAATACGCTGTATACAAACAACGCACGTTGTCCAATGAGCTCTAAGCTTTTTAAAAATGTTCTTTGAACGCTTCGCTCTGTAATCCTTTGTTCCCAATTCACGAGACGCGGTACCTATCTGTCAATCGACGTCATTCCGGTAAAACTGTGCACCGTAAAAGTTAGCTTTTCCAAGAGCGGTCAACGTGGATATATTTTTTTATGGTTATGCGTGTGGCCTCGTACAAAGAGAACGGCTGCATACCAGTGCTTCGCAACTGGAGCTACGTTTGCTGCCTATGTTTCTAGTGTCTCGTAAATACTTTGATATTCAACAGAATTTCGTTTGCAAACTAGTGAAAAGTTTCTGGTCGATCTTCCGTGAAACGCGCAATATGCTCACGAGGTAGTAAATAAAGAATGAACTAAATCAAAAGCATTACATAGATTGTGAATAAAGAATTTGGGCTGCATAGTGCAGACCTGGGTAAAAAATATTTCAGCTAAGAAATACTAATATTTTCAAATATTATTTCTCACAACCTTGTTACATATGTTTCATTTGAAACAGTACTTTAGTATTAGTTTCAAATGAACATATGTAACACAGTTGTGAGAAATAGTATTCGCAAATATTTGTATTTAGTTAAAATTATAATATTTGTATTTACAGTGGCGTGCAATAATATTCGGCCGCTCTAAAAAAGACGATAACTTTTTTAATATTGTACTATACTATTTGAATTTTTTTGGGGAAGCCAGAGCAATTAGTTTGCCACAGGATGCGAAAAGAAATTTTGTCAAAAATTGCAATTCATCGGAATTGTAGCAAAAATACTAAAAGTTGCATTTTACAACTTTTTCAGTTCTCACCGTATTAAAAGAATAATAATAATAACAAATTTCAAGCACAGTTGAAGCGCTTCCGACACAGTAAAAACCGTACCTATACATCGTGAAAATCAGTTGTTATCAAATTATCAAGCTTGAATCGAGGATGAAGGAAAAATTGGAGCTGCACGGGGGTTTATGGTGCTCGAGCGGCAACAACAGCTCGTTCCTTGTCCGCGTCGGATTAACAACGTAACAAAATTTTTCCAGCGGGAAAGCGTTCGAGGGCCGACTCCGGGAACGTTGAAAACGGTGTTATATATGGGGCGCGTAAACGGCAGCCGGGGCTCTCTTGAAAAACGATGGGGGTTTATTGCGGAGCGGCGCGGATTGAAATTGGGGAAACTGCGGGTTGTCGAGCGGTGAGCCCGCCGCCGATACAGATTCATCAACTGTCGTCGCGTAAATGGCAGGCAAACCGCTGATACTCATATGGGTTCCGTATTCGGATGTGGGCTCCAGTCAGAAGTGTGCTCGATCTACGAGACAAAAAAGACGAGCCGACGAAAATTTACGAGTCAGCGATAAAATAAATATATATTTTCCGTTACGTCGTCGTCTAGGGCCTATTTTATCCAGCCCTTTCCCTATATCGTCCGCTCTCTTTTCGTTCTTTTTTTCGTTATCAACGCGACGATACCCGTCCTTTTAGTGCCACCATAAACGTACAATCTGTGCCGGCCGCAAGTTTTACGGTTACGCGAACCGGGCTCGATTGTATATGTATTTCGTTACGTTGATAACAAATCGTCGAGCGTCTATTTTCCCTGCGAAAATCGGTTCATGTTGGATACGATACAGCGACGCGTTGCCGGAATTGGCGGCTCGTTCGACGATCGTGAATTGGTCGAACGTAGATTAGTTTAGCCGGACAATAACAAACCTGACGATGGCGTTACCGTGGATCTGCAAGATGCGATTACACGTGCGAATGAAATCGATTCAAGGCGTGCTGAAAATTTTTCGAACCCCGCTTTTGCGAGGAAATTACATCGCACTCTCTTCCTTTGCCGAGCACGTGTACGATACTCGATAGTTGCACGCTTGCCATTTGCGAACGCCATTGTCCCTTTCGTTCTGCTCCTGGTGGAAGTGTTGTGCGACCACTAATGGAAACGGGAATGGAAACGACCGGTGGCGGAAATAGAATTTTGATTTTTCCAAGCAGAGTTACGCACGATACTATTTTTATCTTGCGTGGACTTTTTTGTATAGAATATTCAAGATTGCTTGAGGTGAAAGATAAAATATACGTTAAATATAATAAATAAGTTATACTGTTTGATAAATTGAATGAAACTATATTACACATTAACAAAGGGTAATACTTGTTCTTTGAAAAAGATCCACATCGGGATCGAAACGTTAGAAACATTTACTAATTGCACATTTGTTGTTTTCGTTCTAGAAATGATCGAACCTGGCGCCGATATCATTTAAACTCTAATTTTCTTAACAAAGGAGCCGGCCCGATGGTCGGAGCAAAGCAGGTTCAGCGCCTTCGCCGGAACCCGGCCCCGCGTTTTCAGAGGCACCGCGGTCTACGAAAATTATTTAATCGAAAAACACCAATTTTGATTAACCTCTTAGAGAGTGATGATATCATTAAGAGATGCATGACATTTTTTAGTAGCGATGATTCAGTTTAAAGGAGTGACAAAAATCATCAAAGTTCAGTGTAACTCCATGAAGTCCTCATATCCTGAAAACTCCTTTAGATAAAAAAATTCAAAAGCTTTCAGAGAAACGTACTTTTTAGAGAAATTAAACTACATCAATAGTTTTTTGCAAAGGTCATACATGATTACAGACTTTGTACTTTCATTGGACTTTGCACCCTTGAAAGTGGGTTATGGATGCGAAAAAATATTACTTGAATTTGTTTAAAGACCTGCTTGAAAAAACAGAGATGAGACTCCCTAATTTTTGGAAGTCTGTCGACGAGTCGCAGCTTCTACGAACTTGCATAGCAACACCTGACATTTATTAGTGGTTGAGTGTCGATTGCCGTCGGTTCATATGTTTTAAACAAAAACGTTGATATTATCAAAGGCGACGAAATATAATAAAAAATATATATTATAATATATAACAGCATTTGTAAATAAATAATTCCTCGTAAAATTGAAGGTAGGATTTGAATGTGTATTCAGGCCCCGCAAAATGTCACGCCGGCCCTGGCCGGCCCACCCTGTGTACATTCAAATATGGACTGAATTTGAACGTTTGAGGGATTATAAGAGTACATTCGGTCCAAGCGGAGCGTCTGCTTTCAGAGAAACTAATTCCCGTTCGTCGATGCGAACCGGACTCTTCCCGCTAGCGAGTATTTTGATGGACAGCGTACAACGAGGGGAATTCCGCAGATTTAGTATCGTAGCGTACATCATCGAGCAACGTTGCGCAAATGATCCGAAAACTGCAGATACAGGACCGGATCGTGTGTTCGGACACTTGCCGCCGAGTTTTCCGCTTGATTCGATTTTGCCCGAGCGAGGATGCCCGCATCGCTTTTGATACTCTCCTATGACCATGCAAACGCATGTTCAATATTTGCTTTTGCCATACCATTCGTGAATGTCCATCTGCGTTCGACTTTCAAACATTTCGCGACCACTTGGACCTCACGAGACTAGGCGAGAATCGGATGTCCGGTTATGGTTTTAATAATTATTTCAACAAATAAGATAGATCATTAAAGTTTTCGTGATAGCTTGCCATGTAAGAACAACTTGTCTCACATCGGGGCAAAATGTTTCGCTTCGCTCAACGACAAATGAATGAAAAGATATAAAAAACCTATTACAATGTTTTTAAGTTGAACGTTAAAACTTTGAAATATAATAAATTCAATAATAAATTACCCGTTAAAGATGAGAATATTTATACTATTCCTACGTCATTTTATATGTATGTTTCTCTAAAATCGGAACTTATAGCTCTGGTTTTCCCTACTCCTTTTAAAAGCCCGTTCTGGTTCCCCGAGTAAATTGTTGGCGAACGAAATTTTCGACCATTTCGAAGATACATACGAATCAGGTGGAACTTGTGCGAATAATGGAATTTCCATTACGTCGAAATAGCGAATCCTCCGGGAAAGATAGAACCCATTTTTCCGCTATTGTTTCGCTCCTCGGTCGAACGTTTTTAGTTACTAACCGTACACCGGCGCTCCGGAAAGTCTAATTTCAAGTGACGAAATCGAATTAATCCTCGCTGGAACGGAAGTTGAATTAAAAATTGATCGCGTTTGCTTCGATCCTCAACTAAGAAAAAGTAGAATTACAGCGACGGCAGATACTCCAACGTTGTCAAGTATTCCATCATCCCCGCGTTGGAATTACGAAGTCGTTATATGCGATTTGTACATCGTGAATGTACAGGATCACAATTAATCAATTATAAATTAAAATGATCACATATTTACACTCGCAACCGGAGACGTTTACGTATGCTACAACCGAATAATAAATCTATATAAATAAAAATCAAATGCTGTTCGTTGGTCAGCGCATCACTCGAGAACAGCTAGACCAATTGGGCTAATTATTTTTTTCAAATGTTCGTAATAGTCCGAATAAGGTTTTAGTGAGAGAAAAATGGGAAAAGTTTCCTGGAAAAATGAAAAATTCGGGAAAAACTAAAAGTGCTTTTTGAATCATATTCCAATGCAACAGAAAAACGAACGTTGCAGCTTTTAATCAATATTTCCATAGGAATTTACATTATCGACGTCTACTTGCATTATCGACATCATCAACAACCGCCAGTTAGTTTATAATCGTTAATCATTTTTACTTTGTTTATACATTTCCAATAGCTTTTCACAAAACGATCAGAAACAAATTTATTGTATTTTGAACAGGACAACGTCTGTCGGGTCAGCTAGTTCCAAATAAAAGTACCATTAGTCACGGAAAAGATTTCTTTCAGGTTTGCTCGAAGAATCAACCACTATTATCAACGAATAAATGCTACTTTTTCTGACGGCTTGTGGATAGAATCGCAGTGAGAAGTGACTTCGAATAAATTTATGAAGGTGTTTGCAGACATCTCGAGGGTCTCGGGAACTGGGGTTGGATTAATTGGATTATTGTTTAATAATTCGGGATTTTCCTGGGGGATGAAGTGCGAGAGCGTGAACCGACTCAGCAGATTGTTCGATGAGACCTCGATACAGTCGCGGGACGGGCATAGCAAGCTCGTCGTTGTTCGCAACTCGTTGAAACGTTTCGACGAACGGCGCGGCGCTAGGTACGGCGGCGCATCGAACGGCAACAGTGATATAAGCCAAGCCCAGGCCAGACCATCGGGAACGTGTACATGGGTTTCATGTATGGAAACGCGTATATAATCTGTGTACGGTACGTTGTTGCAACCGTCGACCCCCTCCGTCCTACTATCGGTCAACGTGCACCCCAGTGCACCCGCGCACGCCCTTTTCCACCCCAGCGATGCCCGATGGCCACCGGTTGTCCGTGGGCACGTATACATGTATATCTTCTCATCTGCACTGATTTACCGCATATGCATTGCGGTAAACCCAAACCGACCACCCACACCATCTTCAAACCAACTCCGCGTTTTCGTTTTTATCCTCTTCGCAGCAGTAAGTAGATCCGAAGATAATAACGTTCAATCCCGTGATTGGACTTTTCGGTCTTACGGAATTCAAATTTTCGGGAGCAAGTCGAGAAGAATATTTTCTGGTTTAAGGCTTCGTATTCGAGAAAATGAACTCGTAGGTGTGTTGGGCTAGCATGCCCTTGAATTCGCAAGAAGTAGAATCGGTTCACCATGATCAGACAATTCTTATCCAACGGTATTCGCTGAATTTTCAAACTCACTTTTGTCGAAAACGAAACCATAACCATCGTACGTACCTTGGGTGAAAGTTCACCTATTTACTATTTTTGCATACTATGATTGGTCCCTCTTTATCTGTGCTGTGAAATGTATTTCTGTAAAATGTGCCGTCACGAATGAAGCTTAATTTGTAGAAATTATTCTTCATTATTCTACTTTTTGACTTATTTAGTAGGCTCGATCACACGAAGAGTTAAACACTTTATATTGTACCGATTTTTGTCAGAACTGCATGAAGTCCGCAGTCTAGTAATCACTAACTCTACGATTAAGGATAATTACAATGGGACTCCATTTATCCGAACCAGCATCGTCGGATTGTCCAATCTACTGAACTCGTAGCTGAGCTATTATGCGAATTGACTGCTCGCGGCATATTCTGCTTATCCGAACTCATAACACAACATTCGTCCATGTATTCAAATAGGTTAGTATAAGCAGTCATATGGACATCAGCTCGCATTATACCAATGATGCAACGATATTATCCGAAACATCGTGTCCCACGAATGGTTAGAATAAATTAATAGAGTTCCGCTGTACTTTTCTCCATATTCTTTAAATTCTTTACAATATTGTACAACTTTCATACCTTTATCAAGTCTCATTTCATTTTATCGCTGGAATAATCGATTTCTATTTGCATAAAGATCCACAGTCTAATAATTCCAATTTTAATCGAATCATTCCAAGTTCCCGAATGCACGGTGCACAGTGTTGTAGCTGACGTCAAGATGAATCCGATGATTCCCTACACTATGCATGTAAGCGTTAAAATTGTTGAGAATAATTATAGTGAAGCAGTTGGTATGAATGAGCGGTATGAGTTGGTATGAATGTGCGACGAAAAAAAAGAGAAAGGCGCAATTTCGAACGGGTGTGATAATAGTGTGTGAAAGAACAGAGTTCATAAAAGCGTTCATATGCATACTGGTTATTTATTCTTTATATGTATATTTATTCTATTAAATAATTATTTACACAACAACAAAAATAATACTGAAATAGTTTTGGCCAACTTTCCGAGGCAAATGCTCCGTTGTGTGGCGGGCAGTGGTGGCTCGTTTAGGTACTCGGGTCCCGTGGGTCTTGGAAAATGAATACGTTAGAAGTCGGTAATTCGACGAATTACAGCGATAACAAGAGGTCGCGGTATTTCTGTCAGAACGCGTAGGTGCGCGCGGACGTTGCAGAATTAATAGTGCGTGTACATTACACGCACACGAACGTCGTCGACCGGCTATAAACTAAGTTGCTCCATAAACCGGACTGCGAATATGCATGAGGAAGGTGTGGTCCGCGTTGTTGTTGCACCCAGCAGGGTTGATTTCGGAAACGTTATAAGTCGGCCGCGAGTGCATCATGCACGTTGCATCGCATTTGCAAAGCAAAGCACATCGGGCGACCCCGCCAGCGTCAGCACGCGCGCGCCCGCGCTCTCTTGCTCTCTCTCTCTCTCTCTCTCTCCTTTCGCTCTCTCTTGCGCGTTTCGTCCTGTCTCGGCGAGATTAGCCGGTACTTTGTTGCCATTTTAAGGAACCCCTGCTTCCGCCCCTTTTAGAACCCCGAGTACAACCCTCTTCGCCGTAATTTCTCTCCGCTGGACGAAAACCGGGATAATTTCTTGCGCGAAACTTGCCTACGCCGAACTGCATAACCATTCATTGAAATTCCGCGATTTTTCATCCTATTCTAGTACACTAATCCTTAATCCTTTGCGCTGCGATTTATTTTACGAATCTGACTCGATGTTATGGTGCAAGGGGTTTAACGATTCTAATGAATTGAACGAAGTCCGTTCAACATAACGTTTCCAACTTTTTTAATCTGTCTACCATGTTAAATTTCATGTGCTCCTGACAAAACAACATCGCGAAACCAGTTCGAAGTACGTTCTACGTGGCGCTTCACAGACAGCATTTTTCGCGTATTTATAAAATCAACGCGCACGCATAGACATACAATGGCGGCGAGGGATACAAAGAGTGAGAGAGAGAGCATTAGCCGGGGTGTATAGCGTTCTCTTTCTAATTGTCATGAATTTAATTAATTTAATTCATGACAATTAGAAAGAGAACGCTATACACCCCGGCTAATGTACTCTTTCAAATTCATGACAATTAACATGACAAATAACTCTTTCTAATTCATGACAATTAGAGAACGCTACACACCCCGGCGCCATTGTGTGCTTCAATTCGCCAATAAGGCGGCGCAGTCTATCTCCATGTGTCTATGCGCGCACGACGTCGAACAAGAACAAAATACGAACATTCCAAATACACAAAATGGCAAGACATCAAACCGTTTCCATCGCCCGAGAAGCACATACCGAATTCGCGAAAATAATGCTCGATCGTTCGATGCACTCCGTGCTCCGACTCCGCGACGGTTGCGTTTACGGTTTGCGGATCCTCTTTAGGACGATGCCTCGCACTATCACCGCCGAAATCAGGCGTGCCGGGTAAAAGAGCACCGGGTAGCACGTCGCCGGAAGTTCGATCGACTGTTACGACACACGATACGAGAGCGTGGAACGACAAATTACCGTGAACAATCGCGATCGTCTGCCTGTCGACCATTACCGCGCTCGGCGGATTTATGGGAAGGAAATGAGCGCCTCCGAGCGACGGCGCCTCCGTCATTCCGTTCACCAAAGAAAAAGGAAAATGGGAACGGTGCGGAGAAGGGGTGCGGCGAGAGAGGGTGAAACGGAGGAGAGCCGGAACGAAAAAGAAAAAAAAAAAGAGAAGAAAATCCACAATACGGGCGTAACAAACTGTAGCGGGCTCATCTTGGCTCCAGTCTTGGCTGGCTCTCGCATGAAAACGTTCTATGGTCCGGCGGCGGGGTCGTCGTTTTCAGGCCTACTTCTCGTTCTAGCTTGCGAAAAGAGGCGGAAAAAGGGGGAAAGGAATACATTCACCGCTTTTCCCCGGGACCCGAGACCCGGCCCCACGGAGAAGAAAGCGAACGCCTCGATTTCCCCGTGAAATCTTCGAGCGAGCGCTCGCCTCCTCGCCCATCTTCAGACATCCTTCCAGCGGTTTACTCGCAAATCTCGCCTGGAATTTTATCCTGCGCCTTTTCTCCTCCCGCCGCACCGCGCCGATGAGATTGCTGCCTTTTGTGACGCGTCCGCGAAATTTGCGACAGATCGCCTTTTAGTCGGTCTCCCGCTTTATCCGTTTCGTGCGCGAAAATATTAATTCCGGAATAAGAAGACGGATGCAGTGTCCTTCTTCCGATTCACACTTTCTTGCTTCGTTCCTTCTTTGTGGATTCGGATTCACTATGGAGTTTGTCATCTCTGTTTGAGTGGTCACGTGGTTAAACCCTCTTGATCTACCTCCTCGTGGTGCTGTATATGAATCTGTACATTTTAATTACATTTTAATTTAAATTTAACGAAGGTTTTTTACAATTATCTCTGAAACTAAGACGGCAAAAAATGTTTGCATCACAAAATTTCTCGCGGTATACCATGCAACAATATTCAAGGTGTGCAAGTTGCGTGGACCACCCTGTATAAGATCATATCGGAGGTTCCCAATGCTAGTCAGTGTATAATTGATCGTTCTGATGTTTCAAATCAGCGCGAAGAAAAACATTTGTATTCGAAAAGCTGGACTAGTTGCGTGAGGATCGTCGCAAACAACGAGCATGCTTTATCGTTCCACGGATCCGACGTGCTCGTGACGAGAAAACTAGATCCCGCAAGAACTCGAGGAACCGAGTACCATTTGTTGCATATTCAACGGGGACTCTAATTGTTCATTTTCGTGCTGTTGATTCCTGAATAGCCATCGGATACTAAAGTGAAATTCGATCCCGTTAATTTTGCAATGCTCGAGCTTCGATATAGTATTATTCACAGGACGAGCGAGAGGTGGTAGCAGCGACTTGCTTTTCTCTGGAGCGTAATAACAGACCGTGAATATTTTAGTATTAATTCTTCGAGGAAGCACTATCGCAGGACAACAGCTTTATGCATGCCATATCCGATGGTGCTCGAATGCAACTGAATGTAAATTTTAAATCGGCCTTCTCAAGGATGGGGGCGAAGTTTATTTACGTGGAAACGGAGACGTTTGGCTAGAGGGGAGGAGGGCTAGAATGGTAAAATACGTGGAAAGATAATAGGGCTTCCGGCGTGCTTTGCATGACCGGTTTCTTGAGCATTTAAAGAAAAAGAGATCAGCAGAAATGGAGGAACAATGAATGTCGGAAGAATGCTTGAATATCTCTCGAAGCACGTTGTACCGATCAGCACGATTTTTCTGAGAACTTCGAAGGAAAATTTATAAGGAGTAAATGGTGATATGCTGTCGAATTTACAACAAATGCATAAGAAAATTACGATGATTTTAAAAAATGAGATATTAAATTTGGCAATTTTAAAAGTTGTTACAGAAGTAAATTGCATCGTGTCATTGTTAAGCAGCAATGGTCAAAATTCATGTATACAGCTTTCGACTTGTTCGTTATTAATTTCAGCTCTAGATGTTTTATTTAATTTTGTTCTCGTACTTCATAACTCAATAATGATACACGAGGTTCTCGTGAAACTTAGTTGTGCATCTATGTAGACGTGCGTGTTTGGATACGCAAATCGCCATTACGATGTTACAAACCAAACACGATGAACATCGCATTATGAAATTACTACATAAATCGTGTTTCAAGCAGCAACACAATTCCCAGAAACCGAAACAGTTTTTAAACGTCTCCATAAAAACAGGATAATCATTGGAAAATTATTACTGCATAAGAAAGTTGAATCATCAATTACAAGACTAAATAAAATAAATTTAAGATCTACGAGACTCGAGAAAGTTGAAAAAGTAATTACACAACTTCGCTGGGGGCGAACTATCGTCGGGGAAAAACGTTCTACGGAAATATTAAGCTCGTTTACGTAGGAATCGACGATGAAAATTCGAAGAAACCGAACCGCGGAAACCGAGCGTAATTAATTAACCGATGATCAAAATCCTGAATTCATTAGAAGTTAAAGCCCGCCATCAGCGAGGGGTAATTAGTAATTAAACATTAAGAAGATCGATAATTCTGCGCAGGGAGAGGAAACAAGGCTTGGAAGACGAGCCAAAAATTACGTTCACGAGTGCCGGGACGGGTGCTCGTCAATTTTTCGACGCAAATTATCCTAGCTCGTGAAGGGAAATGGTACACGCGAATCGATGCGGAGCCGCCAAACGTCAGCGACGAGACGCAATTTGTTTAGGTTAGGGATTGACGAGATTCCGTAATGAATACAAAGTTCCCGGGACGACGTACCCGAGGATTCTGTGGCCGATGCTTCGAGGGAAATTGGAAGAAAGAAATATTTACAACGAAATTGGTACATCAGCCGGGTTTTAGACGAACGTAGGCGTGCGGACGCCGGTTTTCTCTTCTCTCTTTCTCTCTCCACCTTCGAGAGAGATAATATTTCAAAGACACTTTAAACAAGATTTGGCCTGTGCTCTTCCCGGTCGAATTAGTCGACCACGTTCCAACGATCTCCTGTAGACCGGAAAAAAAACGAGCACCCAGATACGAACCGCTAATACGAAGAGGAAAGAGGCAGAGCCGCAGGAAAGCAGCCTCGTTATCGCTTTTCAAGTTTCCCCGGGAAATTTGTCTATCCCAAACCCCTCATTCACTGCTTCGTCGTTTCTGCCATTTTAATGCCGTAACCTTCCGCGTTTGAAACAGATTCATTAGACCACTCCCTCAAGATCTCGATGAAAAGGCCCATCACTGACCGCCGACTACCGAAATTAGTCGTGCGCAATTATATCTCCCGGTTCAGCTTAAAGAGGATCGAATTGTTGTTCGCCCCATTTTCTCAACGTTTGAAGTGTTTAATAGACTTTAAGCAATGTTGCTAATTATAAATTAATTCGACGTTTCGGTTCTAATTTGAACCATTTTCAAGAAAATTAATTGAACTTGCGTCTGTAATCAAAATATTTAAAATAAGACATACAAGTTTGAAGTGTTTAATAAGCTTGTGTTTCTCGATCGTATTATTGTTAAAAACAATTGCAAAATGATCTCGGCGCTACGGTTCGATCATTAAACTACTTTAAGCAATGTTGCTAATTATAAATTAATTCGACGTTTCGGTTCTAATTTGAACCATTTTCAAGAAAATTAATTGAACTTGTGTCTGTAATCAAAATATTTTAAAAAAGACATACAACTTTGAAGTGTTTAATAAACTTGTGTTTCTCGATCGTATTATTGATAAAAACAATTGCAAAATGATCTCGGCGCTACGGTTCGATCACTAAACTACTTTAAGCAATTTTGCTAATTATAAATTAATTCGACGTTTCGGTTCTAATTTGAACCATTTTCAAGAAAATTAATTGAACTTGTGTCTGTAATCAAAATATTTTAAAAAAGACATACAACTTTGAAGTGTTTAATAAACTTGTGTTTCTCGATCGTATTATTGATAAAAACAATTGCAAAATGATCTCGGCGCTACGGTTCGATCACTAAACTACTTTAAGCAATTTTGCTAATTATAAATTAATTCGACGTTTCGGTTCTAATTTGAACCATTTTCAAGAAAATTAATTGAACTTGCGTCTGTAATCAAAATATTTTAAATAAGACATACAAGTTTGATGAAGTGTTTAATAAACTTGTGTTTCTCGATCGTATTATTGTTAAAAACAATTGCAAAATGATCTCGGCGCTACGGTTCGATCACTAAACTACTTTAAGCAATTTTGCTAATTATAAATTAATTCGACGTTTCGGTTCTAATTTGAACCATTTTCAAGAAAATTAATTGAAATTGCGTCTGTAATCAAAATATTTTAAATGAGACATACAAGTTTGAAGTGTTTTTTGTACAGAGCTTCGCGATAAAGATTTTTCGTAGTTTCTTTGAAATTTGAAAGTCGAGAAATTGAATTTTGACCACACCACGCGGACTCCTGGACCAGTGTGGCTATAAAGCTGCAGCGTCGAGAAGCGAGTGAATTTTTAAAGATGTTTGATGTGTATGGAGAGCATCGTGCAAGTAGAATAAGAAAAAAAGGTAAAATTATCGCGAGCGAAGTTCTACGGGCCGTCGGAGAAGCGTAAAATCGACACGATTCGCCTTTGATCGGTGTTCCGGAAGATTAGCCGATCGATCCGCGGCGATACAGAGGCGAGAAATTAGAAACCGAGTGTCGATTGAAGTTCTCGATCTCGTCGCGAAGCTAAGGATCTCTTTCTCTCTCTCTTCTTCTCGCACGCGTGCACGTACTAGCATCCCGGACAAGTGAATAATCGAGGTAGATAATCGGTGATTTACGTGACAAGTTTATTACCGGTCGTTCGAAGTTGCTTTACAGTCGCCTCGGGTTTATTCGGTGCGCGACGCCCACGCATCGACAAAAGGATAAACCGAAAGCCTCGCAGATAAAGAGTAGCGATGGGATCAAGTTTAGTGCGATCTCGAAAGCCTGAATCAATTCTGCTAGCCGGCGCGCGGCACACCGGCTTCACCGTAGCCGAGTGATCCTCGTAAATATAAATATTTCATTTGATTTACTTGCAGGATATACGGTGTCGTAAAACTGCTGCCGTAAAATATAAATCCCATAACACGCGAAGTGATTGCATACACGTTGCACAGGAATGTATGTATAAGTAAACATCGGGTCGTTCAAATTATACGGCACAGTCCGGAAAAATGGAAAGACCGACGATCAAAGATTACCAAAGTTTGCTCACATCCGCGCCGCATGAACCCACACCTCGAAAATACTCGATCCACTCGTTTGTACACGAGGTCGTCGGTTTTATTGTCGAGTGGACGTGTTTGTACATCTAACCATCCAAAATTGCGCAGTATACGAATGTTATTTAATTACTTCTACCGGTAATACGATATACCAATTTCCCAGAAAGAGGAGCCTTTAGAGTTTCATAAACATTGGCTTTCATACTGTGGGGATCGGTCTGGGTATAGATGCGCGAGCACAAATGTTGCCACTATTTCACGCATTCTAATGTTTCATTTCATTTGCTCGACCGACTCGCGAGGGGCTCGAGTTACGCTTAATCTCAATTCCCGTAGACTTAATTAGGAAAATGCGAATTTGCATAAACTCCCGGCGGATTGCTAATAACCACGTTGACGCGGCCATAAAGTAGCACGGCGGGAAGGCACGAGATGGAAAAAGGGGATCGAAATACGTTGGCTCTGGTGCATTTCACCTGATTCGTAGTAACGACACGAAATAAGTAGTTGCAACAGATGCGCAATGCTCGAGGGACGGGGAACGGGAGGAACAGGGAACGCGGACGTTTTTATTCGACGAATTACTTACGGTCTCTTGCATTTGCATTCGGCGAAACGAACTGAACACTCGCGATCGATAAGGAATGCCCGTCGCGCGGAGGGCTTCCTCGCAAGAAACCGGGGGTACATCCTCGACAACCTTTTCCCTTGGCGACTTCTGTCGGTGCTGGAGGAACGTCACTGTCGCGCATTCTCTCTCCCTGCAGCGAAAATTCACGACAAAAGAAGAATACGACACTCGGCACGCGGATGAAAGATCCCCAATAAGAAATACCTTTGTTCCGACTGAAGAACGTCTCGTTAAACGCATAATTGTCCCTGGCGTTTTCTGTCTGACCCACGACTCGAATAATTTGCTTCGTCGCCCGTGATTATTTGAAATAATAATAATTATCACGATAGTCGCACGCCCTTCCAAATGTCCCGAGAACATCGTCGCCGCAGGACAATAAACGTCATCGAAATGGCTCCATGGGATTAATGACTATACCGTGGAGTTTCAACAAAAATTGTCCGTGTTCGTCGCGAAATACACGAGGCACAGCAATCTAGTAGAAAAAGGAAATTTATATTTGTTTTCCTCAATGTTTCGATAAAAATGTAAACTCGTATAATTTCATGATACGCATTATTAACAGAATGTAATAACGGATTGGAACAATTGTCTGATTATTGCAGCTGCGTAATCGAGTCGCTGCCTCGTTTTGCGGAATTATGGCGACTGCTCAAAAATTAATTTATTCATTGCAACGTGGAAAACTGATTGGTTTCGTTGCCTGCATTCATATTGCAACGAATATTTAAAATAAACATGTTGTGCCTCAATCGCAACAAAATTGGTGTTACAAAGAAAATTATTCCCTTGCACAATAATTTAATAGGTTCACAATAATGTAACAGTATTTTAATACTCGTTTAATGTTTTTAATTAGTCACTTTCGCCAGAAATGCATATAACTGTAACGATTAAACAGCGGATTTTTTCTGACGAAAACGAGTGGATGCATCTAATTTAAAACAGTAAAATCATCAGAAGTTTGGAAAATAATTTCGTGCGAAACTTCAACTGTCATATTTCGATATACAATTAGCTGGTTACGTAGTAGAAACCCGCATCGAAAAAATCGTGCTTACACTTTGCGGCGACAGTGAACAAGTGCGCAATCTAGCGATCACAGCCGCTTACGTAAATCGGAACAGCATTTCGCAAAGCAAAACGGCGCGCTCCGCGAATTCCGGGCGAGAAATTCGCGGTGGAATAACTAGCAGTCCAATTAATAGCGGCGTCCAATAACGTCGTTGGCAGGTAATTTATTTATTGAAACCTGGTCGACGTGTACAGAGAGGAGCAGCAGCGGTGGTAGTTTCGATTCAGCCGGCTCTTTTGATGCGATACTTTGGTAGACCGAAGCAATCGAGCAATTCGTTCCGATTCGTAATTGAACGTAATTAAAAGAAGATAAATAGTAGCCGGCGGTAGCGGGTACGGCGGCAAGCCGGTCGGGTAGAGGATATTGCAATTTAAATATGATTCCGTTCGCCGACGAAAGGAAACGCAAAGATGGAGGACTTCAGACTTCGTAAAGGAGCAAGCCTTAAGTACGATGCGGAACGCAATTCGTTCCGTTTTCCAACGGGGAACTGGTGTTTCAGGAAAGATCGAAGTCTCCCCGCGGAAGATGAAGAACGCTTGAAAACGACCACGCCTACCCGTAATCCCGTGCTGCCATCCTCGACGATTCCCTTTGAGCCTCTCGTCGAGCCCTGACACCATCTCTCTACTTACGACTTTTTCCAACGACGACTGGCTTCCCTCCACCCCTGCGCGTCCTCGCCCACCTTTCCGGCTCGGTCTTCGGCAACGTCTAATTTCATTCGGTCGACTTATCGACCTTTATCGATGACCATAAAAGTTTGCTAAATTCTCTGTTCTTTTGTGCGACCCACGACTACTCGCGATAAATTCGCCCGGCTCCTTGGATATTTTTCTCGTAACGTCGCGCGCTCCTCTCTATCCTCTTTCTGTTACCGTGTCTCCACTCGCCTCTCCTCGTCCCACCCTCTAGAACAAAGTTTCCCTGCCAGAACGAAAAATCGCCGTCCTAGATGGTTAATCGTGTTTGATCTCGGAACTCCGACGACGGTACGTCTCGCGGCTTGTTGGAGACGTTCGCACCGGGATTTTTGGCACTGCCCTCCTTTGGATCGTTTCACCTCAACATTTTATTGGATTTCCATGAGGATACTTTACGAGGAAGTGATTTCAGAAAGTCAGCTTTTACGTTGGACGTGGTTATCGTTTTTCAAATTCGCTGGCTTTGATAGATTTATCGAGAAATTCGCAAGCGTTGTTCAAAACGAGTGTTCGTATTTATTCGTGTGTCGGAAAGTCAGTTTCTAGGCAAGCTACATTTGTGTGTAACTAAAGATTATCTCGCCCGAGGTTCCAGTTGGACAACAAACTTTCGAGGAAATTAACTCCGTGAAATTTCGCAGGGACTAACTTCACGGTGGGCAAAACTTCGCCATCTGAGCCAAGTATTTCGAACGAATGGCAAAGCGGGAGGGTCGCGAGGAAATTAAAACGAACGAGCCTATCGGGTCGGCGATCTTTAATCGAATGTATCGGAACGCGACAAGGCAGGGCGGTCCCCTTTAAATTTCGCTTTCCCAGGGGTGATCTCCGCTTCAATTGACTTTGGAAATTGATCGGAACGAGGTAATGCTGTAACGAACCTCCCCCTTTTTTTCTGGGACACCGTCGCGAGCAGTCACATGAATATAAATACCATCGACCCCCACCGCCCTAACCCGAGCAGCATCCCTCGGCTGTCTCTTCTTTTTTTTTCTTTTTTCCTTTGTCGTCGCTCGTCGCCGTACCGAATTTGCATACGTACCGCCCGATACGGTTCGTCAGTCTTCTGGAAAAGCGGGAAAAATTCATCGGCCTTTTCTTCGTGCGATAAACGTTAGGCAGCCCTAAATCCCGGCGCTCGAGGCCGACCGAATTTGTTTAATCCTCCTGGCCCATGGGGACAAATGGATTTTTGAAGGGAGAGACATCTGACGCGGGCATTATCTACCAGTGAATTATTCATAACTTATTACGATTTGTGCGGCCATTTAAATTCGAATTAAAGTATTTCCCTGTGCAATTCGTTTGACTATACGTATATAATTTGGCAAGTCTATTTATTCTAGTCTTAACTCGTTATTTAATTGTATTTGTAGAAGATTCGCCAGTTCCAAACCGCAGTTCTTAAAAACAAATTTTGTCGGGAATAGTAATTATCGTAACGAAAGTTTAACTGTTCACCGGGTGGGGGAACTTGAATCGCAACTCCGAAGAAGTTTATAAAAGACAATGAAAATCTACGTAAGTAATTATCGATTCCGTCAATCAGATTTTAAGAAAATAAACTTCATTAATTGTAGCCGCGTGATTCAATTTCGTTTCGTTGGTCGAGAAGATTATATTGCTGGCATTGGCGAGACAATTATTACGGACTCCATTTTAATTGGAATGCAGTAGTCGAATGAATTGTTAGGAGAAGTTCCGAATGAATGGAAAACAGTATGCAATACGAAAATAATAAATTTTCGTTGACGAGCTAATGCCTGCTTTGCGCGAAACGTCTTTCTCCTGGGAAAAATATGACGGTGAAAACTCATAACGTTGTAACCATTTTTCTCGATCACTATCTAAGATATTTGGACGAATCAAAAAGTGTATTAAAAACACGCATTACTTTATCTTCGTATATTTTTTCACCTGCAACGAAATTGTTGTGTGAGTGAACCGAATCGATGAATATTAAGGGTGGATAATACCATAATAAGTAGGTACTGTTACTAAAGATAAGGGTGTGCAACCGAGTCAGCTTAACGAGGGATAAAAAAAAGATAAAATGAAGGGCAAGTAATTGCAGCAAATCCTAAACTATGAAGCCGTGATCAAAACGGGAGAAAATTAAAGTTCTAAGGAAGGTTTACTCAACAATAATCGAGCGAAATTCACGCGGGGTGAAATTTCATCCGGAGCAGCGTTTAAGTTTCAATGAACTCGACCAAGGAAATACGAAGACCCGGATAAGATGTAAAACAATTCTCCGGCTATCAATTCCCGGGGAACAATGAATCGATCGATGCATAGTCAGAGGGAAATTCCCATCGCTCAAAGGGCATGTCCGGGACGCAAGGATAATAACGTGCAAGGTCCATCACGCTGCTGGCAGCAGTAGAAGTCCCCCAGGAACGCGTGGACGAACAAGTTCTCTGTCATGGCAGATAGCTCGAAGCTGTCACTCCTTGACCGCACGGTCGTTTGTCTAGATCACTCCCGTTTTGCGACCCCTGAGATCCTCGTTACACCGACTCCGTTCGATTTTATCCTCCCTGTAGCAAGGCTGAACGGCGCAGTCACCAAGTCTGGTCCAGAATTCGTGATAAGACGGCCGGCTGCTTAACGTGACCCGGCGAATTTTTCGCAGTAGGGTAACTGCACCAGTGAATGAACATTTAAGAAATTGTTCAGGAAAATATTTTATTTAAAAAAAAAACTATGTGAATTAAAGGAATCTCATATATGCCAAATAGCTCCCTATACTTCATTTGTCAAAAATAAATGAACACAAATACAATGAAATTATTATTATTCTTCTTTATTAAACGTTAAATCAAAAATATGAAAAATACCAGTCAATGAACACTACATTCTAGTAATTGAATAATGCTGGTCCAATCATGAACAAAATTACTAAACAATATTCTCCTATTTATTTAACTCTTTAATCACAATTTTATCGCTAGTATGCCGTCCGGGTTAAAATTTGTTGAAATATACAAAAGCGTTCATTTACTGGTGCCCGTTCATTCACTGATGCAGTTACCCTACCGAGCACTAAATGCAATTGACATTAGGGTAACTGCACCAGTGAATGAACATTTAAGAAATTGTTCAGGAAAATATTTTATTTAAAAAAAAATTATGTGAATTAAAGGAATCTCATATATGCCAAATAGCTCCCTATACTTCATTTGTCAAAAATAAATGAACACAAATACAATGAAATTATTATTATTCTTCTTTATTAAACGTTAAATCAAAAATATGAAAAATACCAGTCAATGAACACTACATTCTAGTAATTGAATAATGCTGGTCCAATCATGAACAAAATTACTAAACAATATTCTCCTATTTATTTAACTCTTTAATCACAATTTTATCGCTAGTATGCCGTCCGGGTTAAAATTTGTTGAAATATACGAAAGCGTTCATTTACTGGTGCCCGTTCATTCACTGGTGCAGTTACCCTACCAGGGGAGGAACAATGAATAAAGGCTAGAGCGAAGCACACCTTTGCAAGGTTCAGAAAATCAGGCACATTCTCAGGAATAACGTATAAAAATTGTATGAAGAAATTTTCGGTGCTAACGAAGTTACGGTCGCAATAAGTTAACCTCAAATGAATTTCCTCTAAATACGACTTGTCGAGCAACACTTTAACTCTATCAATTTTTAACAGTTTTCCGCGTGACTTTGTCCATACATAGCTGACATAACGTTACGTCTCATCCATAAGACCACTTTTTCATTTTTTTTCGTTTCGATAATAAGTTCTTTTACATTCTGCAAGCGAGAATATAATCTTCGTTAAACATTTTTACAGAATTACGAACAGCGATGAGTGGACGACTTGAAGTTCTTCGCAGTGGTGAAATTTAATTGTGTGCGATTACTATTCTAAATTGGAACGAAAACAGGAAAGAGTATGGCCAAGGGAGAGGGGTAGTTAAAAAAAAATAGACGCGATTGCATTATTCGGCGCCAATCGTAAATAAATCAGAGGGAAGCTCGATGAATATTTCATGGAAGCGTAGATGAAAAAGTGTGTTCGGGTCGGTGCGTCGGGATTTTCGACATGGACAAATCGAACTAATTAACAAGAAACTATTGAAATCGGCGCGCCAATTAACACGCGATCGCGCCGACACCAAAACGATCCACCGAAATCCATGGAACTGATATTTCATGGGATCGAATCGACGTTACCGAACAATTCCCAGTGACTATGCATTTTTCCGGCGAACAATGCCTGTCTTTCAACTCATTCAAAATTGCGTTTCGATATTTCAATTACGTATCGCGATGGTGTATGTTCAACGACGCCGCTGAGCGTTCCAGTGATATTTTGAAATATGCAAATGCAATATCTAGCGGTTTCAAACAATTATGAAAGAGATCGAAATCTGGCGCAGGAAGTTCTACAAAGTTCGTCCGCGATGTGCAATGTTCGAACTCCGCGGATTTTGTATAAACAACTGGTTGCCATGGTATTCCTACCTGTTATATTATTTCCAAGCTGTTCAAATTATTACAAGAGGAAGTTTGTTTAATCCCTGGTAGATATTTGTCGCAATTTAATGTAACTTCTGCAGAAAATACCGGAGAAAAACATTAAAAAAATTCTCACGCAAGTAGAACCAATAGATTCGATAATTTCCGGTGTCCATTTAGAGGTAATTAATGTCCGCTTTATCTGGGAGTTTGCGAATCGATCTAAAACATGATGAATGAATCGTACGTGTCGCTGATCATTAGCGGATCGGGAATCGAGACACAATGGGGTAACGGGGATTTGCTCGACACGGGGCCAGGAGGTCGAAGACCATGAACCAATTTCAGGGGTAATATGTATGCAGAAGAGGGGAGGGGGATGCGAGACGATTCCGTGAACACACGCGAGGGTGGCGGTGTAAAAGGTCGTGCCGCCACAGCAGCGCTGAAGTAGGCATTCAAATAAACCATCTAGGCGCTGGCTTCCACTTTCTGTTATCCAGCAGCGTGGAAGCAACCCTCTTAGAATACTTCCGACGCGAGCAGTAAATTCCATCGAGGCACCGACGTTTCCACTCGTCCCGCTCCTTTCCTCCACCCCTGCGTCCGCCGCTGGTGGCTTTTCTTTTTTCTCTCGCGAGTCTCCTTCGTATTTTGTTTTTCACGAGAAATGTCTTCTCGGCTCGACTAAGATTCGAGTGGCCGAATCGTCGTACCGACTTTTCTTTCCCTGCCTCTCCTCCTTCTCATCTCCACCCTTCTACATACCCCCTTTTTTACCGCTCGTTCCAGTTTCGCTGTTCTTTTACACCACCGCCCGTGTTTTTTTTCGGGTGCTATACTTCGTTATTAGCGTCCAGGCTAACGGCAAGTTCAATGTTTTCCACCCTCGCGAGGACAACCCGACGGTACCCTTAAAATCGTGCGGCTTTACCATCCACCCCATTATCTCTCCTTCTGCGCCAATGGGATGGATTTAAGTCACCAGCCAATGAAACGATCGCACAATCGGATCCACTGTTCTCTATAATCTCGTTAGGGGACTCGAGTCTGTACAGTCGGCCATGAAAGTTTAAATGGCTCTGTGTACAAGAGACACAATTTTAATACATTATTTAATATCTTTTGATAGATTAAGTTACATAGAAATGTAATTTCAGTTTTGCATTTCACCAACTCATTTTCGTTATGAATGCATCAAATCCGTCGATTACCTATAAGTAATACCGTGTTTCGATACAAAAATTAATTTACAAGCCTAGAATTTTCCTGATTTTGTCATTCATAGAGGATTGGAGACTACACTATTAGGTTTGGATAGATTCTCTGATGGAATCGATGCCATCAATAGCCCACACACTATCTTCGCGATGGGTTCGTTGTATTCGACGGAATAAGCCGTTCCAGTAACGGCTCCCCCAACATTTTATTTTGCCAAATTAAGTGGCTTTGAGGGTGCAGCTGCTACACCTACCACTAGGACCGAGACCGAGCGATCGGGTCTTCGGTTTTCTCGTTGGTTCTCTCCCTTTTCTAACCCCTGCGCTCGTTTCCTCGAGTTAGGCGAACATCGGCGTTCATTTTTTATACTTGGAGCTGCGTCTCCCCGGAAATTCCTGGTAGCTTAGTCGGAAATTAAACCTGACTTGCAGTTTAATATTCTGAGTGTGAGTGTCCAATTACGAGGTTGTTTTGAAACGAATAGTAATAGTTAGATTGCGAATGATTATGCAATTTTCAATTTTGTTGGCAATTTGTAAGAAACTGGCACCAAATAAAATTCTAATTTCATTGTTAATAGCATTCGTAGGTCCAAAATAAATAAAATTGTACTAAATAGGTTGAACTTAATATTCCAGCATATTTTGAAAATTTGTATAAGCCACCATCTGCTGTGTAATAATGGAGGTACATCTTGCAAGTGTTTAGATCATTTGTGAACACTATAATTCATTTTCAGAGGAATTTAAAAAATCAATAGTCACTGTTTTCATCGTATTAATATTTTGCATTGGATTAATGCAACATCAAAAAATTAAATTGTAAGAAAGGAGAACGGATGAGGGGCGAGTCTGTGTTGTATATTTTATGAGCAAATAGGTATAACGGTAAAAGCTGCGGTATTAGCCAACGTGGGAGGACTAAGAAGACTCGAGAAAACTCGACGAGGAGCTTACGGAGTGGAACCAATTAATAGTTAAGGTGAGAGCTGACGTTGAGGATGTGGTTCCAGGCAGAGATTGGAGGATCAGATAGAAGCACGCGTGTTCAATCTGACCAGTGACCTCGTAATTTTGGCGACAAGAGAGGTCGGCTTCTCGGTGGCGACGTTTTGCTCTTCCACTAGCTCCGACAGAATTCAATAATGACCTAATACCATGCCGTCGTAAATTAACGGCGAACGTGCGAGCTGGCAATACCCACCGACCGGTATTTATTGTTGGCGATCGATAAAACCATCCACCTGCGAGACGACGATATTGACAATCTGTTTTGACCGATTATGGAGGAAAAAATGTCGTAATTCTAATCCCATTAACATTTCCACTAACCGCTTCCTTGAACGAATTTTTCCCAAAAGAAAACTTCCCGTTTTTACCTTCTACATTGCAAATGTTCGTGCATTCGTAGTCCGCATGTTTTTGAAAAATGTACATTCAAGGTTCAATACAACATGAAATAAAAATTATTACCACGCGAAATAAAATTGTAATTACCTTCAGTTTCGCGAAATTCTTCTACGTAACAATCATTTTCATGGGAAAAATGAATACGTGTATCATATTCCAATTCCATAATCGGAAATTACAGGAAAAAGTAATTCTGCAGTTTCCGTTTTGCACTACACGCTGATCATTAATTTCTTTTGTTACAAATTGAAAGAGAAATATATGCGCTAGAGAAAAATCGAACGGTTTTGCAGTGCATCGGGTGTGTGCTGTAAATGGACGACGCAACGTTTAATATTCGCGGACGAAATATCGGAGCAATACTGTCAACCATAACGAACTCTAATCACACTATCAAATACACATTGGACCTGTAATTAGAGATAATTTGGTGATCGACTAATGATCACTAGCACATTTAATTTCTGTTTCTAGCTCTGTTCGAAACAATTAGTTCCGGCCTCCCGCAGAATAAGATATTATATTGTAAATATTACAACAATGATTATCCGCAATAGCGTGTAACGTGTGCACTGTGGTGGTTGTAGGGCGGTGACAGTGCTTCGATTAAATCGAGTACGATATTGATATAATATTAACGATCGTTCTTTGTAACCTCGGTCCCAACAAATTGCCAATAGCGTGTCGGTGCATACGTCTACTCGATTAATAGCAACTTCTACGAACGTTCGACAATGTTGTTATGAATAATTAATTTTTCGATATGAAATATTAAACACTGTGCTGGCACTCGCAGATCGCTTGAATTAATTTTATTACGGTACAGTTTGTAGCGTCGACACGATAATTTATTGAAGAGTGCTGCAATTACCGTAATTTCACGGAATAGTCACTCTTCGAAATCCTCGTCTTCCGCATCGAACCAATGCCATTCGAATGAACTGGTACATACCTGAAATCAAAAATGCCAGTCAATTAATAAACGATTTCACAATGACCATTCGACGAGTCAAATAAACGATCAAAGTCTGATAAACCGTGATATAGTATTCGCCCATTCAGATATGTTAAAGGCAATGCATTATTCGAAATTTATCGACTCGTTGCGTGCTCCGACATCGTTATAGCGAGCCATACTTGCGTAAATATCCCTGAAAAACTCTATTATTTCAGGCTGAAATTGTATACGATTATTTAATTTATATCGTGCTTGGACCGTCTGCTACATCAAATTGATTTCACGAACTCCTTTCCAGGATAATAGCAATTACAACAAAAATGTAGGTGGCCATTTTACGTGCAATGAATGCAATTTTTAATTCTGTTGAAAAATTCGCAGTCCGATAATAATGAATAAATGTTTATCAACGAGCGACATGCAAATATCGAAAAGTGGGCAACTATTTCCCTGGGATCTCGTGGCGGAATGTTTCGAACTGAAGGACGGCAGACGTCTTATCCTCTCTGGGCTGGAGCTGTGAAATTTTTCGGTTTCCCACGATAAAAGTTTCCCGCGATGGAGGATGCAGCGTGTGCAAAAAGAGCGGACGGGTTCAAGAACACGGTGCCCGCTCATATGAGAACCCGTATCTTATTCGAATACGGTGGATGCAAGTGTGACAAAGTGCCGGCTCGGCTTCAGTAACCTGTCCGTTTCTGCTTGACGCACGGACACATACATATTCAGCCGTGGGACACGAGTTATGGCTCGGAGGACGGAATTACTTTGGAAATGAGCTGGCTCGGCTGATAAAGTCAGTCTGAACGAATGTGTTACTCCGCCGCGTCGCGCCGTTCGTAGTCCGTTTCTGGCTGGATAGGATGCGGCTGCGATCATCGTCGCGTCTGTTAGATCAACCGTTTCGAGCGATGTACACGAACCGGTTCTTTTTGTCGTACAGTTTCGCAACGTCGCACGTCGGCTACACGAAACTAACAGAAAATTGGATTTGATAAATTTTTAACACTCAATCTACCAGGAGCGGTCAAGTGAACCATTTTAGATTTTTTATTTGATTATTAATGACATCGTAAAGGTGTTTTCATGGGAATTTATTGAATATATTTTTTGACTATATATTATAGTGTTCTGATTTTTATAACAACATACACATCAGTCACTTATGATGGTCGGTTTAGTGTTTAAGAGATTCAAAAATTCTGAAACAGTTTTTGTAGTAGATCTTACCGCTCAGCAAGTGTTAAGTAATTTTAGAATACTTTAATGGAAATCAATTGTGCAGTAAACAAAATTGAGTAGAGAAATTAAAAATAAGTCTATTGAACATTCGCGATTCAAAAATTCTGAAACAATTTTTGTAGTAGATCACCGCTCAGCAAGCGTTAGGAAATTTTAGAATACTTTAAAGGAAATCAATTGTGCAGTAAACGAAGTTAAGTAGAGAAATTTAAAAATAAGTCTATTGGACTTTCGCGATTGGTTAATAATAAATTATTTCTGGAGACTACACTGGTCGTGAAAGATTATTTTGAAGTGTATGCTGTTACGAGTGCTACAATGTGGAATATTCTAAAGTGTACAATAACATTAAGATCTCTAGCAAAATGGAAGTTCTCCCATGTGGATATGCAGTGTTAGGATGTTCCATCAAATGAGTATAGTCTCCAGCGTGTACTATTAGAATATTCCAGAAAATTGAGATGCTCTCATGAGTTATATACGTTGGGTTAAATTGCGATACTCCTGCGTAAATATGCAACATTAAGAATCATATTAGCGATTTCTTCTATGTGTAACATTCGAGGAGCTATTGATTTGACATATTTAATTGTAGTTTATTAAACAGGCTAATGATCTAGGGCACGAACTTTCAGATTTCTATTGCGGAAGTTGTTCGCAGCTCCGAACCGAACGAAACTTTTCTAGAACTGTCCGCAACAGACTGGGACAAAAATATCGTGATATCTTCGGAATGATCACAAAACCACCGGAAATATTTATGGTGCTATATTTATGGCACATAATGCAATATTTATGGTGCTGCCGCGCACTATTGATGCTGCTGTCCAGACCGCTGTGAAATTTAATCGAACACGTACAGCTTCCGATGTATTTTACAAAGCATTGTACACCGTGGACGCTAGGTGACGGTATAAAAGGTTAACGACACAAAACCGATACAGTTAATACATTTATGAAAAAATCTATAAAATTGTTCTATAGCTAGTAAACTAATATTCTGAAAATTTCATAAGAGTCGAAGAAAAGAAAATTTCTTAGATTTATTTCAGTTATAGGCTGAAAATAGCGAAGAACTGCAATTTTCACAATCTTCAAACGTTTGTGGCGTATTGCAACGTTGACCGATTCGGATGAAATTTTCGGAATATGTATAATTGTCATGGATCTACAAAATGTATTTTTTAAATTTTCTATGTAGACCCTATAAAAACGTTGTAAACAACAACTGTTAGTATTTCCTTTGCAATTCTGACCAATTGCAATTTTTCACGTCTTGTAATAAGGTAATTGCTCTAACTTCTCAAAAACAATATACAAACGATGTGACATTGAAAATGTCATCAACTTTTTAAAACAATCCGAATACTACTGCGGTTCGCTGTATTTAGGTTAGGGCTAATTAAATGCGACCGTGGTTCGACCAAACCTGGAAACCCTCCGCTAAATCTCTCCACGAGATCCAGGACCGTTTCAGGTGCAAACTAGGTGTCTAAAAGCCAGCGGAACAGGCGCGAGAAGAAGACAACTTGTGGGTCGCGCGCCACGGGACCCGTTCTAAATTCTCATTCCCCGTTTCGGAGACAAATATGGAAGCGTTGGTTGCGTTCGGTCGTCGGCGGGTTCGTGTGTAGACCGAGTTCTTGCGGGGCGAGAGCGATGTGGCCCTTTCACGTACACACAAGCGCCCCGGCCGGGGGTACACAGACTGTAATTAATCCAAGGTGTTAAATCAAGACCCGTGAATGCCTCTCCCTCGTCTGCAGCCGTGACGCCTTCTCTAGCTGAGTGGGTCGCCCCTCGAGACCACCTGCCACGTCTTACGGGCTCGAGTGGAAGCCCGAATTCCTCTTCTTGCTGTCAGCCGCCCTCTCCCCCTTTTGAACCCCTTTTCCTTCCGCCCGACACGAAATATCGTGCATCGGACCCCCTCCCCTCTCCGAAATTTAAACCTATCCGGGGACATTGGCGGGATTAGTCCGTTCCCAGACTGCCGTGAGCGCAGCTCGGTCGTCACGTGCCCCTCTTGCTTCAACGTAACCATAGGACGGTTTTACAATCGGTCAAATATAGACGATATTAAATTTCCACCAGGTTCAGAAACTCGTTTTCACCGGGACACACTTGAACAAATTTTATCAATCTTTCAGAATGCAATGCTAATGCACTTATGATAAATTATGACCTTCGAGGTACGTCGTTTTGGTTCTATCAATTAAATTAGTTTGCTAACCCGTGCCTCTGGTTTCCACGTCAAAATTTGATAATTTTTTAACAGATTTAGAAACTGATTTGATTGGGAATTACAAATGAGCGGAAACGTTGTAATCGATTCCATTAATTAATTAAGCTAATTTTATTTTTGGGTATTTTTGGAGTCGCTCTTCGGCTCTTAATCTGTCAACCCAATTGCATCCAGTGAATCATATACGGTGCAGCTTATTAATACATGTATAATTTATCGATGAATTTCAGGTCAACTTTTAAATTTGCACGAGACTGTCGTTCCGTTAAGTTATCTAAAATATTTATATCTGTAATAGAAGATGAAAACCAGGGACTTAATCGAACTCGGTGAAATTAGCTTTGAAAAAGTGATCGGCTGTATAGCAAGGAATTCTTGCAGGCGGAAAATCGTCATATTGTTCAGAAAGGTTGCTCACTTTTTTAAAAATTTAATTGCCTTACTTTGTTACTGGGAGTCGATGAACGTATTACTACATTCGCGGGTTTTGTTGCAGCTTTTTGCAACACACTGCCCATTAAGAATCCTAAACGCTTTTGTTCCTCGAGTAGGCGTTCTTACGTCGTCGGAACAATGGTGTCGTGATAAATCGTTGCTTGCGTCTATCAAAAACTCGGCAACACCAGCTTTATCAGAGGCCTGTATCGATAAGCCATTAAAGGGTTCTCGGTAAATTGTGGATGCACTTGACTTAGGCGTTAAGCGTCATTAGTGCTATTATCTTGCCACGGGCGAAGATTTACTTCTACCATCATCAGCTATCGATGAATCGATATCTAGATACTTTCGCAAGTGCTCCGTGCATAAGCGGGATAAGTAGATTATACTCCCCCATGCAATTCTAATTCGGAAGGATTCGGATAAAATTTCTTTCGTATTGTTCACGAAGAAGTTTTAATAATACATATTTGTTTAATCGACACCACAAGACCCGACAGAGTTAGACAGAACTTTGTTCGAACAGATACCTACTCACTATTTTATACATAAAGTGGTTCCTTATCCTCTATGCACTGGTTACTCGAAACTCCTTACCGAACTCGCTACATTTCTCCATTTCTCGCAGACACTTTCAATTTAATTATAATTTTATAGCGACAACTTCCAGCGTCTGCGACTCACAAGTTTCTCGGAACTCTTTTTCAAGACGTTTCAACCACTTCACTACAAATGGTAAAAGTTACTTTTAACCACGTACAGTGGCTCTAAAAATGACTCGAACATGAAATTTCCGAAAACATTAAAAATAATTGTACAGCAAGTTTCCGGGGAGTGGTTGTAGAGGAGAAGAGAATCTTCAAATATACAGTAGACTCAATCGGGAATAGAATTTTTCCATATTTTTACAACCTTTTCAAAACTGTGGTAAATGAACGATAAGTTATGAGTAGGATATATACGCGGGTTCTAGCACACCACTTATCATAGTAGGTAGATTCCTGCCGTACCGGCATTTTACTGGTATTGCATTGAAGACCAATTTCCTGGTATTGCGTCCAGTTCCCTGGTATTGCGTAAGCCTGGTATGTTTATAATTTCGATGGCGGGCGTCGTGATCGCATCTCTGTTCTCACCCAGCTCATCATTTTTTAAATAAACATTCTTTGGCTCTGTTATTGCTCATTTCTCTCCTCGTCTTGTTCGTAACAGCAACACGGCGGAGTCGCGATATCTGACCACATCTGTTTTGTCTTTTCATTTCTTTTCGGGCTGATTGCAGTCGGTGGGTTGGAAGGTATCAATGAATAAATAGGGCGCGATGGATCTGTTTTAGCTCAATCTTTTCATTATCGTATTTTAAATAAACATCCTTTTTGACGACTAGTATCAAGTCGTGATATCTGATCACATCTGTTATCGCCCAGTCTTTTGACACCATCATTTTATGTTATAGCGCGACCGTATTTTGCGGGGGGCGGGGAGGGGGGATTTTTTCAAGGAAGTGAATAAATAAACATCCTTTGACTCTGATCTCTGTTTTCGCTCTCCTTATCATTTCTCTCCTCGTCTTTATTGTATATTCGTAAAAGCAACACGGCGGAGTCGCGATATCTGACCACATCCGTTTTCACTCAGTCTTTTCATTATCATTTATTTCCTCTTCTTTATAGAGGGAGTCGTAGAATCGCGTTCGAACGTGTTTCTTACCTATGGGGGGAGGGGTTGACCTTGATTTTTTCAAAGACAGTTTCCCACAAGAACACGTGTACTTTCGTTTAAGACGATTGACCTGAACGATGTAAGAGAGAGAGAGACCGTTTACGATGTAAGAGAGAGAGAGAGAGAGAGACCGTTCACGATGTAAGAGAGAGAGAGAGAGAGAGAGACCGTTCACGATGTAAGAGACAGAGTTTTTTAGTTAACAGAGCGATATAGAGTTTCCCCTTATCTTTTCGACGCGACTATCGCGAAATAGCGCGAGCCCGTTTCAGATCGGTATAGAGTTTCTTTTTCGATGTAAGATCATGTCCGAACATCTTTTCTAATATCGCGAGCGGAGATTTCGTTCCATCTTTTTAAAAAATTAATACGAATAAGAATTTACGTGCTCAAGATGTTTTGAATCCGGATTTTATGAATAATTTGATTAAAGTTACTTAAAAAATATTCGTTCATCGCCAGCATATTGGGAACAAAAAAAGAAAGAACAATGATCCGTCAATTGAGTAAACCCACTTTCTTTATGGCAGTGTCGGCTGCAGAAAGTTACTGGCCTGAGTTATTGCAAACATTTATGAAATATCGCAATGGCGGTAAAACATTATCTGTATAAGACGCATTCAATTTGGAATACAATACCAAAACTGATCTACAATGTATTTTTATCGGTATAAGCGGTTTAAGTAATTTTGCGAACAATGTTCGTCAATGGACTGTACTCCACGATGCGGTCGTGTATCATCAAGCAGTAGGCTGTTGTCGATGGCGGGACGTCGGTAGGTAGTAATAATAACAGAAATGAGTTTCTCCTGTAAAAAGAGTTTTTCGATTTTATTTTTAAGGTTCCTATATACAAATATTTACAAGGCTTACCTGTAAAAAGAGAAACGACATTAAATGTCAATTATTCGCTAGCCTTTTCTCTAATTACAATCTTTACTGGAGGTATTTGATTTATCGAGTTTGTTCTCTCACGTGTTTACTCTTACCATGACACATCCGTCTTTCTATCCTTCTTTTTCTCTCACTCTCTCTTGTGACCGTTATCCTAGCTTGTTTGTCAACGCGCCGTGAGTGCGCGGGATAATTCAAAAGGGAGAGTACACGTACTTTCTTTACATATTTTACAATTATTCGAATCGAATATGGATTTACAGTTTATACTTGACGAATATTCGGCGGTGAGTTATGTAACCAATTACATTAGTAAAATTGAAGGAGGTTTATCAAAATTATTAAGGGAAGTTGCTAGTGATTGTGATAATAAACAATAAGACTGTTAGAGAAAAATTTCGAAATGTTATCAATGCTTTTAAATAGTAATTTAATGTCTGCACAAGAAGCAGCCTACCATGTTTTATCATTACCTTTATCAAAGCAAAGTAGAAAGACAGTATACATTAATACCAATCCGATATCAGAACGTGTATTAATGTTAAAATCTGAGAATGCTTAAAAATTTAAATGAAGACTCCACCGAAATTTATATGAATGATATATTTGATAATTATAGTAGAAGAGATATTGATTTACATGATATGTGCCTCGCTGATTTTGCAACGAATTACCAAAAGATCATGAAAAAAGGAACAAGAGGAAGGTGATGCTGATGCTGAAGGTGATGAGAATTCCGTTTCATCGATTCGTTCAAGTTCTTGAACTCGAGTCTGGACAAACTGTCGTCATACTTGGACGAATCGATGAAACGGAATTTCAAAAACTTTGCATGCATGAAATCGTTGCCTTGAAGATATTGATTTTTCGAAAAATAATTCCTTCATTGTTCTGTTTCAGATCATGAACTACAAATCTCAGTGGAGTATGTCAGATATGATCTTCTGGGTGTCGAACACACTAGATAATAATATACGAGATTTGAAAACCTTAAAGAAAGGTGACATATATTGTCAATTAATCAGGACCCGGTTTCCCGAAGCAATCGACGTGAACAAAATTAAATCAAAGCCCTGTAATGATTACGATTACATATGCAACATGAAGCTCGTCGATAAAGCACTACAGAAAGTAGGTGCAGAGAAGGTAAGTTAGAAATTTTTTTTTTTTTTTTTTTTTTTCTTTATTTAACGTCGCTTTGTGAACTCCTTATTCAGGAATTATTTCACGACGGGACCTACAGTTTCAAGTGGGTTCCGAACCACCTTGGGCACCACAGTTTACAGAGCACATGGAGTAATTCCAGAGGTGCCGGCGCAGCGTCGGGGATCGAACCCGCGACCACGGAGTCCGTAGGCGCGCGCTCTACCCACTGAGCCACTGCGTGCCCCCTAAGTTAGAAATTGTTAGATATAAATAAATGTTTAAACTTTAAATTTTATCCCGTTATTAAATCCCGTTCACAATTTATAAAAAAGGTTTTTCCCTTAATTTGTGATACAAACTCATTAGAAAATTATATTTAATATCAAAGAAAATCGATGTAACCATGAGGTTACATTTGAAATTGCCGCCAGTTTCGTCCATGCATCATTATGGATCGTTATCGATCCACCAATCGTTGACGAGTTCTGTCACATATATGTCACAGCACTCTTACCGTTTGAATAGCATGTGCCCAGTCACACATCTGCCACCATGAGGTTTAAATAGTATTCATACTAACTTCAATAATTGTTATAATGTATTGTCCATTTTTCTGCACAACATGTAAGTATTATTTATATACGGTGTTGTGGTTTCCTTTAATTTTGCATACTGTTATATCATTTAAAATATTTTTCAGACGCAATAATGATTCTTTGAAAAAGATCCACATCGGGATCGAAACGTTAGAAACATGTAATAATTGCACATTTGTTGTTGTTCTAAAATTGATCGAACCTGGCGCCGATAACATTTAAAGTTTATTACCTATAGAGCTCGATGTTGACGCACTGGCAAAATGTGGGGGTTTCGAAGTAACTTTATAGAAATGCCTAATAGATTGAATACCGGACTAGCGGAATCTATACGGTTAGCGATTGATCCGAAGGGGAACTTTAGCCCGATCTTACGAGAGAGTAAAAATGTACGGGTTTATATACCCCAAAAATGAATGGGGTGGTCTGTTCATAATCTAATCGCCGCTTAGGGCCAGACTCTAGTTTTTGTCAATTTCCATTAAGTCGAGCCAGAGCTCGGTTTTCGTTAAAAGGGATCAACTAAGATAAGAAAGGTTATCTAGGACGTTTTCCTGCCAGAGACGATCTTGAAGAGATTCCTGTGAGAAAGTCAACGGAATCTGTTCGCTAACCGTCACAATACGAAAGGCGTAAGAAATTCCTGAAAACATATAATCATCTTAAAGCGTGCACTAAATAAATAATGATACAAATATACTGCAACTAACGAATCGGGAAGTTCTTTGTGTGGCTCGTGGAGAGTCACACACCAAATAACATCCGTACCACTAACCCTCTCGCGAGCTCGCAAAGTGAGCTACAACACCCCACCTGCGAAGCTCGCGAAGCGAGCGAGCAACAACCCCCCTCAATTTTTTTTTAAAATTTTGTTCCATAATTTTTTTGTTAATTATTTGCAGGATATATCAATATCAAAACTTGTGGAAGGGTCGCTGCAATATCACTACGAGTTTATAAAATGGTTGAGGTGGTTCCTCGAAAAGGAACCCACCGTGATGGCCCACCCAGAGGATGACATACTGGATATCGCAAGTAAAGGAAATTTTTGTCTTGTCTATATCTATATCTATATCCAAACCAAAACACTTCGTGTAAAGGTTGACCAAGTTCCCCGGCCCATCCACTTCAGTGATATGAAGGATGGACCAAGTTCCTCTCGCCTATCAAAGTTGTGATATGATGGATGGACCAAGTTCCTCTTGCCTATAAGGGCTGTGATGTGGGGAAAGACCAATTCCCAGAGGCCAATGATTGTTACACTTACCTATATATAATTCAAACTTTACAACCTAGGGAACTTGGCGTCGGCGCTGGCACTCAATGGCCATGGCTGTCAATGGCAATGACACATTTTATTTAGTTTCACAGTTTCTGTTTGATTTATGTCCTGATTGTGTTTTGCCTTACTTAGTTTAAAAAAAATTCATAAGATTTTCGCTTGAGCACTTGGGAATCCGTCTATAAATTTTCCTCATGCACGTCAAAATACTAGTGCCAGCGCCGACGCCAAGTTCCCTAGGTTGTAAAGTTTGAATTAGGTAAGTGTAACAATCATTGGCCTCTGGGAATTGGTCTTTCCCCACATCACAGCCCTTATAGGCAAGAGGAACTTGGTCCATCCATCATATCACAACTTTGATAGGCGAGAGGAACTTGGTCCATCCTTCATATCACTGAAGTGGATGGGCCGGGGAACTTGGTCAACCTTTCAACGAAGTGTTTTGGTTTGGATATCATGTTATTTTTGTAAAAAATTGCCAGATATTCAGATTCACAGGCGGGAGCTAATTTGCAGAAAATAGCATGATGATGCGTCTGACTTGAGACACGCACAGTGTATTGCAATATTGTTACACAAAAGATTTATTTGTGTGGTGTCCGTTGATTAGCGTAATCCGGGCAGCTGACGTATTTAGTCTTTTGAATTTTTCAAAACAAAAAAAAATAATAATAATGGCGGTATCTCGAGAACGGCGCGTCCTACCGCAAAAATAATGAAATTTTTAAAAGGCTGAACCCAAAGGATATTGGGTATGCCCGACCACATGACGTATTTAGTCTTTTGCATTTTTCAAAATAAAAAAAAATATTAATAATGGCTGTATCTCGGGAACGGTGCGTCCTACCGCAAAAATAACGAAATTTTCAAAAGGCTTTACGCAAAGCATATAGGGTATGCCCAACCGCATGACGTATTTAGTTTTTTGAATTTTTCAAAAAAAAAAAAAATATTTTTCGGGTTTTTCGATTTTTCCTGTTGGTTTGGATATAAAATACACCTGATTCCAAAATTTCAAGTTTCTAACTTGACTGGAAGTGGGTTAGAATTAACATGATCATCATCATCCTCCTATATATATTCCAAGAATTATGCGTTTTTGGGGTATTTTTATCTCAGGTTCCAGGCTAGGTAGAAAGTTGCTTTTTACATGAGAGTTAGTTGATATTATATCTAGCTCAAATAAAAATTTTGGTTGACCTCGGTTACCGGGGAGAGCGGCAGTGGCGGTGGCAATATGGCTAAAAAGCGCAAAACTATCGTACGAGAATAACTACTCGGCAGCTTAGAGGGAGCGGGAGGGGGAACTTGGTCGCGCGCTGCCGCGCGCGTTGATACGCGGGTTCTAGCCTAGCACACCACTTATCATTGTAGGTAGATTCCTGCCGTACCGGCATTTTACCTTATAGCGCGATCGTATTTTGCGGGGGCGGGGTGAGGGGGATTAGCTTATAACACAACCATATTTTGCGGGGGGCGGGGTGGGGAGGGGGTATTACCTTACAACGAGACCATATTTTGCGGGGGGAGGGGGGGGATTTTTAGTTTTCCTGGTATTGCGTTCGAGACCAGTTCCAGGTATTGCGTAAGCCTGGTATGTTTATAATAATATAAACATCCTGTCGACGGCGGGAGTCGAGATATCATTCTCACTCGGCTTATCATTTTTTAAATAAACATCCTTTGACCCAGATCTCTGTTCTCACTGACCATATTTTACGGGGGAGAGGGGGGGGGATTTTTAGTTTTCCTGGTATTGCATTGAAGACCAATTTCCTGGTATTGCGTCCAGTCCCCTGGTATTGCGTAAGCCTGGTATGTTTATAATTTCGATGGCGGGCGTCGTGATCGCATCTCTGTTCTCACCCAGCTTATCATTTTTTAAATAAACATTCTTTGGCTCTGTTATTGCTCATTTCTCTCCTCGTCTTGTTCGTAACAGCAACACGGCGGAGTCGCGATATCTGACCACATCTGTTTTGTCTTTTCATTTCTTTTCGGGCTGATTGCAGTCGGTGGGTTGGAAGGTATCAATGAATAAATAGGGCGCGATGGATCTGTTTTAGCTCAATCTTTTCATTATCGTATTTTAAATAAACATCCTTTTTGACGACTAGTATCGAGTCGTGATATCTGATCACATCTGTTATCGCCCAGTCTTTTGACACCATCATTTTATGTTATAGCGCGACCGTATTATGCGGGGGGCGGGGAGTGGGGATTTTTTCAAGGAAGTGAATAAATAAACATCCTTTGACTCTGATCTCTGTTTTCGCTCTCCTTATCATTTCTCTCCTCGTCTTTATTGTATATTCGTAAAAGCAACACGGCGGAGTCGCGATATCTGACCACATCCGTTTTCACTCAGTCTTTTCATTATCATTTATTTCCTCTTCTTTATAGAGGGAGTCGTAGAATCGCGTTCGAACGTGTTTCTTACCTATGGGGGGAGGGGTTGACCTTGATTTTTTCAAAGACAGTTTCCCACAAGAACACGTGTACTTTCGTTTAAGACGATTGACCTGAACGATGTAAGAGAGAGAGAGACCGTTTACGATGTAAGAGAGAGAGAGAGAGAGAGACCGTTCACGATGTAAGAGAGAGAGAGAGAGAGAGAGACCGTTCACGATGTAAGAGACAGAGTTTTTTAGTTAACAGAGCGATATAGAGTTTCCCCTTATCTTTTCGACGCGACTATCGCGAAATAGCGCGAGCCCGTTTCAGATCGGTATAGAGTTTCTTTTTCGATGTAAGATCATGTCCGAACATCTTTTCTAATATCGCGAGCGGAGATTTCGTTCCATCTTTTTAAAAAATTAATACGAATAAGAATTTACGTGCTCAAGATGTTTTGAATCCGGATTTTATGAATAATTTGATTAAAGTTACTTAAAAAATATTCGTTCATCGCCAGCATATTGGGAACAAAAAAAGAAAGAACAATGATCCGTCAATTGAGTAAACCCACTTTCTTTATGGCAGTGTCGGCTGCAGAAAGTTACTGGCCTGAGTTATTGCAAACATTTATGAAATATCGCAATGGCGGTAAAACATTATCTGTATAAGACGCATTCAATTTGGAATACAATACCAAAACTGATCTACAATGTATTTTTATCGGTATAAGCGGTTTAAGTAATTTTGCGAACAATGTTCGTCAATGGACTGTACTCCACGATGCGGTCGTGTATCATCAAGCAGTAGGCTGTTGTCGATGGCGGGACGTCGGTAGGTAGTAATAATAACAGAAATGAGTTTCTCCTGTAAAAAGAGTTTTTCGATTTTATTTTTAAGGTTCCTATATACAAATATTTACAAGGCTTACCTGTAAAAAGAGAAACGACATTAAATGTCAATTATTCGCTAGCCTTTTCTCTAATTACAATCTTTACTGGAGGTATTTGATTTATCGAGTTTGTTCTCTCACGTGTTTACTCTTACCATGACACATCCGTCTTTCTATCCTTCTTTTTCTCTCACTCTCTCTTGTGACCGATATCCTAGCTTGTTTGTCAACGCGCCGTGAGTGCGCGGGATAATTCAAAAGGGAGAGTACACGTACTTTCTTTACATATTTTACAATTATTCGAATCGAATATGGATTTACAGTTTATACTTGACGAATATTCGGCGGTGAGTTATGTAACCAATTACATTAGTAAAATTGAAGGAGGTTTATCAAAATTATTAAGGGAAGTTGCTAGTGATTGTGATAATAAACAATAAGACTGTTAGAGAAAAATTTCGAAATGTTATCAATGCTTTTAAATAGTAATTTAATGTCTGCACAAGAAGCAGCCTACCATGTTTTATCATTACCTTTATCAAAGCAAAGTAGAAAGACAGTATACATTAATACCAATCCGATATCAGAACGTGTATTAATGTTAAAATCTGAGAATGCTTAAAAATTTAAATGAAGACTCCACCGAAATTTATATGAATGATATATTTGATAATTATAGTAGAAGAGATATTGATTTACATGATATGTGCCTCGCTGATTTTGCAACGAATTACCAAAAGATCATGAAAAAAGGAACAAGAGGAAGGTGATGCTGACAATAATGAGGAAAATGATGAAGTAAATGATTTCAGACTTCCGCAGCAAACAGCTATTATTAGATACAGACGATACAAATAAAAATTTGTATAACTTTTTTATTTAATAAAAGTATATATTTAGATACTGTGAGTAAAAATTAATAATTTTAAATATTTATTAATTAATTAAAAATAATACTTAACATTTTTTCTTTTTACAGGCTCAACATTGAATATATAATCAATAGAATTATTTTTATAATTACAATTATTTTTTAATAAAAATCTTATATTCATTATTTTACACTTTAGTTTTTTCCATTATTTTAATTTATTTTATCACGTTCGAGCGACGATTCTTTCGCGATTCCACAGGTATCCATACCACGAGGGTTTGGCGGGATTGTATCCGGATCGACTCCGATCGGGACGTTGCCGCAGTCCAGCCCGCGAACGTACCAACAGAATCTTGACCAGAAGCGATGTTCATTCATGGGATCATCATTATTTACCCATCGGCACAGACGAGTTCGTTTAAGAGAGGAGGAGATGGATTGTTTTTAAATAAAAAAAATAAGATCATTCACATAATTTTGTTTTATTTGATAAAGTATATATTTTTTGTCAACATTCCCCCATCGACAACAGCCTACTGCTTGATGATACACGACCGCTTCGTGGAGTACAGTTCATTAATGAACATTGTTCGAAAAATTACTTAAACCGCTCTTATGTTGACAAAAAATATATACTTTATCAAATAAAACAAAATTATGTGAATGATCTTCATCATTTCATTCAACTTCATCATTTTCCTCATTATTGTCAGCATCACCTTCCTCTTGTTCCTTTTTTCATGATCTTTTGGTAATTCGTTGCAAAATCAGCGAGGCACATATCATGTAAATCAATATCTCTTCTACTATAATTATCAAATATATCATTCATATAAATTTCGGTGGAGTCTTCATTTAAATTTTTAAGCATTCTCAGATTTTAACATTAATACACGTTCTGATATCGGATTGGTATTAATGTATACTGTCTTTCTACTTTGCTTTGATAAAGGTAATGATAAAACATGGTAGGCTGCTTCTTGTGCAGACATTAAATTACTATTTAAAAGCATTGATAACATTTCGAAATTTTTCTCTAACAGTCTTATTGTTTATTATCACAATCACTAGCAACTTCCCTTAATAATTTTGATAAACCTCCTTCAATTTTACTAATGTAATTGGTTACATAACTCACCGCCGAATATTCGTCAAGTATAAACTGTAAATCCATATTCGATTCGAATAATTGTAAAATATGTAAAGAAAGTACGTGTACTCTCCCTTTTGAATTATCCCGCGCACTCACGGCGCGTTGACAAACAAGCTAGGATAACGGTCACAAGAGAGAGTGAGAGAAAAAGAAGGATAGAAAGACGGATGTGTCATGGTAAGAGTAAACACGTGAGAGAACAAACTCGATAAATCAAATACCTCCAGTAAAGATTGTAATTAGAGAAAAGGCTAGCGAATAATTGACATTTAATGTCGTTTCTCTTTTTACAGGTAAGCCTTGTAAATATTTGTATATAGGAACCTTAAAAATAAAATCGAAAAACTCTTTTTACAGGAGAAACTCATTTCTGTTATTATTACTACCTACCGACGTCCCGCCATCGACAACAGCCTACTGCTTGATGATACACGACCGCATCGTGGAGTACAGTCCATTGACGAACATTGTTCGCAAAATTACTTAAACCGCTTATACCGATAAAAATACATTGTAGATCAGTTTTGGTATTGTATTCCAAATTGAATGCGTCTTATACAGATAATGTTTTACCGCCATTGCGATATTTCATAAATGTTTGCAATAACTCAGGCCAGTAACTTTCTGCAGCCGACACTGCCATAAAGAAAGTGGGTTTACTCAATTGACGGATCATTGTTCTTTCTTTTTTTGTTCCCAATATGCTGGCGATGAACGAATATTTTTTAAGTAACTTTAATCAAATTATTCATAAAATCCGGATTCAAAACATCTTGAGCACGTAAATTCTTATTCGTATTAATTTTTTAAAAAGATGGAACGAAATCTCCGCTCGCGATATTAGAAAAGATGTTCGGACATGATCTTACATCGAAAAAGAAACTCTATACCGATCTGAAACGGGCTCGCGCTATTTCGCGATAGTCGCGTCGAAAAGATAAGGGGAAACTCTATATCGCTCTGTTAACTAAAAAACTCTGTCTCTTACATCGTGAACGGTCTCTCTCTCTCTCTCTCTCTCTTACATCGTGAACGGTCTCTCTCTCTCTCTCTCTCTTACATCGTAAACGGTCTCTCTCTCTCTTACATCGTTCAGGTCAATCGTCTTAAACGAAAGTACACGTGTTCTTGTGGGAAACTGTCTTTGAAAAAATCAAGGTCAACCCCTCCCCCCATAGGTAAGAAACACGTTCGAACGCGATTCTACGACTCCCTCTATAAAGAAGAGGAAATAAATGATAATGAAAAGACTGAGTGAAAACGGATGTGGTCAGATATCGCGACTCCGCCGTGTTGCTTTTACGAATATACAATAAAGACGAGGAGAGAAATGATAAGGAGAGCGAAAACAGAGATCAGAGTCAAAGGATGTTTATTTATTCACTTCCTTGAAAAAATCCCCCCTCCCCGCCCCCCCGCAAAATACGGTCGCGCTATAACATAAAATGATGGTGTCAAAAGACTGGGCGATAACAGATGTGATCAGATATCACGACTTGATACTAGTCGTCAAAAAGGATGTTTATTTAAAATACGATAATGAAAAGATTGAGCTAAAACAGATCCATCGCGCCCTATTTATTCATTGATACCTTCCAACCCACCGACTGCAATCAGCCCGAAAAGAAATGAAAAGACAAAACAGATGTGGTCAGATATCGCGACTCCGCCGTGTTGCTGTTACGAACAAGACGAGGAGAGAAATGAGCAATAACAGAGCCAAAGAATGTTTATTTAAAAAATGATGAGCTGGGTGAGAACAGAGATGCGATCACGACGCCCGCCATCGAAATTATAAACATACCAGGCTTACGCAATACCAGGGAACTGGACGCAATACCAGGAAATTGGTCTTCAATGCAATACCAGTAAAATGCCGGTACGGCAGGAATCTACCTACTATGATAAGTGGTGTGCTAGAACCCGCGTATATATCCTACTGTTATGAAAAAAGAATGATGGATTATGAAAGTAATGGTTTCCAGCCAAATTAAATTTAGTGCTGAGGTGGTGTGGATATGTGTTACGAGTAGACTGCGGATCTTTATGCAAATTAAAAATGTTTTGCATCGATTGTGGAAAGCAGGAATAACATAAAAATTGATTTCATCCCTTAACGATTTTGTTACATCGAAAGCAATATTACAACATTCTCGAATTGTTTAAATCTTTTGCTGTTTTATATTTCACCCAACCAATTTCTTCATAAATGCATAACGATCCGCAGTCTAGTTATGAGAGTGGACGTAGTAGATAATGCGTGTGTGTATAATATTTGAAAATCAATTATAAGAATTATTCTTTTATCGTAAATGAAATATAAGCATGTATTCGATAAAAACAAGGAGGGCGAGTGTGTGAATATGTGTGTGGTGAGAACGAAAAAGAAACACAACGTGTGAGAGGCAAAATATATGAATTGAATTTGATTGTGTGAAATGAAGACGTGAGAGTGCACGAAGGAGCGTTTTGTTTGGGAAATTCGTCAGTCGTAAATTGACCATCCTTTGTGTTACACGTAATACGTACATATATTTTGCTAAATACATGGTTCGTTGGAGAGAAGTGCATTCTGGAACCGTATGATTTGCCGTTTCACGGAGTCGCTGTTAAAAACGAACTTATTACGTGAAGTTACAAGAGATGGGACAAGTAACATGAAGAGGGTAGGGGGTAGAGGGAGGAGCCGCGTTTAACCAGGAAATACAGAGATCGTTGGCGAAAAGGTAGTCGCGGAAATTGAAAAATGGTCAGGACGTGTTACGGAGTGGTAAACACGGGAATGAAAGTCGGCTTCCTTTTTCGGAGTGCCTCTCACGTCGAACGTACTCACCTCGGCTGACCATCGCGCTTTTTTGCAATCCGTTCTCTCAGTTTCCGCGCCCTCCCCCTCGCCGACTCTTTCCGGAGATCCTTTCTAACGTGAAAAATGGAGCTAAGTGCGATGTCGAGTAACAGGCTCGATGGGAAAATGTTTAGGTTCCCCGTAGCCTATCATTTCGAGGATCGAAGATGTCGGTATCTGCCGTCCCGCCCCGTAAAAACTGTTATCCGAAAGTTACAGTGATCGGTTATCTCGCGGAAAGTGATTGAAAACCAACATCGTAATTCAATTACATTCACCTGGAGAACGGGATCTCCTCGCACGACCAATTTTTTCACGCGACTTCATCCAACCCTATTAGCCCTTGTCCGCTGTCCGATTAATTGCTCGAACCCTTTCGAGACTGATTTCTTTTAAGAGAACCGGGAACTCTTCTCTCAAAAAGGATCGAGCGAATGTTTCAAATCCTTAACGGAGCCTTGTTAAGTTTCCATTAATTTTGGTTCCTTCTTCGTGGTAATTGTTCTTGAAATATTGGTTAGCTTCTGGAGCAACATTATCTACTCTTGAATTAAGAAAACTGTTCGGATCGAAATTATTATTTTATAAAAACTTATAATTCATCCATTCCCCACTTAAAAAAAGTTCTATCGTTTTATCTTTTATCTTTGTATTTTGTCCTCATTGGCGGCACTCGCGACGAGAAACGGTTAATTCGTTATCTGGACAGTTCAGGACAGCTGCCCAGATCGGTTTCCATAAAGGGGCGGGAATGTGAGGAAAGAAGATTTTCATAAATTAAAAACTCATTCGCGTAACCGTCTGCCGTGTATAATTTCGGGAAATGGGTAATACGGACGCGGGGCATAAAACCCCCGATCGCCTCTTCGCATTAGCATTTTTATGGGCGACTTAATACGTAGATTTTGTAGTCCTCCCCGATTATGATCCTTCAAAACTAATTTGAACGTGACGGCCGGTTTTATGGAACGTCGCCAGTCACGAACCACCATTAAATACTCCGCTCAAGCACGTGTTCCCCGAGCACACCACCCGCCCCCGCGGTTTCTGCGGATTAAGTGTTTCGCGAAAAGCCAAGATTGTTTTCTGTCCTCCGTGCTACGCTTAGTTATTCACTGCTACCCGTAAAAACCATCTCTATGGTGTTTTGTCGACGATGCTTACGGTGCTCACGAACCCATGTTTTTCTCTTCCACGCTTTAGTATCTACAATTTTAATAGACTGTGTTGATGGATTTTGAACATCCACATTGCACGATTTTACTAGAATGTACCGGAACACTAGAATACACTAGAACGTACCAGAATGTAAATATAAGTAAATTATAATATAATGTAAATATAAATATAAGTAAAATATAATGTAAATAATAAAAGACTGTACTTGAATATAGTAAAATATGTATACTAAAATATACTACAAAATAATTCAATAATATACAAGGAACGCTATTCGGGTAATCCCAAGGGAATCTAGTTCAGCCGACCAAGCGAGAAACAGACAAAATTCTCATTTCGATATTGGTCAGTTTTTAAAAAATGATTAATCATTACGTTATTGCTGGACTGACGTAAATCAAATCTTGCCAATCCTAATTGATCTCCAGCAACTAGCCCAGATAATGCGATAACAGATCCCGATCGTAGACAAGATTACCAATGCATCAAACCCGGCGTGGCGTAAGGATATTCCGGAACCTCAGTAAACATTCACGTTCCATAATGTTCCGCGCAATCAGGTGCGGGATGTTCAAAGTCAGCAGTTTGCCGGTGTCTTGAGTGGCCAAAGGAACTGTACAATTAGCGCGAGAGCGAGCGAGCACACCGATTCGCCCTCTAGAGTGTTCCATAATCGTGCAACAGAACAAGCACGCGTTCCTTGTTCGAGCGGGGACGTTGATTCACTAGTCAGTCGATCGCGTCGCGCGTCCGATATCCTCAAACATCTCTGTCGCATTGTCGATTAAATCCCGGGCAAACGTTTGCGCACGCTAGAAACCACTAAATTAAACTAACATTTGCCCGCGACAAAGGCGGCCCGCGTTGATTAGCGCGGCCCGGCTCTAGAATTTCATATTCCAGGAACCGGCGTGCATTACACACACTCCGCGCCCCTGCAAACTCCCCGACCCATCGACCAGCGTCGAGTGCATCGTCGCGATTGATCGCAAGATAGTGCCAGGTAATATGGAACAGCACGTAAATAATCGAAACTGGCGACCGGCTGTTCCGTTCGTACCCGGTATCTGCATTTTACCGGCGACAACCGCATGCCACGCGATCGGATACACGTGGCAAGCGGATGTTTTTCATAGCTCGACGCTTATGCGTTTTCAATGATTTACGGAATCGCGGGGATCAGTTGCGAGACTGGCTACCTAACTGGTTTATTCGATTTGGCGTGAAGAATTCTCTCTCGCTGTAACCTTTAATTTAACCCTGTTGTATATTACAGTGGCGCACCCAGGATTTATTCTAGGGGGGGACGAGTTGAAAAAGTGACCTTTTTTGCAAAAATATCTGTTAACGGTAGCCACATTTTTGACATTGAATCCTTGTCAATTCAGTATCTATTATCGGCAGATTTTGCAAATATGTCGGAACCTAAGTAAGTGTATGCTTTAGGCCGTTATTACACGAGGACACTAGTGGTGCAACCAAGTTGCGCCACCAGTGTCTCAGCACATCACGGGTCATTGAATCATATGGAGCCTATTACACGAGGCAACTTGGTTGTGCTACCAAAAATTGTTGCCGATCTGGTGGCCGGCAACAGGCAACAGCCGGGCAACATACTGGTGTTAGCACCAGTTACCGATTCATTAAATGTGCTGAGCCACTGGTGGCGCAACCAAGTTGTGTAATAACGGCCTTGTACGTATAGGGAAAAGTTGTTCAAAATGTTTAGTTTTACATATAACATATCCAAAAATCATCGGAATCCAAGAGGAAGCAGCTATTATACAGTTCAGCTAATTTTCCAGGGTTTTGTTTCCTTTTTCTTGAGGGGGTGGGACTTGGCCCCCTGGCTACCCCCACTGGGTGCAACACTGATGTATTATCTATGCTGAACCAGTGAGCCGCTGGGAAACACGTCTCGTGGAGAAGTAATGAAAGATTTAAGGAATAGAAAATAAAAAAACAAATTTTATCTGTAAGATTAGATAGTGACGATTCTATAAAAGTGGATTCGGGAAATGAATCTCCATTTCATCCTCCACGAGGAACTAATGACGGTCTTATACGAGTTTGAAGAAGACTGAAAATATTTGGGATCGAATTTACAAATTGAGCAGATATTTTCCGATAACGTTAGTTCAACAATAGCTTCGGATTTGATCGACCTAGAAGTAATCTCAGTGGAAAGTTACTTTTAAACGATTCTTAGAAAGTTGGGGAGTTTGAAAGTCCCCTACCTGATTTCTCTGTGTGCCCGTGTAACGTCACTTTTCCAGTGTCCCAGCTCGAGCAACGCGAGCAACCATACTTTAGTCGGTGAATTAATTTGTTAGTAAACGTCACAGTGTCCCACGGCTTTGTAAGCTCGGATGAGATTTCCATGAGCAACTCTAGACTTAACGCTATCGGCCCCGTCCAAATCCAACGGATACCTTCGGGGCTTCTGTTAGTTTTCATTAAAGTGCTCCAAATCCGGGAGTAGCATAACACGAATCTGATACTCTGTTGGATTTTACCAATTCCGATTGGATTCAGCAGACTCTGATCCGATGGCACGAAGGGAATCTGCCAAAGTCTCCGAGCAGATCAAATGAGGTTCGAGGTGGTCTGCCAATCAAATGGGATTTCGAGGAATCTGCCAGAGTCCGATCAGGTGGTTAACAGCGGAGCCATCAACGGTCGGGACACAACGGTGTCTTAAACTGTTCAGTGGAGTTCCTTCGGATCCGATGGGACCTCCGAACGCTAAGATTTCATTAGATGTAGAGACCTTGATCGATCGTTCGGATTTATTCGGGATCCCGGAAAATTTGATTGTACACGATAGAGATACACGGATTTCAGGAAATGCAGGTCTCTAGAAACCTATAAATTTCTCGATTAATTTCGAGAAGCTTTTGTCCAATTTTAACGTAAATAGCTAAAAAAAGTGCTACAGACATCATTTAGGATTTAAAAACTTTAGATTCTTCTGTTCCGTCGCGTCGGAACCATCCACGTGGACTTCTTCAGATTAATATTTATGGTCCGTTCGTGCCTAAAGACCGTCGCAGAGGATTAACCGAACTCTGGTCATTCGACGACCAGTCGAGGCATTTGGCCTAATATTTAGCTGTTTTCTACACTTAAAATACAAAGTGTCATAAATCGTGTCCCTCCGAAGGATCGCCCGCGACCGTTAACCGTACCGTGTCAAATTACCGAGACGCGTCTGTGACCGATACAGGGATCGCCCTACTCCTCCTTCCAAGGGCCTCATTCAGTGCCACAGGAAGGAGGTCCTAACAGTCAAAAGTGTACTGATTGGGAAATGCAACTTTCTGCAGGAACCAATCAGTGCATCTTATTTCCTGTTCGAGAAACCTGACGGACATCGCGTTGAGACCGCGTTCTTCAGTTTAGTCTCGTCAGTCAGTCGCGTCATTTCAAACTCGGTTTACGGCAGTTCAATGTCCAGCGATCAGGACACGCGTCGATCGGGATCGCATCTTCTTCAGATCCGCGAGCGTACGACATTACCGCGATTCAATTCTATTTAGGCTATACAATCTGCGCGCGTATAAGGCAGGACCTGCTAGATCAGCCTTACTGATGAGTCCACTAGCAGGTCCGGGACGAAACGCTTCATTTAACGTATATTTTATTGTCTTGCGAATCGATAATGTCTTTTGCGTCTTCATGTCTTTATAACATTTTGAACTACTGGCCCAATATTAAATTGGCGGGCACAGATCCGGAAAACGTCGCGCACACACACAGCGGCGACAAAACATTCTTCTGTATAATTTGTAATAAATAATAGCAAGTCTCATAGAATTCATTTTTCTTAGAACGAGCCACATCGTTAGGATTTTAATAATATGTATATGGTGCGTTAACATAATCCTGTTACGTTTACAGCGGTGGCTATACTAATAGACGAATAGGTACGCGGATAATTAGTACAGGATTTCTTCGTAGCACGTTAATACCGCGCCAATCATCGACGTTACGATTCTTTGAACGTGCAATTAATATTAACGATCAGCCGTTGTTTAATTAAAAATATGGGAACGGAAGTAGGAGGGCCGATGATTCGTTCAGAGACAAATAGTTCGACAAGTACAATTTAATCGGAGCACGTTAATCATTTTTGGGAGATTACCGGGAGCCGATTTCGCGAATAAAAATATATAAAATGGAATTCTCTGTTCGGACGCGATACAATTCTGCACGACTGCGTTACCGGTATAATATATTTAGAGACAGCAGGGGGTGCACCGTGAAATCATTACCCGGCGCAGTCCACTCATTTTCCCATTAAATTTTCACGAGCGCCGCTTTCAGTATCAAATCCAATGTTTAGCGAAACATCGCTCTCACATCTAGTTTCCGTGCATAATTAACCAACCACTGTTAATGCGACTGCTTTTATGTTACTTTCGTCGGCGCCGAAAAATAAATCCTTTGATTCTATTATTATACTATCCCCGAATAATTAAAATAAAAATTGCGCGATTTATTGCCAGCAATATCACACTCGCTATGTCACTGACGAATCGTCCATGTATACAGGGTGTCTCAAAATTACTTCAGCATCCGGAAATGGGAGGTTCCTGAGATCATTTGAAGCGATCCAAAAATGTCGTCCGCGGATTTGTTTAGGAGTTATTTACGAAAAACAAGAACCAATCGGAGCGCGGCAACACCGGATTGATTCTGGCTCGGCCAACGGCGACGCCACGGCGCTGTCGGGTCTGGTTAGGTTTGGTAGTGTGTGAGTACATGTCGTATATGTACACGCAAATTGTAAGGGTTCGGGAGAAAACGTCTGGGTTTCTTGTTACTCAAAATCGGTAGATGAAACTTCAATCTAGGATGCTATTTGGCTCAAAAGTCCTACTTTTACGTTTACGACACGTAATTCTCATTGTCCGGCAGCATTTCAGTGAAGCCGCGCGAAGCAACTCGCAAGGCGACAGTGCTGTCCATCGTGGCTGTCAAGTGATACACAGATGCTGTCGAAAATGAGAATTACGTGTCGAAACGTAAAAAGTAGGAATTTGGAGCCAAACACCCTAGGTTGATCTTTCATCTAGCGATTTTGACTACTAAGAAATCCAGTAATTGCATTATGAAGATGTCAGAAGTTTACTCCCGGACCCTTACAATTCTCGTGTACGTATACGTAATATAGCGGTGCGTGTACTCACACGCGTCACGCGCGAGTGTCGTCTGCTAGAGTAGACTTGCCGAGTCGAACTCCGTTCCTTGTAGCCGCGCTATGATTGGTCTATGTTTTTCGTTAATAACTCCTTAATAAAGACGAGGACGCCATTTTTACAAAGGGAAATGCCGCTTCAAATGATCTCAGACTGTGAGTTAAAAATTTAAAGTATATACATATATATATGTTTAAAACTACTCGTTTTCTAACCTTCGATTATCTATATGTAATTTGTATTGTATTTTAAATAGTATAATAATGTATTAAAAAAATATTGTACGGCAAAATAATCTCGAACTTGAGATTCTAATTGCATTAATAAAAAAAAAAGATCTCTGAAACCTGCCATTTCCAGAAATTGAAGGACTTTTGGGGCACCCTGTATTGGAAAGAAATGTGAACCTGCCATAGGGGTGGAGTCCAACGAATTAATTCACGCCGTGCGAATTAGGCGAGCATTTGGCAACTTTCCCCTAATTATCTCGTCTGCCACACAGTCCCCAATCATCGATCGGCCGCGGTCGCTGGTACATCTCGGTTCTGAAACGGTGCACAGGAGAGCGAGCCAGTAGAACGAGCGCCGTTTAGTCAGACGGGGCGGCAACGTTCAAGAACGAGGCCTCCCTTTGGCGACTGATGACTCGAGGAGCCGTGTGATTCTGAAGCGTCTGGTAATTAGGCGAATCGCGTTCCAGGCGGGCCTGTGTGCCGCATTTTCCGCGGCAAAGGGACGGCCGTACGTGCGGGGGACAGCGCCGTGCCATGCCGGCAGCTTAATACGCGGCATGTTCGTAACATGCAAAAGATGGGGCCGCTAATGGACGACGCGAGACTTGACTTTAAACCGGCTTCCTACCGTCTAATGTCCTCGTAAGTGCTAATGAACGCCGCTTGTATCCGGCCGACATTTATCCTTTGAGTCGGGCGTCGCGGTTACGTGAAAAGGCGGACTAATACGCGGCAACTGGTGCGCGAGCACGCTTTGAAAAATGAAGGATCCGAACTCGTTCTACGCCGTTGCTTAAATAGCGGCATTAGTTCCAGGGTCGGTCCGGATCCCGCAAACCGACCAATGAAAAATAGAATCTGGGTCGCGGAACGCCATTGAATATTTCATCGCCCGTTTCCGCGATATCGACGCTGTTTTTCGCGCAACCGGCTCGCCTACCCTCTTCCGAACGCATTGCCAGCCTTGTACTTTCTAGGAAACGAATTCTCCACCGGTCTTGTATTCTCTATGAAATCGGAATGAAAAAATAGCCAGTCCGCGGTGTTAAACGCGAGCAAATTGTAGCGGAACGTACACAGGAAAGTAACTGGCTTGTAATTTCAGAGAATTTCGCTGAAATCTGCAGAATTAGAGAAAAAGTTTGGTTTACACTCGCCCGGAGCGCCGGAATTTCGTTTCGAGTCCACGAAAATGTTCAGAGCCGTGGAACCGCGTAAACAGCTACAAGGTATGGCGGTCGCTGCAGTCCGTGAAAAACATTCATCCTGATCGAGTTCTAAGTGGGCAGACGGTCGTGTTTTACAGGGTTTGCACGAGCTAATGAATGTAATCGGCTCGTCGCGAGCGATCGCGCGCCGAAACAGGAATTATCGACGTAACGAGTTCAGCGGGGAAAGCTTCCGGGAAAGGTTCGAACTGCGAGATCACGCACTCAGACTGATCACGCTAATTAAAACCAGTCGAGTTCTCGCCCGTACGATCCGGAATTTATCACTGAAACGCCTCCCTGGGCCGTTCGCTCCCTCCCCCCTCCGTAACCCCCTCACCACGGTTAACTTCGCCGTGAGGTAAGTAGCTACTCGACTGAAATTACCGAAACAACCTGGAAATAGTAATGGGTCTCTGGGAACTATAGTTCCGCCCCGGGGAACTAGTTTCGAAACTGAGCAGGGGAACCGACGTCTCGACACCATCCACAGATTGAATTTTAACGAAACTGCTTTTCGACGCGTTCGTCGCACACGATACGCTTTTACACCCAGAACTTCCGCAATCTTGGATAAATTGTTTTTATGTCACGACGTTATAATTTCATTCGAGATTGGGCTTCCGTCTTCGTCGAGAATCACGCGAGGACGCACAGGCGGCCGACTTACTGTCAATTAAATTGTACCTATATTCGTTTCTATATATTATCTAATAATATTTCTATGTGGCGTATCTGCGTAGTGAGATACTAAAATTTTCTTCCCAGTCCACGAATAGTTACATGAATTGATAAATAGATTGCGAATTCCCAAGTAAATTCTCTTCTCCGTACATTGTTCTGTAGACTTAACAACACGGAAAAATGTCTGAAACAGAACTTTTACGGTACAAATAAAATAGAAATCTAATTGGGGTTTTGGTTAATATAAATCCGCTTTTTATTTTCAGACTTAGCACGCGGTACAGCTGCATTCTCCGGCAAACTTTGTTCGAGAAACGTCACATGTATTTTTAACTTTATTGCAGCTTTGTTTGATCGCCTCTCCTCTTTACATTTGAGGTCACGTTACTACCACTTCACTTTGTACTTTATTTATCTTATTTACTTCTTCTCTTGAACCGATCTTCTTCTCTTTTCTCTTTACGTGAGTAGATATGATTTCGATTCTGTAAAGCGTAATACATAAATGTACTATCATTGGTAATGGCCTATTTAATAATCATATCTGCAGTAATCATTGTAATCTGATGCATGGATAATTATTGTAACTGAAACGATTTTAAACAATTCATTCCACCTGATCGATTATTAAAATTTTTCTCGTTGTCAAGCTATTTCATTCGAATGATTTCAATATCAATATATGAAATTCATAATTACCTAAGTAGCGATTAATCACTTAATTTATCCAGATTCTAAAATTTACCATTAAATAAATACTATTTCTGGTTGAAGGATTGCTGATTAACGCTTCATAAAATTTATATGATTCTAGATATTCATTCAATTCTGTTCGATAGGAATCGTCTGACGCGTCTGGCCATGGCCAACTAATTCTACTTCCTGCATATACTACTAGAACATGCGAATCGTGCGGATTTTTGAACTCATTTTTCTAGAAAACGGGACGATAAACAAAGAATGTTATGCCTTCGTATCGACTCGTTTCTGCATCTAGAATCACTGCCTGACTGCTTGTGCCATGCAACCGAACTAGCTCCGAATAATATCGGAAAAGTCGTCGGACCACCCAGCAAATCCGAAGCATCGATTAGTCATAACACTCCGGCAAAAGCTCGCGATCGGCCAAATGTATTAGCCAGCGAAGAGAAAAGGAACGGTAAAAGCGGGCTGGGGGTTAAATAAAAAGACGATCGGAGAAATGCGGGAGAGCAGAGGAGACGAGAAGAGAGAAAGAGAGAGGACCGATTGCCCCATTAGAATTCGCATGATGTAAGCGGAAACACGAAGGAGGAATGGAGCTCGCAGGCCGCGACAATAAAACTCCGCCGCAGCCGGGCGTAGAACAGGAACAAATCGCTTTAAAATTTTATGAGCGGTAACGTTCCTGCCTCTCCTTTAAAAGCTTTTTCTTAAACTGGCCATTAAGGTTCCTGCAGATCTAGGCTGGATGTTACACTAATGTTCTTATCCACTTATTGCGCCATCACTTCGTGCACGGAACCAACTCCGACACTGAGCCGAAGGGAAACGACAGACTCGTTCAACGTAAAATCCACTCGATCCGGCGACAAAGTTTCGCCCAATCCTTTTTCGTGGTCAAATAAAATTGGCTTTCACAGCGGCCCGAAGCACCTCGAATATTTGAACAGGCTGAGACGCCAGAATTTGATGCCCCCGGAGTTAGACCCACCGCTTTTCATTCCCTTCGCGGCAGCCCGCTTTAAGACAGATTAAAATCGATGCGCATTCTACTGGCACGGTCCTCGTTTTATGCCCGCCGCACGAACGCTCTTCGAAAGAGACGGTCTTTGCTTTTTCTTGCATACCAATTTCGAAATGGCTCCCATAAATAAGCGAAAGATCTCATTGTGCTCAGATTCACATTATTTCCAACTGGATATTTGATCCGCCCATTTTTCTCGTGAGTCCATAACATTTATTCTCATTTATCAATTATTATCAATTTTGATAAGAAAAGGAAGAAGAATGTTCCGTCGTAAAACCCTCTGCGAAGGGACATGCGCGCGACCATGAAGTTCTCAGCTAGACTTTCTATTAAGGACGAGTATAGCACGGCCAAGAAATTGCGAATGCACTGTATTTGGAATGTTCGACAAATCCTAAGGACGCGCAGCTGACGAACACATGCTGAACCTTTTGGCTGCATAATCAAATTGATCCACTCGGTCACGGCGAATAACAGGGTAACAGTTTCACTAATTTCGTAGTCGGAACGCGTTAAAAGAACGGCAGCTCGATCATCCAAACAATTCTCTGCCGCGGCAAGAATTCCCAAAGGGCAACGCCTGGCCTTATCCCCGAACAGCTATCCAGAAGAACTCCGCAGAGCCCTCATTTTCCAGTCTATCTTCCGTGCGCTCTCTCAATCTCCTTTCTCCGGCTGTGTGTAACCACTGCCTAAACCTACTCAGCGGGCGAATCTTGAACAAACACGTTACCATTTCCCTTTGGCGAGGGCCGTGCGGCTTTCTCTTTCGAATCTTTGATCCCCGAAGGCCAGCTAAGTCTTCGAGCACCAATAACAAGGCCGGTTTCAGTTCCCGTGTTCCCGGCTCATTCAAAATTCAAACCAGACGCGCCGGCTACCTACGCCCCCGCGCCAGAAAAGAGAACCCGCGAGGAACTCCGCTTTTTCAATGGCTCGTCGCCACGGTAATTCTATAGTGTTCATTCACGTGAAAGGAGCACAGTTTCGGATGTAGGCGTATTCGTGTTTTCAGAAATTCTTCACAGCGTTTCTGAGAGAAACGTTCTCAAAAATCACTCGTTTTAGTCAACTGACCAAGATCGATCCCTCGCCTACGAATGTTAATAATGTAATTTTGTACTTTACGTAAAGAAAATCAAACTAAATTCTCTAAAAGACAACATATTACTATCCATAAATGCGTTTTGAAAATCAAACAAATACGATCACCTAATCATGTTCGTATTATAATATTTGTACAGTAATCTCACTATCTATGACCGGGGATGCCTTTACGATCTATGACACGAGCTTACTCATTCCATTGACGACGGCGGCACGCTCGGTCATCCGATCCGTGTATCGTTCTGTCCTTCTCTATGTTCGGCAGTCTTTTGAAGTCACGGCGCGATCGATTCCGAGAAAAAAAATAGCATACCCTTTACGATCTATGACATTTAAAACCCCTGGTTTCTCGTCATAGATAGTGAGATTACTGTATTTCTATAAGAAACCTACTTTGTTTTGTAATCTCCATACTCTATATTATATGTAATATATTTCTGTTTTGTATTTATGTTGTAATAAATCTCATATGAGATTTTCTAAAATAAAATAAAAAAATACGATCACCATAATGGTGTACGTGTCCTGAGCTTCGTTATCGTGTGAACAAGATTATAAGTATTAATAAAGAATGGTATGAAATCATAGTTTGAGACGTCCTCTTCGAAAACAAAGTAACTGGAAGCGTTTGTTTAGTGAATGGTTCGGGAGATAATTGCGGGTTCAAATCAAATGGAAGACTCATAGCAAACGGATTCGTACGCATTCCGCGAGCGGTATAACTCAAGGAGGAACGATTCCCAGTGGAATTGTCGCAGCTCGCGGTAGAGCCGCAAGAAAGAAGCGCGAGGGAACATTTCCTTTATGAGGACGCCCCACTCTTAAACCGGCGCAAAGTACAAAGTGGAAGATTCTAGATAGCTGACTTCGTGACGGGGCTCGGAAGAGACGTCGTCACTGTATCTTCATCGCGTCGACGGGATCGCGACAGTCTGTTCCGCCGACCGCCGCGCTTTTGCCTTGCCATGGCAATTCCACCCGGAACGGCGAAAGGAATTCCGCCCTCACCTGTTAGTTTTATCTTTGAACGGTCCGTTTCGTTTAAGTCGCTCGCCACGCAAGACATCTGCTGCCCCAGATTCCAGACGAGCTCGAGATCTCCCGAGAAGCAGCTGGGGAGACTCTAAAAACTCGGATCTCTGAGATTTTTTATTCGGAACTGTCTTCCCATCCGAGAATCTTTATTTTGAACGGATGACTAATTCGAAGGAGAACTAGTATATTTGTTTGTTTCCTTACGAGATACGAAGAGATCCCGATCTCTTTATAATTCTCTCTTATTCCTTCATTCCTACCCACACTCTCAGCTTCTCAATTCTCTCGTCTTCGACGTCTCGGATACATCTGTCGATCTTCCCTCAATTGTATGAACAAAATTCATTTACCTTCGCTCGAAAAATGAGTTAAAGCCAGCCTCAAAGCCAAACGATCTGAACGAGATCGAAGAAGATCCTCAAGACTTCATAAGATAAACTGCTACAAAGCAGCTACCTGTTTCCATGAATAAAACCGAGTAATCCCGCGCCGAGATGCACGAATCTCAGCAAGGATTCCGTTGCGCTCCCGATCGCGTACGATGGATCGTTCGACGGCTGAAAAAGGAATAGCCGTTCAAACGATCCTGATAATTGTTCTGTCGCGGTAGAAGGAGCTCAAAGTTTTTTTGATCCCTTCTCGCTAGAAAGAGAGAGGCGTTCGTCCCTTCTTCCGCAGTCTATTAAAAGAGTTCAGTCGAGGGACAGGTGAAGCTAGAGATCGTAAGAGCTAAAGGGAGAAACAGTACGAAGAAGAGAATACGGGGCGAGGTAACTCGATTTACCCCCGGCGGACTCCACTTCCCTTTATTACCGTCTCAAAGCGATCTTATCGCAGCCTAAGGGGTGGAGAAGTGGGGCGCAAGCGGACCCAGAGGTACGGAAGAGTCTCGCAGCCACGGAAAAGAGCCATCCCTTCTTTACTTCTTCTCCCTTTTACAGGGCAAAATAGGTTTCAGGGGGGAGGGGCAGGCAGAAGAGGTTAAGAGACGGCGAACACGCCGGAAGGCTGGTCCCGGTTACGATCGGACTTCGGCTACAAGACCGGTTACTCGTTAAATCAGCACACATGGCGAAACTTCCTGTGTCGCGCTGCCGGGGCCACGCGCTCGTTACACGCTCGCTTAAATTCCGGACCGCAGACCCCTGAAGACCGCGAAAGAACACTCCCACACACCCTCTACACAGGATCCTCCGACGAATAATTACGCCGTTCAACGAGCTTTTTGCTAGCCACCACGCCGCCACCTTGCCCCTTACCACTGGTAACAGATTGCAGCGGCCTCTGTCACCTGGGTGAATTGTACCTGCTCCCTGCTTAGAGGATTCGCTCGTTTGCTGTGGTCAGCTAGAGGATTCTTGCGCGAACAGAGCTCGTTAACCACCTAACTGGCGGATGTAGTCGTCATCCGTAAGTACGGAATGAAAATTATTACTTGATTAACGCTAAGTCAATTAGAATTCGTAACAATACAGGGTGTTCGACTACAAGTGGGAGAAATTTTGGGGGGTGGTTCTTGACGATAATATAAGACGAAACTGAAGAATAAAAAAATTGCGATTCCGGCTTCGTTAATTAGCTATCAACAATTAAAAATCCTAAAATGCGGTAACGTTTTCGACTTTTCAACTCGCTGGGGCCCCAAATGAGAACCAAGGTATGCATGCATTTATCACTTGATGACGTACGCAACGTACACCTCTGTTGGTCGCATAGCCGCATTTTAGGTGGATTTTTAATTGTTAATAGCTAATTAACGAAGCCGGAATCGCAATTTTTTTATTCTTCATTTTCGTCTTATATTATCGTCAATAACCACCCCCTAAAATTTCTCCCACCTGTAGTCGAACACCCTGTATATGAGGGATAGGTCGATCCGATATTCCTGACTTCGGTCGGTAAGGACGCGACGTGATTCGAAGTAAAAAACGTCGGAACCAGGAGCCGCTATTTCGCGCGGGAATGAATGTAATAAAAAAGAGGGCGCGACAATTGTTTTGGCGGGCAACGGCGCGACGGTGGCGTTGGAGGAAAGTAGTAGGAGATAAGATCGTGATAGTACTACAAGTTGTCGTTTTTTTTCCTTTTTGTTCTTTTTTGTCTGTAAATTAGTATTGGTTATTAAAGTAAGTTTTTTTGAAACCATCGCATTCGCTAATTCGTGAACCTCGATCAAATCGATCCTACATATATTTTAGGTCGAGGAGGTATTTCGTGCTTCATATCGATAACCGAGTATCCACTTTCGATTTCTTTTCAATACATCTTTAGCAGTTTCATTTTCAGCAAAAACATGTAAATAATTGAGAAAGACTGTCGCATTAATTTCTATTAATTAAAATTATTAGGAAAAGGAATGCACGAGCATGTACTTGTTCCTGTAGCTTGCAAGTCCAATGTGAACATAACGTGCATCAATTGCGCCGGAAGAAGGTTGGCAGAAACTCGAGGCAAAGAAATGGCGAGACATGGGCGGAAGTAGCAGTTTCGCGAGTTGGTAATGTGCACCGTAATGGCGGCCTATCGTAGCGGAAGTCCGCGACGTCTCCATAGAAGTCGGTCGGGGACAATTACGCGATATCCGATTCTAAGCGTTGCGCCGTAAATTACACGGAATAATATAGTTTCGCGATAATGCCTGATAATCGAGTTATAGCGTGAGGGGTGTGCGCCAGCGATCCCTACGCGGCGAGCGCGCGTTGCGAACGGAACATAGGCGAAAAGGAGTTTGACTATTGAATTACGTGGCAGTTACACGGAATAATGGACGCCTCGCAAAATCCTGCAACTTCGACAGTCGCTGAAAGCGGCCGAGCGACGCGTTTCGATCCCCGCAACGACAGGGATTGCTGTCTGTTTGCGCGTTGTCCGTCGATTTCGGTAAACACGGCACGAGCACGCAGCAGCAACGTGTGCTACATCGTGATCACCTGTGATCGAGTGCACTTCGACCCGGGGCACGTCCCACGAGGATACTTTTGAAACGTGTGTATGGAAAACACTGGCCGGACAACTGGCTGTGCCGTGAACATGTTGGAGCTTCGTGATTTCCTTTTTCGGCCGTCTGGTCAATCGCAACCCTTAACGACCCTCGCAATGCGGTGATTTTGCAATCGACATTGTCCAGCGAGTTATTGTTACGAATTTGAAGAACATACAGCTGCACTGTAACTTGGGTAACCAAAAATTTTTGCCTTTCTTCTATGTAATCCAGCAGATCTGCCCGACAAAATGCCAAAAATTCAAGTTTCCATACTAGGCAATTAGTGGTTCAAAACCAAAAATCTCTGGTTACACAAAGCATAGTTCAACCGAACATACTCTTTGTTAACCCGTTGAAAGATGCCACTTTTCTGTCAGCAACTACGTATGTTGTTCGTTTTATTATTAAACATTGTCGTTACATATTATCATTTTTAAGAGCTGCGGCCTTAAAGGAATAAGTGATTGTTTATACCGTTTCTACCATTTTTATGTCTTTATTGTAATATTTACGTTTCTTCAGTTTCCTATTCTGTTTTGTAATTTTTATATTCTGTACTGCATGTATTGTATTCTCTGTATTGCATTATAGTTATGTTGAAATAAATCTCATATCTCATAGATTTGTACGAATCGGACAAGATACTATAACCCAATATATATATATATATATATATATATATATATATATATATATATATATAAATTTTTGACAGAATTTTTTTTCGCATCCTGTGACAAACTAATTGCTGTAGCTTCCCAAAAAAATTCAAATTTTTAAGAGTGTGCCAATACTTTTTTTACCCACTGTATTAGGGTTAAACTACTAACTGAGGCGAAACGAAGTCTAAGTAATTCGCGTACTCGGATGCAGTCGAGATGCAAACTAATCTGAGGTGTGTAACGATCCAAAGTCGGAATGCGGTCTAGTTGTGCTCTAGTTGCAGTCTGACTGGAAGACCGAGAGTTCGGTTCTCCGTACTTCTAACGATTTGGGGGTGGGCGGTGCTAGACATAGGTCCCTGAAGCGGTCCCACTTCGTTGCCGAAGATGAACATTTAGCAAGCAAGCCTTGGGTTTTTCCAGCCACCTGCAAAACAGACACGTTGCAGCTTCAGGAACGTACGCGAGCTGATCCTGGGGAAAACGACAGTTTTAATCCCTTTATAGCAAGGTTCGGTATCAACGGGACCCAGGTACGCCGACAGGCCCAACGCCATAGCCAAAAAACTACGAAAGTCACGTACCGCGACCGGTGGACGATAGCGGTGTGCCTATCATAAAAAAACGTCCAGCGCGGCCGCAACAAAAAGTGAATTCAAACAACAAAAGCAGATACGTTGAAACAGTACTCGCTCTTCAGCAAAACGTTCAACGCTAGTGTATCAACATCAGCATGAAAGGTGTTATTACTTTCGAAACGCAAATGGGCGTCAAGTAAAAGAGTTATCGTATTCTACACTGCAAGTTTACAGCCGTATAACAATTTGCCTGTACATGCAATTTGAAAGTTTTCCGAGTTTAATAAAAACTTCCGTAATTAAACGACCTAAGAAGCTACGGTGGTTCAGCGAGAAATTAAAAGCGGGCTGAAATGAATTTACGTGAAAGTCACGTAACGCATGTACTGTCTCGAAATTCGATACGAACGCAGCAATGGAATGAAAATATACAAAGCAGAAGGATTTGTCCAACGGGTGTATTAGGGTCGATTCATACATCTCCGATATCGGAGTCCGACAAAATATTCTTACCCAGGTTTAAGTGAGACCGTCCACAACCGGAAAACTGAGTCCGATTTTCCTCCGATACTTTTCCTTCGAGTCGAACAGGCCGTAACTAACAAAAAAAAGGTTTCTATCCCTCCTCAGGTGAACTATCGGTAGCTCTCCTTTACAACATCATGGTAATGAGAAACATTCCTACTCAAGTTACCTCAAAAATCGGCCGGAAATGCATGGATACCGAAAAACGCCGGCCGGATATGTACGAATCGACCCTTACTCATCCTCTATAGAATTATACGGGATATAAAACGGCCTCCTCGATAAATATTTGCAGAGGACGTGAAAGACCGCGGTTGATAACGCGAATCGACCAAAGAAATATTCGGCAACAAAGGGGCGGAGCGTTCCGGAGGCAAATCGAGGCATCGATGTCACGAGAGTTGTTCGAGATCGATATCCTCTCGGCCGCAAAACACGAGCGCAACGTGGACAATTTCCTAATGTCGGGATTACACGAGCGAACGCGCAGAACCGGATATCCAGGGCCAGAAGTTAAGCTCGGTAAGCTGTCAATTTCGAGAGGTCGATCGCTTTTTATCTGATCCGGGCCGATGGGATCGGCCGAATGTGTTCTGGAGGAACGCGGCCCGGCCGAAAAAGATGTAGAAGACAAACGGAGAAAAAATCAATAATTGCAGACCTTCCTAATTTCCCAAGTGTACGGCGAGCCAGGCAATTTTGCCCGCACTATTTGTATTGGTGCAAATAAAAATACACTTCTCCCCGGAACGACGTGCGAACCGATGGAGAGTAACAAGAAGGAAGATCAAGGGCCGAACGGGGAGAGAAAAGATCGAAGAGAGGAAGAGACTGTCGGATCTCGCCGGTAAGTTTCAATGACGGAAGTTGTACCTAACTCGGACGACCTCGGTGCTGCTGGTCTCCGGAAATAGAAATTTCTTCGTCCTTTATTCCGTTTCGCCTGGAACGATCCTTGTCGCTGCCGAGATAAACGCGAAACTTTCTTTAATAAATAAACATTGTTACTCTTGGGGTCCGCCTCTGTCCAGCGTCCCCCGCCCCTGCCCCTCCTCTCTATTAAATGAGTCGCTCTGATGAGGAAGAACGGAATAGGAAACACTGACAAGACGAAATTGAATCTAATGAAAAGTTCCACTCGTCGCGATAGTCTGCAACAGATTTTTCCGCCTCTGGTATTTACACTACGCTTTGCTAGACATTAAACTTTTCTCGAAGCACCGTTCCGCGTAAAACGAGTCTACTCGGTGTCTACACGATGTTCAAAAGGCAGCTTTGCAGAATCTTAGAACCCCGATCGCCGACAACTATGTGAGATTGGTGTACTAAGCGAAAATAACTGCAACTTGTTTATTTTTTATACTAGAGAACAATGCATACAAGCCTGGTGTAAGAATGTGTCAACCCTTTCCCGGTTAGTTCTGAGGAGGTTCACGCGTGAAGGAAGGATAGAGTAATAACGTGACCACGTTCTCGATGTTTGCAGATCACAAAGCTTTATTTTAACAGACTCAACGTTAGACGCGATACGGAGACGCGGCGGTGACGACTATCGCGCTTAGATGTAAGAAAACTCCTTCCTAATAACCGAGAACAGTGAGTGGTCCTCCGACGCCTTCGAAGGTCTATTTAACGGATCCCCGCAAATGGGGGAGAGTGTTTCGTGCCGTAGAGGGGATGACAATTGTTCAAGTAGAACCACTATTGTTGGGATTGGTAGGAAATAAGCTATTTGTATCACACTTTAGGAAAGAGGTTATTTATTCTTCGTACTATTCGCCTCGTGGGCCAACCACTAACTGAAATACTTGCCTCGGACGCCTCGAACCACTGATATACAGGGTGTCCCAAAACTACCCTAGGAGTCGAAAATGGGAGGTTCCTTGGGTCATTTGAAGCGACATTTTCCTTTACAAAAATGGCGTCCGCGGCTTTATTTAGGAGTTATTAACGAAAAACACGGACCAATCAGAGCGCGACCTAGACGCGATTTAGCACAGTCGGCCCGACGCGCCAACTGTCAATTGGCCGAACCAGAATCAGTCCGCTGTAGCCGCGCTCTGATTGGTCCGTGTTTTTCGTTAATAACTCCTAAACAAAGCCGCAGACGCCATTTTTGTAAAGGAAAATGTCGCTTCAAATGACCCAAGGAACCTCCCATTTTCGGCTCCTAGGGTAGTTTTGGGACACCCTGTATATACTATGGATACGGTATTGCCATAAGCCAGCCGTACAGCGATTGATACAAATTGAAGACGGACTTTAGACGCCACCGCCCCCATCGAAAACCAAATGTACTACAGTAAATGGCGGGAAGCTTGAAAAATATGGTTTATAAGAACAAAGTGAATTGAGTAATGATTAATGAAGTTCGCAAAAAGTGCATTTGAACATTCGTGTAGCGTCGGCGCTCTGATATTATTTCAGTGGTGGGTTTGCGCGTGGCGAAGTGAGGCAAAGCGTAGAGTTTCACGGGTGATCGGGAGGCGAAGGGAAGTACATAGTACCATTGGTTTTCAATAGCGGCGCATCATGCCAATGCTAGCAATGGCGATTTTTAATTGGTTTCGAGGATCTCCTATCCATCTTTTTATATCAATGCCTCGAACGCCTCGAACGCCTCGAACGCAAAACATAAGTGTAAGCCCGCTACCGATTCCTCGAATCGGCTATACCACGCAACAAACATTTGGTCTGCTTCGATTCCTGGAACCGGGCGGCACTTACAACACAATTCAACAACAATATTGGCGACGAGTTCGCTCGTTGGAAAAACAAACACGTGTTAAGCAGGCGTCTCTTGGTCGCGCGAGGTCAGCTTCCAGGTATGTCCGTGTACCTGGGGTAGCTAAACTCGTCGCGGCCAAAAAACCTTCGTTGGCGGAAACTTTATGGGCCTGAGCGAGTCTGGTTGCCAGATGTGTTTGGACAAACCCCATCATAAACCAGCTCGTCCCAGGCCTAGGTAAAGGTTGTATTTTTAATATTTGGTATGATGGGGTGCCGGGTTCGCCGAAGCTTGGCAGCGACGGCGTCGCTACAGTTCCAAAAGCTAAAGAAAATTCAATTGCTTTAACCCCTCCTAATAAGAACATACCGAACATCGAACGAACAAATCGTTTTCCACTTTAACAACAACTGTTAACTGTTAATCCAACGACGACTCTGCGATAACTGCATACCGAACCGTTTTAGAGGGTTGAAAACTTGCTCGGTGCAGCGCGAGGAAGCATGTAACCCTTAAGAAGCGTTTAAAAATTTTAATTTGGAAAGTTGCGCAAGATTCTTTTCCGAGTTTCGCGTAACTAGGAACTTACTCGAGCTACTCGGGAACCAGTACTCGTTAATGCAAATGCAACAGCGGCTCGCTGTGCTCGCTGGTTTTTGTAAATTCCCCTCTACTGCCATGTGATTCCGATGCATTTACATTCGAATCCGTCGATTAACAGAAACACGTATAATCCCATTCGGAGGTAGGTATGAGCTGGAAATTCCCTTTAACACTGAACGTGATAGGCGGAAATGAATTCGCGGTGGCCATTATCGAATAAATTCGTGTCGGTGGCCTCGCTCGATCACCGCCGATTGCGGAGTTACGAGAGAGGAACGGCTCGATAAGTGGAAAGTTCGAGGAGACACCGTTAATTATATCGTTTATGGGGTACCACGACGGCGAATCGGTCCGATGAAAGATGACCGTTCGCGAACGGTTTTCGAGTTGGTTCAGGTTTGTCGCCAACTGGAACGCGCGAGGGTTTATGTGGCTAATCTATACAGGTCGCACGTATACAGAGAGATTGCGGAAAGAAATAGAGAGCGGGTTTGCAGTGGACGAAGAGATTATTGAAGACAGAAACGAGGGGAAACTCAATTCTAAAGGGCAGTTTCGCGATCCAATCTGGCAATTGGCCAATCTAAAATGAAAACTTGGCCGGGCCGGCTATATGCTCGTTCGAGGACCCGGGAGGGCGTAGAATTGGCTTCAAACTGGGCGTTAATCTCACAAAGGGTTCCAAACAACGAAAGTCGTACCCCGCTCGGCCAAATTATTGCTCGTTTGCCGATTGCTCTATCGAAACGCTGCTTAATTTTCCGGTAGAAAGTTTTATCCTTTAATTCCAACGCGATAGCGAAAATTGAATTTTACGACTGTTCTGAACAATATTCTGTTTCTATATTTTACAAGATCACATTTAATAGTGTAGGAAATGAATGATTTGTATGATATTATTTGTTGTTTGAATGTGAGAATCGTGTATGTATGCGTGAGTGCCGTGATATTGCGATTGCGACACATCTGGTTAAGTCAATATTTGTTCTAGAAAATTTATAAACATTAGAAAAAAGTAGGATATAAAAGGACGTGTTCACGTAGCGATTCGACTTTTTCTCGAGATACGAAACACGTCATCACGTTTGCTTTAGATACGATACGTTTACGTTAATTTCCGTTAATTTCATATTTCAGTTGTGTATTTTCTTTTCGAATTAAAACAGTTATTCAGTTATTTAATATATTTTCGCTTACAATAGATTGATATAATTACGAAGACATTTAAATATTACAATGACATTTAAATCAACGCTGCCTGGCAAGAACTGACACGTTCTCGGTCGAATTCCTTTCGCAAAAGAGGGACAAGAAAATTTCGAAAATTGCGCGGCAGGTCGAAGCTCGCCCTGAAACACGATTTCTGGAGTAAGCCGAAGTTCACTGGGCAGCGATCTCAATTTCTGGATTCCGGAATCGAGTGAACGGGCAATAAGGTTGGCCTGGCGTTCCGCAGGGCCAGACACAATCAAAATTCACTCGCGGTAAGAGTCAACAATTTCGAAGGAAGAGAGCGTCGCTCGATGCACGAGAGCGCAGCGATGCAAGGAATTCGCATGGCCCGCAAAAACCGAATCGTCGCCAGGCGTCTACACGCTTAGATGTCCTGGGCGTAGAGTATAGACTACATGTAGAGGCAGGGAGAACCCTGCTAGTGTTGAGAAACGTCGAATTGCAAACCGTCCACTGGCAAAACGCGGTTTGGCCAAGTCGCAGACGACGAGTTCTTGTCCACGTGGAAACACCTGCACCAACACGGCACCGCCTGTTCTCATCTCGTCTAATTTTGCGCCGCAAGGTGGGGGGAGACTTTAATTCGGTCAGGTAGAGGAGCCTGGCCACCTATCGACGCTAACTTCCCCTCTAATTTACCTTCTCGCCGGAAGTGGCGTTCTCGCGAAGTCCAACTACCTGCCAAATACGTTTCACCGGTGCTTGGAATATGTTCTTGACGACCGACCGAGAGAACACCGAGGTTTCACAGTAAGTCGAAGAGTATGGCTGGTGAATTGTCTTCTTACGGTGTGCGTGGTCCGCTTCACGCAATTAGGGGTCTTATCCTTTTAATATATTGGCTTCGTGCTTCGGTTTTAAGTGCGAAATGCTCCTCCGTTGTGAAATTTTCTAGCGTTTCAACGTCCTATGCTTCCTTTTCCTAGCACACCTCGAATTCTCTCATTTTGTTCATAGTTTCTTTTGTTTCGGGTTACGGTTCTCTTAAGCGTAGATTATCAAGAACGTTTGTCTTATTGGCTTTACACTTGCTTCGTAAATATTCGAGTACGACTGACAAATTTCGAGCACGTATCCCAGTTTCACTTTGAGCAGACACCGATTTATTAATTTTCAATGTATTGTCAATATTATTGTCCTGTAAATAGTTTCGGTCAGCCTATTTGCGGACAATTTATGTTACCGTCATTTAGTTTACATTTATCCGCACCGACGCGAACGATAACCGCGCAAATGTGTTGCATAATTCACGCAAAACCAGGTAACAAACAATAGCTTCAGGGATCGAAGTTGGCACGAACGACTAATTAAACTTTATGCGAGATTCGCCGAGTTAATTAATGCATATCAAACGAGAACTATCAGGTGGTCGAATAATTAAGTAATTAATGCTGTCAACCACATGTATTCGGCGTCCACCAAATGGAATAGACGGTTAATGAAAAGAGAAACCGTAGGACAAAGAACGTCAAAATAGACAATTCGATAACAAATAATTAACTCTATTACGTATATACCCGGCAAATGTAATTAATCCAAACGAGTACTCCTTACTACAAACAAAAGCTTATTTGAGGGAATTACAATTCAAATTTAAAAAGCTAATAGAAATTATGCAGACTGGTGGACATTGTACAGAATGGAACAGTTGAAAAATGCAACGCATTCTAGCTGATTTACTGTGAAAACCATGATCGAACGATCACTTTTCTTTGATAGTACAGAGCAAGGATTCCTCAGTGGCAATAAGACTCGTGGTAGGTACATAAGTACTCGAGAACCAGCGACGGACAAAACTATTACAGCAAATCTAATATCATATGTTTTTACTGTCGAGGCAAGTTTCATAAGCCGTATTAAGACACATTGCAGCACGCTGTGCTGTTCCTGGAAATGCAAGAACATCTAGAGAGCAAATGAAAACAGTTTCCTTTTCTGAGAAATCTGCTCCAGTAGATCCGACCTCCATCTTGTGGAAATGTTCTCCCAATAAGCATTTGCTCCCATGCGCACAAATCCTATCTGCCTCACCCGAGCTGTTTGTATGTTTCAATAATGCCAAGAAGGAGAAATGAAGAAATTAAAATCTTTAGAAAGTTTGAAATGATTCAGCAATAAATGCACAAAACCTGCAGTCCAATAATTTCCGTTCTTCGCGATCGAAGCAAAAATAACGTCTCCAAATGTTCAGAGCGCAAAAAATTCGGATGAACGGTTCCCCCTGATTTTTAGGGAATACTGATCAGCCAGTTGGTCGTTCCATCCGTTCAATTCTACGATCTGCCGTGCTTTTGCATAATTCCACGGAATGAAGTTCGAAGCGCGCGCGCACCACATTCGATTGTCGGGGAATTACGGAAAATCGAGAGGGGGCGGGGGCTCGAAGCTGAGATTCTACAATTCTAATGAGCCCAATTAACTCGGCAGTAATTATTGTCTGTCTAATGAAATCAAAAATGCAAAAACGCCGAGCAGACGGTCTGCGGTTTTCCGTTTCGTTTCGCGAAATTCTATGCCGCGGGCCCCGCGGTCACAATTAAGTCGCGCTCGTAATTCACGATTCCATGGCGCACCATTCGTGGACAGGGTGTACAAGGCCTCTCTCGAATTACGAGCGAATTCCTAGACGCCCGTGCCCGGTGAACTCCGGCAGACGTTGGATATAAATCCGACTCGACCGGGGACCACCTTTTTCCGTGGATTCTACTCGGCGAACTCGGTTCGATGGGCAAGAAACGACGTCGACTTCTTTTTCCGACCTTTTTGCCCCTGCCGTCGCATCGCGCTGTTTCTTTTTTACGGACGCCGGATAACCGGATAAACGATGATCCGAACTATGCCGAGGATCGAGGAATTGCCGCGTTTAAAATCCCTTGTTGGCAAACACGTGTCACCCCGCACGCTAATACCTTAACTGATGCTCGTTCACCGTGCTTTGCTCCTCGAAAAATTCCGAACGACTAACAGTGTGGTATTTCACCCAAAAAATCGGAAAAAAAACGATTTCAAAATTTTGCGTAAGTTGTGAATTTTTTGCTGTTCGACGTAGTTAAAGGTGTGAAGAATAAGGCTTCGGTACAAGTTACTTTTATTTGTACACTAGCTGACCGGACAGACGTCCTGTCCAAATTTCAATAAATTTGGTTGTGATCATTTTGTAAATTTGTGAAAAGCTATAGGATATATGTGAACACAGTAAAAATGGATAATGTAAATTCGTATTGAAATATTGCGGTCGCATGTCTAAATATATTACAATAAAAATGTTTCACGTTTTACAACCATTTTAGTTAACCAATAATCTGCAGTTACTTGTATGGTCACTTTATAACATGTAGTAAGTTATTTCTCCTTAACATTTTAATATTAATTTGAATTTTAACAATAAATAACTACTCTTGCGTGTGCACTATACTGCACCAAGTAATCATAATAACACAGTCATGCCATAATTATTTATATTAATATATTCATAGTACACTATAATATGTATATAGATAGAATTGTATTACAAACTAACTAACCTGACAGATGTTGTCCCGTTCAAACTTCAATAAATTTGGTTATGATCATTTTGTGAATTTGTGAAATGCTATAGGATATGCGTGAACAAGGTAAAAATGAGAAAAAGACTTATTTCGCAGTGATCACTATTGACATATTGATTAAAAGCTGCGACGTTCGGTTTTTTGTTGTATTGAAATATGATTCAAAAAGCACTTTTGGTTTTTCCCGAATTTTCATGTTTCCGGACAACTTTTCCAATTTCTTTTACCCTAAAAACCTGATTCGGACTACAACGAACATTTACAAAAAACAATTAGCCAAATCGGTCCAGCCGTTCTCACGTGATGTGACCAACGAACAGCATTTCATTTTGATTATATAGATTCGTGAAGTACTCTACTCCATGCTTCTCTATTTTCAATGCTAAAACACATACCTTTGCTATTCCATCGAGTCAAACAATTTATGTAATGAAACTCGGAGATAGTGGTTTTATAATCAAGTTCCGAAATTCCGCGAAACAAAGTAATCTACGAGGCAGCGAGGTCGCAGTCGACAGAATACACGTCGGCAACAAAAAGTCTATCTTCATTCCCTAACCGAGGGATGATCGCGGCCGCAGCTGGATCCGTAGACCGCATCTCATCAAGAGCGACGAGCCGGGTAGCTCGCATTAGCGTGCCGTCTCTGCGCAACATATTTGTATTTTCCCGGTAATTACGGGGATCCTCGTCGGCTCGATCATCAGTAAAGACGATGTCGACGTTAACGTTGACAGCACGGTGGGGGTTAGACGAACGTAAACAGATCGGCGTACACGCGCGCTCGTTGGATCGGATTGGATCGTATCGCCGCGTCGCAGCTGTACTCGTCGCCGCCTATCGACAATTTAATTGGATCCTTTTGTCGAGCTCGGCCGGAGATGAGCGTCGATGACAAGAAACGCGAGACGAAAGCGCGATACAGCGAGACGCAGACGAACTGGAACCGCGGGCTCGATAACGAGGAGGAAACGCGGCTGTTTGACGAGGACTCGTCAAAGCTGCGGAGCCAATAGCTGCCAGCCTACTTCCCCAGATATTTTATGAGCTGCTCATTGTGTTTTATTAATTGGACCCGGAGCACGTTTCCAACCGGCTCGCGATTCCGCTTGCCGAACCGATCTGCAGCCACCGACGCTCAGCATTTCACCGGCAGTTTATCGAATCCCCGTCGATGGAGAATCGGATAAGCGTCAGCGCAGGAATCCAGATTGCTACCGAACCGGCGTTTAATTCGACGCTGCCATCCCCTCGACTTATTTGCCTGGAATTGATTTAGCGTGCGTGTCGCCGACATGTCTTGTTCGACCCCGCCTCGAAACCGACACTTTCGAGGTACTCCGTTTTCCGCTTTTGCTTTGGAAAGCGGCGCGGAAGGCAATCGAGCAGCTATCCGCGTGCTGGTCGTCCGAGTATCCTCTTATCAGGTTGGCGCAAAAATTATTGCGGTTTTTGTTCTTGAATTTTAGCCCCTTCGCATTGTTTTTTTTTTACAGAGCTGGGGCATATTTGTGGTTTAACAGGACTCCAACGAGGAACGATTAAAAGAAAGCGTGTCCAGGGGTCATCCCGCCCAGACATCGGTGATCGATTCAATTTATTTTATGTCACGCTGCGCCGATCGAATTATCTCGGAGAAGACAGGATTGTCTGACGCAGGCCCGGGTATTAGCAAATGGAATGATCAGGGTCTAAATCGGGGTCCCCGTTTAATCCAAACCTTATAAGCGGACGATAATCGAGATCAAAGGGTACGCGGGCAAAATTTTATTCGACGTTTCATCCAATTTGATCGGTCGAGCAGCCGCCGGTCCGTTATTAGATCGGCCGGGCAAAAGCGCGAAACAATCCACTTAGTTCTGGACATGCGGGACGCGTTGATGATCGACAAAGACGAGAGGCCAGGGAACAAACCAGAATTCTGTTCACGGGGAACAACGTCCGACCGCGCGACGCGACGCGGCTAGTTTTTCGCCGAAGACACCGATGAATGGTGGGATGAAAATTCAATACGAATTTAGGCGAGGACCGAGAGAGCGGCCGAGAACAGCGCGCACCGGAAACGGTAAAAACGGTAGACAGGGCGGATAGAAGGACACGCGGAGGATCGCAATAAAATATTTATATCTCCATCTGCATTTTAAAAGCCAGACGCGGTGCGCGCTCCTGTTCGCGACACGGGCCGGCTTTTAATTGTGAAGGCACGGACAGCTCTCGCGCGTTATCGTTCCTCCTGTCCGGCGGTACATCGATTATAAATCTTCCTTCCGACGCGATTATCGCACTCTTTGGACGCGTGAAAACCGATTTAAAGCGACGTCGCTCGCACCCCGCCACGCTGCGTTTCAATTTTCCATATAACAGCTCGAGCATTTCCACCGCCCGACCTCTCCTCTTCTCTTTCCTCTTTTCTCTAGCTTCTCTCCATATCTCTCTTCTCTCTGTCACGCGGCCGCTCCTACGCCTCTGTTTTCAACCCCCGGAACGAGTAATGTCTGGTTCAGACACAGGAATATTTTATGCAAGCTCTTTTGAAATTTGATACAATGCCACCTGATTGGACCGGAATTGTGCGGCTTCTGTTGCCTCCGACTGTCTTGTGTTCCTCGAATCAGGCGATTCAAGCTTCGCAAGGCCGCACGGTGCTCCACGATTTCACGATCAGCAGACGAGATCGCATAAAACGGGATTAATCGAGCAGTCGTGCAGTCGGATATTTGGCTCGAAAAGTTGAAAAAATCTATTTTAGCGTAATTTATGAGCTCAAGGCCATAATATAGGAGGCGTTGAATTCTTCTTAATGTCAACAGTTGTGAAAAATTCTGAACAAATGATTTGATTTCGTGTATACATTATAGTTTAATATGCCGGAGGTTCTGCTGCGATAGAAAACAAATTACAGTGAATAGAAACGAAAAACACTGACGAGAGCGGATCCGAACGCTCCTCTTATGTCCAAAAAATGAAAAATAATCCCAGAACTGAGGATTAAATATAACAATATTAATCTTTGCATTGTAGCTGTTATCTAGAATTTGAACTAGTAGTGGAGGGAGCGGAGAGGACCGTCCGTTAGGCCAGCATGACCACGCATACAAAAATCCAGGAGTAGTCTTTTCAAATTGAAAGCTTACCCTATTATATGTGTCACCCTATATAGAGTAAGACCCTGTTTTCTCTCTCACCCCCACAACGTGTTTACAAAACAAAAGTAAACAGACGACGCGCTGTGCAAAAATACCGAAAATACCAAGAATACAGTATCTTAGCAATAGTTTTTGCGAATATCTCGGAAACTAAATGCTACCCCCGTATATTGGAAAAGGAAAAAGTTGTTCAAAGTGTCGAAATCTAGAACATATTAAAATTTCATCAAAATTGGAGTGGGCAGACCTGTTCTACACATATAATTACCATTAATTCTATCCATCAAAAATTCTATCCTCCTCGAGCGTTACGGACAACGTTTGACCAATATAATTTCTAATCGAAATAAACGGAGTTTGTCCTTCCCAGTGTACAAAACGCGGCAAATATTTGTCCCCAAATAGACGAGTATCTTTTTTCGTAAATATCTCGCAGATCCGACCTCTTTCATCTAACAAGCGGTTCACTTTTGTTCCGCGTAATCGGAATCGGAATCAGATGGATGTCGTTCTACAAATATTTCGCATTATTCAAATGTTTACAGATTGCATACGCGTGTACGGTACCGTAACACGCCGACAAACCTTTTAAACGCGATACGCAGCTGACTGGTTTCGTTGTGTAACACTTTGTTTACCGGTTGACAACGAAAATGTGATTGCTATCGTGTATACCTTCCACGGCGATCGAATCATTTTTTGGCCCTAGCATCGACTTGATAGAAAGTAATCCGATACGAGTAACGAACAATTATTGTGTACATTGATTGTTCACGGGAATCCTTAGAACAGTATATAATAAAATTGAACAGAATTAACACTAAAATATACTCTCCGAATTTGATGAAATTTAAATATTTTAGTTTGCGAGATATTCACAAAAAACTATATACAGGGAAAAGTTGTTCAGAATGATGACCTTGACAACATATTTGAAAATCATCAAAATCGGTGAGGGGGGCAAACTTTTAAACCAAAATTAAACCGAAATTACCAATTTCTCTATCGAAGTGCATATTTAAACGAAACTGTTAAGAAATATAAATTAATGCAAATTTTATCAGTATTATAAGCCAATATACGCCACCTGCGTTTAGCGCTCGGTAGTTCTCTTGTTAAATCTTTGATAAACATTTTAACGCTAGTGGACGAATAAATAAATTTCAATAGAAAATGGAAAATACGTATATTCGAATATTGAACGAAGCGGTAGAAAGCGATTGAAAACAGATTGGAATCGAGACGGAGTTAAATGAAACGGTTTTCGTGTTTTTCAATTATTAAAAGAGTGCAGCCGAATGGAAAGATCAATAGACGATTGTTACTTTGTCTCGTAGCGACCCGCGCCGTTTATCTTATCAGAAAAGGATTGTTTCAGCCCGTCAAAGGGCCTCGAGGGAGCCTCTTGATTATTCGACGTAAAAGTCCGATTCATTTCCGTTGCCGGGCGTCGACCGGCTAGGGGAAGAGGGAAGAACTTGAAGAAGAAACTCGAAGAATCGCCGGGCGTTCGGGGCGAAGTCGGGCGCGATGATAAGCAAAGCAAAGCGAGGCTGAAAGGGGGTAGAAACGAGACGAAGAGGAAACGCGAGGATGTCTTTACTATTCCGAGCGTAATCCGAGACTTCGACAGACACCGAACTTCCCCGCAAGTTTTGATTGCTTTCGCAATGAGCTTTGTTAAATGTTAAATAGGATGACGCGTTATTGGCTAACACGACGGTTATACCTTCAAACTACCCATTCTCCTGGTCGATATTCGTTATTCGTGTTCCATTGAGCGGCTGCCTCCAATAAGGACAAGAACGACTCGCGATCCAGTCACGAGGCGCCTCTGTCGGCAAATAATATTTCTTCGGGCTAAACGAAACCATATTTCCATCTGGCACCGCCATACTTTTGAAGTGAAACTTCTTTTTCCAATTCTTCCACAATCTATACCTCGCAGATTTATCGCACAACTCGTCATTACTAGAAATTTTATCCTGCTCCGGAGAGATTCATACAAATGACGCCTTATTTTACATTGGTCGCAGCAGTAAAGCGTACAGCAATCAATATTTCTGTGGCTTTCAGGAAAAACGTCGCGCGTCACGATTTCAAAAAGTTCGAGTTTTTGCATTCGTTGAGCTTTATAGTATAGGATTTACGTCTTTACCAGTAAAAACAGTCACGAAAATAAATTCTAAAGGCTCAAAAATACAGGGTGTCCCAAAATTCCTCCGACACCCGGAAATGGGAGGTTCCTTGGGTCATTTGAAGCAACATTTTCCTTTACAAAAATGGCGTCCGCGGCTTTGTTTAGGAGTTATTAACGAAAAACACGGACCAATCAGAGCGCGACCTAGACGCGAGTTAGCACAGTCGGCCCGACGCGCCAACTGTCAATTGGCCGAACGTGTCATGGCATGTCTGGATCGCGCTCTGATTGGTTCGTGTTTTTCGTTAATAACTCCTAAACAAAGCCGCGGACGTCATTTTTGTAAAGGAAAATATTGCTTCAAATGACCCAAGGAACCTGTCATTTTCGGGTGTCGGAGGAATTTTGGGACACCCTGTATATTACAATTTAACCGATGTGCTATGAAAAAATTGTAAAAATTCTTCGCCGTCAACGATCCGTGGACGGAGGGCATAAAATTGTACGAACTTCAAAGGTGTTGGAAGGAAAATTCGTTTTAATGTTCCACGTATTGTTTTCGAGAGTTTCCGTGTAAACGATTGATCCTGTTTGATTATACGGCTCGTGACTGCGTCGGATGAAAGGGAGGAAGCTCATAATGAAAGTAAATGGCTGCTGGGATCAGATTTTGCTGAAAAAGAGTGATTGAAAAGGTGCGCGAGGGAGGCAATTCGATCGGTTCGGGAAGCTCGTGGATTCAATCAATTTAACCGGAGAAAACCGGCTACTAGGTATTATACTAGTCGTGAAAGCGTCAAGAAATCACAGATCATAATCCAACAACGTGTTCGCGTGACCCGAAACTTTTAATACTCGTGCCAAAGCGTAAAGCAAAGCAAACTTCCCGGCGTAATTCCAGCACTCATCGATTTCATAGTCAGAGGAAACGTTAGACTCCCCTTCGAGAGCTGTTCAAACGTTACGACAGTACCTTCCGGTTCTCGTTTTCTTTGACCTGACCGTTTACTGAAAGCGCACTGTGAAATTCGTTGATTTTTTTACGGAACATTACACGCGCCAATGATACTGTGCATGTACAGGGTGAGTCACCTAACGTTTCCACTTCAAATACCTTTGTTGCTTTTAAAGATACGTAAAATAGGGAAAGGACTAGAGATCGCGGTTTTCAACGTGTACTAAAATACACTTGTACACGTGGTACGTGAACCGTGCAGTACGCATTTAAGGATCCGTGTAAGGATCAGTGTAACACCATTGAATCCGTCTCGACATCAGCTGTAACACTATGAATTTCAAAATGCATGGTACTATTAAAAAAAACACAGATGGGCTTGAAATTATGAAAAGAAACGTTAATCACAAGATATGTTGATATCATTATATGGCCTCCTTTGAACGGCTTCATTTCACTTTTGATACTTCCGTTTATCCTTCATAGCAACAGAGAAATTCAGGTGATCTGTTTTTCGGGACTCGCCTTGTATAAAATCGCAGCGATTGTTTTGCAAGGGTAAATCGCGCGTACCACATTTAATGTTTGACATTAAGGGAAGTAACTCTTCTATCAGGAGGGCGTTAAGCAAATATTAGATAACTGAAACAGGTCACTGACCTAAAGCTGATAGCGCGAAGGATATTATTCGGTGGGGCAGGCGACCAGCTATTGGATCCCGAGATATTGGTTTAACACACAAAGGCGAGCGTTATGGATTTTGGATAGCAGCCTTTGCCGGAGTCAAGTGACCTCGTATCGCATCCGAAAGAAATCGATGGCTGCTTTCAGAAGCGATATTCCTCTATTTTTTCTTCGCTGGCCAGATACCGCAATAGATGGGATCCTCGAAAGTAGGATGGTACATTTAACTTTGCATCGGACCGCTCGATACCCTCTGCAAACTTGCAATTCGAACAACAATTCAACCAAGTAGGATCGTCAGTTGATTCAAATTAATTTGAACAAGGTGCATCTAGAAGCTCCAATTCTCTGCACTTCGATAGATGAATTCGTCGAATTCAATACACCATCGATCAGATATTTGATCAGCTACGGTCAGTCACATAAAAAAATGCTATTTTATGCTGCGAGTTGTATGCATTTATGGCAACAACGAATATGGATAATACTATATTATTTTGCAATTTATACATTTCCATTTAACTCTCTTAATTCCTTACAGTTGAATTCTCAAAATATGATACATTTCGAACAATAAGTTGCAAAAAAGTGCGAGCAAACCAACATTTTGAAGAGTCCGATGCGAGCATAGCGATAAAAATGTCTTACAAGCGTAATATCCGTACTACTGTGTGAAAATATTGAATATTAAAGCGCGAAGATAAAATGTAAATTATTTAGGAAGTATACTTATGGTAAAAGCCTCGAAAATGTAATTCGTTGGTGGTCGAGGACCGCGTCGGCCATTTTGAACGCCGCCACACTTACTCCATTATGCATACCTGTAGAAATACAGAATTCTTTTATTTTTCAGAGCCATTACACATCGTATACGGCGGGGCGAACATAAAATCTCGTCACCCGTTCGCGGGGACGGACGCGACGTTATAAAATCGTAGGCACTGGTAACTGTCTGCCATTTAAACACTACGCGAATAATTAATTGTAGCCCGTTGGCCTGGTTTCGCGGAGGTTCACGCATCGTGCTTTTACGTCGGGGCGACACGTGAGCGTACTCGCAATTTATTCGCCGTTTAGTGGCACTGTAAAAACGAAAAACTATGTTTACGCAGAAGTGCGAGCCTCGAGAAAGGATTTTTCAGAGGTATTCAAAGATCACAGTGCTTTAATATTGAAATCACTATTCGCATCAATTTTCCATTAAATGAATCACAGAACATCGACAAGAAACGCCGTGAAAGTTAACACTTTGTACTCGGAGCTATTTTAACCAGAACATTAAAAATTTCTTCCGATCTAGAATATTTTTAGTCCCTATGACTTTTAAAATTTTCTGGACATGAATTTGGCATAATACCTCATACAATAACTGAATGTTTAGTAATTAATTAGATACCGATATATATATTTATATAATATTAAATATATATATTTAATTATATTTTAATTTAATATATTATATATATATATATATATATTTAATATACATATATATTTAATAATATGAACAATATTTTGAATAACGGTACATCAATTTTGATTGGTGTCTTAGAGGGGACAACCGAGCGCAAAGGGTTAAAGTATGCTTCTAATGTCGTTAAAGTTGTTTAACGCGAAGCAAAAACGTGACCAAGTAAACTGTTAAAAGAAACGTTAATTTAGAAACACAAAAAATAGAATATATTTCACGATGTTTTCAGACACGATACTAAGGTCTCCGAGAAAATTAAGCAACTTCAATCATTATGCTTTTCATTTAATTTTTCAGATTTAGGACCTGTAGATCAGAATGTGGCGCACTGAAAAATGTATGAATTTTTCGACTCGAAATTACACACGTATAGTAGATCTCACATTTTTTAAATATTCTATGTCGGAGACATCCTGTACACACGAGTGTAATTTCGGAGAGAGTATGGCACCGCAGGACGTCATTCCCCACGCGAATTTCCATAAAATTGTGGTCGCGCTCGTCTTGATCAAGAACACGTAAATTCACGGCTATGAAACGAATTTTGTTGAATTCGCTGGATTACGACTACTAAAAATACGTATATTTGCACCGGCAAGGGTCGCTGGAGAGCCTCTTAAAAATTCAAAGTTGTTACCGTAAAAGTAAAAGGTAAATGTTTCATCGGGCAGGTTGCTTTTTTCCGTGCCAAGGAGGATGAATGAAACGGAACTGTTCGACACGTGAATTCAACGTTGTCAACGTTGTTAATAATTCCCTATTCAATGTACATATACAGGGCGAGTTACGAAAAATAGAATACCTGAATTTCTCAGTTGATACGAAGGATAAACGAAAGGTTAAAAAGTGAAATGAAGCCGTTCGGACGGTGCCATAAGATGATACAAATATATCTTGCGATTAAAGTTTTTTCCTGTAATTTCAAGGTCGTCGATGTTTTTTTAAAATGACATCAAATATTTATAACTTCATCGTGTTGTAGCCGACGTCAAAACTTTCGATTATCCTTTATAGCAACGAAGAGATTCAGGTGCTCTGCTTGTCGTGACTCACCCTGTACGTATTGTGAATGTCCAGAAAAATTTATAGAGTTGTTGATGGATTGTTTGAAAGAAATAACACAGTTTCGAAAGGAGACTTGAAGGAAATAAAGGAGTTAGTCGAATGGTCTACCGCGATACTCGCAATAAAAGTCGGATTACGTGTAATTACGTTTCGCGATCGGGAGTCTACCAATTGAAGAATGCCCCGAAGTCAATAGAAATACCATTTCCGCTGTTCTCCCATTTATGGAACTTGAAACTTCCAGTCGCGGAAATCGAAGCCCTCGTCTCGCGGAGCCAGGCTCTTCATTGCATTTCCGCGTGCGAGTGGCCCGGAAATGCGCGTTCGTCATTTTTCCATGTCGACGCAGGCGTCGATCGTTTAACGCCACCTTCCGAGGAAGAATACTCTCGATTCGACGTCGCGACGACGATTCCGTCGGCAGCCGGCAATATGCCATAAAATAGAACTGTAATGGCCGACGGAAAAAAAGCAGTCTGGAAAAAGGAATGGAAATGGCGGCTGACTCTCGATTGGTCGGCAAACATACGCGAGGCACGATCGTTTCCGCAACAAAAAGTTACATTTCCTTGAAATCTGAACATTCAACCAAAACACTGCTAATTTCTGCGAACCTATACGGTATTTCATTGTATAATAGCTTGAACGGGAAGAATTAGTTTTGAAATGACAGTTTCCTGCCTGTTACGGGTAAAATTTATACAGGGTGTCCCAAAACTACCCTAGGAGCCGAAAATGGGAGGTTCCTTGGGTCATTTGAAGCGACATTTTCCTTTGCAAAAATGGCGTCCGCGGCTTTGTTTAGGAGTTATTAACAAAAAACACGGACCAATCAGAGCGCAGTTATAGCCAACGATGTCCGACTCTGCGACAGGTCCCGCGAGGCGTGGTGTCGCCATTGGTCGACTCAGAATCAATCCGCTGTAGCCACGTTCTAATTGATCCGTGTTTTTCGTTAATAACTCCTAAACAAAGTCACGGACACCATTTTCATAAAGGAAAATGTCGCTTCAAATGACCCAAGGAACCTCCCATTTTCGGCTCCTAGGGTAGTTTTGGGACACCCTGTATAAAAATATATATTCATGCCTTATTGTTCCACAGGTCAGTCCAAATATTTGAGAAACCTATCGTATTAAATTTCTGAGGAACAACAAAAAGAACATCTTTGTGTGCTGGAATTAGAATGGATCAAATATAAGCAACTTTAATAATTCTTCAAAAAAGTAGGATTACTTTCTAAAAAAATTAGTAATGTTCCGTAATCTTTGCTTCGGAAACATTGTTTCCGGCCAACAACTTCTGTTCTACATGTGATAGTGTCAATTATTGATTTCATCGAAACGGTTTAACTCGAATACGCATCGACCAATAAGCAAGGCAATGCGAAGATGAAACATATCAGTTCCGAGGCCCATACGGTATACATCAGCATTATCGCGAGCAAAAGCAACTTTAAGACCAGATCGACCCACGGAATCGTTCTGGCACGGTTCGGAATCGCGTAAGCATTGCAGCGCACGAATAGTCGATTTCTTTGCGAGGCATCGTGAGACATCGGTCCCGGCGGGTTGGTTGCGGGGGTTGCTGGCCATACAAAGTTTGCCAAGAGGCACATATTCCCATCGGGGGTGCACGAGCTCGAAGGCGGTACGGAAACCGAAAAGTCGAAGGAACGGTTTTTAAGAGCGGCGCGCATGTGGAAGTTACGTTGAATCGCGGTGAACGCCATCCTCTTCCCCTATGGACGTTTCCGTTGGTATTTAGTCCGTGTGCAGTCATTTGTGCAAGGGGAAAGCTGCCTGTATCGACTCGTTGCCGATGCATTTCGCGCGGTAAAAGCACGCCGGAGTGCATCGAACGTTAGTCGCCCCCGCAGCTTTTAAAGTTAAAGCGATTTCCAGCAAAAAACACACGCCCCGAGTACGTATTAATTTGAAGCTCTGTGTCCAGTGTGCTTCGTATGTTTCCCCTGGTTAGACGATTGTACCCTCGCGCCGAGGGTGGAAAAGGTTGCTCTGAACGGCGAATAATGCCCGATTATTTCCACCGAGCTTTAAACTCCGAACTCCCGATAACCACGATCGATACCAACAGGTGTAACCAGCTTCCCCATCGCCGAGAACCAAATGGATTTCGACCGGCACGGCGTGCATACTGCTGCGAAGTTAGCCCTCGGCAGTTTTCACGCTGATTCGTCCACTGTTCTAAGAACCAGTTTTCTGTTTTTCACAATTCTAGCTGCTTGTTCTCAAAAACACGAGCGTGTACTTGGGTTTACTACGTCGCCCACACAACTGCATTGAACACTACCCTGAATAACCCGTTACTCGACTGGTCGAGCAAATATAGACTTTTCTGGACTGATACCAAAAAATTGATTCTTTTTATTAACAATTTTATTATTTTCAAGTATTTTTTCATACTACAATATATATGTAGACTGTCTACGTAATTTTCAAAGAAACAGACTGTTTATGAGAAAATCTGGAAAAATCAGCAAGTAATTCCAAACTGTAGCTTCTTTCGTTCGTGCACTTTCCTTGAAACATGTACTTTAAAAAATTCGATTGCCAATCCATAGCGAATGCACGTACGTATACATAGTTCTTATGCTAAGCGAGAGGACATCGAACAGTGTCGTTTCAAATTCAATATGCACCGATCAAAAACAATTACACGCCGCCGCGTCTTTAATCAGTGACCAACGAGAGGGACACGGAGTATTCGCTGCATAAAATCGCAATAAGGAATATTAATGAGTGTGCGAAGGCTCGGTCTATACCGTGCGACGACATCGCAGACACGGTTCAATTTGAAAATTCACTATCCGTCTCGGAATCGACATAGCTAAGATCGTATCCCGCAGTGTATTAAAATTTCATGAGCCTCTAATAACGGTCTAATGCCGGAAAACGGCCGACAGGGTCGTGTCGAAACAGAAATTAGAAAGAAACAGATGGTCCTTCGTGCACCTCTATCGTTGAAATGCCAGGCATTGCAAATGACATTTGCAATTAGTGTACCGGCGCGATTCGTCACGCGTGACTCGCTTCGGTCGCAAATGAGACATGGATAAAAATGAGAAAAGTTCAAGCAAATGCGTTTCGTCGGAGTTAAAAACTATACGAAGATTAAAGAATTCGCGAATTGCTGTTCCGGTCATTAGACCGTGAAAAAATCACGTTAACTTAAAACTTCATTGCCATCGCAAGAATATCGATACGCTTGAAGACCCAACAAAATGTCAATCATAAATGCTATTAGGGAAACCGATCACTGTATCGAAATTCTCCCTTTCGAAGAATTCGATTTGCACCACGTGGGTGGTAAAGATCTAGGGAAAGGAAGGAGCAAGGTAAGCAGTAGCATTTGTATTAGTATTTTCTGCAAATTAATGAAGTGGAGAGGACAAGGATTAAACGCAAGATGCTGATATTTAAAAAATACGAGAACGTGGAACGAGGTAGTGACGAGTAGATAAACAGAATTTAGAAACTGTACTCAGGGACATGCCCATTTGGTAAATAGTTCAGAAAGATGGTAAATAATGTGGAAAGTCTGGCTTGGAACTTGGTCGGAGCGTCTGGGTGGAAAAAGCGTTAGGAAATAATGGAGGAAAGTGATTTCCGGAAAGTTAAAAGCCGCAGATCAAGGATACCCTTCGCCGGCAGCCACTCATTCCTCCCGGCTCCTTCGTTGCGAGATGTTTTTCGTTCTCCTGAAAAAGAAGATCGCGAAAAGTAATGCACGGTAGTCGCTGTCCGTGTTTTACTCCCGTGGAATCGCTATTTCTGCTCTGTGAAATTACAGATCGCCGGTGTTTCCATTAACGGGACAGTTATTCTGAATAATCACCGTAAGTACTTCTCGCTGCGCTTGATTCTTTTATACGAAGCCTCCTAAATACCCGTCGAATCTTCTCATCGCTGTTTAATCATTCACAAACACTTTCCTAATATTTCCCAGTCTATCAAAGCTACTACTTTCCCATCAACCTCTCCTTTCATGCACTCTCTTATTTCTTACTTTGAGTTCGAAAGTTACTTAAAGATTGTTAAATTCCATTTTGAAATATCACTCGCCGAGGCACGACGGTAATTCAAATCATACTGTGTACAGGGTGTAAAGATGTGTTTGGTCCTGGCTGCCATAGGCGTATTCTACATCTTCGGATCTGTGAAAAAAGTTGCCGCAAAATTGTCCTTCACCTTGAATTTCAAGGGCAAATTTTTGTGTTATTGCATTGTATTCTATGCATAATGGGGACAAAAAGTGTTAAGGGAACCATGAGTCAAAACTCAACTCACCCATGGTTCCCTTAACACTTTTTGTCCCCAAGATGCATAGAATACAATCCAATAACACAAAAATTTGCCCTTGAAATTCAAAGTGAAGGACAATTTTGCGGCATCTTTTTCTCACAGATCTTCACCGATCCGAAGATGTGATATACACCTATGGCAGCCAGGACCAAACATTTCTTTACACCCTGTACCTACTTTAATCGTTCATTTTTCTACGAATACCAAAAATTAGTTTAGTGGCCGGCATAGAAACGGCGAATGTTCGAAGGTACGAATATCATTGGCGACGACACAGGGTCGATTGCATCGTAATATCGTGAATGGTGCTTTTCATGTGCTGGGGGTGTGGCGCTCAAAAATCAGTCCCCATTCGCTGCAGCCTGTTAATCCGGTCGAGCATACGGCCGCCGTTTGTTTCCGATCATCAATGAAATCATCATTGACGCTGAAATCGTTTTTGCCTGGCAGTTCGACGAAATAATATTAATCGTGTCGGTTGCGCGCGATCCGATTGGCCGCAAAAGTTTCGCAAAAAAACCCGAAACAAAAAATGGCTCGCCCACGGTTACATGGTTAAACGGCGGGAAAATCGCGGGGCCAGTTCTCTTGTTATGATATTACGCTTTCTATGAAGTCGACCGCGATCACAAATCTGCGCTTGATCGTTCGTCATGATTTTTCTATCGGTACGGCAAAGTAAATAATCCGTGCTGCAGTCACATAATCGCTCGACGCGTATCACGCGGACGCATTAAGCGATGTTTACCTTGCTTTGAGGCTGGAAACCAGTCCCGAACACGATCGAAACGCTATGATTGATTTAAGTGCTCCAAGCTATGCTGAACGTTCGCGTTATTCGAGCACATGGTGTGTTTTTTCATCCCCTACGCGGGCAGCGGCCATTCCGGCCAGCATAGCTACCGATTTATATGTATTTAGCCAACTACCAATGGTTTACACGAAGTGTCCCCGATCGTCGCGACGATTTTGTCCCTCCATTGACCAACCATAAATGATACTAGAGTCACTTCTACAGGGTTTCTAATCTTTAATAGTTTTCTATATATATCATATATTATAATGTTTGATTCTGATTTATTTATATTTAAATTTCAAATGTAGTTGAATGTTAATTTCCTTCAGCTACCACAACAATGTTGAGGTATTATACTGTTGTAGTCATGTGATTGAGACGAACTATATCGAGGTTTGAATTTACCGCCTAATATGGATTGAGCAAACATAGATCACTTGCTTCTAATTGGTCAAATTTCAATTCTCTCTCTGTTGTATGCATTGTTTACTGTGTAACCTTTAACAAGGATTTAGTACATTATCTACCAGCATGGAAGTAACACATTATTCATAAAAGATAAATTTCTTTTCTATGTAACATGTAAGAAAAATAAGTTCATTTTTCGAGTTCAAAACTTTGTTTTTTCCTTTTCCTTTAAAATACAGTTATTTTTGCAATGTTACACTTTGTTTCAGACGCAAAAATCTCTTGAAAATGATCCTCATCAGGATCAAAACGTCGAGATTTCAACTTGCAAATTTGTTATAAAACATGGAAATTTAGTTTACAATTGATCGAACCTGTGCGCCGAAACCATCTATCTATTATCACTTCTACAGGGTGTCCCAAAACTAGTGTAGGAGCCGAAAATGGGAGGTTCCTTGGGTCATTTGAAGCGACACTTTTCCTTTTCAAAAGTGATGTCCGGGGCTTTGTTTAGGAATTATTAACGAAAAACACGGACCAATCAGAGCGCCACCTAGACGCGAGTTAGCACAGTCGGCCAACTGTCAATTGGCCGAACGTGCCATCGCATGTGTAGATCGCGCTCTGATTGGTCCGTGTTTCTCGTTAATAACTCTTAAACAAAGCCGCGGACGCCATTTTTGTAAAGGACTCCCATTTTCCGCTCCTACACTAGTTTTGGGACACCCTGTATACTTCGTGTCTGCGATTTCTTAATACTCAAAAGTTCTATTAACGCGTCTACCTGCGAGGCGACAGAAACGAAAATAGCCACCGACAGGATATTCGTGGTGACACCGGAAGTTTCTCGGACATCCACCGGTATCATTGACCTTTCTCTCTGGGCGTTCAAGGCGGGCCAATCGAATCCAGGGACAAGTTTCGCGGATTCTTCTTCGGTTGCGGACGAAAGTTTGAATAATTCAATCGACGTCCCCCTCTCCGTAACAGTCTCCTCCCCGTGCACCCCGGTGTCTACAGCGCGTCACCCAGTTTCATTTCGTCGAAGAAACCACCCGTCGAGTTTCAATTTCATTATCGGGAACGAAAGGGATTGCCTGTCCCGGAATCGCGCGACAATGGACGTGTAAGGGAATCTGTTGTGCATAGGAGCAACCTCGTTATTTAACAGCGTTCCGCGCACGGAAAAGAGGCCGATGAAAGCTTTCAATCCACCCCGACGGCTGTCGCGTGACAATTTATTCTGAAATTTTAACTACCGACACACAGAGGGCTGCGACGGTATTTCTGTTTTTCTTTCCGGCGCGGCGACGTGTTTGTTTTTTCTGTCACCGGCGACACAGTGTTTTCCAGTCGCGTTCGTTCGGCTCGATTTCGAGCGCCGAACGCTCTCGTTCGCTCTTTGTGGATCGAGCACTACGGGACACGCGACGCGAGGAATTCACTTTTATGAACTACCCTCTGTTTGTCCGCATTATGCTCGTCTTGTTTAAACCCCTCCCTCGCTCGTAAACACTCACCCCGTGAAATGTAACGCGACACTGCGCAAATATAAATCGCCCTCGATCTGTACGCAAGTTTTCAATTTCGTAGTCAAAAAACAATACGAATTGTGCGTACCACCACTAACCGTTTGTATTTCAAATTATTTTTCAATTTTGTTGCCGACTCGCAACTCCCTGCTATATGAAGTGTTTCATTTGAAATCTACTTCAAAGGACAGTTCCTAGACTGCTACTTTTTTTTAACAATTTTGTTTACTAATTAGATACAGCTCTCAAACTTCGATGTGATTTATATTTATTTTAACTAAAAATTAAAGGAAAAACCAAACACATCAGGAATCGTTATATTTACATTTTTCTGTATGTACAGGGTGTAAAGAAATGGTTGGACCTAGCTGCCACAGGCGTATTCTACATCTTCGGATCGGTGAAGATCTGTGAAAAAAAGTTGCCGCAAAATTGTTCTTGACCTTGAATTTTAAGGCAAATTTTTGTATTATTGCATTTTATTCTACGCATCATGGGGACAAAAAGTGTCAAGGGAACCATGGATCAAAACTCAACTCACCCATGGTTCCCTTGACAATTTTTGACAATAATACAAAAATTTGCCCTTAAAATTCAAGGTCAAGAACAATTTTGCGGCAACTTTTTTCACAGATCTTCATCAATTCGAAGATGCAGAATACGCCTATGGCAGCCAGGACCAAACATTTTTTCACACCCTGTACATGCGTCGCAAATGCACTCCAGGCTAACAAAAACGGAAATAAATTAAAATTTTTAACAGATTAATAAAAGCATCGCTGAAATCATCTGAAATGATTGTCGCCTGCATCGTAGACCGAGATTTTTTGTTTCGCGAGCACGCGTTCTGTTCTATACGACTCACGTTTATAACTTCTGATTTATTATTGGAAATTATATGTTATTCACGATTTGTGAAGTGAACGATTTTCGATAATCGTTAATCGATTTGATACGACACCATTCAGGAATTTCGAACCCGCAAAATCGAATATATGAATTTTCATTGCAGAGAACATTTCCATCTGGAGTGCGCGTTTGAAATGCCGATTTCTAAAGGACAATTATATGAATAAACCGCGGACTATTTCATCGATGAACAAGTGCAGCCGCGACGTTTAGTTGTACGGGTCGGCTATTCCTCCCCAAAGAGGCTTTGTTCCCGAAAGTGTTCCGGATTATCCGAATATCCCCCATTGCGGATATAACCGAATGAAAAATGTGCGATACGCGTGTACGCAACGCGTGAGACCGCACAATAAATTTGCTCATCGACCAATAACCGTTAAAACGGAAGCGGACATGACGGACTGTTTTGTCAAAACGCTTCCAACTGACGAGTCACGCTACATGTTAACAATTATTACGGACTGCGGATCTCTAAACTAAAAATGTTTTTCGTTCGTTTGGAAAACTGGCGTGCTTTCCACCGGCTCGCTAATCGCAGCTGAGCATTAACAATGAGGTAGCTGACAGTCTGGCCAAAAGTGCCACTACTTTCCTTTCTACAAACATTTTGAGAGTTCCCTATACTGATCTGTACGAATCTTTTATGAAAAACATGTTCATCAATACTTCATTGTTAATTAGAAAACAAGGGTTGTATAAAGGCAAATATTATTTTGCGCATTACTTTAAGAATAATCGTATTCCTTGGTTCAAAGGCAAAAATTTATCTCGTCAATTCACAGTTTCCATAAATCGATGCAGAGCGAATCACTATCATTTAGCTAGCTCTCTTGCCCGTATTGACATCATTGACAATCCTAAGTGTGTGTGTAACTCTGAGAGTGAAACTCTCAACCATGTTATTTGGCAGTGTGAATTATACAATACCCAAAGATCTTTACTCTTAGAAAAGCTCCATAAACTGGGATTTCAATTGCCCTTAGATGTCTCTATGTTCCTGTCTGGCCCTAATATTGAGGCTTGCCACCATATTGTGTCCTTTTTAAATAGCTGTAATTTGCGTGTGTAGGTGTCATCCAAAAGGGAAAAAATAATGTTAATTTGTTCACCTATATGTTTATATTGAAAATACCTCTTGATATGTATATAATATTCTGTTTATATATCATTACCTAACGTTGTAATAAATCTTGTATAAGATTTAATAATAAAAAAAAAAAAAAAGATACAAGAACAGGATTGCAATTGATAATATTGAACAAACGATTCGACATTGGTCCGGCGAAGCAAAAAGTTATTTCGTTCTCTCACTTCGTTAAACGGAAGCTTGTTGCTACCGCGTTGAATAAGGTTTCTTTCTCCTAAGAGTCCCGGCCTTAATTGACATTCTTTTCTTTGGCTTCCCCGTGGGCGAGCCCGCGTACAGACAGATTCTTTCAGCTTATTGCAGTAACCATGTATAGTTTATGGAGGCATTTAAGAGGCGAGGCTGCATAAACGGGCCGCGGCCGCAGGTGGACTCCCGCAGGAACGGCCAATGAATTCTTCCCGGGGAAAATTGCTCGTCCCGCACGAAAATGTTCATGGACACTTTCTTCATCGCGACGGCGTAAAAGTCGGCCGCAAATTCCTGGACTTTCGGCCGTAAAAGTGTTATTGACGGGACGCGTACTAAAGTTCGCCCTATGAAAAATTTTGCTACGATCGTTACACAATTACGCGGCACCGACTCGTCTGTTCCGTGAGCATTGGTGCGACCGCGCTGGTAAGTATTAGAACAGCACGAGTATCATCGAGTACGAGACCAATTTTCGAAAATTCTGCAATCGTTGACGGTTCTGCTATTCGGAGCTTACATTTTAAGTAAACAGGCGTATTCGGAGCAAAAATTTCCATGGAAAGTATCGATTACTCATTCAGAATGAAAGAACAGGAGAAAGCAGTGTAAATCTCTATGAAAGATCGCATTTTCTTTAGACACGACGGGTGTCCAAATAATGAAATTAAACGAGGTAAAGAGAATGCACGCGCGAGTTCTCTAGCTTTTGTTTCGTGAAAAATGGCGCAGCAGAGGTTCTCGCACGCGTGATCGTTTATAGTACAATGGCGGAATAAATTACTGGAATTAAACAAACATCTCGTTAACTTCCATTTTAATCCAATTACAGATGACTAAAACTGGATTTCGTAATTATGCGAGCACAAATTGAACGTCACACAAGAGAAACAAACCAGGGAACGAATAATACTGATTGATTTTCTATGCAGTGACCAATTTAATGATGCTGCAATTGCAGAATTAATTCACAATTCTCCAATAACGTTTAAATCGTACATTTATATAATAGATTCATGACAGTCGCAGTTATTCGCAATGCAATGGATACATTAAGCAAGACGTCATCTACGAATTCGGTTCAAGTCAATTTAGAAAAAGTTACAAGGACTTGCAGGGAAATAAATACACAGGTTTTGCAGTTAAGCCGTCAAGCGGTAGTATACGGCGGATTCAGGACATTTCGACGTTTCCCCGTCTTCCTCGTTTTCTCGATCCTCGAAATAATTTCACGGCTAAAAATAAATGCTCCGTCTGGGGTACCAAAAATCCATTAATCGCCCGAAAGCTGTCATATCGATATCTAGCAGACAGTTCCGAGGTGTAGCTGAAAGTTGCAATATCGAAATCCACGGGCTCGCGTAACTGAAATGTCTTGCAGTATTTTAGAGGATTATCCGGCGAATCGACTTCGATATCGCCGAACTGCCACTAGATTTCATCAGGATGAATGTAAAGTTTCAACCGGATAGGAAAAGCGCCCGGATGTTTGCTAGTTTATCAAACTTCTCCGTTGGAGATAGATACGTCCGGAATGTCTTTTCCTCGTTCGACGAAACACGTTCGTTCTTTTTTAACGTAAAACTCTGTCGGACAAGATCATCCTTCCGATTCAAGAAAGGCTGCTTATCGACGTATATACAGGGTGGGGCATTTTAAACAGGTCACCTGAATAACGCGGCTGCTATTGGTGTTAGGAAGAAATGCATCAGATGGAACTTGTATGGTATTGTAGGAAATGAATGATTTGTATGATATTATTTGTTGTTTGAATGTGAGAATCGAGAATCGTGTATGTATGCGTGAGTGCCGTGATATTGCGATTGCGACACATCTTGTTAAATCAATATTTGTTCTAGAAAATTTATAAACATTAGAAAAAAGTAGGATATAAAAGGACGTGTTCACGTAGCGATTCGACTTTTTTTCGAGATACGAAACACGTCATCACGTCTGATTTAAATACGATACGTTTACGTTAATTTCCGTTAATTTCATATTTCAGTTGTGTATTTTCTTTTCGAATTAAAACAGTTATTCAGTTACTTAATATATTTTCGCTTACAGTATCGAGGGGGCATTATTCTGATGTTAGTATCTTTTTTGTAGGTGGATGCGCAAAGGACATATGAAGGTCAACTTCATTTTTTTAAATGGAATGAGGAATTTTTTAATACGTCAATCGATGCAGCTGGACATTCATAATAAAAAAGTATTACCTATGTATGTCGAAAAGTTAATCGTTCAGAAGATATTTCAATATAAAAAACATAAAATACCATTACTGTCGTACTACACTAGTAAGTAAACGCTAACGTCTTAGTACGGCAGTAATGATATTTTTATATTTTTTACATTGAAATATCTACTGAACGACTAACTTTTCGACATACATAGGTTAGTACTTTTTTATTACGAATGTCCAGCTGCATCGATTGACGTATTCAAAAATACCTCATTCCATTTAAAAAAATGAAGTTGACCTTCATATGTCCTTTACGCGTCCGCCTTCAAAAAAGCTACTAACATCAGAATAATGCCTCCTCGATACCATACAAGTTCCATCTGATACATTTCTTCCTAACACCAATAGCAGCCACGTTATTCAGGTGACCTGTTTAAAATGCCCCACCCTGTATATAAAATGTATGCTTTATATGAATAGTAAATGTACGATGAAGAGAACGGTCGGGGAATTTATTTCCAAAATAAATTAACGAAAGATCAGAAAATGGCAGCTTCGAGAAACTTCTTTTATAGAACCGTGTAACGTCGCGGCAGGTGCTAAGAAGAACTCTTTTATCAAAACGATTACCTCGAGACAGTGAGTGGCAAGAATCATTTTCACCCTCTGCTAATAATCTCGCGACTGTGAAAATATTGTAGCTCGGGGGCGGTTCTGGCTGGCTTCGAGGAGGATGATTAATTTCGTTGACACTGAGGATCGATAATGGAACGGCAATCTTTGTCGAAGGACTTCAGGTGTAATGGACTCCTTGCGGATGATAAAGAAACGCGGCTCGGTCGACTCCCGTTTCTCCAGGTGAAGAAAAAAAATTCGCTCGATAACTCCTCGGTACGGGGGGTGGATCCGCCGCGAAATAGAATTAAATGGCGCCTGTGGCTGCGAGCGATGAGTCGTGACCGGATTATTGAAACAGGATCGCGAGGATCCTCCTGAAGAAGCTCCAGGATATTCTCCGGAGACTTAACGAATTCACCCCCGGAACCTGGCTGGATCGGTTCGTCGATGGCGTAAACGTGCCACCATCGTTTCCGCAATATCTAACGATCCTCTTGACAACAATAACAATAAAAAATCCCTCCGCGAAAGAATAAAACGTAGAAATACAGGCTATTCTTATTGACAGAATAATAATGCTGCTCGTAATAATAATAATAATAAAAGTGCTTGGGAAACTGATAAAAAGAAATATAGTAAGAGAAGCTAGAATCGATCCTCGGTTGAGAAACATCCGCCTCACACCGGGAACATAGATGTCGCTGGGAAGTCGACGTATAACGGATTCTATTTAATTTGAAATTTTAGATGTGTCACTTTCGCATTCTGTCACGCACAAATTTGAATTAGATTGGAGACGGTATTCAAATCACAGATATTCGATCTCGTTCTTTGAGCATTCAATATTCGTCTGGTACCTGCTGACGGATAACCTCGTGTTTTCGAGATATCTGCTGCCGTTGACCCATTCGGGTTTCGATATTTCACTTCGGATTTCCGAATTGTCCACACACGCCCCTTTCGGGGTGATATCTCTCTCGACTCTTTCGATTTTCCTAGTTTGATGCTAAGCTTCTCGTATTTGGCCAGGGATTGTCACGATTCCAATGATTAACGGCGACCTATGAACTTTCGGTCTCTCCATTATTCCCCGTTTTGGGGGTACAAACTTCTGTATGGCTGCTATTCATGCTTAGCATTGATAAATTATAATTATTCATAGACTTCGCGTATGGCGATCGGAAATTTACAGTCAATGGTGTCAGTGTCTACTTCCAGCGGCCCTTACGACAATTACACTGTCCAACACTAAAAATGTTTTCATATAACTGATGGGTGGATCTTATAGAGTTTTCTGCGCTGATTCCGAATCTGCCCTTAGTTTTTTTCCTACACGCACAGTTTTTGAAAAACACGACTTTGAAAAAAAAACCTATTTTTCAACTTTAAACAAACGTTGTGACGTTATTATAAAAGATATTGAATTGTTCTTTGCAGCAAAAGATTCTGTAGACTTTCCTGAATACAGTGATATCCATTATTAATACGTTATGATTGTTTAAACATGACTAAATAATCATTAAAGACGGAGAGACACCACTTTTGCACCAAAATTTGATGGTATTTTTTAATTTATCTAAAAAAATAAGGGTCCAGCGGAGAATCGAAATATACCACGCGATAGAGCAGACTTTTATCTTGAGGAACCACCCTTTCAAGTTTGCAACGATGACGTTTTTACCTAACCAGAAAGCAAAATATCATCGCCCGACACGAGTTGCCGCCAGTGGCGCTCTTCCACTAGCGCGGTCTTTCACCGCGTGACGTGCCGTATCCCGACGAACGACCGCGCTAGTGGAAGAGCGCCACTGGCGGCAACTCGTGTCGGGCGATGATATTTTGCTTTCTGGTTAGGTAAAAACGTCATCGTTGCAAACTTGAAAGGGTGGTTCCTCAAGATAAAAGTCTGCTCTATCGCGTGGTATATTTCGATTCTCCGCTGGACCCTTATTTTTTTAGATAAATTAAAAAATACCATCAAATTTTGGTGCAAAAGTGGTGTCTCTCCGTCTTTAATGATTATTTAGTCATGTTTAAACAATCATAACGTATTAATAATGGATATCACTGTATTCAGGAAAGTCTACAGAATCTTTTGCTGCAAAGAACAATTCAATATCTTTTATAATAACGTCACAACGTTTGTTTAAAGTTGAAAAATAGGTTTTTTTTTCAAAGTCGTGTTTTTCAAAAACTGTGCGTGTAGGAAAAAAACTAAGGGCAGATTCGGAATCAGCGCAAAAAACTCTATAAGATTCACCCATCAGTTATATGAAAACATAAAAAAAGTTGAAATTTGTTGGACAGTGTTATTGATATCGTATGCTAAACGATGCTTTTAGGGTGAAAGAATTTGGCGGTTCATTTTGGATAAAAAGATAAAACATTAACAATGTCTGATCCAAGAACGATTAATTAATACTGTTACGGGTCTACCGACATACTAATCTTACCTCGTCTGTCGGTATACCCGTTGTACAGCATTGTTGGAAGATTCAGGTTGGTTACAGCGTCGTTAGGAAAACGACGCTGGAACGACAGAGCGTCGGAAGACAGACACGAGAGAAAGCGAACGTTCGAGACGTCAAAGGCGATAAAAGCGATATAGCCAGAGATAAGTTGCCTTCCTCCGAAAAATAGCGTATTACGGTTATTGGAAGTGTGTTCGTTTATTTATCGAAACAGAGACTTCGTTACAATACATTAAAAAACACAGCTGTCAATAAAATGTAAGAAAAGTTGTAGGCAATTACACGTACAAGAAAACATGTATACATTAATAGAGAAAGACATGTTCGTTAGAATTCAAACGTTTATGTACTTTATTAAATGTTAAATATTACATACATTCCACGACAAAACTGATCGTACTACACTTTTTGAAAATTTGTTTAAGATTCTGCAGAAGACTGTCGGAGTTTATCAGCCGAACGCGACAAGTTAGATCCACGCGGTTAGAACGTGATACGGTTGCAGCAACGAATTAAAAATCTACCGATCATTTACCACTCTGACACCGTGCGTGCCAGATAGACACGTCGAATGAGAGATCGAATAAGGAATATGGAAAAAGTTGGCGTAACCGAACGCGCGGCGTTCTCGGCGAGGCCATTCCGTTTATAAATTGATTCATTACCGTATCTCATGAACACTCAAAACACGGGATAATAAAGGGCAACACAGGCAACGATGGGAAGCCGTACGAGGCGTTCTGATATGATTGATGACGGATTTCGTCCGGGAATCAGCAGGTGCCCCGCGTGAGAGCTTGCTGAGTAATTCATCGCGTGTACTTTTACCTACGGCAGCAGGCTGTGCTTTCGAGAACAGGACAAAGATGGCAATAATTAATTGCCCCGAGGATCGATCTCCTTTTTCCCTCGGACGGTCTCTCCATAGACAGTGTTGAAACGCTGCTGTTAGACCGTTAGTACCAGGAACGGGGGACAATAGAAAGTTCTTTGAAATATTCTTTGAAAACCTGTACCGATAGCGTGGACGTTCTCTTTTCCCATAAAATCCAATGTTTTTCAATCCTTGCACACTTGCCAAGAAATCGGCACGTTTATATTTTGACAATTACTATTTACATCTGAAGCATGTTGGGATACTGAAGACTTCATAATTTAAAGATACAATTGTCCAAGACTGATCAATAATTATTCATCAATAAAAATCATGATCAATAAAAATTCATTCAAGATATTCAATCAATAATTCTTGATCGAATATCTTGTTCTTGTTTAAGTTCGTATTCAGTGGATATTAATTTTAAATCTAAACGATGTTGGGACACTAAAGACTGCATGATTTATAGGTACGTTAAAATGAATTTACACTGTATGCGAATTTAATCAAGAACAGATATTCAATCAAGTATTAGGAATCTTATTATGTATTGATAAGTCCCGGACATTTATGAGATCCCTTGCCCGCACACAAGCAAAACGTCGAGGCGATCTGTCAACGAAGGTTGGCATGATTTTCTATTTCGATGAAACAGCGCCGAAGAATGGTGAAAATAGCCCAGATTCGAAGCGAATGATGGATAAGCAAAGGGAAAACGAGAAGGAGAAGCAAGACGGAGGCAAGGTAAATCCAGCCACCCGCATAATCAAGTTATCACGGAAAGGTATCGCACATTAATCACAACTATCAATGACAGCGCCACACCAACAACGAGGTCCTTTAATTCCTGGCTACCGTGTGTCTCGACGTCTCTCAACGTCTTCTCCGCTCCGTTTCTGTACCACCGCGTTATACAATGAACCACCGTCAATCCCCTATCTTCGCGATTAATGACTGGACGGGTGAACTTCTGGTGAACTTTCTGTCTTCCTCGTCTTTTCTTGTCTCTTCGCGCGGATACGATGATTCGGCGTGCCAATGTTTGCATCATGTCCTACTCTGACACTGGATCGACCATCTTGTGATTTCGAAAACTAAACAGTCTCATCGTTCGCACTTCTGGCAACATTTGGAAAAGAGAATGAAATTATCTTACTCAATTATGAACACTAAACATACGGAGCTTCAAAAGTAGCCGGCAAATATTGCCTTATAAAAATAAGAAGATTAACAGTAAACCTACCATCACCGGTCAAAATGACCGGCTTCAGATTTTTTATTTTATAATTATTGATTGATTATTTTTCGTGGAGCACATATAACAATAGGAGCTGCACAAAGTCTAGATAAAATGAATCTTGTCATTTTAATAAGGGAACATGTACCAGTTACTTTTACGGCTCGGTAGGTTTAGTATTAAATTTATTCGAACTTTTTGCGGTTGATTTTATAATATCTGCGGTACTAAATGTATTTATTTAATCATTTACCACGAAAGGATTTTTATGATTGAAATAATTGTGAAACGAAAAATCTGGTACCGATCATTTGACCGTACTAAGTGTATTTATTTAATCATTTACCACGGAAGGATCTTTATGATTGAAATAATTGTGAAATGAAAAATCTGATTCCGATCATTTGACCGTACTAAATGTATTTATTTAATCATTTACCACGAAAGGATCTTTAGGATTGAAATAATTGTGAAATGAAAAATCTGGTACCGATCATTTGACCGTACTAAATGTATTTATTTAATCATTTACCACGAAAGGATCTTTAGGATTGAAATAATTGTGAAATGAAAAATCTGGTACCGATCATTTGCCTGTACTAAATGTATTTATTTAATCATTTACTAGGAAAGGATCTTTATGATAGAAATAATTGTGAAACGAAAAATCTGGTACCGATCATTTGACCGTACTAAATGTATTTATTTAATCATTTACTAGGATAGGATCTTTATGATTGAAATAATTGTGAAACGAAGAATCTGGTGCCGATCATTTGACCGTACTAAGTGTATTTATTTAATCATTTACCACGAAAGGATCTTTATGATTGAAAGAATTGTGAAATGAAAAATCTCGTACAGATCATTTGACCGTACTAAATGTATTTATTTAATCATTTACCACGAAAGGATCTTTATAATTGAAACAATTGTGAAATGAAAAATCTGGTACCGATCATTTGCCTGCACTAAATGTATTTATTTAATCATTTACTAGGAAAGGATCTTTATGATTGAAATAATTGTGAAACGAAAAATCTGGTACCGATCTTTGACCGTACTAAGTGTATTTATTTAATCATTTACTACGAAAGGATCTTTATAATTGAAACAATTGTGAAATGAAAAATCTGGTACCGATCATTTGACCGGTTGTGGCAGGTTTAGTGTTAACAAAATGGAAAAGGCGAAAAAGTAGTTTTAATTTTTCGGATCCACTATGCATGTGCGTATACTAGCACTAAAAAATGTATCAACACCAGTTGGACAGAATGTAATGAAGGGTTTATCAAAGAAAAATAACTCTTTGTCTGATTAGGATTGCTGGCGGCGTCTTTGAGAGATGGAGTCTGTTGGAACGATTCTATGGATTGCCTTCAGGTAGATCGTTTAGGTCGATAGATCTAACAGATGAGGCGAATCCAGGAAATCGGTCCCGATGGAATTATCGTCGTGGAAGTCACCGTCGTGTCCCCGATGGGCAAATTTCAACGGTATCACCGAGCCGATAATACCGGACCGTAGTTTAGTGACTCCGATCCGAGGCCGATAATAATTCCGACGAAATTAAGTTAACTTTGTTCATTATAGTTCTGAACTCCCGGAATAGTTCGCACCGCAGAAAGTTGGCTGTATAATACCTCGATATTGAAAAATTTCGTCGAGTAATATAAGTGGATGGCCTGACACTTTGTGAAAAACACGGCTTTCACGATTATTAATCTCACCGCGACTCCACCAAATTATTTCCTCGAAACGTCGAAATTTCGAAGTTAAAACGTTAGCGCGAAAAGTTTGCACGGATCGTCGCGTGACTTTTACAAGTAAATATAAAAATATTCGAAAACCAGCAACCCGTGCTGAAATATAAAATTTAATCATTTAGCAGTTCATAGATTAATCTCTCTTTTTGTAGTATTGTTCAAAGGAAGAGCATTGTGAATGAAAAAATCATGTAAGCAGGTAGCAGGTTATTAATCATTATGCACAACAATTTTATATTGCATAAAAATCGGCAGTCTATTGATCATTAAGATTATACCTACAGCTTCGATAGAACGCGCTAAAATTTCCACGTGTTGCAGACCTCTCGGCAAGTAAAAGGTACATCTCTTTCGCGTGAATTTGAAAAGATATGTACGAAAAATCCGATATCGACCACAGGCCGTAAAGAGATCGCGGGGTGTCGAATCGCGACAATAAAATCGGATTCGACGGCGATAAAACGCAATATATAACAAAAGTAGAATACAATACGATTTCGAGAAGAATGTGACACGAATTCGACGCAGGCGTCTCTTATACGGGGATTCCAATCACGATCGTAACTCAAGCTATTCATACAATCTGCAGATATTCCATTCAATTGCGCGATTCCGTCGGCGATCGAATAAAAGGGCGAGCCGAAAGGGAATCGGTAACGAAGGAATTACCGCGGGTTCAAAAAAGGTCGCCCGTTTTCCGATCGTTTCCTGCTGCGACGGTGCATAGAACGAGGCCGAAGGATCGAAGGAACCGTCGTCCTGGGAAGCAAATTCCTGGATCGAACGGGCACGGCACACGGCAATTTCGTGTATCGTCCATGGTCAATTAGATCGGAATAAGGGAGGAACGAGTAGTCGGTGTTTCGGTCGAGCAGATCGTCACCGAGGCCGATGGCGTGGAAATCATTGGCCACGGTGTACGAATCAACAGGAGGACATTTCGCTGCACTTCCATACCGCCCGACCACGCAGCCCCCGAAAGCACAACAATAGAGTATCTAATGGCCAATCCAAACCTGCCGATTCACTAACGAGATCGTCGGAATTCTCGATCGCTTCCGAGTTCGAATCCTGATTTCCTGGCACGGCGATCAGGACCGGCCTATCGATTTTAGAAGATCCGGCTCCTATCACGGCCGTGTTTTAACGTTAAGTGCTCGCGGGAATTTCATTAAAATGCTGATTTCGTTAGCGAGAGCTCTGTCGAACGAGATCTTCAGGCTTGATTTTTGTCTAGATTCGTTGACCGAATTCGGAAAGACTGGTTTGAATTCTAGAATATACTGCATCCGTTATTCCGTCATGTGAGATTGTTTTTATTAACTTTCTCGAATGTGTAAAATGCCGTGCGAAGATCGCACAATAGTATTACCTGAATTAAGCGGTGCAACACACGATCAACTAAGTGAAAGAATGTATTTGCAGGATGTATCTTGATATGTACAATGTCTCGTTTAACCATCCCAAACGTTGTTTCCTATTTCTGATGACGTCAGACGAAACGTCTAATAAAACTTATACAATTTGCCTGTGTATGTTTCTTCTGTGTTATGAAAAAATTACATAAATTAGGAAATCTTTAAAAGAATCATTCTGAGTCAGATATCGATAACCATTAAATCCAATGTTAGCTTTATATAAAAGCTTTATATATTTGGAATAATCCAAAAAATCTGCAGGTTCAAGGAGAGGGAAGTAACTGTTGTTCTGAAATAGAACAGTACTGAAAACAGTGACCATTTCATGGTCCAAGAAATAGAAGAAGGAAACAAGTTTCCAGAGTAAACTGGTACTAGAAAAAGGACCATTTTATTGCCCGAAAGTTTCTCTACGTATGGTCTATCGTATTTATCTGCCTAACTCCGAGGACACGAAAGACGACGGCTTTGCGGATGTGCGCAGATAAACTGTCAAGACACACGTTCGGCGGGCAGATATTAAATCCGCATCCGTGTATACCGACGTAAATTCCGTCGCACGCCAATATTAATTATTTCTATGTTCGTGCCCGGATCGTTAGTTGACCGTTAAGCGAGCCACAGATTGTTCTGGGTAATAGCCGACGTCCATTATTACCAGCCACGTAGCTGGCCCGGTCATAAAGCTCCGATTCGGCAACTGCAGACTCAGACAATGACGATGCGGTATTGCTCGGACACTGATGACGTCACTCCAAGGCCCAACCCCCACCGACGAAGTTGATTTTTCAAAGATAAAATCGCACCGAATGAATTTGCCCGAAGATCTCACAATCGGAGATCACAATGAAACCCAAACACGAATCTAGTAATTAAGAAACGTGTTGGCAGTAGCTGTGGTAGTTGCAATGTTAACGATATTCTAATTAAGGGTTAAAACCCCAGACTAATAGAAGGCTAAAAGAGTGGGTATTCCTGAATTCGAGTTTATCAGTTACTATCACTAAAATAAACACGCACATTATTGTAATCATGTTACTACGCTTGTCACACGGACTTGTCTCCTTCCAAGTTCCACATTTTCCTCGGCCGCATATTTTTTAGTTCCTAAACATCTTGACATTTTTGTATTTGTTGGAATCTATGTCACATATCGATCGTTTCGCAGTTACTTTGTACATAATAACGTAAGGGTCTTTAAACTTCGGAATTAATTTTCTAGATACCAAGCGTATTATCGAAATCACGTAGCATTACATATTCACCTATTTTATATTTCCAAGGTTTCCCCGATTATTGTTCAAATATTTTACATTATAGCTTTGATAAATTCTATTAAATCTCTGTTGTTATTATTTTGTATGTTTTTGTCCAAATAATAAACGATTTGGTGTTTCACCTGTTCCTTTATTGACAGTATTGTTTAATGCATATTCTACCTCATTGAGTATTCTATACCAATGCTTTGCTTCATTATTGTCGGTCAAATTCTCATGAAAATGTAGGATACAGCAGCAGTAGAAATATGCACGTGTTCATTGTGTCGTTACTTGTCAGCGATGTTTGAGCAGGGCTTAAGACCACCGTATCAAGAATGGTCGCTTTTCTGAGCGATCTTACCACAGCAGCTTACGGAATTCTCGTTATCCGACCGTCGAACGTCTCGACAGGATCACCGGAACGTCAACGACTTTCCTGGCCACGACACGCTCGAGGAATTCGACGTCGATCAGACGTTCAAACTTGCCGAACCGTACCTCCCCGGATGTCGCGACCGAAAGTTTCTCGGTTGCAAATGCATCGTGCAAGCTGAATCGCCGGAGAGGGATTTCTATGTCGAAACTTGCGTTTGGGACGATTTTGCGGTTTGTCAACATGTAGTTTAACAATTTTATTTATTATTTGTTGACAAACTATGATAAGATCGCCGCCATCAAATTCGTACCTGGACTGACAACGAGGTAGATTGTAAGCTAAAAGTCGAAATTGTACCGTACCTGGCTAACCAATTATTTATTTGACATAAATGTTAGCAGTGCAAATCCTCTTATACGTGAACTCTATTACTCTTGAAAGATTTATTGGAACATCCTTGGGCATGGAACATTGACAATTTAAAAATTACGAAATTACGCCATTCGATAATGTGTTAATATAAAATACTTTGTAGTCAATAATTGTTTAATATCCCTTGTTAATCGAACGTTTGCGTTTTCTTTAATAAAGGTGCCCGTTTGTTTAAATGATTGAATTTTTGTAGAATTATGATAATTGAATACGAACAGTGCTAACCGAATATTAGCAATGCTCTAATAAGCACGGTATTATACAGCTCGCAGTAATTTTACCGCACTGCATTTGTCATAATGTAAAATTCACAAAGCGATTCGAAAACTTCGCCGGTGCATTCAATTTCCCGTATTTTGATAGAATTTCAAGGAGCATGAAACGCGTTAACTCTATCTCCGGTTGCATAAATTACGTTGATAAAATTTGGCAGAATTATAATCGTATATTCGCGCTATTTTATGGTGTACGCGATACGTCACAGCGCGAACGCAAATATTGTTAGGAATAATATGGAAATTGATAATCAGCGGAAGCGATGGTGAAAAAGTCGAACGAAAAACCAGCGGGCAGCGAGTAGGAGAGATTTTTCAGCCCGATATTTTTAATAATTTCGAATAATCCGCAGCTTCTTTTTTCGTTTGTTTCGCCGTTCTTTTTAATAGATGCGAAAAGCGGAGTGAATGTTTGTAGAAAATTAAATTGCTGAACTCATCGCTTGCAACGTTTCACCAAATAACAAACAAAGTACACTTCCGTAGCTTTTTACAAAAGTCATGTTTGCGTACTGATGAGACCGGGAGGAACGTATCGGTTCGGACGATCTCGTTCGATCAATCAACACCTGGCGTAGTTTAATCCGCGGAACAAATACAGAAAATCAGACCATAACGAAAACGAAATATTTGCGGACACGAGCTCCACTACGCAGATATAAAATGGTTGTAACTGTCATTTCCACGGAATTTTGTGAACGTTCGCGAAGCAAACGGGGAAAAAGAGGCGAATGTATTAACAGATTCGAGCTTGGCGAGCGTTATTGTAATTCGGAAGACGCGGCTCGTTCGTTTTAACGGGGGAATTAATTGTTCTGGCAGGTGGAATTATCCGTTTCGTTAAACAACCGGGCGTTGATGATTTACACGTGTCGGAAATATTTTGAAATAATCGCGAACGCGTCGCACGGTCGCGAATAAAACACTGATAATGGCCCCGCGAAGCTGATCCCCTGTTTAGCGAGCCCCCGGGCCGTTTCCCTGATAATTAATTAATTATAAATGCCTGTTGCAGTAAATTTACACAATCAGCGCTGCGCCCGCGTGTGTCGCGAATCCAGACAAAAATCAACGGAATTAACATTACGATGGCCCCCTTCAGCGAGACGCGCACCATCTCCTGCGAAAATGCCGGTTAAATACAAAAAAGTGACGCGCATTTCATGCATTTATAGCGAACACGAGTGTTCGTTAAATATTCTTTCGTATAACATTATTACAGAATCCACAACGACTTTACATCATTTCTTTAAAACATGTTTATTCATGTATTTATTCAGATTTTTAATGATTCGAACAAGTAGAGCAAAGAAGTAATAATTAAATGCAGTATGACAATACAGATGCCGAAATTAATTCGTGTAAACAGAGTTCCATTCTGTGGCTGATGAGGCTATAATTATAATACATATTCTATTGTACTTTCTAACAAAGTACGTTAATTAATTTCGACTTTTTCAAATCTATTCGGCAGTATAATATCCACGAAATACCTACAGCGAAGAATATCTCATTAAAACACAAATATTGCCGGAGGTGTGTTTTTTCAAAATATCTCGTTACTGTCAACTATTTTCAGGTTGACAGGAAAATGTCATTCCTGACGTACACACTGGTCCACGCTCATTAACTTTTCTATGGGACACGCGAAGAGGTGCGCATGAAAAGCTTTATTCTACAAAATAAACGTGTTTGCATCGTTCAGCTGCTGTCATTTGCAATACGATGTGCAGAAAATGTGGCACTTGAAAAATGCGGTCCCCAAAAAATTTATTTTCAAAATTACAAACAGGAGACATTTCATGAACGAAACGCTGAATGCGTCGTGTTACTGTGTCAATAATATAAACACTGTATCAATTTTCCGGAAGCAAAAGTCTATCAGAATTCGTTGAAAATAATTGATGATCAACGGATTTGGAAAGATCGGCAGAGTGAATAACTTCCGTCCGTGATCTGACCACTACCATCTAGCTTCTTCTCTGGCATTGTCTTTATTGATGATCCTAAGTGTAGTTGCATGGAGGAGGACGATTCACTGAACCATGTTTTGTGGCAGTGTAACTTGTACGATCAGGAAAGGCTCAAATTAATTAATAAACTCCGATTAATTAGCTTCCAGCTTCCAATGGATGTCTCCATATTAATAGTGTTCCGGAATCGCGGGCCGTCTCCCCACCCCGCGACAACCCGCGACAGCCTAACGCTCGTTCCGTGAGTGAGTGAGCTACCAGACGCGAATGAGAACACACGTGCTCGTTTCCATGTACAGACTTTTCATTATTTTGTTCCTTTGTTGAGTATTGTGAGTTGTTGAATACAGTTTGTTAAGTTGAGTGCGGTGTACCACTCAGTTGACTCGCCACGCCTGGATCCTATCCATCCTATCAAATCAATTCTGAGCAAATAGCTAAACCTAATATCAAGGCCTGTCGTTATACAGGGTGGGGCAGTAACTATTAGCACCTCAGATATCTTCGAAATTATAAGTTTCACAGAAATATTTGCTGAAATAAAATTGTACAGTACGGAGGGGGCTATCCGGTGGCTATAATAGTTTTTTTGTAGGTGGAGGTACTTCGGACTTTTGAAGGTCACCTCAATTTTTTAAATGGAATGAGGTATTTTTGAATACATCAACCGATGCAGCTGGACATTCGTTAGAAAAAAGTACTAACCTATGTATGTCGAAAAGTTAGTAGTTCAGGAGATATTACAATTTAAATAACTCAAAAATACCATTACTTTCCTACTAAGACGTTACAACAGTAAGTAACACTAACGTCTTAGTACGATTGCAATGGTGTTTTAGAGTTATTTAAATTGCAATATCTCCTGAACTACTAACTTTTCGACATACATAGGTTAGTACTTTTTTGTAACGAATGTCCAGCTGCATCGGTTGATGTATTCAAAAATACCTCATTCCATTAAAAAAAAATGGAAGTGACCTTCAAATGTCCGAAGTACGTCCACCTGCAAAAAAACTACTATCGCCAACGGATGGCCTCCTTCGTACTGTGTAATTTTATTTCAGCAAATATTTCTGTGAGACTTATAGTTTCGAAGATATATGAGGTGCTAATAGTTACTGTCCCACCCTGTATACTATCATTTTTTAAGAGCTGCGGACTTAAAGTACAAGTGTTTGTTTACACCGTTTGTAACATTCTTGTGTCTTTGTTATATTATTTATGTTTCTTCTGTGTCCTGTTCTGTTTTGTGATATTTGTATTTTGTACTGTATGTATTGTATTCTATATGTATATGTATACTGTATTCTATGTATTACATTACAATTATGTTGAAATAAATCTCATATGAGATTTTCTAATATAAAAATAACTTCAGTCCGTGCACGCACAGGTGCGAGTGGTCGGTATGGTTCCTCGGTGTGAAACTTGGAGAATCCGGTGGAAACTAAAGAAGTGCGTTTCCGAAAGGAGGGAAGGCTGAAATATATCGAGGTTAAACACGAACGGGGAATTCGTTCCCGACGAATTCGCAACGCACGGTAAATAAGTTAACTTCGAACCGGGCTGCGGGTGCAAATGTTCCGACGGATTTAAATCGGCCGATGAACGACGTCGACCAGCTTTGGATAGACGGAATGGAAAATGGAAAATAAAGAACGTCACCGGTAGGCCGAGTGATTGCAGCGAACGACTGTGCAGATCGAATTCGGAACCTTTCGACGCGACGTCCATTCGAATGGAATTACGCCGTCTGCCCGGTAAAATGACGTTCGAAAACCTATCCCAATTAAAAATTAGCTAACACACTGTTTCTTCTGATGTGCTTACGTATTCGACACTTTCTTTTAATTTCAGACTAAGTTTAGAAACATTCTCTGTATACGTACGTATTACTACAAATGTACACAAATGAAGGAAAGAACGAAATATAGATTTTATAATAAAGATGACGTAATGGAAAGTACAATAATAATGCATTTGAAGCTTTTTAGAAAGAATTGAATAGGGCAAGAAGAAAGATTTACGTAACACCTTCGTTATCAATACGCAACGCATCAGATGTACAATTGCATTTCGTTGTTAATGCCTCATTGTATTCGCGAATAATTGTCAGTGATCTGACAGTCTATTAGGAACAGGCTGTCTCGGGTCCCTTTTATAAGGTACGAAACAATTTCGGCGAACAGGTAGCTCGTGCGGGTGCACCGGAGAAGTTGAAGGGAAACTTGCGATCGTCTAATTTGCCTGAAACATCGCCTGCTTGATATTCTAAACATGCTCAATCTAACCGGATTCTATGAAGAAATTAATTGCGGCATTACTGCTGTTGCACATCCAGAAGTTTGCGGTAATGGAGCAACCTCATAAATGAAAGTTGTTGGAAAAAAGAGAGCGAATCAATTAGATCAGATGTTGCTCGTTGGAATTAATTGAAACAGAATTACTGATGAGTGAGTTATAGTCAGTAGCGCCGGTTTTTAACAAAAGAGTATGAGAACGATGAATATACCAAACAAGTCTACACAGAAATGTGATACATTTCCAACGGAATGTATTCGTAGCGTTGCTGAACTAATACTTGTTGCTCCATTGTATAAGGAAGGCTTCACGGCGCAGACAGAGATAGGCATGTTAAAGAACAGGGGGAAAACTCATAGTACCCATGCGGAACAGTTGTACAACACTTGAGGTCTTTGCAAGTGGATACTTGCGGAAATCTTGTAGAACTCGAGTAGAAATGCTTGACTTGTTTTAGGTTGTGCGGAACACTATGGCCGAACACTGACTTTCTCCGCGAATTTTCGGATAGTTAAAGAAGAGATTATTTAAGATGGGTGAAGCTGTATTACGTATAACAACACAACCCAGAATTTTCCCGCAAAATGAGCAGCAATTTTGCGGTTCATATTATCAAAGAATTTTATATATTAAATTAATAGAACAAAATAATGTGGCTACGAATTAGAAACTAGTACGAATGTGAATTGTATCCTCTCAGAGATGTCAAAGAGGAAGGTAGTGGTTTGAAATGAGTGTGCACCATGTTTGTACAATTCTCTTTGAAGAGATTATCACATTTTGAAGTGACAGTGTGCGCGAGCAGTGTTCCGAAAGCCGAGTTGGACGGAGAAAAAAGACGAAAAATTAATCAAGCCTCCTAAATCTTCGCCCGTCACCGATATCTATCCGGCTGTTCATTACCGCGGACAATTCCCACGGCGAGATCCGCGGATCTCGAGGAAGGTAAGAACAATCTCTCATATTCCTCGTCACGGAGAGGCTCATCGATCACTATATCCGCGCGGGCAATTACGCAACGGTTCGAAAACGAGAACGAGACGCGTTGGACAAAGACGTCCGAGGCAAAGGAAAGACGGAAGGAGCGAGACGTAACATGGATGAAACGACGTAAACGAAAAAGCGTGTTCGCGGTGAAGCGAGGGAGGGATGGAAAACAGAGGGCTTTTAAATGAGAGGTAACAGCAAAAAGCTGGTCGAAGGGGTGTAAAGATAATTAGAGTGGCCTCGGTGAAGCCGCGTACGTCGGAAGCCTTATATTTCCGTGCAATACTCGTTAAAACAACCGTTACGTACCCATAGTGGCTCATTAACGGAAGTTTCGGTTCTACGATTCAATTACCGCCCTCGGTTTTAATTGCGTCTGTCTATCCAGCCCGGGTAAGGGTCGTTTCTACTGTCCAGAATTTCAGAACGCAATGGTGGGAGTCTTTATAATTATGTATTCCAGAGCAAAAATCTTCGGAACAGGTCTCAGAGAATAATTCGCCGACAATTTCGAACCGCGGCGGTAATTGTTGCACAGGTCTCGTGGAAATCGTTAAGGTCGGCCCCCCGCTAGGCTGCACGAGGCACGTGGAAATTGGCACGGGGAAGAAATTTCGCTTGGCTTGGCCGGGGAGACACTGGGAACGTCGCACGGCCCTGCGGAGTCTAGAGGAAATTGCTCCTTTGAGATTTAGTCGAACGTTTGAAATCGCCGGGACTCCATGGTCCTTCCAAGATCCCAGGAACGGCAGAAATGCTCCTGCAGGCTCCTGGACCCTCGCAAACCCTCCGAGACTCTCGACACCTACCGAACCTTAGACTTTAAAGCGACCCACCCGGTACTTCTGCAACTAACTATAGCTACCCGCCGCCACCGTAGTGCTCGCCATTAGCCCGTCTCTTTTGAAATTTAAAATTTGATAGGGTTTATCTGGATAAGAGAGGAAAATGTCCTTGAACCAAATTAATCCGATGATGGACCGTTTGATAGTGAAAAAAGATCCCGCGCTCAGTTCCAGCCCTCTAGCTCCGCCGAGAGACTATTAAAAGAAAAAAGGAATTAGCCGGTTTTGGCCCATTTCTTCAATCTTGTTATAATTGTCATTCGGAGTTGTGATAACTAAAATTAAAAATTGGCGATGGTCATTTTGTTCTAATATTTCTAGTTTTTCGCAACTGGGTCTTCGAATGAGAAATCAGAGAAAATTCCCTGATGCGTATTTACATGTGTACCGTGTGGCGAATTTTCTCCGAAATTTTTTTTGTTTAATAGGGAAAGGAAAGAAGACCGGATAATCCAGTCCCTGCAACCTATCGAGTCAAAGGAGAGGGTTGAAATCTACACAAAATATGTTCTCTCTGCAAAAGCACCGAACGGTCCAGTGTCGATTAATTTAATCGAAGGGCCCAGAGGACCCAAACTGTGTTTGCTTGTGTGCGTTTAGTGTGGTTCTACTAGATGTTTCAATAATGAAATATGTGTTTCTGAAAAAAACGGAAAAAATATTTTCGTACCAGTTTTAATGTATATTAAATCAAATTCTCATAACAAAGTAAAAAAATATTTCTCTCTGGAGTTCATAAAACAAATATTTGCACATGTAATAGAATCGTTAATGGAAGTTGGCCTGGTGTAGCTGTGCGAATGCTAAAATTTGATAAGTTGCAATTCAATTAAAACAATTAACATTCTGTAAAATTTTCTCAGCTACGTTTAATTAAAATCAAGCCATTAAAAAATTCTAAACAAGATAATATTCAAGGGTTATTATACAGCATAGTAGCAACAGCTAGTGTATAGAAATTTCGCGGGGGTGAGAGACCATATTGTACCGAGGTCTGTTGTTATGCGTTGTACTAAATCGGATCAGTTTTGCGAATTCGTCAGCAAAAATTTGGAAACATACTTTCGATCGATGCAATAAGAAATTGATTCTTTGGTGTAATCTCTGTCATCTGAGAATGTCCTCTTAAGTCAAGAATGAGGCTCGCCCATTCGCGGTGGTCGCGTCGAATACGGAGCAAGGCGGGCAGTTCCGCGATTAATTGCATCTAGCGGCCTTAAATCGTCACGAAGATTGCATCCTGCGAGAGTTGCAGGAGAAAGAGAAGCCAGGTTAGAGCAATGAAAGGGGGAACGGTCGAACGAATAGCGACTTATCACAGGGCTAAATTAGAATCAACGGGTCCCCGGGTCTGCGATGGCTCGCGTCCCTCGGAAATGCGTTCGAGACTTAAGGACAGAGGCTCCCGTATAATTAGATGAGTTAATTAAGCAATCTGCCTAAGTGGAGCCAGTTTAACGAGGAAAAACATGTGACGCTTCAACCCTTTGTTTCGTAAGCTTCACTTTTTGCCTCCCCGCCGACGAGGCTACAAAATGCATCGTGTTTCTGCTGGCTTGCGTCTCACTTCCGATTTTCCTTTTTCACCCTCGTCCAACCACGTCCCTTCGATCGTCCTGAACCCTCTACCACCGATTCCTTGCCTGCTGAAGGCTCCTATGAGCGATACCCTCAATAACGAGGGCAATTTATTGTACTGGGAATCAACGGGGCAAAAACCTACGCACGTCTTTCCACCCGTGTTTCTTTCTTCTGCGATAATTCGCCCAAAAATGTCGGTTCCAGAAAAAAAGTAGCGCAAATTAATCAGCCTCCTCCGTCATTTTTTACGGGCCTTCCTTCGTCTTTCTCGCTGGAGAAATATATGAGTAATTAAAGATAAACTATACACGTCTCTTTTATAATTTTTCATTATTTCATTAATTTGATAATTTACTGTTACGATCTTGAAAGTCTCGTTGCCAGTCTAATAAAGTCACTAGAAAATTGTACAGAGAAACCGATCTCCTCTTGATAAAAATTGCAATTTTTAATATCAGATGGCTCGAAGATCGAGCAACGATATTAAGTGGCGCAAGAGCGGCGGCAAATACACGGAAAATGAAATATCCAGGAGGATCTGAAGTATTTAAACTCGAGTTACAACGTTTGCAAACGAGACATGAAAATCTTACGAAACTCGCAAGAGGCAACCGGCGCGGCGCGGCGGAGGGTTTCCGCGAGCAGATGGCGCGCAAACGGAAAAATGAATCTTTTCTCGCGGCAGGGGCGTGTTTCGCAAACACTCTCGGCGTAGCAGACTTCGGCGTAACTTCCGCGCCTTGGTTACTTCTCTCTCTCTCTCTCTCCGAGTCAACTAATGAAAATGTAATTAATGGCGTTGTTGTAGCTGCGGACCGTGGGCAGAGGCCGTTTGCGGCCATTTGCATAGATATTATTCTTTTAAACAAACGCGCGAGCCCGCGAAATTATTTCGGAACAATGGTCGCTGGGCCCCAGTGTCCGCGTGTACCGCAGGCTACCCGCGAATAATTGATGGCCTGTAAAACAGACGAGTGCATTGTTCGACAAAAACGGGCTCTTTTATTGCGCCACTTCCGGTCCCGCGACGATGTTCCCCGCAATCGCGAGAGCAATCTCAGAGTCTTCCTCATTTCGAGACTGTAAGACTATTTTTCGAAATTTTTTTTTTACAGAAACGTACCTGGTAGTTTAATCTGAAATTTTGTATGCTCTTGAAAGAACATTCTAAGAATGTACTGGATTTTTTCCGAACAACAATAATCACTTACATCGAAGTTACAGGGGTTTCAAGTTAGAAACGATTGGATTCGATGAACTGAACTAGGGTAACTGCACCAGTGAGTGAACATTTAAGAAATTGTTCAGGAAAATATTTTATTTAAAAAAAAAACTACGTGAATTAAAGGAATCTCATATATGCCAAATAGCTCCCTATACTTCATTTGTCAAAAATTAATGAACACAAATACAATGAAATTATTATTATTCTTCTTTATTAAACGTTAAATCAAAAATATGAAAAATACCAGTGAATGAACACTACATTCTAGTAATTGAATAATGCTAGTCCAATCAATGAACAAAATTACTAAACAATATTCTCCTATTTATTTAACTCTTTAATCACAATTTTATCGCTAGTATGCCGTCCGGGTTAAAATTTGTTGAAATATACAAAAGCGTTCATTTACTGGTGCCCGTTCATTCACTGGTGCAGTTATCCTACAACGATCAAGGAGTAACCCATGAAGCTGCATCAGGTTATTTTTATAAAAATGATGCTACAGAGACGCAGCCAAAGATCTTTTCGTGGGAATAGCAGCAGATTCTTCGAACGGAGAGGCATCGAAATCTGTCGTCTCAGGGCCGAGCGAATGAAGAAAAGATTAATAACGGGGGTGGAAAAATAAACGTCTCGCTTCATTTTCTACGGCGCTGGCTCGATTGTTCCGGAGGTTCGAAAGCCCACTCGAATGGACAATCCTCGCGGAGACACTCGACGTTTCCGTTATAAGTGGGCTTCCTGAGACAATACCCGATACTCTCGGTTCTGCGGTTAGCTCGCGATATTTATACGTACAATTAAGTCGGTCCCCGGTCGCGTATCTCTGGCGGCGCCCTCGAACGTTGACATAACGTTCTCCGTGTTTGGAGTTTAACTCTACGTGCCGCGAAGCCCTTCCTGTTGAACCTGCAGTGTGTATAACACTCGCCGCGAACGAAAGGGGAGAAGATGGATGAACCGGAGGCCGTACAAATTCCGCAACTCGTCGCGCCCAATGTAAATTGCAAAACGTACACGTTTCCCGCGTCCGGGCGAGAAAAAACGATTGGAAACGATCTTCCGGAAGCTACATTTGAGTCTATGCTGTACTAGTTTCTTCACGATTTTAAGACAAGAACATGAGTGGCTTAAACTCGGAATATAAAACAGTTGCTGTGAGTTTATGCAAAAAGCGGGTCCCTGCAATGTTTTTCCGAGTCACAGCATGCAAAGAAAAGGGCGCTATTTAACATCTTGCGTCCTGGAAGGAGCAGTTGTCAATCTCCTTCGTCCTGAACCAAAAAAATAAGTTTCTTCACGATTATAATTATTAGAACTTCTTCCCGGACAGGTCCTTGCAGGTCATTGTGTCGTATACGAATGAATTTGTCTTGACTACTTAAGATAAATTGTTAATTGTAATCGATTAGACACTAACATGTTAAATAATGTCAAAAATATTGCGAATAATGGTACAATAATGTAAATAATTAATAATGTAAACAATATTGTGAATAATACTGGTCTAAAGAGTCTACCTAACCGATTTGGATGACCTTGAAATATGTTGTGAAGATCATCATTCTACCCCTCCGCGTTCACATAAAAAATACTTAGCATTCTATTTTAAAGAATTGCAGATCACCTTCATTTCTAAAAAATGAACAAACAAAAAAATTACATACGCACGCCATTACGTTGCTTGCAAAAAACAATATTTTTCTCTTTCACGCGAACACCTCGTATATACGAAAATTTGAACGATAACAAGATGATAAGTGAACGACATTTGATCCTCGCCCACTGATGAACGATTCCGAAAAATCGCATCTTTTTGCACAGTCAAAGGGGAGCCTGTAGAGTCCCAGTAGAAGCGGAAAAGGGCTGGTGTGTGGGTTCTTACATGGGGATCACGAGTACACGGTGCAGGTCGTCGGCTAATTAGTAAAATCAATATGAAAATCCTGTGTATAAACCGGGCCACCGGGATAACGGTGCAGCTCAGTCGGGTGGTCCTGCTAATAAAAGCGCCGAAATACGTCGAGGCGCCTTGCTAATGGTCGCGAGGAATTCATCCCCGCAATGTCCCTGCGGAACAGCCTCGGGAACCGTGTAATTTGTGACGCACACCGTAGGTGTACACGCCGCGCCGTTTGCAACGAGCCGCGCGTAAAAAGTGAATTCCCTTTCTCCGGTAAAAAGCGTGCTCAACCGAGGAATTCAATTTTCACGGAGTATTCCCACCGAGCGTTTTTCATTCGTCGAATATTCCGGGGACCGCGTGGTCTACTTGAAATCAGTTTGAAATTCGGATCCGTCTCCCGCCGTGTCGCGGCTACCGTCGTCCTGTGGAATTGTCTGAAAAAAGCGCGAGACCGCTGCCACGAGAACCGGACAATTTTTCTGCGATCCTCCAACAATCGAATTCTATCCGGCGGCCCCACTGCAGAATTTAGCGTACTTCGCGACGGTGAATTTGTTTTGAAAAATCAACGGTTACGGGATCGCAGCTCTGCAGAAATTCGCGGGATTAAAGGCCGTCTGCGCGTAATCGCATAATAAAACGGTCCAATAAAATCCCGTTTTTCTCTTCCGCGAAATATCCGAATAAAAGTACCGGGCTCAAACGGGTTCGAAAAGGGTGGGTCAAAGCCGGTCCTTTTCGCGACGAATTCATCCGCCGCCTTCCCTTTGTGTCGGCTCGCACCCTCCCCCGAATATCGTCGTACAATCTCGCAAAAATCCCGACGATTCATCCGCGCGATACGGATTCAAAGAGCAAAGTATGTAATACTGGTACGGCGGTGAACAACGTTGTTATACGCGACGATCCTATACGCTAAACATCATCCAATAGCGCTCGCGCTCGCGCGCTTAATTTTTCCACCCGGGTGCGGTGCGGTAGCCCGCTGAAAGTTCGATTGAACCCGCCGCTCAATTAAGGGTCCGCGGAAGAACCGGCCGCCGATTGTTTTATTTAACCCAGCCCCCCAAACCACGTCGTTGGTCATTATTTTATCGGAATTACGAGATATCTCCAGCCGATTCCAACGGCTGAAAAGCAGGGCGAAGGACGGCAGGGGTTGGTCGAGGGGAATGCAGGTGTACGCTGCGGTGTGCGGTCAGCATTACCCACCCGAGCTCTGTCAGCACCTCCCCTAATCGCCGTTTTTGTCGTCGCACCGACCATTTCTCTTCCTCCAACCCCTTCCGAGCCCCCATCCCCACACCCGCCCCCATTCGGGCCACCCTTTGCCCCCTTCCCGTGTTCCCTCGGTTTCTCTTATTCGTGTTTATGCTCCAGTCGCCGGGAAATTTTCCGTCGCTTCCTTGACCACTGTTTTCCCTACGTGTCTCTTTCCATCCCCTTCGACCAGCCCCCCGCAAGCTCCAATTCCTCCCAAGAGGCTCCTTCGCGCAAATCGTTACGGAAAACCTACTTACGAAGACATGACTCCAGGGCGAACCTTCGAAAAAAATCTATTTTCGTCTGCGTTCTCTTAAGGCGCCCATTCGCGATCAAAGATATTGCGCAACAGTGCCTATTATGCAACATTATTGACCGTGCATGGTAGTGATTGACTAATTAATACAATATGGACTTGGATGGACATCTTGCTGCACAATAATTGTAGAACGATATGCTTGATCGTGAATTGGCCCCTTTAAAGAGCATGCCTTCGAGAATGTATGCGCGAATCCCGATCGTTGAAGTCTCACGTTAACGAAGTTATGGCTGCTCTCAGTAGCGTTACTGCTGAATGAAACAGTATAAAGATTAAAAGAATTTGATACCGACCTGTATCATGCATTGTCTTTAATAAATAATGAGAGAAAATAAGAGGAAGGCATATACAGTGTGAACGGGAGAGGGAAATAGATAAAGACAGCTTGAACGAATCGTATGTGCGAATAAACAAATTTGTAAATAAATATAGGGACATCGTATAATCAAAATCTAATTTGTAGCTGTGAAGCTAAATAAAATATTACTATTGCCTATGTATTTAAATGCGTTACGCAAACTCGAGCAAAGGTCCGGACGAAACGTAAGCACTATAATTCCTCGTAGAAAGGATTAATTAGGTACTTTCGATGGTGGGGGTCGGGAGCGACCAGCAAATTGTCTCAGTCATCTAGGTTCGAAGATTTGCATGGAACAGCAAACGATCTCTTGACGACTTACGCGGGGGATGTGGAGGGGTTGCGGATCCCCCAATCCGTTAAAACGAGACATCGTAGAGGGCTCATAACGAATAAGAGAGAAGAGATTACGGCCAGGGGAAGGGAGAGACACGCAACAAAGAACTCGTTGCCAACAAAGCGACACAGGATTCAACACCTGCAGGGCGTCCGGCTGCACCAATTCCGAGCGATCTTTATCTCTGTTTCTTGTTCTCTTTCGCGCCGGAAGCTTACCTGTAACAGAAAGGAAAACGAAATATTAATGACGCTCGTAACGGCCGCGACGACGTCGCGTCCCGACGTTTGACCTTATAAATCTCTTTGTATTCGAGCGGCTCCCGTTGCGATACAATGCCGAGGTCAAACACCGTCGACCACCTGCTGCGACGAAACGATCCACCTAACCGGCGCAGCGTGCATCGTCGTAATGGCTATCGCTCGCGATGTAACGAATGCAACGTTTCTTAATTGGCCGGCATCAAGTTTTACAGCATGAAATTTATGCCGACGCGCAACGGGAATGAAAATTCATCGCACGGAAATAGACGATCGTCGCGATCCGTCATTCTAAAACAATGTTGTACTCAACATTGAAACATCACAGTGACAAAGACTCTTCCCACGGTAAATTGAACGGGACATTGAATATCCTGGTAAATCGAATAGTATTTATATTTATCGCTAGACAGCGTATCTGTGTGCAAGATAAACACATTGTACCTGAATTACAATAAACTAGAGTTACATAGAAATTTATTTTCCCTCTTAAGGGGGTACGGTCACCCATGGATATTACTAGAATATTACTAGAAAAGCAAGTAAAAACAGTGTTTGCGGGAAACGGCTTTTCGTCCTCATACGAGCATATTTTGAGCTGAGTGAGGGCTCGTTGTAAAGAGGAAGGTTGATCCCGCTTCGCCCTGGTCATGATATAACGAGATTATGTTTATATTTAATAATATGAGCTCCAAAGTAGGGGAAAAAGTCGAGACGACCACCCTGAGGTTCCCATGTATTTTTCTAATGCAAAACGATTTTTCTGAATTAAATCATGACCAGGGCGAAGCGGGATCAACCTTCCTCTTTACAATGAGCCGTCACTCAGCTCAAAATATGCTCGTATGAGGACGAAAAGTCGTTTCCCGTGATTGCATTCAACTTCCCCATATTTCGTTCATACAGACATAATCTAAAGCAAGAATAGAACCAATTTTAGTTCAGCTAGTTCCACCAGATGCCGCCTAGTCAGGAGAACTGTCAGCGGAGATTCGTAACAACAAAAATATAAAGGGCTTGAAGTCACTCGGATCCATTAATAGCAATAAAGATATTGACAAAAAGAAAAAAACTTGTAATGATAGCGAAACTTAGTTTAATTAGCGTTAATTGATACAAATGTATGTTCATCACTGTTGCCAAACTGTTTTTCAGCGTGGAGGTTGGTTACACTGATATATACACTAGATCCATGGTTACCGTACCCCCTTAATAGATTTTTCAAATCCTTTTAATGTTTTTGTTGTTTTAAATTACATCTACTCATTCTTGCCATACATGTATAAAATCCGCTGTGTCTATTCGTTACTTCCAGCTTGGTTAACATCGCCTATTCAGACATTATTTGGTGCGAATGTTCCTTGAGAAAGTAAACGCAGTAGAACAATTTAAGGGTTTGCAACAGCAGACCAGTTAGAAAGAACAGGAATTTCAACGTGGTTCTACGGTTTGTAGTTTGATAGAAGAAGCGTTTTTCGGGGTCGTGCCAGAAACAGGGTTTTCGTGCCAATGCTTCCTTAAAAACCATCGAATCAGCAAGAGAGTTCGATTCAAAGATCAGCCACGGAGATCCAGGGAATGGAGTGGTACCATGGAACCAGGAATGGACCACTTGACGCCCGAACACCGACTTCCGGATCCCGTAGGAAGCAGCTAGGAAATCGGAAATCGGATGTCCGGCTGGTCCTCGAGAATTAGAGCTGAGCGCGGGGAGGAAATCTTGGTAGGGACGTGGTCGGGACAATGCAAATTGTCAGACGGAGGACTTGCACCGCGAAATTGCGGTCAACGTTCGACGATTCCTTCCTCTTAGTCGCGCTGCACGAAAATTGCGAACTCGTCTGCTGGCCAATCGAACGTCGTCGGTCGGAATAACATGCGGATGCTTTGAGCTGCTGCAATCGGGGATCGCTTAAACGAAGAATCACAGTGTGCCACTTTCAAAAAATCGATCTCTCGCCATTTAATCTACAGTAGAACGCATAAAATTCCTAAAGCTTCAAACGGAGATGTGAAACAGTTGTGTAGATACTGGTGATTAAATCCAATTGTAACAATGGAGGTACCTGCTGAGAATTTTAAACACGTACATTTTGCAACAATTTTTTTAGTTGAAACGGAGCGGAAATGTTATCATTCGAGCAGCATGAATACATATGAATTTCCCTGTTAAGCTAAAGATCAAATTCAGTCTCTTTTATTACACTGAAATGCTAATTTAATTAATTAGCCATATTACATTGGAACGTGGAAAATTTTAATGAAAGTATTATTTGTTGGCAACGAAGATTACATTTGTGGATTCAGTTGTTTTCGCCGAGTAATTATACTAGGTAATTGTTAAAATGTCTGAATTCATTTTGCACGATATGCATCCTTAAAATATATCTCAACTTTCTACGGCTTGCACAAATTAAATTCTTGCCAGATTTTATTTCAGCTATTACGAACTAGGACACAAAAATGTAATTTTTCGATACCTCTTCCGAGTTGCCAATTTCGTTTATTGCAATTTTGCTTTAGATCGAAGTTGAACAAAAATTGAGGTGTAGAGAGTTGACATAGCGAAGAAAAAGGTTGGTTGATCGAGCAGAGAAGATCTCGGTCTGGCATCGAAGGCTAAAACCGTTTCCGGAAGCGGAATTATCATTTTCCCGTTTCGCCAGGGAAACATGGAGCTTCCCCTTGAAGCTTCCGGCGTGTTCGTTATTAACGCGGAGCACCTTCGCTTTTTCGTAGCTTGAAAGCACTCCACCCGGTTCCCCTTTCCACTCTTTCGAGAATCGAGTGGCGAATGTTTCCAACCCTCAAAGATAGGGTGGAAGGTTGCCGAGTATTAGCGTGCGTACCACTTTGTGTCTGTTGCCGTTTCCGTTCTCGCGTCCGCTCGTGCCAATGAGAAAAAACTCACAAGAGCCCTGGTAGCTGCGAGAGATTTCCCTCAACTATTTCCGCTTTGCCTCTTGTTTCAATTATGGCCCCGGGTGAGCCCTCGCAAAAAGGGAAGACCTCGAACGGTGCTCGGCTCGAGGAACTTGGTCGCGCGTGCACGCGTATTTTCGACGATTGCTTGCATTGGTCATAGCAATTTTCCGGTGCCCTGCCGAGCACAACCATCGACTCGAACTATAAACGCGTTCGGAGATGGTATGGTCGATCGCAGACATCCAGAATGCAAGATAGTCAACAAAATCGGCAGGTGTACCCTTTTCTGTATAATTACCACAAACTCGTGTGAAATTTGAACGAACACGAATAAACTTCAGTTTTTAAGATGGTAGACTTGTTCCCAAAATTGTAAGGACGCGGGATGCGCGTTCTCGTTTCTCGATAATACAAAGATGAAGTTTTTCAGTGGTCAAAAGCGTTAGATAAAAGATCAATCTAGGCCGCTATCGTCCTCGAAAGTCTTACTTTTATATTTACGATGTGTAATTTGCATTATTCCGCATTTTCATTGTCTGCTTTCGAATAATGCAAATTACGCATTGTAAACATAAAAATAGCACTTTCGAGGGCGATAGCGGTCTAGATCGATCTTTTATACAGGGTGTCCCAAAATTCCTCCGACACCCGAAAATGGGAGGTTGCTTGGGTCATTTGAAGCAACATTTTCCTTTAAAAAAAATGGCGACCGCGGCTTTGTTTAGAAATTATTAACGAAAAACACGGACCAATCACAGCGCGATCTAGACGCGAGGTAGCACAGTGGGCCCGACGCGCCAACTGTCAATTGGCCGAACGTGTCATCGCATGTCTAGATCGCGCTCTGATTGGTCCGTGTTTTTCGTTAATAACTTCTAAACAAAGCCGCGGACGCCATTTTTGTAAAGGAAAATGACGCTTCAAATGACCCAAGGAACCTCACATTTTCGGGTGTCGGAGGAATTTTGGGACACCCTGTATAGTGTTTTTGACTACTGTAAAACCCCATTTTTGTATTACCGAGAAATCAGAACGCGCGTCCCACACCGTTGCAATTCTGGAAAAACAGAATTAGAATTAAACAGAGAATATTCCTACAAAATTGCTATACAGTTGTAGAATTTGATCGAACCGTAGCACGGATAATATCATTATTTTAGTTACCTAAAACATTTACGATCGATATAAAGAAATCACTTAAGGGTTACATTTGGCAAACGCAAATGGACAGGTGCGATGCTGTCCAGATTAGACCTTGAACCTGCGAGAGTTTGACTCGTAATTGAACGTGGTATGGTAGAGGCTCTTCCATAACCTACACATTCCGCGGAAAATTGCTGGGAAGTTCGATTCCGAAGTAAAAGCTATCGCGGAAACGGGCGGTGAGCAAAGTTTGCCGCGGGATTGGCGAACTGGGATCGCGGTTCGTCGAAGTGTGCGCGAAAGGACGCCGGGATGTGCGATCAAGATGGCCCGGCCTGGCCTGTTCGGGCTGGGCCGGGGCGAAATTACACGAGCCCATAAATCTCGCGACATAATGCGACGAAATAATAATGACAATGGAAACTTTCAACAATAAGCGACGCGCGAGGGACAATCGTATTGAAAGCGGCGAGGGTGGCTCACAATGGCGGGCCTGTCTTACGTGGAACTTGGTGAATAATTATTGGCCTGTAAGTAACGTCCGTGAAACTCGCGGAGCGGACAATATTTCTACGATGGCGTTGTTGTTTAGTGTCTTATTTCACGGTTGAACGCGCGGTGCTCAAAGGACGCGCCATTTACACCCGAAAACTTTCGCGAGTTTTTTTCGCGAACGGTACTCCGCGGCACGAACTTCTGCTATTATCAGAATGGAAATAAAAGTGGTCGTTTTTGATACGTTCCGGACTGGTAACGCTAAATCTAACACCACTGGTTAAAAAATCTAGTTTTATAGAATTTATTCATCGATTAAATATTGAAATTGTGAAGATCTTTCCATGGAAAATGTTTGAACGAACATATCGTAACGAAAGACCCCCAAAAAATAAGTTTCCGAAGTCTCATCACGATATCGAGTATCAACAGAGTTATAATCGATTAAGTTGAACTTTCACTGTATTCAATTATGTAGTCTGTTGAATCAAATTAGCGCAGTTATTTGTAGAAAATTTATTCATTCGTCATAATAAATTCAATATTATTTTAACATTAACCTCTACCGACAACGATCCGATAATATGATCCGAGAAGATTTCGCGTTTAATAAATCAGCAATATCGCCGCAAATATTTCCCGTACCAAGTAAATATGTCACCGCTGCAACACATACTTTGTCCAGTGCATTTGCAATAGAGATACGGAACGATCTCGAAACGGCGAGCAAAGAATCCCCGAGCGCCGATCAACAATTGAACTGGCCACGAAAGTGGTAATGGGTTTCGCAGGGTCTCTCGGTGGTCATTAATTCATAACGCGGAACCCATGGCCTCGTTTGCTTTTAATTACAATGAAATTAAACCTACCCGGCGCGGCGCATCTAATCTTTTCTCGCGGGGCTAGCGTCTCCTCGCGCTCCGCCACACAGACACGTTTAATGATAGCCTTTTGTTGCGACTCGGGGCACAATGAAAATTGTTCGAAGCACCGGTTTGTACTTCGTTAGAGATTGAAAGTAATATTTCGTGAAATAATGGCCGGCCTGTTAGAGGCCGTCGACTCCATCTAGGATCCAATTATTATTATCTTTTCCCGGTTTTTCTTCCTCGGCCCCGTCCCTCCCGGAATCTCTGCATCATCCCCTTCGGCTCATTCTTTCGGCTCTCTTATTTTTCTTCTTTCCAGTTCTTCCTGTTCCTTCCGCTCCTTCTTATTCTTATTCTTATTCCCGAGGCCCTCTCCTCGTTCGTTCAGCCGTCGGTCACGACGACTCAGATTCAATAGAGGTATTATCTATGCGGGACGGCGGAAAAATATCAATTCTCTCGTCTGTCCGTAACACCGGTTCGAGTTGAACAATGCGGACCGAGGAGCGATTCAATGCAGATTCAGACGAATTGCATCCGGCCGTGTCGTGGCCGATCGAACCCTCTAGATTCTTTCCATGGGGACCAGGAATATTTCCTTCGACAGCTTTATTGGCCCCCCTCGAACCCGGTCGGGGCCTACGATCCATGGAAATACCAATTGCGGATGTCGCCCATGCGCGCATTTTCCTCGGAAATACCTTTTTTCGAGCCATCGTTTGCAGAGATGATCAACTTTTCGACAGTCTCAGGCCGGATCATTATTCGACGAATCATAATAGCCGCTGGATGTGAATAAGAACGGAGAGTTAATAATTGGCAAACCTCGGTGCATACTCATGAAATGCAAGGCTATTCCGTTTTTATGGGATATACGAGTTAAATAATATAAAAATGATTCTATCTTTCCATTCCAATTTCTAATTTACGTAAGTTTTATTTTCGTAACTGGCTCGTAATTGAAAGCCTTGCCGTAACATCAACTTTTCAATAAATTCCGTAAAGTGGTAGAATATGAAGTATTTAAAACTGCGAAAGGAAGGTTCTCGGAGCCCCGTTTTCCGCGGCAATGGATTCAACGAGGGGAAAGAAGAAAATTCCAATAAATTCGCCATTAATTCGCCGCAACGTTGAGGACACTCAGCTGTGAACGCGGCTTAACGCGATCCCAGTGCAAAAGCTAAACTGGCGGTAGTTCTTGCGAAATTTATAGGCGAATTTGTGCATATGAGTCGCGCCTAATACAACGCGACCCGTGTAAGCGCGCTTCAATGGAAATAACCACGGAGCTTATACGGGGTAATTAATGCCGCCACTAAATTTATTTTAATCGCTCGGATTACCAGGAATAATAACCGCTAAGTGCTGTTCACAATCTAACATGCGGCGGGCACGCTACTATTGTTTAGATCATTCTTAGAACAATTACCGTGCAAGCTGCGGATAAATTGGACGATTCGAGGATTTGCATTTACTGCACTCGATTCCGCAACGGAATCACTATCTCCGTGTAATTCGAGAATTCTGTTAATGGCAGTGTCGCTAACGTCTAACACGCTGCGCAAAATGGCGACGCGAATTACTCATTCGGAGCAAATTCATTTCTTAACTAATCGTCGGCGTGAGCTTCCGCAGTGTTCGGCATTTTTTTTACATGTTCACGGCGGAGAAATATAGTATCATTTTAATTTTTTCTAAATAATTTCTTATCGACCATACTGTAAAAAATATTTTCGAAACCACTTCGTTGAAAAATCGTAAAGATCAATTTTTATCCACCCTACATTATTTTATATTTCTCCAGTATTAAAATATTTATATGTATACATATACGATTAGGGAATGCGATCCCGCAATCCCGCAGAATCCCGCGTCATTTTTTGGTCCCGCATTTCTTAAATAGATGATGCGGAAGCTCGAAAATTTTGCAGAACCATGCGCATAATCGAAATTTCGCGAGTGACGACGCGCAAGGTCAACTATTTCGACGTTTTGTCGAGGATAAATATGTCCTTCACGCGTCCACCTACAAAAAAGCTACTAACATCAGATTAATGCCCCAATGGAAACCATGTAAGTTCCATCTGATGCATCTCTTCCTAACACCAATAGCAGCCGCGTTATTCAGGTGTTCTGTTTCTGCGGACTCACCCTGTATATGTATACATATATCTATAGACTTCAAAAAGAGGAGGACGTTTCCAATGTAAGATAAAAGATGATTATTTTATTAATTAAAATTTGTTTCTTTATTAAATATACATATGTTAGATTGCAGAACTAAATTCTCAGTCCCGCAGGATTGCAATCCCTATATACGATCCACATGTTTACTAAAAAAATCAGAATTTGGAAATCAGAGTGTCGCCATTTATTTGAAAAATTGCTAAACGTTGTTAAAATGGCGTTTCAGATCGGGAGACCCCCGTAAGGCGTAGGATTAACGAGGTAATGTGTTCACAGACGGTTCTGGGAAAGCCAAACAAGATCTGATTATTTCTCGCTCGGCAGTATATAATCTCCCCGTAGGAAATCTCGTTCGCTTTAATGTCAGGAATAAAAAGGGTAAACGAAGTCGCGGCGTGGCGCGGCCCCACGCCGGAAACTGGGTTCGGCGCGGAAAGTGAAGCGGATCGGAGCGGAGCAAAGCGGTATCCTCGCGAGACACACTCGTCTCTCGTGCAATTTCTTTCGACCGGGACCTGGTGCGAACTCGCGCCGATATTTATCTCCCCGGCATCGAGAGAAAAGAGTGGCGCAATAAACGTCAGCTCGTAAAGCGTTACCCCGGATTCCTTCGGCGCCGAACTAAGGGCGTCCCTGTTTTCAATGCACCCCGCCGCCGTTGTATTACCATAGAACCTACACGAGCTACAAGATAGAATCAGGCTTCTTACTATTATTGCAAATTGTACGCACGGTGTACGTCATTCTAAACTGCATCGCGAAATCCCTTCTCAACCTTCCTTCCTTCCTTCGTTCGCAAACGGAATTATTTGCCGGGACACGCATCAAGCCAAAAACGCTGCTGAATGCGGACTTGTTTCTTGATGATTTGCTGAACGCACAGTTAACAATGAATATTGTATCTACAATTGGTTTCTGTACAGGGTGTAATAAAATGTTTGGTCTTCGCTGCCATAGGCGTATTCTACATCTTCGGATCGGTGAAGATCTGTGAAAAAATTGTTGCCGCAAAATTGTTCTTCACCTTGAATTTTAAGGTCAAATTTTTGTATCATTGCATTGTATTCTACGCATCATGGGGACAATGCAATGATACAAAAATTTGCCCGTGAAATTCAAGGTCAAGGACAATTTTGCGGCAAAATTTTTCACAGATCTTCACCGATCCGAAGATGTAGAATACGCCTATGGCAGTCAGGACCAAACATTTTTTACACCCTGTATAATCGTTTTTGCGTAGCGATGTGCTGTTTCATGCTTTCCAAATTTAAAAAATCGTCTCACATAATTGATGTAATTGAATTGTTTATATGAACCTTATTGTTATTTAAAGATACAACTAGACATATGGACGAAAATTGAACACTTTCCAATTTTTATAATACACAAAATTTATCGTTTGTCTTTTCAGAAATGTCCCTCTAAAAATTTCCCCGAAATTGCACAAACGTACGTAGTCCAGGGGTGCATGCTGCAATATTCAGAAAGCCCGTCTCCCTTTATTAATTTTTACTCCCGTTTCACGATGTAGCTTCACTGCATTTTATAAAACGTAAATGTCGAAAGAAATATTTTTGATACGCCAAATGGAAATTTACGTTTTTTCGATTTATGAATGTTTGAAACGGTGGCAGATTCTCTATTTGGAAGCAAGTTGTCATCCCCGTGATGCGAATTTCATCGTCTATAAAGGAGAATAATAAAACAATGTAGAATATTTTGCTACACCGGCGATATTTATGTATGCAATTTGTAATCAGGGCTGCCGTGAAATTCGTGGATGGAAAATAACGTCGATGTTTATATAAGTTGCCGTTCGCTATCGATTAATTGAATCCTTCAATGTACATCGTAGAATTTTAACTACTCCCATTATTGGATGAAATACAAATTTAAACACTCTTACGGAGCCTGTACTAAATTTTAACTACTCCCATTATTGGATGAAATACAAATTTAAACACTCTTACGGAGCCTGTACTAAGCTCTTGATCGTAATGGGTATGAATATACAATGAATACACGTGAAACGTTTTTCGGTGCCCCTTTCTCCAAAAAACACATGGTCGACCAACGGATCGATATTTAAAATGAACGTTGAAACACGTTTCCGAAAATATCGCGTTGTTTCGCTGTGCGCGTGTCGCATTTTAAATACGTTTGTTTCGGGACGTTTATCTATTTTTTATAGGCGAGCCATGATTTAAAAAAATCTCATCGAACCCCGCCGATATTAATTTCATCTTTCGGGCTTGCCGTCGACGCTCGGATTTCGTTTTCGTTAAATGCGCTGATCGTGCAATGTGGCAAGCGCAGAATTACTTAAATGGAACATTAAAAGAAACGCTGCGCTGCAAAATTTCATTACACTGTTTCGGTCGCTAAAAACAAAATTGTAATTACTCATTCAGCAAGAATACAAAATGAACAGCCGCGGAGACCTTTGAAAATGATACGGCGCACGCAACGCTGTAAAAAGAAGAAAGCGTAAAATGCATATCTCATGGAGAATTAAAATTATTTCACAGAGGATTCCATACAACATGATGAAACATGCAAAACGAAAACCGAATAAATACTTCCAAAAACTATAATGTAACCCAGTTTGCCATGCGCTCGCAAAATATCTTTGTGCCGTTACTGAAATTTCAGATTTTCGAGAGGTTCCGTGGAATAGTAAATTTAATGTTACGCAAGAAACAATGAAATTACGAAACCGTCGAGGATTATTATTTATCGATGCGAACACCAATTCTTTTCGACAAGCGAACACACGGAATGTCCATAAAAACAACCGGGAGTGTTACGAATCAGTCGAATAAAGTTGATTCACCGAGAGCTATTATTATTTATAATCACGTCGATTAAAAGCAAATAAGTGCAAGCCCGATCGAACGTGCCGATAATACCCCGCAATCATCCTCTTTGCATTCGCAATTCGAATCAACAAGTGAATCAACCCCGATTATCTTAATCAAGCCGTCGAGAGCCGTATAATTTTCCCTGCCTTATCGATGCCGTCGAACAGCGTTACCATTTTCTCCTTTTTTCTGGCGTTTTTCGCAGCGCGCGTTCTCAGCACGCAGCACGGCACGCGATCGTAAAATCCCGGTCGTTCGACGCCGTTCGAAATTATTTTTTCCTTCGGCACCCCACCCCCCCGCGGGGGTGGAACGACACCGGAGCCGTGGAAGTTTCGCGGGATATGAATTCTGAAAAGATAGGTGTCGAGCTGCCGCGTATCGCTCGGCGTTTTCCAACTTTACGCCAATATGGCCAGCTGCCGACAGTCATTTTGCGCTTATTTGCACCCCGTCGCGATGTCGCACCCCCTTCGACCCCCTGTGTGCACAGCGTTCGTTGGTGGCGCGGGCCGCTTCGGAAAACCGCGTCGCAGGTCGCGCAAACTGCCAGAAGAAACTGGGTGAACGGGTGGCGGAGTTTCATTTGATTTTTCCCACTCCTGCCCGAGGAAATTCCTATCGGGATTCCATTTTCGGGAGAGCGATTTCCCGTGCGGAAAAAAGCTCCACCGTGATTTTTGAATGCGCCGTCTTCGAGACCGTGTGGGGAGCAATCTTCCTCTACGAGGCGAGTCGAACCTGACAGAAATTCAATTAGGGGTCGGAGGTGACAGTCCGACTTGCGACTACGCGAAGACAATTTTTCTACCGGTTTTTCAATTTCACATTGAGCATGAATTTTTTACGCAAAACAACAGGAACCTTTTACGAAATTAAAGCATTCGAGGCGTGTATGGATAAGGCAGAATGGAACGAAACCATCGTTCGCGGTAGGTCGTTGAAAGTATTTCCCGATGTTACTGGAAATATTTGAATTCTCGAGAATGTCATGCAGAATCATAGAATAAAATGAACGTTGGAACAGCAATACGCGGAAGCACACTAAGAAGAAGCTACAATATGAACGCGACCTACGACAGAATGTGGAGGAAAAACGCGAAACAAAATTTTGTAGCGATCGAGAGAAAATAGACTCGGCGGTCTCAAAGGGCCGAGCACGAAATCCACGATAATCAACTGCGAAAGGGGTGTGCGCGCGGGGACGTGTGTTTTCAATATATCCAGGGGGCGGGGGGCCGCCGTGCGCCGGAAAATGTCAGATAAAACGCGTGGAGAGGTTTGCCGGTCGGTCGAAAGATAAGCGGGAGGAAGCGACGAGGGAATAAACGGTAGTAACAACGTACGTAGTACTAAAAGAATATGAACCCAGCAGCTTATAAGACGGGGAACTTGTGTAGAGGGCGAACAGCCGTTAAGAGGGTAAAAAAGAGTGAGTTCAGTGGCTCGAACGGGGGCGAGACGAAGGGAGCCTAGCCGAGCGGTGCGGAGCGGTGCGGAGCGGTGCGGAGCGGACTCGCACAAAGAGGAGAAGCCGGAAGGGAGAAAGAGGTCGTGAGAAAGAAAGGGAGAGAGAGAGAGAGGTCGTGAAAGAGAAGGAGAGAAGGAGAGTGCCAGCGCCGTAGCGCGCTCTGGAAAATTGAAAGTGTGAATCGGAGGGAGTTTCATTAACAGCAGAGGGTGTCGCCCTGCACACTGCTCCGGGACTTGCCAACTTTTAAATTACGTTTCGGCGGGAAAATGGCGTTAAGACTGCATCGGCCACCCTGGACCGTCATCCTTCTTCCCACCCCTTACCCCCCATCGTCCGTTTTATCCCTCCGGCCGGCGCGGCGGTCTTTTGTATCCTTCGTATCCTTCGTCCTCTGCGGAACGACCTCCTCCTGCACGCTTCCCCGACCCATCCGATACCGGGAATCGATCCTCCCATCCTCTCCGAAGATTCCGCTTACATGAAGATTCATCCGGGAACGTTTCATGGTCGCTGTGAATCGGAAAACGAGCCACGAAAGTTCGAGCAACAGCTACATCGCGCGTCCCGCCGGGGATACGCGTTCGATACCCAAGTTTTAAAGGGATAATTAACGGCTTGTTGACCCAAGGCACCGATGCCGCCGGCTATCCTAAATGTTTGCGCTCGGTTGGGGTTGCTCTCCGAGAAACACGTCAGATGGCTTTGGCTCCCGGTCGTGGACGTACGCCTGTTGCCGGCGATCCCGATAGGTCGTGATGATTCAACGAGATCTGCTTCGAGAAGCAACAATCAATTATTTGATTATCCTGTTGACCACATTTGCGAAAGAAACAATAAAGCGAATGATTAACGCGCCCATTACCATCTATGAAATTTTCAACATCATGCTGATAGTGGGAAGATGCACCAGCCTTCCGCAACCGGAAATTGTATTAATGCTAGGTTTATAATGGACATCGAGTAACCTGGTTTTCGATGGGGGCCAGCATCGATAAACTAATTACTTAACGGGAATGTGTCGCAGCCTGACGCAGAGGAGGAAGCCCTACTAATGATAAGATGGAAAAGAGTAAACTCGTTTTAGTATGGTTCAACATAATATCGAGGAAATCTGATTACTCCGTTCCTACGGTGACTAGAGAAGCATTCGTCGACTGACTACCACAAAAATGTTTGTGCACATTTTTTATAATTTAAAATGAAAATATAATTATTATTTTTCTATACCTATTGCATGCGAAGATTTACTGTAACCTTCGACATCGGTGTAGTAATTTAATAATGTATGGAAATTTGAGTTCCGTCTGGAGAACAGTTTTCAAGTGATGAATTTTTAAATTAGCATCATTCTGTTTCGTCCTTAAACGATGCCGGCAAGTAGCGATAAACAGAGGAATATAATAATGTGATATTTATTACATTTTCAAAGTTAAGCTTTGACGCAACGAGCAACGAACTTCTACGCCATTTTGTAGTGACCGCAATCTTCCGTATTACAGAGAAGTTGCCACCGGGGGAAAAACGGACAAACGGCCCCGTTGTCCCCGGCTTTCAAATTTTAATACCGTCAGAACACTTTCATGAATTCTTTATATCATAATAAGACCGAGACGGTGTATCTTACCTTTGTGAAACTGGCTGGGAAGGTATCAAATTCAAAGAGAGCCTAGAAAACTCTGGCACAAATGTAAATTCAGTGTTCATCTCGTGACTGCTTTTATCGCCTTTGAAGAATGTTCCTCGTTGTTTGTCCGACTTCGTTTTTACGGCTAGAGGGTCTTTTACAAAAGTATCAATTTGCACGTTCTTTTGCCTTTCCGGCACGAGGTGTGAACCGTTAGCCGCCGTCAATAGAACGCACAGCTCGTAGATGCAACGCAAGAGAACGAATCAAACTATTACAAAAATCTGTAAAAACATATATAACCGGTGCGGTTTTGACTATTTTTATTTTTAAGAATTTCGACATATACTTCAAATACAGTAATCTCACTATCTATGACCGGGGATGCCTTTACGATCTATGACAAGAGGTTACCCATTCCACTGTCGGCCAACGCCGTGCCGCGTAGCAGAGCGGCGATGATTGATCTCGGCTCGGGTATATCGGTGTGAGCACCACACATTGACTCGAATGAATCGAATTTTCAAGGCCCTTAATTTTCATTATTTTGTTATAGGACTTTCACTATCTTATTCCTGGCATTTTTCTGATTACAACAACACCAAACACGATATAATTCTAACTTTATTTAGTGGTTTAATCGACGATGAAAGTTTTACTTACAAGGAAGGACAGCGTGTTTGATCTATGCCGGCGACGGCGACTCTTCGCGTCTCTTTCTTTCCAACGCGCTGTCCTCCCTTGTAAGTGAAACATTAATCGTCGATTAAATCACTAAATAAAGTTGGAATTGTATCGTGTTTGGTACTGTTGTAATCAGAAAATGCCAGGAATAAGGTAGTAAAACTCCCATAGAAAAATATGTAATTAAACATGGAATGAATAAAGCATTTTTAAATGTCGTTACATTGTGAGCACACGCGGGCATTTAAACTGCGTCGACGACGGCGGCACGCTCGGTCATCCGATCCGTGTATCGTTCTGTCCTTCTCTATGTTCGGCAGTTTTTTGAAGTCACGGCGCGATCGATTCCGAGAAAAAAAATAGCATACCCTTTACGATCTATGACATTTAAAACCCCTGGTTTCTCGTCATAGATAGTGAGATTACTGTACCAATAAATATGTGTGTAAAATCGCAATGTGTACAGTCCAAAGGGTTTTCTGAAAAGAATTCTTAAACGTTCGTGCAAAACTGAAAAACAGAATACCCCGTTAAACGTGTTAATTAAAGGTGAGTGAATTGATTCCCGGTCACGAAAAACGATGACGCGATAATTCCGTGGTCGTTTCGATGAGCGGCGACCGTAAACGGGGAAAAAGGAAGTTGAAAACGATCGAGGGACCGACAAGGAAGCAATTGGTCACGCACAGCGTGATGAGAAAGCAACGGGGCACGCCCTGGAAAGCAGGGATTACGAGTCCGGCGTGCTCCTTCGTCGATCGGTTCACGGTTCAACAACTCGAACGTCTCGAGACCGGGTGCGATTCGGAAACGTTGTAATCACTTGTGACCACTCGACTGGTTTTGCGGCTGTCAACGTGTACAGGGGCGGCGATTAGAAGCATTAAAGATTGCTATCCCGACAGTTCCATAGCTGCTCGAGCTTAAAATAGGTGAGATACAACGGCAAACAATGAACAGGTTCAGTCGTAATTCCGACTGTCCTAGTTACGGAGTCGTGTCCAATTAACCTATTAAGCAAACGTGATTCGCAAGAATTTTTGTTAGAAAAACCGGGGAAGACCACAACTCTTAAAACGATCAAGCAACAGTAACAGGAATAAAAAATTCATAAAGAGTCTGTCGTGAGAATGAAGCAATAATGAAAAGTTGTTCAAGGTGCAAATGAACATTTGCAATACGTGAAAATTCATAAAGAGTCTGTCGTGAGAATGAAACAATAATGAAAAGTTGTTCAAGGTGCAAATGAACATTTGCAATACGTGAAAATTCATAAAGAGTCTGTCGTGAGAATGAAACAATAATGAAAAGTTGTTCAAGGTGCAAATGAACATTTGCAATACGTGAAAATTCATAAAGAGTCTGTCGTGAGAATGAAACAATAATGAAAAGTTGTTCAAGGTGCAAATGAACATTTGCAATACGTGAAAATTCACAAAGAGTCTGTCGTGAGAATGAAACAATAATGAAAAGTTGTTCAAGGTGCAAATGAACATTTGCAATACGTGATACAAGAAAGGCCAAGCTGAGGAATACTTTATAATTCTTACGACAGAGACATGCGTATAAAAATTATATTGTAGTCCTCAAGCTCGTGCATGATTTAGGTTTGAAGAGTATTTGCGATACGAAGATGGCAATAAATGAATGCTACAATTTCGCAGTGCTCTGGTAAGTAACTGGGACGTTCAAACAAGTGTATAGACAATTTTCCACTAGGAGGAAACAAATTCGAAAATTCTCCTCGAAATGAAACACGGTTCATCGTTAGATGTCTTCCTTTACCTTTGAATGCAAGTACACAGAATGTATGCACATGCACACACCATGCTCTATGCAACTCTCTCTCTCTCTCTCTCTTATTCTGTGTACGTATGTCTCTCTGTCCATTTCTCGTCTGGTTCAACTTTCCTCCCGAATGAGCTGGAGAGTTCTCCCTGTGGGACGAAATACATAACTCGCTTATGTACGCACGTGAGTTTCCCCCGAGTGGTCATAAAATTGCATATTCATATTACACGACTGCCGCTTTTAGCGCGGTAATGAAATGGTGCGAATAAGATATTTGAAATAAGGTTAAAACTGATAACAACGGAGTAACAACCTCCTCCAGTCGGCTATTTTACTCTTTTACCAGCACGCGTTTCGAGACATGAGAGATTCTCGCCAGTAAATGGGAGAAAGTATTTCACACTTTCAATTAATGACTACAATTAGACCTGCAATGTCGGAATCGCTATTTAAAAACTCGTTAATGCGTCTAAAAGATGCACTTCAAAAAGATATAAAAAAAATTTGATAAATAAAGTTGTGGATAGTCTTAAGCACGGTCAATTGTGTATATCTCCAAAATAAGTCTACCATTCAATGGTTAGTGTTAATACAATTTTAATCGAACGGCAAGAGACGAAGTTGAAAAATAAACGAGAGAGGTTTCATCGATTTCGTAAGATAAGAATCTTACCACAGCTTCTCACATTGAAAGAAGCAATTGACAAATTGAATTACGTACCTTTCACCATTCCATCAATTGCTCGGCGAGAGACGAAGTTGGGGAAACGAGAAACGGCTGAGGTTTGAAACTGTTTTCCGTTTTGCTGTCTTGTTCCCCAATTCGCCGGGTTTTGTTTGCTCATTGCGGACGAATTGAACTAAAGCGCGCTAATTGCGTATTGGCCGAGCAATTCGGTTCTCGTTCCAAAATCGATTCTTTCGCGATTGGTATTTAAGGAAGAGCGGAGAGCGATGCTGGGCCGCATGAAAATGCCGTTTCGCTCCGGTTGTAATCAGCCGCATTGTCTTTTACTACGGTTCAACGATCGTTAACACGTAACAATGCTCGTTGAAGCAGCGCAATTACAGCCATGGCTGCGTCAGCCGGCATACGTCAATGTTTGCTCGTTCCCGGCAAACGGTCGTCGTAACGGCCCCAATAACTTATAAACTAATATTTTGTAAATTAATAATTCATTCGTGTGCGGCGGGCAGCAGCGGGAGCAGCAGTTATGCTCGATGCTGCTTCGGCCCAAACAACCGAACAGAAATCGATTAACGCGTCTCATTTAATGGCTCTTTTAACGACCGCTGCAAACGCTACGTAATGATTCACTATCAAAGTGATTGTTGATCAATTATTACACTTCGCGATCGTTATACGATCTGCCTGTTTGCCAGCGACCGATTTTCGCGCATGCCACATTGCTCGAGCTTTCAATGTCGCTAAGTAGCTGTTTATCGAAACGATTTCGCCGTATTGTCACAATCGTTGCCGATTAGTGTTTAACTTACATTAATAGCGTGTGGAACGTTGATTTATTGAATAACATCAGCACTAGTGCGCACAAATGCTTCTTTGCGAATACTGGGAAACTCGTGTGTACGTAAGTGCACGTTCTATTGGATTCCCAACTAAATCACGTTAATGAAACAAAGGCTTTAGAATCGTATCTCGTTTCATTATTTTAAATGCTGCGCTGTTCTATGTATACATATAAGAAAACACACGAAAATACAATAGCACGTCGTTTTGGTGTCAGAAACAGTGGCAAGATAAATCTGAGAATATAAATATTTACGCATACACATGCATAAATTACAAAAACAGAGGTATTTATTATATGTCACTTTCGTAACGTGTCACGAGCAAACAACACGCCCGACGGATGATTAAAACATTAATTAAAACATGAAACGAAAACGGGTAAAAATAGCGGCCGGGTGTTTCGTGTTCAAAGCCCAAATATTTTGAGATCGCGGAGGTGAGGATGAGATAACGCAAATAATAAAGCCTGACATAATGGATGCCCATTAGCATTGCGGGCGATGGGTTCAATGAGCTTCCGAAATATGTATACGGCATCATCGGAAGGAGTTTCCATCGAATCCGGTTCGATTGCGCCGATTGCGTATCGAGACGTAACAATGCTCACTGAGACAGCATAATTACAAGGGCCGGCCAGCATACGTCACTGTTTACGTGACGCGTGTGTAACGTGCGTCGAATGGCTCTCGATGTAACGCAACCCCTTGTTCCGTCGAACAATCGACGAGAATAGGGGCAAAGATGGACGCGTGATGCTGCGCCGCAATATCCACCGCGCCGCTATTCATACGGCGCGCTCGCACGCGAAGAAACAGTGCTACCTTTGCCTCTCGCGTTCGTCATTTTTTACGACGTTATCCATCCTAGATAATCTCCGTGAAAAACCGACAGATTTTCCTGCCCGGACGGAAATGTATGTCTGGAACTGGACCGTGGCCTATCCAGCGATTGGTCAACGAAGTTTGCATTGAAACGGTAACATATTAACAATTTAAGATTTAATTTGAAAAATATCAGATACAATATTGTAAGCGAAAATATATTAAATAACTGTATAACTGTTTTAATTCGAAAAGAAAATACACAACTGAAATATGAAATTAACGGAAATTAACGTAAACGTATCGTATTTGAATCAAACGTGATGACGTGTTTCGTATCTCGAGAAAAAGTCCTTTTTTCAACACGTCCTTTTATATCCTACTTTTTCTAATGTTTATAAATTTTCTAGAACAAATATTGATTTAACAAGATGTGTCGCAATCGCAATATCACGGCACTCACGCATACATACACGATTCTCGATTCTCTCATTCAAACAACAAGTAACATCAGACAAATCATTCATTTCCTACAATATCAAAACACGTCTTTACTTTTTCACACGTCGAACAAATCTGAATCGAACAACACAAATTATAAAACACGAAGAACGAAAATAAATCAATAAATAACAAACATCGAATCGTCGTTAAGTGTTCCGTCGCACAGGAACAAGACACGTGGGTTTCTTTCGAGCAATATTTATGGTACGTTCGTAACTAAAGTCTTCCTTGAAGATCAAGTAAAGTAGGGTCATTCAGCGACCAGTCGAGGCATTGCCAGATGCCTAATACTTTGTACGCCAAAAGGACAAGGGGCCATAAATTTGTCTCTCAGAACGATAACCCTAGGTAGTGTCGAATTACCGAGCTCCGTCGTTGACCGAGTCAAGTATCGTTTCACTCCTCCTTCCCAAGGTTCCATCATAGCTATGGGAAGGAGATCTAAACAGTCAAAGTGTGCTGATTGGTGCATGCAACTTTCGGCAGGAGCCAATCAGTGCATTTTCGGTCTCATCGCGTACGAATAAGAAGTCGAATTCCGACAGTTCCTTCTTAGCTTTCGGACAAGCATGTATTGAATCTCCGGTTAGACAAGTACAACGCACCGGCCGTTGTACTGTCCTTCGTTCAATACAAGTTTGCATCGCGGTATATCGTTGCTAAGCGATGACGACAATCGGCAAAACGGGATCGCATCAGTCGAGATCCCTCGCGTACGGAATCGCGTCTTCCATTAGATCCGCGAGCGTCATATTTGTATCAATTGAATCCGAATTAGGATTATTCAAATCTGCGCGCGTATAAGGCAGGACCTGCTAGATCAGCCTTACTGATGAGTCCACTAGCAGGTCCGGGACGAAACGCTTCTTTTAACGTTTATGCTAAATTATATCCGACCGAACCATTGTCTTGTATTCGCTTAATCCATTGATCTGGCTACCCAATATTAATTTGGCGGGTAGTAACACGCGTCGTGCGAGGACATTCGCGAGTCTACGCGTCCGCGTTTACCGGGCTCAAGCCTTACAACCTTGAGTGGAATCCATCCGCGCAACGTCCGCGAGTGTCCTCCTAAATTCACAAAACGACGACGCAACATTAAGTACAGTTAATATCGACGCGAGATTCGATGGAACTCTCGCCGATTACAGACGACTTCTCCCTACAATATGAAATGATATTATGACCTTTTTCCTCCTTCATTTTCATCGTGAATAGATGCAGCTATTGATAGATAAATTCAGCAAGTATTTGATAAGTTGCCGAGAGAATCTGCGATCTTTAAGATCGGCACGTTAATCGTTGTGATAAGAAGTTTCCGCAGTTTGTGGCCCGTTTCCCTCCCGCTTTAAGACCCGACTCTTCCCGCGAGTACTTTATCAATCATCCATTTTATTAATACAATCGATTAGGTCGTTGTGGGTCGCGCAGCGTCTCCGTGAAAAGTTAAAATCTCGGTCAACCCCATCGAACTTAACGTAGTATTTCTGCTCATTTTTCATGAATTTTTCACTGGAGAATTTTAATTACGGTGCACGAGGAGCTTGCGCATCCATTAACCCCTTAAATAATTCGTGTCAAATTATGCTGCTCCGGTGTACCGTCATTACACAGTTTTATTAACGCGTTCGTTACAGTGCGAGGGGCGGTTCTATTCCGGTTTCCGCTTCCCTGCGGAAATTATTCGACAACGCAGGATAAACGTTCGACGTTTGTTTAAAAAATACCAACGACCCGTGAGCAAACATTTTATACACCGAAATTATATTCGGTAGCCCGAAATGTTGAAAAAGGGATTTCATTTGGATACTACCGAATCGACGTCTCTCGGTTTGCTTCCGGGTACGTACGGTGACCTGTTCAGTGAATAAACATAATTCGTATGATACGTAAAATAATATTTAATATGCTCTCCTAGTGTATCCAGATAGTGTATCCGTGATTGGAATATTCTGGCATATAATGGTAATAATGAAAAAATTACCTGAACAAAATTCACAACAACTTTGATCTTTAGAGACAACTATAAGTTTATTCAGCAGGTCTTAGATACAGTAGAAAAGTAAGCAATACATTGCTGAGACACTTTTTCGGACGCAAAAGTGTCTCTTTGAAAAAGATCCACATTGGGATCGAAACGTTAGAAACATGTTTAAATAATTGCACAGTTGTTGTTTTCTAAAAATGATCGAACCTAGCGCCGATATCATTCAATTTATCATATCACTAATTTTCGATCGAGAAGAATTTACCGTTTATTGCTGTAGATTTTAAAATATCCCTTTTTGTTTGAAAGCAACTCGTGAAAACCGCGAATGCGTCGAAGATTCAAGATCTCGTGGTTACGAGTGCAGATTCGCTCGGATCCGATCCCAAGGAATGATTTTATTCCTCCGCAACTAGAAGATGACCGGAGGAATATTACGAAACTATGAGACTAAACTTCGGAGGGGTTGAAGTTTCCCGATTTTCCACAAGTTTCTCGACTTTCACCGGCGCGACGGATGCGAACGATACTACTTCCTCCCCGCGGGCTTGATGGCAAATAAGCAACACCAAAACCTGAAGCTATCGTCGAGATTCGACGCGCACAAACACTCGTTGCTTTCGAGGCACTCAGCAGAGGAAACAGCACGCCGGAAGTAACTGATTCATGCAAATTTATCGCGACGATCCCTACCACCGTCAAAGAACCCGACCGCAGCGTCGTTCTTGCCCATGTTGCCGCCTGTTTGGTGAAAATTCTTTCTTGTACATATCGTTGTAAAACATCACGAGAAATGATTTGCGATATGCATCGTTTTAAGGTAGGAAGCTGATTTTTTAATCTTTCAATGTAATTAAGTGAAAACGGAAATATATTCGCGATAAAACTCCAAATTCATCGATGATACAAAAAGACTCAAAAATGAACAATCTTGTAAAAGAAGAACCAAGCAACTTAATATTTTTCATAATAAAATTGAGAAGCTTGTAATTCTGAATATGTTGATTGCAATGGCGCTTGCGTTGATCAACAGGTTTTATTAGGAAAAAGTCATGCTTGCCTAACGATGCTGTCAAAAATCGGATATTTCAACTTCCAACGATCCATCACTTGACTCGAAATCCGTAGTGGTGCGGACCTAGTTTGCGTTTCCGGTTTAAAAACTATGTATAGGTTAAAATGAGTGGCGCAGAGCCGGGCGTATCGGTTATCGTCCCAAGAAAGTAGGCGGTAAAGTTTGGTCCCTTTGACGTCGAGGATTGATCGACGCGGAAAATTTAAAGCTCACGCACGCGTTTGATAAAACAACCGAATTACCAGGGGAGAGGGAGAGGAAAGGACGGAACCTCGAACAATTCACGGACAAAGGGGGCCCCCGGCCGAAACTTCATGCCGAAACAGCTTTTAATACTAATGGCGAACTATGTGGCAACTTGGAGGCCCCGAATGGCAAAGCCTCGGCGTTTCTGACTTCCAGCAACACGCATACCGTATCGCTCTGCAAGCCTGACCTAGTTGATCGCCGAACCTGCTGCCTGCAGATTCAATTTAATCTTACGACCGGATCAAGCCGCGAGAGCTTAGATTGCGTTCGTTCCCGGTTACCGAGCTGTACAGACCCCGCTTCCTCTCTCTCTCTCTTTCTCTCTCTCTCTCTCTCTCTCTTCTCTCTTCTCTCTCCGGCTCCGTACGCCATAAGGAATCTAATAATTAGATTGTTGCGAGCCGAAACGAAATACGATCCGCCATTAGCGCGCAGACAAGCCGCGGGGGTGGGTTGCGCTACCCGACGTCCGATGGAACGTGAAGCTCTCGAAGAACGAATAGAAAACTTACGGACGAGTAACTCCACTCGAAGAAGAGATTGTTGGCCGAGGCTTGATTAGGAACGACTTATGACCGAGCCCCTGATTTATTTTATCGGCTGCTCGCTGACCGAGCGATGCTTCTCCGTGTATCCGATAGGAAAAGTTACGGCCAACGCAGCGATAGAAAGTATTTAATTAAACGATGCATCAATTACGCTGCTGAATACGCGTCAAATTTAATGAGGCCGCTCCAGCAATTATCTGATGGAACGTTAGAACAGTGGCGTAATTTAAGTATCTTATTTGAAAGTTATGCCACGTATAATGTTATTATTTCTTTTGTAACACAAATTTTAATTGGGTTCGTCTTGCTTGAAACAGAGGTGTATTGAAACTGCAAATATTGATAAAGGGCTGACGAAAGTAAGATTGCTCGAAGAAGCCGATACCATCAAAAATCCGGAAAGTGATCGGCGGATTCGGAAACAGCGTAATTTTTCAATCCCGAACGGTCTTCCTTTTTGCGATTATAACGGTGTTCCGTTCTTCTTTGTGCGAGCATTTTCCCCCCATTTATCTCTTATTTTCCAGTGGACGGTACCGTCACCATCCCCTCAGAGGAACTTTTCAAGTTGAAAGAGTATCAACACTATCACGGTGACACGTTAATCTACGAAGTGCCACACTCTTGAAGGAATACCCCGATGAAAGTTTCCGAAGCGCCTTTGAAACTCCTGTCCCTTACAAAATGCTTTGAGCCGTGCATCAGGCCTTTTCAATGATGCAACCCGCTTGATTCAGTTTCTGACCCAGAAAAACATTTTGCCCGGTACATCCTCGCCCCTTCATTCTCATTGGCTTCGCATTACCGCTTCTTCTTTTTCTCTCTCCCTCTCCCTCCTCCTTCTTTCCAGCAGTATCCACGCGGAAAGCTGCCCCGAAGAAAGAGGATTTCGGGATTCGGCGCAACGTCGTTCCAATGAAAATACTCTCCCTTCCGAAGCGGGCTCGCCTGTACAATTTCATCTAATTTACTGATGAAAATTTGTGCAAATGCTTCTTGTTCTTTCAACGATTCTTCCGATTTTATTTATCTTGGACGGGATCGCGTGCGTTCTCTTCATTCGTTCTTCCACGCTGCGACCAAGTCATTCGTCATTTTTATTCCGCTGCAATTTTCATCATAACGTCATCTTAGGTACACTGTAACTATTGCAAGGGAAACCCATATTTATTTTCAAAAGAAGTAAGGACACACGGATAACAATTCGTTTTGACAGACGTGTATCTTGTCGCGGCATTCCTTTCGATCTGACGTTCTTCTTCTTGTCATATGACGGTCGTAATTCTATGACTCTAGTGTTATTTTCGATTCTCGGGTATTCCGAATTCAGTCATATACCGGATGTTTCAAAATTCCTTCATCATCCGGAAATGGGAGGTTTCTGAGATCATTTGAAGCAACATTTTCCTTTGCAGAAATAGCGTCCATGGCTTTGTTAAGGAGTTATTAACGGAAAACACGGACCAATCAAAGCGCAACCTAAACGCGTGTTTTTCGTTAATAACTCTTAAACAAAGCCACGAACGCTCTTTTTACAAAGGAAAATGTCGCTTCAAATAATCTCAGGAACTTCCTACTTCTGGATGTTGAAGGAATTTTGAAACACCTTGTATAGTGCTGTGCACACATGCAATACACGCATCAACCCTACACTATCGCGAACCAAAAAAAAACTTCTAAGATATTTTATAAAAATTACAGAACTCTAAAAATTGAGGTTTCAGTTGATTTTTAATTGAAAACGAACACAACTACTTCCAACAATCATAAAATAAATAATTGCTCCACTGTACCCAAATTTTCTAGAGCTTATGAATGAATTCCAGAGGCCACAAAAGGGGAACTTCATCATGGTGAAAGTAGTGAATCGGAAAATTGTGATCGAGTTTTAATATCATCGTAATGCAGTTTTGATCGGAATTCTAATGCTGTTTTTGCATAAATCGTCGAGAAAGGTTTGATAAAAGTATTAGCTTACTTTCCAGACAGGTTGTACGCATTATTCCCTCCGCAACGCGTCGTGCGATTGCATTTTGATGTGCAGTTGCATCAGAAAACGTTAAATCGCGCGGAGAAAATGTATAGGTGCGTGAGAAAAGTGAGAGTACGCGTTTGGACGAGAGTCGGTCAAGAGTGAGTCGTGCGAGAGGAAACCGGAGAAAATGACTTGCGAATTACTGTCGTGGGAACTCGTGGAAACAGGAGAGATTTCCAGTAATATTTTACAGTTAGGTTCAGTTTGTTCTCTAGCCTTTTCGCTCGTTTCTAGATTGCAGATGTTTACGCGAGCTCGCAATTATTTCAGACACTTACGTACCGAAGACAAAATTCAACAAATTTACTCCGAGATCAATTAATTTCTTTTGGTATTGTTAGTAAACTGAAAATAATTGTATTTTTTTTCAAATAGCGTGCAGTTATTAAAAAATCTGTTTGTATTATTTTGAGATACACATACAGTAATTTGTTACTGATTACTACGTCTTTATTTAACAACTTCGTTACGCCGCTCAGCCACGAGCAATTTCAACCCATACTATCTCACTGTTAACAGGTTTCAGGTGACTAAAGTGTTCAGATACGCATTGCGAGAGGATAGAACTAAATGCAATGCAGCACCACAGACACATACATACATACTCGTGAAAATACTCGAGCCAGGATTAAAAGATGAGGACTGGTTCCAGAGGTGATCCGATAACTTGAAACCGACAGGTACATTTTACCGGAGAAATAGAATATCGGATCTACGATCGGCAAGGGAGGATTCAGCGTTGAAAATCTCTCGAGTCGAGTTTACGAGCGTAAGGGAGAGGGGTGGCGGTCTGAAGGTCGAGGAAGACGCCGATATCCTTAAATACTCGTAAACCGTTAAATGGATATTAAGTGGACAGTAAGTCGAGAGATGATTGCAGATTAACGACTTCATTAAGCTCTTCAAACAGCCCTGGTTACAGGCAATTACGATGGACAGTAAAATTCACGCCCCCTGGAAATGACTTTTATATCGGCGAGCTGCACACGCGGTTTAAAGAATGACGACGGACGGCCGACTTTACGACCGACTGACCGAAGAAAATCCGCGAGAAACCCATCAAGACCTCTGAGAGAACGTGCTAACAAAACGTCGCGGTCTAAGAAATTTCTCAAACTCGACCGCGAATCGTCTCAAAGTCGAAGAACGTAATTAGTTCTCTAGTAAAAAGATTTCGCTGGAAATAATTCAACGGACATGGAAGACGTTCATGAATCTACTAGCTGGCGGCTATTTCGTTCCGGAAAATGAATATAGAATAAGAATATTATATTATGAATATACATATACAGGGTGTTCGACTACAGGTGGGAGAAAATTTAAGGGGTGATTCTTAACGATGGTATAAGACGAAAATGAAGAATAAAAAAATTGCGATTTCGGCTTCGTTATTTAGCTATTAAAAATTAAAAATCAACAACGTGTTTAACAAAAGTGTACTTTGTGTACGTCAAAGAGTTCAATGTTGTCCAACGATTTGTTAAACATTTTCACCTCGCTGCGGCCCCAAATGAGAACCAAGTTATGCAGGCATCTGTCACTCGATACGTGACTGCCGCGTTGTTAATAGCTAAATAACGAAGCCGTAATTGCAATTTTTTTATTCTTCATTTTCGTCTTATACCATCGTTAAGAACCAACCCTTAAATTTTCTCCCACCTGTAGTCGAACACCCTGTATAAGAATATTATATTATGAATATTATAAGAATATTATATTACGAATATATATCAAACTATTATATTATGAATATATATAAGAATATTATAAGAATATTATATTATGAATATACATATATAAGAATAATATATTATGAATATTATAAGAATATTATATTACGAATATATATCAAACTATTATATTATGAATATATATAAGAATATTATAAGAATATTATATTATGAATATATATCAAAATTATTATATTATGAATATATATATATATATAAGAATATGCATAATAGCAATATTGCTAGCCGTTAGCTAGTTTAGCAAACAGGAAAGAATATATATCAGAATTATTATATTATGAATATATATAAGAATATTTACAGTATAAGAAAATTATATATATAAGAATATTCATAATAGCAATATTGCTAGCCGTTAGCTAGTTTAGCAAACAGGAAAGAATATATATCAGAATTATTATATTATGAATATATATAAGAATATTTACAGTATAAGAAAATTATATATATATATATATATAAGAATATTCATAATAGCAATATTGCTAGCCGTTAGCTACTTTAGCAAACAGGAAAGAATAGCAGAAGAAGGCAAAAGCTTAAATGCATAATTTGCATAAATATTATATAATTCAAGAAGTGTCTCGAAGAGCAACGTCTGTAAGAAAAAGTGTTACCAATATCTTTTCGTTGAAAGAATCACTTCTAGGTTCCTCTTCCGGAGGTTCGACGGTGTCCTGCATAAAACCGCCATTATTTTACTTCACCACTTACAGTCGTTGAACATCGTAGATTGAAAGGGAGGGTGTCCCTCCGTCGCTGACCTTAGAACGCACATTTATAAAGCCAGCGTGTCTCCGGGAAGCTCCTGGGGAACATCTTTCCATTTGTCATCCCGCGGAAGCCCCCGAAAATCCCGTGGAACGGAATTAACTTCGGTTTGTCGGCCTCGGCCGGGGTCGGCGTTTTCGGGATCGTCTTCCATCAATCGCCTTCTGCTCCCGTCATCCATCCCGACGCTCTTCAACCCGTCCGCTCTTCGTTTCCGCAGCTTTCCTTCTCCTGGAGGTTCTAGCGTCTCCGTCGCCTCCGTGGCTGTCCCCCGCTATTTTCCACTTTCTTTCCTTTTCATTCCCGAGCCTCATTTGTTATTCTGCCAGGTTGTATTATTTGCTTGTTCCCTCTCCGTTTCTCTTCCGAGACCGAGAGACCGCGTTCTCTCTTCCGTTTCTTTCGCCTCCCTTTTCCCTGAACCTTACCCTCTACACACCCTTTTCTTCCACCTTGCACCCACCTGGCTTATCCGTAGACAACTTCTCCGGCTCGTGATCGATACTACCGGGGTGTCAGAGCTCTACGAAAGGCTCCGGGCGAGCCACCCTCTCGTGTCAGCATACCTGCAAAACGCTCGCTAGCGACAAACTTTCCGCGAAACGCGGCTACAGCCGTCGCCTGCCATAGTCGGCTCTGAGATGCTACAGGCCCGGCGGACATGCTCGTAATCACAGAGCACCAGCTACAACCGCTCTAGCCCGATAACAAGACCTCATGCAAATTCCTAGTTTCCCGGGCCTACTCGCGGGAAACAGGATTATGAAAAATTCAAACCCTCTAGCCGAGCTTTTGCACGACCAGTTCACCTGGATTTTAGAAAATATTCACTTTTGGCACACTCTGCCCAACTTTCTCGCGGGATTAATAGTCGGGTGGCTTCTTTAAAACGCACAATTGAAAATGAATTGTACTGGTAGGCCGTTGGTCGAAGAGAAGGCTAGGAAAAATAAATTCAAAATGAAACATCGGCTGACAAACAGCTGTCATTTTTAGTTAACCACCGTGCGTGGAGAAATTGGCTGGAAGTCCTGAGAGCCTGGGACAAAATAGACCTCGACATTAATGCGGCCTCTTGTGAGATTTCACCAGGGTTCGTGTCGCTGTCGCGCTTTTGGATTAGCGAGGCGAGAGCCATGCTGCATAAAGCTAATTGTACCGTGTACGATGGAAAGAATAAAGTGGAATGGAGCGGACTTAACACGCGAGGTGTTCTGACGACATCAAAGGCACTAATTTGCTAAGTAGTTACGTTACCGTCTCTTGAATTTCAATAGCTTGACGACCTCATAAAATATTCGCACAAATCTGTGCTGCCCCATGCGAATTCAAAATTATTGTTCCACACTTATAAAACGGTGTATTCCACTCTAACAGAACTGTACCATCACGCTCGCAGATTTTACAATTTCGTATTTTACATGGAAAATTGATCTGCCCACCTTTCCTTTAGAGAACCAATTTTCACAGAAGTTTATCTAGCGGTTAACAATTTTTCTTAGAACGCCTATTGGATACGACGGTCTCGCTGCTTGGAGAAAGTTCACATACAGTGGAACGATAAAATCTTTCCGAGTGTTATTCAACACGTGCCTTCATATCTCACGATGTTTTAGACCCTTCGCTACTAGCTCTTGCTTTATACTGTCTTCATCCCCACGAGGAAACTGGATTTCTAAAGAAAACGTTTCCAGAAGCGACTTCGGCAGATGGATTGTACTTATAGCAACCTCTGAGAAAACATGGATGGTCTTTCTAGTCTCGCGTTGAAGTTGAAGCATAAATGACAGGCCAATTCTGTAGGTGCTTCGCCGACGCTATTTACCACGTGGCATTTCAATGTTTCGTAGCTTCGAACTTCTGGCAAGTCCTTCGAAAATTTGATTTCTGAATTTTCTCCATTGTGCAGCGCTACTTCGTTGAACACCTGAAACACCTACGATTCTATTTTTAACCCTCGGACAACGGATCATTTTTGTGATTATATCGTTCATGATGTTTAAGTTCACGGACTGCTTTATTTATACATTTTTGTTCGACAACAAAACAACAATCTGAAATTCAAGCGGCGAATACTTGGGCCTATATATATATATAGAAAATACCCAATGGTTAAGTATATTCGATGAACATTTCGACATTCCGTGAAGGATTACAGCTGTAATCTTGATGATTTTAATTAATTAGCGAGCGATAAGTTGCTCGGACAGGCTTTTCAGTGAAGAAACGCCATCGGCAGAGAGGAAGGGGTTACAGGGGCAGTAACGAGACGAAATTAAAGCATAATTTGGCATTCGCGAGCGACGATGATAATCAACGTTCAGCGCAGTTTCTTTTCAATTTTGCTCGGAGTGCACTCCGCTTGTAGGACTCTTTCGGAAGTGTAAAGAGGAGTACGAGTGTTCTCGGTTTCAGCAGTCTACCTCATTTCCTATCTAATTTCCGGCGTTTCTCCGCGGGGGATTATATCCTTGAAGTATGCAAGCTGTTGCTAGGCTAATTCCATGCAGTGTTTCCAGATATTAAGTAAAATTACTCTTTGACGCTGACAAACGGGGCTCGCGTGAACGAAACACGACTAATTGCATTCGACGTGCAATCCCCGGTTTAAAAATGAAACTACCAACGCCTCGTGACTGGCAATCAGCCGTATTCCTCCAGAAAATTGCGGACACGAGATTCGAATCCTGTTACCGGCAAAAAATTATAATTTCATCGAATCAGACGCGATACCTCGGGGAAACGAGTTTCACGAAGAAAATTATTTTGTGTATCATTTTACGGATACTTCACTTGCTCTAATTAATTGTAACTGGATTGTTTATGAATGCTACTTTCAGCGTGTACAAAGTGATCGGTAATTGCTGGTACAAGAGGGGCGATACTATTTGAAAAAAGTAAGTTGAAAATGTAGACCAAAATTTGTTCATATGAAACTTTGTTTTCGAGCAACTGAGGGTATATATTTGTGTTGGTGGTTTTCGGAGGCGTCCCCATTTTTACAGACAAGCTCTCGGCAAACTTCGATTCTCTAAGCAACGAGGAGTAGATAAACAAGCTTCGAGAAGTACACTATGCTTGCAGCGCCGGTACCTTCTCTAAAAAAGTTCTGGTAAAGTCACAAGCTCCGCGAAATTCTGCTAGTAACTTGTCGAGTGTACGATATTCGGTGTTCTTAAAAACAGTGGGTCGACAGGCTGCGTCAGAAATTCAATATGGTCGAATATCTCCTATCGGAGTAGGAAGGAAGCTAGGATGGTAAATTCATTGCTCTGGATGCTCGATAAACAATCAGACTTCACAGGACTCCGAAAAGTTTGAACGAGGAACAAGAACTCCGTCCCAGTTTCGCATAACCGAGCCCTGTTCGCAGTTTTTCTGGGCGCTGCGAGGTACAGCGGTTGGCAAAAATAGGAGATCAGTGATCACTTTTGACATTTTTGCTGTGGAAACAAAATAGGTTTTTTTTTTTTTTTTTTTTTTTTTATTGAAGAAAATCTTAGGAAAGATTTATTACAACTTTTGGCGGTAATACATGAACAAAGATACAAAATAAATCAAGCATAATGGCATACAAATCAACAATATTCTGTTTGGAAAACTCTCACACACGAAGATCACAGTCATTCAGAAACGACACGATACAACGGCAAGCCCTAATATCTGGCCCAACCAAAAACAAAGAGACGTCCAGAGGCAACTGAAAACCCAACCTAAAGAGTTTTTTTAAAAGCACCGTTCTTTGAGCATCATATAAATTGCACTGCCAGAGAACATGGTTAAGGGTCTCATCTCCCTGACCGCAACTGCATTCTGGGTTATCAATAAACCCAATTCGTGCAAGGGAAGCAGCTAGAAAACAAAATAGGTTCTACATCCAGTGTGTGAAAAAACCCAGCTGGATGATTGATTAATTTCTGCATTTGAACACTTGCTTTGTTCTTTGGACAGTTTTCAGGCTAGAGCTATCTGTGAACAATCCGCGGAATTGTCTGACCTAATATACTCGGTGATGTGTTAATTTCGCGAGCCAGTGTGCATTTACGGTATCTGTTATGCCTGTCCTGGTTCCCCAGCCCTCTGCTTATCGACGATCCGCCGATTTATCGAGAACCTACCGCGGAAGTAAATATGATTGAGAAGAAAGGAAAGTTGAGGGCGGAGATGCGAGCTAAGAAGGAAAGGTAACTCTCGAGTGGGGTGCAGAAAAGTCGCTTCCGGTGGCTCGACGGCTGGTAGGGGTGGGCTCGAGGTTGGCTCGGGGGGTAGGGCGGAAACTTCGTTATCGGGAAATTCGGTCTTGAAGAAAGTCGTTAACTTTCACGGCGAGTCAGTTATTCCTGGGACGGATTCGTCTGGTGTCGGCCAAGTCGAACAAAGTCGATTGATTCGAGGTGAAACTCGATATTCCAACGAATGGAACTTTCCCGACGCCATTAACCAGTGTTCTGTGCGGCGAAGGCCCGCGAAGTTCCTTTTGATTTACGCGGAGAACATTGTTCGCGGGCGGGCCCCCTGTCTGTGTCTCCCGCGCGGATCACACGGCGGCGCCATTTTGCTGGCCGTGGGACAGGACAAACGCTCGCTCGATCAAGCACAATGGAACTAATTAATGTCTCGTTACCGACGCCGTTTGGCGGGTGCTGGGGCCTGAGTGCAAGAAGCCATTTGGGGCCTTAAATTTTTTTGTTGCGAGTGTACATTATTTTAGTTCTTGATCGTGTTGGGGCCCCCTCAATCGCGAGGCCCCGGTGCACAGCATACGAAGCCATTGGCTTCTTACAGAAAAGGTACTAAAATAGTAATTCACCCATTTTTGTTCTAATCTTTGAATGAATAAAAGTCACCATGTGATCATACGAACCGATTTTCATATCACCCAACCAGTTTGCGTTTAACGAGTTAATAAAATTTTATAAAATGTTCCAGGTCAGAATAAATGTTCTGGCTCATCGGATTGAGAGTTCAAAGGGTTAAATTTTACATCGAAGCTGTTGCAATTAGTTGCATGCTCTCCTCCGGTCCAATTACGATCGATGTTATCGATTCGGTGCAACTTCGGACGAAATATTATAACTACACGCCAAAGCGTTACGTGTTCATCTTTGTTGCTCAGTCGAACTTTAATCAAGTCTGCCGGTGTGTGTGCGCAGGATCCATCATGATCGCTTTCGCGTCGACACTCCATTAAATTTCATTCTTTTCTTCTTCACGAGAGCTTATTACCGGAAGGGAGATCGAAATCACGGGCACCTCTTTTCAACCTTATTCCGATGACTAAAAATTACACGCTTTGATCATAAAAAGAAAGAATAAGACATTTTCGACAGCTAAGATCGATGTTATATTTAGCCGAATTTGAGCATCACGCGAACCAAATCTAATTAAGCTGCTTTCGATGAATTTGGTGAACTAGCTTTTTTAAGCGGTGTTAAAAATGTTTCATATTCTCCCACGCGCGCGCGTCACTAAATGGGAAAAAATTCCTCCCCTAGGTTCGTCCATTTGTCAGAAACTTTGAAGCCGTAACTTCGGAACTACCAGAATGCCCTCCTCGCGTCCAGTTCAAGAATTTGGAATTCCGCGAACGAAGAAACTTTCGGCAAAGGTCCTGGCATTCTTACGTAAAAACTACCGTAAACGTTTACGAACACCATCGGAGTCGTTTCTAAACGTGAAAAAGAAAAACAATGAAGGGGAGGCTCTCTTTAAATCGATCGGCAATAAAATTTGAATACTCCATTGCAACTTCTGGGGAATACATGCCCAGCATGTATAATATTTTACACGATACGCCTTACACTTGAAGAACTATAAAGAGAATTTCATCCTTTGAGGGCGTCTAAGTAGAAAGATCTTTATTTTACACAAAGATTAATTCTGCCAACAAGAATTAAGCATCGGATCTAAAATTGCGGATTATGTATATAACGTCACGTACTGTAACGATTAATGTCATGTAATTATTACTTTAACCACACATTAGCAAATAAGATTTCTGTTGTAATATTATGTATGTAATACTGATTGCAGAATAACCTCTTATTTGAAGTTTCTATTGCACAAATAAAAAAAAGCATCGGATCTTTGGGGTTGAGAATGGACTCGAGAAACACCCTGATCGTAATATTTATGAATAGGAGAGAAGTTCTTATCAAGCTCGTTACATCGGCCATGCAATGAACCCAATGTCGTCATTCCCACCCCCTCTGTTGCCGACGAAGTCACCATTCCCTTATCAGTGAACCAAATCAGCAAACATAATGGGCTCTCGATGACGTCGCTCAGGAGGAATATCTCGATAGTTGAGGAACGATAGAAAGCGAGGGTACGCGGCGAAGGGGCTGAAAAGATGGCGTATGTAAATAAGAAGAACTCGGGCAGCTCACTGGCTCGAATGAGGTGGCAACGATCTCTCCCTTGGGAACCGTTCGAGTGACAGCCAGGGCTCAGGTTCGATGGCGGGAACACGGAAGATGAGTTAAGACCGAGAACGCGGTGGCAGAGAACGCGAACGTGCCTCCGGGCCGGGACGGTCAAAAAATTGGCCGGCAAACCACTTACGGAATTCGAATTACCCTCGAGGCGCTCAGTCCGACGCGGAGACACTCGATCGTTAGGATAATTCCTGAAGGATTCAGTTTTGACACTTCATTAAGCCGTCCTGGAAAGTTCTTGCCGCAACGTGTTCTGCTCGCTAATAAGTTCCCGCGGAACTGAACGCTTCATCAGCTCACCGGACAGAAATTTAATGAAATTTAGGGTCTGTCCTAGGTCGGGATGCGTAATTTAAATTCGCGACTCGTTTTGGAAAATTGGTTGTTCTAGCGTTGATGTTCGGATATTGGGTTGTGACGTACAGTCGTTCGGTTACAAACACAAGTATGCTCTAATTGTAACCTTTCCCATTATTTATTTTTTCGATTTACATTAGACGCGTCAATGGATTGCATTTTTGTGCACGCGAGTCGGTCCGCGACCGTCGGCGATATCGGACGTCTACGAGTGCCGAGCCGTACAAGGTGTTTGTGCTGCATAGTGCGGTGTGGTTTAGTGAAGGATTGAAAAATATTAGTTGCACTTGGTGCAACGGGTAAACAGGGTGACCTCTGACTACAGGAGTCATTCGCAATGTGTCGTACCTGAAGAAACAAATAAAAAACAATACGAGATATTACGGCACTTATGTTCATTTATAACTTCTTCAAAAAATGTAGGATTAGAATTTATCTTCCACCATTTATATTTATTTCACTTTATATTACGTCATATACTTCATTATTTTTCTGAAAAGTGGTATAATGTATGCTATATGTATGTTATAACATATGCTATATAAACCAAACATAGTTTACAGGATCGATAAATAAATAAATAAATGTTTTATGCATGTCGATAAAGTCCCAATAATTGTGAATTCAGAAATTCGGAACTCGCCATTTCGGCGGTTCCAGTGTCGAATTATCTTTGGTCTTCGCAAAGAGAATCGAAGATACCTACAAACAAGTGGAAGAGGGTACAAATAAATGGAAAAGTTTCATAAACGCAGATTAGTCTCTCTGCTGCGGGCGCCGGGACCTCTCAATTAGCTGTGAATACCCTTTACCGATTCGCACGTGCATCGCGAATGTTAATCGACGTGTAACGTGCAGTGCCCGGCGATCGCTTAGTGTCACATCAAAGAGAAAGACCCTCATCGGTACTTGAACCGACGTACAATCCCCGGAAGATCTCATTTATTAGATTCCAATGCGCGCGTGTCCTTCGTCCTTCGTGGCGATTAAAACGGTGTCTCCGAAAGGTTGTCCGCAAGCGAAGCGCATACAGCACCGCCGTAAACAAGAGTATTCTTTCGAAGAGGGGGGACCATTTCCGGTGATTAGTTCCACGCGATTAACCATCGGAGCACACCAACTCCCACCGGACCCGCAGAAATAATAAATAATCGCGAGGGCGAAAAAAGCGAGCCGGGAACACCTGAAGAATCCATTTATAATTGCCGCCACGAGGGTGGACGGAAGGGGACAGTCTCATTCCACACGTAACATTCCATTCCAGAATTAGTGTTCCATTTCGAAATTACATTCTATCTCGCATGCCCGCGCGCGGCAGTCTCGGCCCGTCCCTGGCGATAAATTCACGTGGCTATAATTACAACTATACTCTACCGACGAATTAATAATATTACATCACCGGGCAGCCCCTATCTGTACGCTCGATAACTTCCACCGTCTCGAGATCGATGCATTTCGAAGAAGATAGTGGAAACTGTGTGACACGAGTGCTGACCCCTTGCACTACGATATACAGGGTGTCCCAAAACTAGTGTAGGAGCGGAAAATGGGAGGTTCCTTGGGTCATTGGAAGCGACATTTTCCTTTACAAAAATGGTGTCCGCGGTTTTATTTAGGAGTTATTAACGAAAAACACGGACCAATCATAGCGCGATCAAGACGCGAATTAACACTAGCCATGCTGAACAACTTGGCAACACTGCGAGAGTCCTGTTAAGATATATATATATCAATATATATAGATATATCTCAATCGGAAAACCGGACTCTCGCGGTGTTGCCATTTTCTCTTCAGCATGGCTAGTATAAAGTAGGCTGTGGTTCGACCTTAGACCATATATACCTATAGACCCGGCGCAGATAATTCTGCCTTGTTCCGAGATCAAACCGGCTAGCAGACGACGTTTGTGGGAAAAGTGCTATAGTATGTTGAGAAATCGCAGTACCGCGAAGGTAAAGTGGCAGAGGGGAAAGGGGAATCGTCGTTACATGTCATTCTGTATAAATATTCATGGAAACTGTAACTGTGTAATATACATACATGTATTTCATTTTATTACTCGTTCATTTTTACTTTACTCTTATTATTTAAAATATATTATTTAATATTATTTAAAATAATTTGGAAGAAGTTAAATTTTAATATAGGAGTTGATACTATGAAATCTGTATTTATTTCCTCACAACTTACTTTATTTAAAAAAAGAACAGTAAAAACAATATACATGTATATGTCGAATACAATACATATATATGCTATATATATCCATTTTTTCAAATTTTTATCAAATGGTGGACTTGTAAAATATACTTCTGTACTGTGCACTCGCTTCGTCTCACACACTATCCACCATTTTGAATTATCTCGAATCGAGGCTTATGGGCACCAGATACTTTTGGATCTCGTCACACAGCATCGTATGCACATACTATACCTATGCCGCGTCTATGGGTATATATGGTCTAAGGGTTCGACCGACGCGCCAACTGTCAATTGGCCGAACGTGCCATTGCATGTCTAGGTCGCGCTATGATTGGTCCGTGTTTTTCGTTAATAACTCCTAAACAAAGCCGCGGACGCCATTTTTGTAAAGGAAAATGTCACTTCAAATGACTCAAGGAACCTCCCATTTTCCACTCCTACACTAGTTTTGGGACACCCTGTATTTCGTGGTTACAGTTATTATTTGACAGAAATTAATGACAGATTATTCGATTTGTTACAGAGATTTTTTGGCAGGAAGTGACCGAATGCTTCAACCCCTAAGCTGGCAGCCAGTGGTTCGCGAACTGACCGGATTAAACCGAGTTACTAGTATTAGTAGCATTCGAGCAACGATGAACCGTGGCTGGTCTGGGTCCAGGGGTCAGAACTGGGTTAAAGTATTAGGTACACCGGACATGAGGATGGTGCGGGGAGTATAGTGTATAGTATAGTCGATGGAAGCGGAGCGGCGCGTGTATACGTCGCGGTTTACATCGCAGCCAGCGCAGCGCCGCAATCTGATTTCACCCGAGACTCGTCCTCGTTTCTCGCGTTTATTAGTTCCGCGCAAATATTATCCGCCCGGGAAAATGCTTTTATCGATGAAAGTAATTTCGGCGTTGGCCAGTCGTTCCCCGAACCTATCGTTCGTGAATGAGCCGTTGATTAACCTCTGCAATTGGTTATCTGTTATTTTATTTAGTCCTAATCAATCTCTCTCGACATCGCGAACTTCGCGAACGGAAAAGATATTAATTTTACCATAAGATTTATACTATGACTGCCGTGTTAAGTTCACTGTGGACCTCTCTTATAACTATGTATATCACGTCATACTGCATTCTAATATAATTTATACAAAATAAGCGTGAAACATACAGTATTCATCAACACGCTCGTTTCCATATAACAATATTACTTTCCTATCAGTATTCAAGATTTAAAATGTGGTCAAATAATATTTTTCTGCGCGCAACATCAACAAAATTAAGCAAAGGTTCGTAGATCCCCAAATATCATGAATAATCACGACCGCGGACAACATGCATAAAATTAATTCGCTGATAGAGAACGCACGCATTAAAAGCCAGAATTAATGCAAAACACAAAAATGCGCGTACGGCCGCGAGATTCATTATCATCACCATGTGCCGCGTTAATTATTTCTGTGCAATTTTTATCCCCGACGATTACCTACCGGGATTTCATATTTGCTCGCAAATTGGTTCGCCGTATATACAATTTTAGCCACAGTTCCGCGAAATTAGTTCTCAATTTAAACTATTCGAACGCGAAGCTCTCTAAGCTGTTAATTACTAGAACTTCATTCCCAGATCTTCAACGACACGGGAACATGTTTCTAAGGGGGCGCCGCGCCGCGCTGGTTGCTCCGTGTTAATTAGAACGACGATAAGTCTCCAAAGTAAGTATTTGTACAACGCCGATGCGAAATTGATGCAGTCGTTGCTGAAATTTCTGAAGCAGACCCCCGTCGCCCCTGCGGCCCCGTGGAAATGTTTTGCGGATTTGTATCGACGTTTGCTGCAGTGTCAATAATAGTTAAGGGAATGGCCGACCTCTTGCCTCCCGCCCCGCGATCTCCACCCGAACTCGGCATTATCCGCGACTACCTCGTCAGCGAAAATATTTGTCGTCGCGGCGGAAACCGAACGACAACTGACCGACTTTTTTAACACTTTTATTAAGATCGGCTATTCCTCGACAAGCGTTGTCGTCAATTCGATCCCCACTCGAATTTATCGACGCTTTTTCACTCGGCGCATTTACTCGCCTCGATGAAATTAATCTCGCTTGGTCATTTCACGTCCCAATTAGAATATCTGTTTTCCTCTCTTGCGGATCTGAATTTGTTGCGACCGTTTCTGGAATGATCGAATCTCCCGTATCAATTTTCAATTTATGGAGACTATACAGGGTGTCCCAAAATAAGTGTTACTCCCGGAAATGAGAGGTTCCTTGGGTCATTTGAAGCGACATTTTCCTTTACAAAAATGGCGTCCGCGGCTTCGTTTAGGAGCTATTAACGGAAAACACGGACCAATCAGAGCGCGGCTACAGCGGATTGATTCTGGTTCGGCCAATAGCGACACCACGTTAAGCGGGACCTGTCGTCGAGTTGGACTCCGTTCGCTATAGCCGGGCTCTGATTGGTCCGTGTTTTTCGATAATAACTCCTAAACAAAGCCGCGGACACCATTATTGTAAAGGAAAATGTCGCTTCAAATGACCCACGGAACCTCCCATTTCCGCGTTACACTTATCAGTTACACTTATTTTGGGACACCCTGTAGAATAGATGTATGGTTTCGGCGCACAGGTTCGATCAAAAAATAAAAAACCTTATTTTATAACAATTTTGCAAATTGAAACCTCAACGTTTCGGTCCATCACACCATCATACATCTATTGTCAATTATTTTCGATCGCAAAACTATCTAAATATTTATTATACAATGTAGTGGAATCCTACAATACCGCGTGTACAATATTAAAGGTGTATATGCTTAAATGCATACAACTTTATACTGTACCTTCAGGTTTAGCATGCAGTTATATCTATTTATATATAAGAATGGAACAATTTCCGTGCACTAAACATTTCGTGGTTGAAAAATAAGCTCCACCCAAATCCACAGTGATAGTCAATGGTAAAGAATGAAATAAGAAGAAGAAGAGATCGATCAAGTTGAAGAACGGGACACGGGAATCGTGTTAAGCGTGAGTGGGCGGGATCGGCGAAAAATCGATGCGGAAAGATGTCGAGAATTCGCTGAACCGTTCACCGATAATCAGGTTACTCGGGATTGGCGCACTTAATTGGCCCGTTACCATTGTTGCCGTTGCGTCAAGACACAATTCCGGCCGACTCGCGATTTATTATTAAACGACGCCAAGCAACGTCTTGCCGGCGAGGTGGAACGGTTTCAATTAACTTCCCTAATTTCGCGCGCGAACTCCAGGCTCGAGAATGCATCGCGGGCAAATACGCCACCGGCACGTTTGGCCCATCGATCTGATAAACTCCGGCTAAGAGTCGACGCAAGCTAACGAGAAGCAACCCCGTGAAATTTCTTTGCCGAATTTTGACGCGTTACTCTCCGCACAGCCTCAGCTTTACACGCTCCTACGTGCTGCTGCTTCTCGTTAGCATTCGCGCCAGAGGCCTTTCTTATTGTGTTAGGTGACACGGATAGCTCTCGAGCACCTGGTCCTTAAGCGTTTCCTGTTCGGAAATTAAATTAAAGTCCCGACACATGACTGTGTTCCGTGAGGCATGGCCGATCGCTACGAAAATCGATGCTACGCTGCACTACGATCTTCCTTTCATCAATGATCGAGATACTTTTATGAAAACCAACGTAGTATACTCTTAACATATTTTTACTACTTTGCTGACATTTCTACTTAGCTAGACTTTAAAGATCCAGTGTCTTAACACTAAACCTATAATCACCGGTCAAAATTACCGATTCCAATTTTTTTATTTCACGATTATTCGTATAATAAAGATAATTTTATAAGAAATTATCGTATAGCTATCTTTAGTGGAGCACATATGAGGAGCTGTACAAAGTCTAAATAAAATCAATCTCGTCATTTTTATAAGGGAACATGTACCAGGTACTTTTAATGCTCGGTAGATTTAGTGTTAACTTTGCACACTGAAACGGATAAAGAACTTAGTCACGTGCCTCGTGCGACCGTGTGAGTCTTTGACACTAAGTTCTAAGACGGTTCTACGAATTCGTAATATTAAGTCTTTTCAACGAATCTTCATACCTGGGAAACGTGTTTCTGAGATTCCCGAATATTTCGTAAAAATGCAGAATTCTAGGTTGTGTAAGTCAGCGTAGGAGAGTGTTCCGTTTTCCTCGACACAGTATCTTGAATCACGTTACGCAATGGTAATGGAGCAATTACTTATAAGAGCAATGTTTCGGATTGCGGCAGATCTTAAAGAGTTTCGCCGACCTTCCTTTACAAGCGTCTATTCGCCGCTTTGTCAACGATTAGCATCGCAACCTATGCCCGGTTAAATGGGTTGAAGCAGTTACATCGGTAGCCTGATTCCACGTCGTTAATTATATTACGCGGCAGTTTCTATGTCACTGTGAACTCCGCTGCGTGACCTCAGCGTTCCATGTAATCTTCATCTACGCGTGACATGTTAGAAATGTAGGATGATTTTCACAGACATGCTGGAACCGGTTCTGTGATACAAAATGTTTACGGAGAACGGGCTGCTAAATCCCGTTAATTGCATCAGGAACTGAAATCCGTAACCTTTCCGAACGAAGAGCAGAGAAAACCATTTTCATAAAAATCCTCTGACTAATTACGACTACATTGTAACGATAGACGTAGATTGAAACCTCGATAATTACCGGTGACGAATAAATTCTTGCGGCTAGGGGCTGTTGAAAATTCCCTTACCTGAAACAAAGGAAAACAGAAGTTAATTGAGCGAAGCATTGGATGTGTTCAGCATTACCGTTTATAATATTTTTATTTATTTATTTAATGCTTTAAACCAGATGTGGTTTATTTAGTCTTAATGCGCCTCTTAACTTAACTTAACTTAATATTAATTTGTAATTCAAAAGGTTAATTCAATGAAATTAAATTTTTAGTGCGCAACGCTTAAAGAAATCGAAAATAATTAGCAGACCGTTGATGTCTATTAATGTTTTAATCTTTGCTTCGACACCTATCGGAACCGCCTGTTTATAATGAATCAAATTATTTTCAATGTTCCGAAGAAGATTATCCATGAAGATTCGCAGTCATTTATTCAAGTACAATTTTTTAACAATTTCTTTGACACATCATCTAGAATACTAGACCATCCAGTTTCTCATAGAACCTCTGGATCGGTCCAACTTGGAGAAGGTTGTTTTCATTCGAGGAGTGTCTGAATGTTATAGGGAATCACAGAGCGTCTTTGACAATTATTCACAGCGTGCAAACAAACGCGCAAGAGCTAGGAACGAGTATCTGGGAAGTGGATCGGGAATCAGACGACGTAAAACGTAGTGATTTATCGCGGGACTTGCGTTTCCGTTGGATCGTCGCAGCATCGTCGCCAGGCGTCGTTGTCGGTGTCGTTGTCGGCGTCGTATCGACGTTTCTTGGTGGCGCATAGACGAGCACTCGCCTAGAAGAGGCACTGTATATCCGACGTTGTCTATCGACAAACATTGCGATGTGTCAGAGTAAATCTTGGCAGTGTATACCGCCCGGAAATTGCCGTGGTACCAACGGTGTGCGACTGGTATCTTCGTGGGCCGGTGGAAATCAGTTTATTTACCGAAGAGGGACATGCCTGTCGGAACGAGCCGACGGATTAAGATTACATCCAATTTGTCTTGATCCACCGTGTAATTACCACGTCGGGACACCTGCGCTTTCTTTCTGCGTCTCCAAACAATAAAGGAAGCAATACTACGAACACATTTTTATCGAACCCTTCTTCTCTGATCGTCCGCAACCTTTTTATTTCTTCATTCGCGTGGATTGTATTCGCTTGGTCGTGTTCGCTGAATTTTACGAAAAAACATTATTCGCTTTTGTCCAGTTATTTTTTTATCGAACCCCTCGTAGCTTCTTATTCCTTCATTCAATTTTCAAACTCGATTTTCTCGAAAAAACGAAGCCCTAAAACAAAATTAGGTAATTATATAGAAAAGGTCTGCCTAGTCCGATTTTGATGAAATTTTAATATTTTATAGATTTCGACATTTTTAACAACTTTTTCCTGTTCCAATATAGAGGGGTCGCTTTTAGTTTTCGAGATATTCTCAAAAAACTATTGCTAATATTGTATTGAATTTTTGTATGCGTCTCCGCCCCCTCCGCGACCTAATCACAACTCATTCTAATCGCACGGTTTTTCCATTACTAGTTCAAATTCTAGGTAACAGCTACAATACAAAGATTATGCGAATAGAATGAGTTGTGGTTAGGTCGTGAAGGGGGCGGAGAGGACCACGCATACACAAACCAGGAGTAGTCTGTCAAAATTGAAAGATTACCCTATATATGTACAGGGTACTTTCTCTCTCATCTCTACAGCGTGTTTACAAACAAAAAGTTGTACAAAGAGCGTACAAGAATACGGAAAATTCAATACGGTAGTGGCAATAGTTTTTTGCGAATATCTCGACAACTGAAAGCGACCCCCTTATATTGGAAAAGGAAAAAGTTGTTCAGAATGTGTTGCTGCATAACATATTGAAATTTCATCAAAATCGGAGTAGGCAGACCTTTTCTATATAATTACCATTATTCCTTTTTATCAACTCATTTTTTTGCGTCTGGTACCACCCTGTACACTTTTCACCGCAATAGAGACCTAGCACAGTGCGTTAGATGTGATTTCCATTAGCTGTAAGACAATATTAATTATTCCGAGTGTCCGCGGAAAGTATATATTTTCAAAGAGTACAGGACTCGCGAAGGAAATAAATACAGTGGACTGAAGAAGCCCCTCGAGCCGCGATTACACCGGTTGGCGAGAGTTTCTGCTCCTTTCTTCAACTGGTTACAATACCAGTCGTTTAAACGGCAGTGCTTTCTCGAATCAAATCAAGCAACGGTGGCGACCTTTTGAGCGGAAAGGCTGCTTTTAAAGGGCAGCGGTCGGAATTTGCGACAATCGTGCGCAGAGAGAAGGATGGCGGTTCGGACCGATACGAGGAACGTAACCTCGTCCCCCGAACCAGTGGGTTTGCTTTATTATCAGGGATAATGCGATTTTGCTGGAACACGACGAGGCTTCCCCATTGCCCGCATCTCTACAAATCGTTTTAGAGAGCCCATTCAATTTTGTTCTCTCGCTGCTCACCTCTGCCGCCTATCTCCTCGCCCACCACCCCCGCAGTCCCTTCGAGTATCGATTAGGCTTTGGTTGATTAATTGCTTGTCGGATATGATTCCTACCGGTGGACATTCGCCTCCGGGCTCCTCCGAATTGCTCTGAGCCCGAGAATGAAAGAAATTTGAGGATGCTTTTGAAGCGGAATAATGGCGGAAATTTATCGGCCACGGCGAACCACGGCGAAATCTTTCGCGTGTGCCCCGCGGTGGGATCCTTTGTATCCGCGTGACGGGCCCGACTACCAGAAACGAATCGCGGGAATTGAAATAACTTTCGTCGTAACAAACTAACTGCCACCGGAAACTCACTCGGCTACACCGGCAATCATTCCCGGCTTCCTGGACGTTTATTTCATCCTGGGAATCGATTCGCTGCACGACCCCCGGATATCTTCGATCGTTCGCGTCGGTTCTGATGGCTTTCAGATAACTGCTGCTACATATTTAATTAATATCGGAAGCTTTCGGATTTTCGATCGTAGATGCTCTTAAATTTGTTTCTTCCTGCGCGAGATCGAATGCGTTCCCTAAGGAAATACTAGGTGCAGTGAGAATCCTTTTGGAAGTAATGAAATGTACAAATGTTGTTACTATTTTTTGGTACAATCTGCACTGTGCTTACGATATCTTAAAAACAACGCTGTAAATGAATACCAGATGACTGAACTACGGAAAATCGACCAAACTGTTTTACCGCATTCTATATAAATATTAAAAATTTTATTGAAATATTTCTAGAGAATAATTTCATAGGAAAGTTTAATATTATTGAGGGGTAAGGAATTATCTTCCACAAGAATCGAACGAAAATTACTATTGACAGTCTACTTCGCTTCATTCGACGTCTAAACGCAAGTAACAAATGCTAAACGCTCGTCATTTGTCGGTTTAATTTTTCCTGCAAATAAAGGCGTAGCTCGAAAGGGTCGTTAATGCCCACGCACCTGAATTAACGTGGGCGTTGACCGATCGGAAAATTAGCACAAATTCCACGTTTCTGAGAGTCACGCCATAGGCGCGCCGCCATCGTTCAACAGCGAGCAACAACAATGAAAAACTATCCTTACGCACAGCTGTATATAAAAACCATTCCCAGTCCTCTGAGAGTGGAGAGTCCTGCTTTCTTCCTGCTAACCATGATACCCAGCATAATTAATTGCGAAAGTCCACTAAAATGATTAATTTCGCCGCGTTTCGAAGTTGCAGGAAGCAAGTTCGTTTCACAGTTCTACCAGAAAGGGAACAGAAGTTAAATATGGAAAGAAAAACGTAAAACGGCGAAGGAAAATCCGGCGGAAAATAATGTAGTAATTGGGGCCGTTTATTTATTGCTAATGAAATCTTTCGTTGCGAGAGCTAAAGTCCCCTTAAAACATTTACTTTATGATACAATTGCGCATTAAACGAAGTTGCCTTGTTCAACCAGGTTCGGGCTCTTTGAAGTCCTTCGTCTCCATTATATCTGCATCCGTGCATTGTTTCTTTAGAAAATGTTTTTTATACTCGCTCAGACCTCGGACGGACAATTTTCACTGGTAATTTGTCCAGCAGTTCATAGTGTTTTAAATGGACTGTCTGGAGGACGTTGAATCAATCTGTGCTTTCAATTGTGTATCCAATGTCAACGTATACCGATATCACTTTTTAGGACTGGAAATAGAGGATATAAAATCGTCCAAACCAAACGATAGTACAAATAATCAGTTGCGTATTAGACACAGGGAACTGCAGATATAACATTTATCGCGCTTAATTCGCGCGGGACGGTTTAGTCGACCGGTACGCATTTGGCGAGTTTCCTGTAGCGAGACCCGCGAAAAAATACGGGTTTTTTGGCCGTGGACAAACAGGACATAGCGTTTAGCGCAGCGTGACCGCAAAAGAAACGAACTTTGGTAGCGAGTGTGACGAGGCTCGTTATCGGGTGCGGGCGCATGTACCCGGTGTGTTTTCCACCCGTTCGAAAACCAACGGCCGCGGGTCCAGCGGCCGGGTTCTCTATATAAATTATTCCGGGTCGATGCTATTATCGCGACTCGCTTAACGCACAGAGTCACGGAAAATATGCGGCGGTTAATTTGTAACGCCGCAGGACAGGACGAACGCGACGCGACGCGGCGACGCAGTGCCGGTGCACGTTATTTGATTTTTCGGTATCGCCAATTTCGGCATTGCGTCGGCCTCCGTTCCGCAACGCGTCCTCTCCGCGTATCCACACGCAAATCGTGCGTCACGTGTACGAGTTAATCCGAATTACGTTGCGCGTGCACCGTGCCGGCCACATTTCTATCGCTCACCGCGCCGGTCACACCGAGAACGCTGCCCGCCGACGAATTATTAATAAACGGATTGGTTACAATCGAAAAACTGATCGCAGATCGAAAACGACTTCTCGATTTCACCGGTGAAAATAGTGGTTCCGATCGACGCGACGATTTCGGACGAATTTTTCCATCTATTTGTAGCATTTTGTGGACCGTTCTACACGGTTTTTGTCAACCGTATTCACTCAATTTAATCCAATTCTGTTTTTGAGATTTTGCGATACAGTGGGACCAAAAAGTACTTAAAATATCAGCCTCTTGAGAATAATGACTAGTTACTAGTAAAGATAACGCTTCAAGCTATAAAATAAGACTAGGTATATTGTTGTAACATTGTTTGCAACGAAATTCTCAAACTCAAATATCAACTTCCAGAATCTACTGTAAGATGAAAAATGTGTTACCGCATCAGTGTTTTTCTTTTCTATGCACTGCAATTTTTTTTATCGCAGCAGAACCGTCGGCATATTAAACTGTAATGGTATAAACGACAATAAACATTATTAAAAGGTTAATTCTTCTCGATCGCAAATTTAGACAATTAAATTTTTAAATGTTATCGGCGCCAGGTTCGATCATTTTCAGATCATTTTCGATTTGCCTTTTGAACAGCATGTGCTCAGTTACATATCTGCCACCATGAAGATAAAATAGTTTTCATACAAAATTTAATATGTGTTATAATGTATTGTCTAGTTTTTCACAACATGTAAGTTTTTGTGGTTTCTGTTAATTTTATAATTTCTTACATTATTATTCATTCAAAATATTTTCCAGACGCAATAATGATTCTTTGAAAAAGATCCACATCGGGATCGAAACGTTAGAAACATGTAATAATTGCACATTTGTTGTTTTTCTGAAAATGATCGAACCTGGCGCCGATAACATTTAAAAATTTAACTAGCTGGTTATTGTTGCTCGCTCGCTTCGCGAGCTCGCGGATGGGGTTGTTGTTGCTCGCTCGCTTCGCGAGCTCGCGGGTAGGACTGCTCTTGCGAGAGGGTTAGTGGTACGCATTGCTAGTGAGGCATACAGCTATTAATGGTTTTTTTTTTATTTTGTGTGTGACTCTCCAAGAGCCACACAATGAACTTCCCGATTCGTTAGTTGTAAGCGGTAACATTAGCATTAACTGCATAATGTAAAAAAAAAAAATGAAATATATATAATTACGTTTGTTTATTTGGTGGAAAATTTCCATCCTCTCTTATAAATTGCATTGTTGAATGAACTTCTTTCGAAAAAAACTAAAAAATCTAAAAAACTGCTTGACCAATATGGACCAAAATCTAATCAGCTCTAAGTTACGACGAGGCACATCCATTGCATCATTCATCATTCTGATCGCATTGTTACTTTTTCAGAAAATGTTAACGAAAAATTTGACACACACACACACGCACACGCACACGCACACACACACGCGCGCGCGCGCGCACACGCACACTCGCACGCGCACGTACACGCACACGCACACGCACACGCACACGCACACGCACACGCACACACACACATACCGACATTTTGATAAAAATGGTCTAAAATGAATCCAATGACCATGAAACGTGAAGATCTGTTAAAAAATTGATTTTCGATTTTCGGGGTAAAAAAACATTAATAGCTGTATGCCCCACTAGCAATGCGTACCACTAACCCTCTCGAAAGAGCAGTCCTACCCGCGAGCTCGCGAAGCGGGCGAGCAACAATAACCAGCTAGTTTGATTATTGTAAGCGGTAACATTAGCATTAGTTGCATAATTGAAAAAAAAATGTTTTTTTAATTAAAAAAAATTTTTTTTTTAACCCTTTGAACTCGAGGCCGTTTTCGCTTGCGCGAACCAGCAACTCGAGACGATTTCGGCCAAATTAGGTGAACATTTTACAGGTACTTCAAAAGTATTTAATTTTAAAAAAATTAAAAAAAAAAAATTTCACCAGTTTATTCATTTATATGTCGAAAACAACAAATTTTGATAAATATTACACTCTGTAATTAGTTTTGGTGTGATACTTAGTAAAACAATAGCCAAGATGCATCCTTGCCACTTCACATCGGCCGGGCGCCGTATCGGCACCGCTCGAGTTGCTACTTAACATCGGCCGGACGCCGTATCGGCGCCGCTCGTGTTCAAAGGGTTAAATTTAAAAAAATGTTTTTTACATAAAAATGAAATATATATAATTACGTTTGTTTATTCGGTGGAAAATTTCCATCCCCTCGTATAAATTGCATTCTTGAATGTACTTCTTTCGAAAAAAAACTAAAAAAACTAAAAAATCTAAAAAACTACTTGACCGATATGGACCAAAATCTAATCAGCTCTAAGTTACGACGGGGCGCATCGATTGCGTCATTCATCATTCTGATCGCATTGTTACTTTTTCAGAAAACGTTAACGAAAAATTTGATAACATAAAAACGGCCATACGCACACACACACACACACACACACACACACACACACACACACACACATACTAACAATTTGATAAAAATAGTCTAAAATGACTTCAATAACCATGAAACGTGAAGATCTGCTAAAAAATCGATTTTCGATTTTCGGGGTAATTACAGTAACTTCCCTATGAATCGGGAAGTTAATTAAATAAATAACATTTTCAGAATTTTTCTCGCAACAAAAATTTCATCTTTTCCAACCTAGGGGCTCCATGAGCCCCCCTGTATGAGCGCTAGGATTAATCCAGCCGCAACTAAGAGACACGAAGAATATCAAAGGCGTCCTGGTCAATTTGCGCGAAAGTCAGCGGAACGATGGAGAGGGCGTAGGAGGCTCGCCATCGAAATCCAGCCAATCTAATAGAAGAGACGACACCCCGAAATTATCTTTGCCGGTTATTTCCTCGAGATACGGCCGTGTTGTATCAAGCCCCGAAAATCGTTTACCAATATCCGTAACGAAGATTCGATTCGACGTGGGTGGCTGTTGCGGCAGGCTCGATACAGAATTTCTTCGACAGACTGGCGGGTGGGTCGGCCGCCCCGTCGCACGTACCTCTGTCGTGTTATCTCACGACTCGTGTAAACAAAATGGTCACGTCAACGTCGTAAACTATGTAGAACTTCGCGGTCTAATTTCCGCGTGCGGCTGCCAGGGAAGAGCCGGCGACCGGTTTCATCCCCGTGGCCACGTTTCCACCTTCTCTTCCGGAGTACATCCGAAACACAATGCGGATGGGGGAGCTTTACGGGCCAAAATCAAATTCCAAGTTCTTACAATTCGCTTATTCGCGCACAGATAGATTGAAACTATTTATTACATAGGACTAGACACGGGTAAACACATCCAACAACGAATGCCAATTTTAATGCAAAATCCTGTTAAAATCGCACCTGCTCAATCCAGCGCTCGAGTACAAAGGGTTGCGCAACCGTCTAACGGAGTTACGACTCGAAATTAATTTGATGAAGTTATTAGGCGTCTCAGGGTGTACGGGTGTTGTTTTTGTGTCGACGCACAAAGCGCTGCGTTTATGGATGCTAATTGAAAATACCGTATCGGTGGGAGGGGGGATTGTTAGCCGGTGCCGGATCCGTTGTTTCCCTCCATAACACAACTCATAAATCCTGCCTCCTCCCGGGATTTCGTAATCACGTTCCTTTGTAAAACTGTTTAACGCGCCCGGAGAGGAGACGCAATATGAAGGAGTTAGGGAGGTTGGCGGGGGCAGTTCCAGAGGGTACCTACCACCCCCTCAGCATCTTTCTTTCGTTACCGCTCTTTTTTTTCGTTCCTCGTTCCTTCTGCGCAAAGTCTCAACAAGATGATTAAAAGCTTCTTAGGCGAAACTTTCGAAACTCCATCTTTCGCCTGGCGCGAACGAGAATTCTTTTCAACTACTCCGCGCCGGGGCAACGATAAATTTATGCACAACAATCGCGCCACGCCTTTGAACGGTTCTTATAACGCGAGACCCGGCCCGAGGACCAAAAGGTAAACGAATCGATAAGACGCAAACGATCTTAGGCTGCCGTGCCGCCACCCCCCGCCACCATACATCGCGTTTAAACGCCCTTTCGCGCCGGTAAATGGACGTGGTCGACACCCGCGAACCCTGTGATCAAGGAATATTGGCGACGACGGGAAAACGTGAAAGTATGCGTACTAGCTCCCTCAGTCGACCTGGAATCTATGCATTTTTAGGGCTTGCTGCAAGTTAGGGTTATTTCGACACAAATATTGTCAAAGATCAGAGATTTGCGTTCGTATTGCGTTTAAATGAAAAGACGAGGTTAAATGAAAATTCCAACGACATCTTCAAATATAGCTAAACACGTGTGCTAACCATTTGTTATCGTATAAATTGTCCAAAATTTGCTAATTTATGACGTATCTATTAATTGGTAACATTCTCTCGTTTCCCAAGACAAATGCCATAAATACGTGCAAACATCCTCGGTCCAATAATGACAACTACCCCATAAAAAGCAATCTTGCACATAAAAGAAAATACGCCAGCGTAACATCATTTTTATGGTCTCCTCGTATGCTTTTCCTTAAGAGCGCTGAAACAACAGGATACACCATAAATGCGAGAAATCTTCTACCAAAAGCTGCGCTATATCATCTGAAGTAAAAATAACATAAATCGAAATCGTCGTCGAGGATGATGTATTTAAAAAAATATCGTGTTTAGATTTGAGCGAGGTCTGTAAAAGTCTCGTTGAGCATCAAAGAAATTTCTGAAGTAATTACAAGTCCGATGTTACGCTGGAAAAAATGGGGGGCAGCAAGAGGGGAGAGGGTGGGAGTCACGGGGGTTGAACGATTAATTAAGCGGACGAGGTATCGCAAAATAATGCAAATTCTGCGGAGTGGGGAGGGACGGGTTCGTAAATGAAAATTTTTCAATACCACGGAGTAGACGCCAGCGGCGTGGCGCCGCCATTTCCGCGGCAATTTAATCCGGACGCGGGAAGGAGGACGATAAGTGGAAAATAAAAACGAGGTCCCAGAAGCACCGGCGAATATGAACGATTACGGACGATAAAGTAACGCGAGGTTTTATTCACCCGAGTAAAATACGATCCCCCGTCCCGAACAATGCGTGGAGATTATGACCGCGCCGGAATAAAAGATCGCTCGTTGTTTACAAGACGAACGGCGTCGTCTGGCTCGCTCTCGCGAATAGATTATTTATTTACATCCTCGAATCAGTTTCCACAGTCGTCTGGCAAATAAGGGAAACCTGAGAGTGAAACAGAGGGGGCAAGGGAACCACGGTGAATCACCACGGTGGATGATACGTCATTTCGCGTTGGAGACTCGACAACGACGACGTCCTCCCGGGTCATAATTTTATTCCGACGGGACCGTGCAGGATTGATGTCATCGAGGACCATTGTTTCTTTTTGCGGTGGCATGCTGGGCTGACGCAACCTTATACACAAGTACCGATGATTTTTCTCGTTATCTTGATCTTTATTGTATTCTTATTGCCTAGTTCCCTAACCCTTTCACCGACTAGTCCTTACGGCGAGCGATGAGAGAGATCTCGCCGTTTACTTATACGTATAAACATATCATTTATAAAAATGAAAAAGCTAGATGGATGACATTTCTTTGTTGTATCCTTATCACAGAACTGTTTACAATTTTTGGACGGAAATGAGGAACGGAAGTGGTTAGCGCGCAGACTCGTGCGGTTCATGGACTAAATAAGAGAAAAAGAGTGAGAGAGAGCACGAAAGCAAAAGCCTTACTGTCATTTTATGGTGCGTCACAGTTTGTACCTAATCCACGCGTGTTATGTATACATGTATACAAATAATAATGAGAAAAGAAAATGCTATGAACTGTCTCCTTCTTTGCGTCGCAAATTTTGATCGATCATTATTTTTTTCTATGATTTACTATAATTCTATCATTGAAACAATTGGCTTGTGATAGCTACATAAAATTACAGTAACTTCCCTATGAATCGGGAAGTTAATATGATATAAATATTCTTGATTCAATTTTGTCTAAACGTCTTGCAAAATGCATCAAGAGTTGTTCCTGATCTTGTCGATTCATTACGATCATTTACCATTTCATTTATCATGTTTTTCATAAAATAGATAATTCTGCGAGCAATTCTTTAAAAGAAGATTCCGCATCAAGCACTAGTCATAGACACGATGCTATCTGCCAGCGAACATTTCGTGCGTCCGTCCGCGCAAAAGTGAATGCAGCCGTTGTCAAAATAGAAAATAAAAGATATTTAGTGGACGCGAGGGTGCAGATCAGCGGTGGCTTGATAAAGTGGAAAAATGCAAGCGCGCGACGCGACAGGTTCGGTAGCATGGGGGTGGTTTTGTCGAAACAACGGGACGGTCATCCCTCAAGCCACCGAAACCCATCAGCTTCGTGCTTGGCCGGTTTTATCACGGCGCCGTTTATCACCGCTTGCCTAGACAATGCCGTTGTTGTTCCCATTGTGAGCCGCGCGGGGACGTCGTCCTGACCCACATACATGCACCCCAGCCGAATAGTCCCACAGGCAAAATCGACCCCGAGCAGAACGGTTTCGACGTTCTCCTGTGACCACGGCGATGTCGGGAAGGTCAAAGTGCATCGTTTCTTACCGCTGCATCACAGGTTCCCTTGGATGTATTCCAAATATTTTACGCTTATTGTGCTTCCACTAGGGAATTTTTCTATTTTGTCACGGAAAATCCACGGATGCGCGAAACGTCCAAAAAGGATGAGAGCTGGTCCACCTCGAAACATAAATTTATTTTAGAAGACTGCTGATAGATATCGTTCCACTAAGAATTCTTAGACTTAAGTTTGGTAAATTTTACGTAGTCCGCAAAATATGAAATAAAACTGGATAGTCGGTCTTCTTTGGAACATTGCGGCATTATTTATTTCGCGAGTATATTCGGTTAGAAGATTTATTTGTCGCAACGTCCTCTAGGTATTACGATCCATTAATGATTTATTGCGGGGCTCATTTGAATGTAAATTTGTCTGCTACGAGCAACGCATGTACAAATACCGGCGCATCAACTTTCAACAACCAAAACGAACGTATAAGTTCCTCGGAATGTCAATTCTACCAATTGTATTGTAATCCTATGCAAATGATCCTTGGCAATCGTACAACCAGCAGCACGTACTATTTCCTCGGTAGTATTTCCTGTATCACTGGGACATGCGATGAATTAAAAAATGTTGGCTCGTCGCGCGTTATTCGAATACGAAACAATCAATTTTCCTAATAATAATTACTTCGTCTGACATTTATGCGCAAAGTTATAAATCTGCGCGTACATACGTGTGTGCACGCGTTTAAATATATTTCGTGCACCGAAGTTTGCCATTACTCGAAAACACGGCGTACATTTTTGAATGAAACGCGATATTTTAAGGGAAAATAGGGTTGGTTTGAGAAGGGTCGTTCAAGGTACCGAGCACACTACCGTTGCGTATCCGTTTACACGGTATTACGCGACCGAGAAGTCGCTTGCGAGTTCTCCAAATTTACGAGGGCAATTTACGTAAAACGATTTAATGCGAACGGAAGACTGCAGCGATTTCGCGGCCGCCGGCGCGCTAGAGAGATTGCATGACCGATCGATCGACCCGATCATACCTATCAGAATTCTTTACAGCTACGATAACGATAATCGCTGGAAAATACCTGTAACGTATAACGAGGTCGGCATCTTACCGCATACCGCGGAATATTTTCGCGTTCAATCAGCCTTTTTACGGTACCCGCAACCTCTTTATCGTCGGACCCCTCTCGGTTTTTCAAGATTTCCCAAAGATACGACGAAAGGATGGAGCAGCACTCTTTTCAGAAATTACTTCTTACTTCGCCGTCGAATTTATTCATAACTCTGGCCAGGTTGCTTAGAGATCATCTTTAATTTATGGCACCGCGAAGTTTGTGTACTATAAAATAGTTCACGATCTCTTGAATTGAAAATATCTTGCGTAACGAGGTTTCACAATTTTTCGAAGCGGAATCTATCAAATTGTTTCTGCAGTCACCGAATTATTTCAGATTTTGTTGAATGTAATAACGACAAGTCTGTCGATAACGTAGGTATTACTACTTAGCTTATGTACACGATGTATGTACTGACACCTGCCGTGTACTTGTATGTAATAATTAGCTGCTTATGTAATACGATCTCAGACCGTTCTTGACTATTCATACGAACAGACGTACTGTGTGCTATTCGATTGTATTCTATTCTGTGTGTTACAATAAACTTTGGTTTCAAACAGTGTGTATTCTCAGACAACACTATATAATCAAGCATGCTAATGCTATATGATTATAAATAAAGTTAATAGCAAGTATGTATTAACTAATTTCAATTTACATTAATTACATACGATTTATTGTTTACAATTTCGTCTCACTTTGTTTTTTGAATTAAAAATTTTTCCCTTTTTCTTTTTAGACGCAATTACCTTTGAAAAAGGTTCAAATCAGAACCGAAACGTCGGATATATTGTAAAATAGCTATATTTTTGTAAAAATAGATCGAAATCGTTGCGCCGATAACATTATTTCAAGATTAATTAATATTTACGATCGAGATACAATTGAATATTTAGTGTGTATTCCTTTCACGCTCCCAACCCACAAGGGACTTTAAAATACAACGGATTTAACAAGGGACGTTGCTCCAAGTGTAACACAGGATTATAAATTTTAATTTCATTAAAATCGTGTGATTTTTTTAATTTCATTAAACATTTGGGTGATGTCCCTTGTAAGTGGAAATAAATCATAGGTGTTAGAATATAGTCGACTATATGGAACAGAATTTTCCAAAACCATCCGGTCTCGAATGGGAGAATCACGAGTTTGGTTTACGTGGAACAAGATCGCGACTCGTAATAAAGGGTGAATGGTGCAATATCGAAAGTTCGGGGGTGTAGCTATGGTTCCTGTTGCTCGAAATGTTTCCCCGATAACCGGCGGCGTTCCGAGACCACGACTAAAAAGCATTGCATTGTTTCGTGGAAACGCGCCCCTCGATCGACACCCCCGTTCGCACCCTAGTCCAGACACTTTTTATTAGTTTCTCGAGGTGGCAATTAAGTGACCGTAGTTCTGGCACACGTTCCTCTTCCGAGGAAACCGTTGCTCGCACTCTACCCACTCCCCCAACCCATTTTTTCCCCTTCGCAACGAGCATCGCTCCCAACGGCGACGCCCCATTTTTGCCCATTCAATTAGTCAGCTGGTGTTTTTTCGCGGCCGAATTGATCGTTACTGGGTCACCTCTGTTCCGCTAAGTCTGATTCGACGCGCTTATTTCCTTTTTGTGTGTGGTTGGATGCGAGTAAAATGTGTGGATGAAAAACTGGGGCGAATGGAAAAATTTTGTTCCATGTCGTGTCAAAAAATGATTCTGAGAATTTGAATTTGAATCAGTCTCACCGAGATCAGAAAAGTCTAAGAGTATAACTTTTAGATGAACATAGAGTTGGAGATGTTGGACTTTATTATAGAATAGATGTATGGTTTCGGCGCACAGGTTCGATCAAAAAATAAAAAACCTTATTTTATAACAATTTTGCAAGTTGAAACCTCAACGTTTCGGTCCATCACAACCATCATACATCTATTATCAATTATTTTCGATCGCAAAACTATCTAAATATTTATTATAGAATGTAGTGGAATCCTACAGTACCGCGTGTACAATATTAAAGGTGTATATGCTTAAATGCATACAACTTTATGACACAAACATAGCAAGAATGGTTTCTTTAAATGAAATGTCTCTAGTTTCCTTGCGACTGACTTCTGTCCTCGCTCTTTCCCTATTACAAGGGTGCCTCATACCTAAGGACTGTAAACCACCCCTTAAATGAACTGGCGTAAACAGTTGCCAAACCAAAGGTTTGAAACGCGTTACGATCCCGAAGTTTTGAGTCAGCCTGTACCCCAAATGAAGTAACAAAAGAGACCGTGGATTTATCGTGGCTCTTCCTGTTGACCAACACAAAGTGAACTACCTCCCGCATTCTTCTTCGCCCCTGAAGAAACATTTCTCTCGGCAAAAAGACCTCGGCAATCCGTTTTGAGCGAATCAACGTTGAACGTATCGAGTCAACTCGCTCGTTCGGTGGACAATGAAATTACCGGGATCAAAGGGTGGATTTTCCGGTCTGGCGTGCACGCGGAATCCGCGAGCGATCGTTTACGGAAAGTGTACCAGGTCTACCGCCGATAAACATTTCGATCTTCGAGATCGAAAAGCACTCGGTAGCAAAGCCCGGTTGCAATGAGGAACGATCTTCAGATTAATGGGGTACTTCTTAATGGGGTACCCTCTGATCTGGGTATTTACCAGTTTAACCAATCTCCGCGCTGAAAAACAGTTTGGCAACAGTGATGAACACATTTGTATCAATCTAACGCTATTAATGGATCCGAGTGGCTTCGAACCCTTTATATTTTTGTTGTTACAAGTCTACGCTGATAGTTCTCCTGTCTAAGCGCCATCTCGTTTGAGTAGCTGAATTAAAATTGGATCCAGACTTGCTCTAGAATCTGTCTGTATGAACGAAATATGGGAAGTTGAATGCAATCACGGGAAAACATTTTTTGTCGTTATAGCCCGCTCTGCTCATAATTTAAGTCAGAAAAACCGTTTTGCATTGAAAAAATACATGGGAACCAGAGGGTGGTCGTCTCGACTTGTTTGCCCTACTTTGGACGCTCATATTATTAAATATAAACATAAGTTAAATCATGAGCAGAGCGGGCTATGATGAACCTTCCTCTTTACAATGAGCCCTCACACAGCTCGTAACATGCTTGTATAAAAACAAAAATGTTTTCCCGTAAACACGGTTTGCACTTGTTTTTCTAGTAATAATCTAGTAATTTGCTACTCATATCCATGGGTCTGGTACCCCCTTAATTCAGTCCCAGACTGGTAGCTAGACGGATATACAGAGGTTTAAACTGAAGGGTGGAGCTTCCGGTGCACGTCCGCCAAGATTGCACTGTATTCGCGATAAATCTTGTCTCCGTTCCCCCCTCTCCACCTATACCGCGTGACGCAACTTGAATTTCCCGCGAAATCCTCTTACACGGCGGACCAGCTGCACCCTTTACAACATTGTAAGCACCTGTCTGCTGATTATACATTCGATGGGCAAAATTCGTACCTGGCTGGAAGTCGGCGCGTGTGCCTCGGTGTAACCGCGTGTTCGGGCGCGGCCTCCTTTGATTTCGGATTGGATTCAACCACCCTAGACTTGTCGCAGTATCGCGCAACCCTCTCTCATTAGTTCATCCCCGGCTAATGACGAATGCCGCGCCTTTGTCTCTCATAGACGAGAAAAAATGTACGGATCGGATTATACGATGAATCGCGGAAAGGAAACGCGGAGCCGTCTGCGAGAGGGTTGCTCGTACGAGTCCCGGATAAATGGTTATTATTTTAATCTTCTGACGGTCGAAGATTGTCAGTACTTACTACGTTGGTAATGGTACTTCAGTTTATTCGAACCTCCACTTGTAACTCTTCATCCGTTCTTTGTGTTGATTTCATAGATCCTTCGCTGATTACCAACGACTGTATAATCTTTTCGTATTAATTCAGGTTCAAAGAAGAAATTTACGCCATTAATTACTTCATATTGTACTGCATCGATTTTCTTATGTCAATTGTCACCGAGGCGAGGCATCGTAATTTCTTTGATGGGATTACCGGCATGTCTGTAAGAAAATCAGCGTGGGGACTGTTTGAAGATATCCTGCATCAAATTATTACGAGACAGGCGATTCATTAGCTTCTCGACCGAATTTCCAGCAATAGTCGATACGAGGAAATGGTTTCCGGTTATAGTTAGTGTAGGATCATCGGACCACATTGTTTCTGAATAGTAGCACGGGTATAAGCTTGCATGTACAAGATGGCGGTCGTGCGAAAATTAAACCGATTTGTCGTGATCGCATATTCATTCAGTGTGGCTAACCGCCGCTCATTTATAGGTTTCTAATTACATTTAAGTCTTTACGATTTCTCAGGCTCAGCGGAGTAAATGCACCCGAATGAGATTACCCGATCGCACGTTCGCGGACAATCTCCGGCTAATTTGAATTTACAGTCGACCTTTCGCGCTTTTCCCGCCCGTTTCTCGCTCGTGACCCGCATGCGAAACCCTCGGGTCGATCTGGAAATCTTAAAAGTGTGAGAATGTGTACTCTCGGCTCGCCTCTCTCGGTAATTAAAAAGTTCTCTGCCTGCGCTCCTATCGCACCCCTGTCGCGCGAAGACGAGCGGAACGTGTATCTTCCTTTTTTCTCGCGGGCAATAAATGATATTAGTGTGAGCACCGCGCGCGAAACTTCCGTCCGGATGTTTGGTTGATTAAATAATTACTTGAATACGCGTTCCGCTCGTTCGAAACGGAATCTGATGGAGTTGAGGAACACACCGGCGAAAGAATGCAACGAATATGTGAGAACTTGTGCCCTCGGCTTAACACGCTACAGAGAAATTTTTAATAAAAGCAGACCACCACCGTTTTATTGCAAATTAAATTACGTCGATTATTATTTTGCGCGTATTACGTTCCGCAACAATCTTGGTATTAATGAGCTCACAAAATTTGAAATTATACTGTGACCTAATAGAATTCGTTTTCAGTTTTCAAGTTACGCGATCAGTAACCATCGCGTGTTTCTCGGAGTAAAAATTTACCTGTTCGAATTTTTGAGTTGTTTCAATAAAAACTTCAACGAAGAAACAATAGTATTTGATGCTATTTCTCAGTGAAAACGTTAAAGAACTTTTAAACATGCAGTGGGATCATACAGTAGCGTGAATTACTGCACAGAAATATTGTTGTATCACGACAGATCTCAGAAAACCATTGCAGGGTTAACACTGAACCCACCACTGGCGGTCAAATGATTTTATAAATTTCTGTATCCAAGCACATTATGTGTGATAAAAATTGCACAAAATCTATATAAATTCTGCCTTGTCATTTTTGTCAACTAAACATTTCAAGTGGTTTTAGTTCTTTGCAGGTTTCGCGTTCAACGAATAATCGAAATGATGGAAACGTCACCGCAACAATTCCTACACTGTCGTTTCCAAGTAAAAAATCCGTTCCGAAATTTGTTAGCTTCGGTTCACTTAAAAACCTGAATGCGCAAGCCTTTCGCTATTCCGGCTCGCCAGAAATCGGATTCGCCGATCGACGATTTCGTTTCTAATCGGTTTGAGCTGTTGCTTCGAACGGTCCACTGATTGATCATTTTCGGGCATCGTTGCATTAGTAGTCGCTTTGTGTTGGCTCCCTTGATCGAGCAAGCAAGAAGCGCGACCACAAAGCGCGACTAACGCGAGGCCCGCGGGCGTTTTCGCTCGCGAAACACGCGGAAACGTTTCCGCGAGACTAAAATAGAATTAAGTGCGAGGATTGGAGTACCGGAGCCACGCGCCGGTACTATTTCTTCGAATAACTGATTACACATCGTTTTGAGGCGAAGATGACTTTCATGAAGGAAACGTCGCTGCTCGCAGAATAATTAGCCGCGACCAGGTGGCATATCTCGCGGTTTGGAAATATCCTTTCGCTGTTCCGATCCGTGACACCTCCGGGCAACAACCAGACTACGATTTTCTCCTATTCCAAGAGAAAGTTGATTATACCTACCGCAGACTGATCGTTGAATATTATACACTCGTATATGTTGGAATCCAACGATAATATTGTATAGGAACAGGCAGTGGTGCGACTCCGGTCCAAGTTGTTTATGGCACCCCCACTTAAGGTGGTAGGGTACCCACGTGACATCACTAGAATCTAACTAGAATATTGCTAGATTTTGGGCCGAAAAGAGGGATTTACGGGAACACATCTCACGTCCTCATACGATTATATTTTGAGCTGCATGAGGGCTCATTCTAAAGGGGAAGGTTAAACGAAGCGCGCGTGGGTCCAACTTTAGTTACATTATGTTCATATCCAGTAATGTGAGTGTCCAAAGTAGGGAAAACAAATGAAGAAAAATTCCGGATATTCTAATGTATTTTTCGATCACAAAAAGATTTTTCCTGCTAATTTAGGGACCCACGCGCGCTTCATTTAACATTCCTCTTTCAAATGAGCCCTCACTCAGCTCAATATATAATCGTATGAGGACTTGAGGTGTGTTCCCGTGATCGCATTCAATTGTTTCCCAGATTCCCTTCATGAAGGGTGAGTAGAAGCAATTTTAGTTCAGCTACTTGGACGAGATGGCGCTTAGTCAGGAGAATTATCAGCGTAGTTTCTTAACAACAAAAGTGTAAAGGGCATGAAGCCACTCGGATCCATTAATAGCAATAAAGATAATGATTAAAAGAAAAAAACCTGTAATTATAGCGAAATTGAAGCGTTAGATTGATGCAAATGTATGTTCATCACTGTTGCTAAATTGGTTTTTCGCGCGGGGGTTGGTCACAATGAAAAATACCATGGTCACGTGGGGCCTCTACCTCCTTAAGAAAAGGGACCGAAGGCCTTTTTCCAGAGACGACCCAGTCAGTCGTTGTCGTTTTATAGAACAGAACACATCACAGCATCGTTTACGCTACAGCATTAGTTTTGCCCTGTCATAATATACTTTTTCCTCTTATACACACTGGAATCCCCTATTGTAATTTTTGTTTGCATTGTATAAATAAAGTTATCTTATTTTAATCAAATAAAGTTTTTACAACAGTATACGATTATGCGTACCTCTGATGTTTGAGTTTTCTGGTATCCCTGCACGCAACACATTCGTGATTCGTATGGAATACCGTTTACTGACCGGGAATAAATATTTTAAAACATCACACATGTACCTCGAATACATTTACACAATTAATGCAATAGGTTCCATAGATTTTCTGAAAATAATTCGTGCGGAAACGGATTCGAAATCCGGGACACCCCGTTAAACCATAGACGTTATTTTAATTCTGGTCGTCGATCCACAGTTACCGTAACACGGGAACGTCGGCAGCAGCCAGTAAACCGAGATCGGTATCGTTCCCTTTATTCAACGAATTTTCCTGCAGGAGCGATCTTAATTGCGTATCGCGTTACGTTCGCGAGTCAGTGAGCGCAGGGGCGGAAGAACGATAAGCGGATTACCGGGGCGCAGATTACGCTGTAAGAATTATTGGTTGGTGCCGAAAACGATAATCGTGGCGGACGTATCGCCGCGGGGATATCCGCAAAGCGGAGCCGAATCGAGCCGAGAGGCGTCGCGATCAATCTTCATCGTTTGTCGATCGCGACGCACGAGCCGTGAGTCGCTAGTCTCGATCACCGGGACGATCAGTCATTGATTCGTGTCCTTCGGGGATATATTATTGTCGTAGGGAAAACGAGGGGTGGCACGTGGCCCGGGATTACCAGCGACCGATGTTCCCGCTGGCTTGGAAAACAGACGGCGACGCTATGGGGGTCGAGGAGAAAAAAACGAACGGCAACCTGTCGAGACGTCCAAACAATTTCCACAAACGGTGCTCTTGACAGCTAAGGACCTTCGACCGTGGTCCCTAGGTGGCCCGACCTCGGTTCGGGGGTGTACTTCCTCGCGCGGAATCGGAAATGTTTACTTCGTTACACCCGCGGCCATTTTTCTTCTCCGCTTCGCTTTCCGCCATCGAACTTTCCTAATCCATCCCGGGGAAAGTTCTTTTAATTGCTGCTGTAATGGACGCAGGAAACGAGGACGTCGCCGGGAACCCTGCACATTTAATCGGCTTTTAATCTTCATCCCCTTGGAGATGGCCTTTCCGCGAAGAATCGTGAAATATAACGCTGGAAAGATGACGTAGAAATGCGTCCAAATGTTTGTCGCAACGCTGCCAACTTTATGCAACGATCTCAAAAATCGTATCGATGCAATTCGTTAACACACACGTCAAATTAGTTCGAATGCTCTGTCCCTATCAATATATTGATCGCTGCACATTAAACGAAGCGGCTCGATTACTGTTCACAGTAGAATACGTAATATCGAACTGATTCGAATCCGCGTTACACGAATGGCCGATCGTGTAACTTACGAAAAAGACCTGCGAAAAATCTAATTAAACTGGACCGTCAATTGGAGGCCCCGTAAACAGGGAACGGGGCGCGAGCATATTAAAAATTCGCAGTTAGCGGACCGATTATAGGCACAATTAACTATTACCGGCAGCCGGTCAATGCAAATCGCGGAATGCATGTCGGGTCCGCGCCGATACACTTTTTCACTTCTGTAATTGGAGTTGATTCGTAGCCAACGAACCGGCGAACGAAACCCGCCAGGCAAATCAGCCGGATCGCAATTACCAATACGCGAACGCGTATTATAATCCATGGGGACCCAATCGGAACGCGGGGGGAGCGATTTCAATTTCGATTTCTGACGAATCGCAGGAAACCGCCCCGATTCATCGAGACCACTCCCGGAGCCGAGAATACTCGCTGTGAAAAATAGTGACTCCCACCGTCGAACTATTTACTTTCATTTCTACGAAGGAGAATAAAGTCGTCGACGCGAGAGAATCCCTCAAGATTAACTCTTCGCCGGATTAGAAGTCTCGAGATCTAACCGATGCCTGCGTAAAATATGAATACCCAAATTTAATACCGATCGATGGATAATTTACAGGAAAAATTCTTATCGATCGAAAAATTGAAATATAAATTATAATTATGATATCGGCGCCAGGTTCGATCCTTTTTAGATACAACAAATGTGCAAGTTAAATATTTAAATTTCTCAACGTTTCTATCCCAATGCGGATCATTATCAAGAGACCAAAATTTTTGCGTCTGAAAAAGAAATTAATATTAAAGATTTTGAAATTAAATATACTAGTATAACTATACTTAAATATACTAGATGGATATTTTATTCGAATTCCAGTCTGCGGCAATTCAGTCCATTTATTGACAGTCTATTAAACATCCCAACACTTCAAGACAGTACGTCTATCTGCAATAGTCTTTTGATTACACATTACACGATGTATTTGATGGTAGATACATTTAGATGCTTCATAAAAATAGTGCCCACAATAACAACGCTATACAATGTATGATTTCATACTCGCAAAGAAAATGATAAGTACGTTTTATTTTAGATACAGCTAAAACTATTTTGGGATCGTTCTGTAAACTTATCATATCGGCAAATCCGTATAAAGCGATGAATTGACTTAATGCTCATGATTGCATAGTGCACGAGAAGTTTCTGTGCTTGAATCAAGATGATTCCGCCTCGAGAACAATGAGAAGTTCTGAAGTTAAACAACGACGATATATGCACCAGCGACTATGCGTGCTCTTGAGTTTCTGCCTTGTGCACTCGAGTTTTGTAATCTTCGTGGAAACTTAAGTAATTATGAAACTTCGTATTATTACTACTTATTGTTCTTTATAATCGTAAATGTGGCGAGGTCGGCAATAGTATCATAACACTTTTCCCTTATCACTGGATACGAATACTGGCTCCTTTGAGGGCTGTGATTGTTTTTCTATATCACGGTGCTGAAGTGGTTCCAATTTAAATGACTCCGTTGTTTGTAGCTGATAAACCAAGGCGGCGTTCAAAATCATTTTTACAATAATAAATTTATTTCTGCGTTAAATTTAATAATGTGTTCTATAAGATCTGTAGAACACAATGAAACGATGCTTTCAGTGAAAAAGAAGAACTGCTTATCTCATTCCGAACGTAATAAATTCAAGAGTTACCTTCTTCTGTGAATATGTAAATCCAACGATAAATAATAAATCAGGTCTGAATAATCGTAATTGGAACTGAACCGTCGCGAGAGACACAAAACAATTCATTGTAAGTTTCCCCCTGACATCCAGCAAAGGTCGGACAGCGCTTCTCAGGTGTCGTATTAAAATTCGACACCGGATCAACGCCGGAGCTCGAAGAAGAATCCCTTTTCTCGCGTTACTCGCTTCGCAGAGCCGTTTCCGCGCTGAAGAAGGGGAGACAGTTTTTGTAGGTTGTACATTCAATTTCTTTCCATTGTCATCAGTGAGAGCACGGGATGAAACTTTTCCGCGGTTGTTACGCCGCGCGGAGCGACTCCGATGAATGTTTTATGAATTCGCGCGTGCAGGAACGCCGCCGCCCTCGGATGCCGTACCGCGGATTTCAAAAGAAACTAAACAGAGCCCGAGATAGTTCGCGTTTTGCAACCCGTCACCCGTTGCCGATGTCGTTAACAGCGCATTCAAGCCTTTTCTTATGTAAACCAACGCCGATAGATCGACGAACAGTGTGCCTCTACTCGCGTTTCGACAACTCCAAGCTCCGTTTTCAACGGCGAAGAGTCGCGTGCCGCTCGCTTTTGTTCCTTCTACCCCTTGGAGGACCGTCAAACTTTCATCCGCCATCAGAATCGATTTTTCGCCACTCGGTTTTCAAGCCTATCTTTCGTAAACGTTAGAAAATTGGATATTCATGAATTTCTTGTTAAGTCTGGTAAGTGTATAGTTTTTAAAGGTTGTAAACAGCAATTTATACTATCTTCTCTGTAATTCCGACGAATTGCAATTTTTCCAAAATTTTTTTCATGAAGTAATAATAACAGAATAATAATAACCAAAGAAATTCAGGTATTCTGTTATCGTGCCTCACCCTGTGTACTCTCATGCTTGAAGACAACTAGGAAAATTTTTGATGAAGTTCTCGCAATACGATTTCGCTTTCACTCGAGCTACGAAATTCTTCCAAGACGTTCGAAGTCAGCCAATACGTGTCCGAAGCAGACTTCTTCGCGAGAGGCGGTTACAGAACTCGCGAACCTATACTTTACAAACGAGCAGGTACGAGAACAAGTTGGAACAGCGCCGGGATCTGTAATTTTCAGTTGAACTTCCCCGCGTGGACGAAACGCAGATTTCTTCCGTTTACCGAAGTAAATGTTAAACAATTTGCATAGTCGATTTCTTCTTCGCTCTGTCCATGCTACGGTACAACTTCAGCCTCATTTAGCAACCCCATTGTTTCTTCCGTAGCTGCACATTAGCTCCCCATCCCCTGACGAATGATGAACTCCTGTCAAGTAACTTCCAGTCTTATGATGCAACAATAACAGCGTAGTGCAACCGTGCACCTAACAATTCGCCCTAACTATACCACACGAGTGTTGGCAACTTTGAGGCTGTACTCTTCTGCACACATGCATAGTGGTAATCCTTGAGTAGCTACAGCGAAAGCGTTGCCGCGAAGTTAAACCCTCATGACGGAGTTTCGTCCGCTCATTGTGTACTTAATAATATTGACTAATTGGGTAAACTCGGGATCGATATGTGTGTGCAACTATGGCCGTAGTGCGGCGGTCTATAGCGCCAGCCAGCTATCATTGTAAACAGACCTAATTATATTCTATCATTATAGTGAGTAGACCTAAACGTCATCAATATTTGTTGTAAGCTCAGACTATATATACTTGTAGACCTGACATACGTATAGGATATGCACAGGACGCAGCGTTCCAAGATAACGGAGTACCCTAGTAGCACAAAACATTGTACACACATACATATAATATTAAAAAGAGATTCAATCTTTTTTAAATATTCAATTATTCATATAATATTTGTTTAATATTAAGTACAAATATTATTTTTTAAATATGCAGAGAATATCCATTTCATGTTACGAGAAAAATATGTTTTTCTAAATATTAAATGAATCTTTATGTAATATTAGAAATAGAATATTTTTTCCTAATATACTAATATAATAAAAAAAAATCTGTGGGCCTGCGAATGTAGCATTTGTTCGAGCCATTAATGTTTCTAACTGCATAAAAAATTTCTGTATTTTTAATAAGCCCCTTCCAAAGACGAAGATAAATATTCCCTCAAGCAGTGCACAGAAAGTGGTGTTATTATATATAGTTTCTAATTTTTTTATAACTTTTTTTTAAATTTGAAGATTTAATCGAACGTTTTTTAAATATGGGTTTCACGTTTTTTAAACATTTACTTTATATTTTTTAAACATGTAATTTATATTCTCTGAATATTTAGCTTATATTTTCTAAACATTCAATTTACATTTCTTGGATATGTATACAATATTCAGATCTAACATTTTTCTCATATGAAAAAGTGTGGCTTAAAAAATATTTTTCCAATATTTGAAACAAACATTTGCCCAATATTTTTGTGCTACTAGGGTATCTAGTGCCCAAGTGATGTCACCATATAATTAAAAATGATACTTAAGTTTGACAGAAAATCATTGCTCGTGTTGTTCTTGATTTTTCTAAAAGAAGCGTGCAAGTATTGTCGGTGTGCGCAGTTCATTAGACAAACACGTAAAATGCGACACATTGTCGAGCACAGTACTAGCAGGGAATTTGTCGACGGGGCAAACTATCGGTCGCTCGTTGATATGTGTCGATGATTCGAGATACGTACAAATCAACATTTCATTAGATCATTGCTAGCTGGCAATGATTGGCGTTCATCGCCAGGCGATAAGCTAGGTGCGACGTCAGGAAGGATCGAAATCGGTGTTTATCGGAAGGCGTTGCAGAATTTCTCGTAAATTGGATTACCTCGGATCGACACTTCATTTGCATGCGGAATTGGCTAGCAATTATCCGGTAATCAGGAAACCGATTAAATATCGCTCGATACATATCGGCAGATATCGATCTATTGATCATCGACACAGGCAACGTTGTCACGCATTCGTTCTCGTTGACAGAACAAACATAACTAACGACCATCCGCGTCTCGACGACAATGGTTTCATTAAAACCAAACCTTTGGCCGTAATTCCTGCGATAATAACGCTTTAAGCGATGCAGCGCTTTTTCAGGGAAAATTCAATGTCGCGCAGAGAAACTTTGAATGTCCACTGGGATTGTTGAACAGTTCTTTCTTCTCGAATGTGAAATACAAACGAGATTGCAAAGCAGCCTGTATCAGATAAAGTAATACATACTAGGTTACTGCAAAATTAAAACGTTTTCGGCGCATTGGTTCGATCAAAAATTACTATTTACACAATTTGCAAAATAGGCACAATACTTTGTCTCGACGTTTCGATCTCAATTTAGATCATTATCAAGAGAATACTAACAAAATATATATTGTGTCTGTAATGGAAATTAACAAAAATATTAATCATTGCATTTAAGCCAGAACAAAAAATAAACTAAAATAATTTCATACTCACTTGCGTAGTGTAAAGAAAATTGAATTATAAAGTGTTCTAATTCACCGCAATGGTATTCAATTTTCTTTACACTACGCAAGTGAGTATGAAATTATTTTAGTTTATTTTTTGTTCTGGCTTAAATGCAATGATTAATATTTTTGTTAATTTCCATTACAGACACAATATATATTTTGTTAGTATTCTCTTGATAATGATCTAAATTGAGATCGAAACGTCGAGACAAAGTATTGTGCCTATTTTGCAAATTGTGTAAATAGTAATTTTTGATCGAACCAATGCGCCGAAAACGTTTCAATTTTGCTTCAAGCTTCATACGATCGCTATACTTTAACGGATACTAGGTTACTAATAGTAATACTTTACTCCAATTCGAACAAGTTGGAAATAGTATATTTATATATTCAAATTCTTTCCATATAACTCAATTCTCTTCCGAATGCATAAAATCCATAGTCCGATTACTACATATAGGATAATAGAGCACTTCGAACTTTATTTCTAATGGAAGCAACGGTCCCGATAATTATTTAAAGGTGTCCTATGTAATTTAACGCCTAATTTGAAACTTCTTTTAAGCCGCATAAACGATCGAACTGCGTCTGCGCAACGAATACCGATATAAAATGATTAGAGATTGTTTGATTACTTGCAGCAATCCACTTTCGAACTCTTGATTAGCTCTTTTGGAGGTCGGATGCTTCGTGAAAGGAACAGCAATAATATCGGTAATGAACTTTAAAAACGCCTGTAACTTCGACGTAACCCGACCGAAGATCTCGTTAATGGCGGCTAGCTAGTTTTCTACGCTAGTCCGGGATGCTTGAACTGAAAATTCAAGCGGATAAGTTTATTCCGTGAGTCACAAGCGAAAGTAGCTCGGTATCCTGACAGCGAAGCTAATCCTGTAAGAACTTTGACTGGAGCAACACGATCGGAGAGGTAGCGCGGCAGGGGGCCAAACTTCGCCGATTGGATCCAGGTTCGGGCGCGAAAAAACGAACTTCCGGGGAAATTGCGTTGCCGAAGGGTCGCGTGGCCTGCATCCGTGTGCTCCTATGGGGGTCACTCACCCAGAAATCGCCTCTATGATTCACAATTCAACCAACTTCGCCAACGTATTTACCTGCAACAAAAAAACACCGGTGCGTTAATAGAAGTTTCTTGTCGGAACTCGGTTTCGCTAGAATATCGCCTTTTTCGAGTTTGGGGAAAGTTGCCGAATTCGTATTGGCCACCCAAATCCACCTCGCGAGTTCATTCTTTATTGTATAGTTTATCGTCAATTTCATAAAATTCATATTCTACCGATGCGCGATGACTAAAAACTGAGAAGTGTTGTGGGTGAGCATCATTCAATATATTCTATATTCTCTATATTGGAAAGTTTCAACGAACAATCAAATATACCGTTGACTGTTAAAAAGAGTAATATCGGTTTTTTGCTAATCAAAATGAAAAATGGTCCACGCGGATTTGTGCAGCAACTGCACGCGATCATTGATTATATGCCAGACAGAGAGAGAGAGAGAGAAAGAGAGAGAAAGGGAGATTAAAAGAATGCGATGAAGATGATAAAACATTGTGTTTCCTTCGATAGTATTTGCCCGGTAGCTCGTTTCGACCCGTAAATTTCAATGGCTCTCCTCGCTAGCAAGCATTTATTAAACTCATCGTATTTCATTTCTATTTTACCGGCGGGCAAAAGTTCTGGTACAAACAATCGCAGTAACGAAAGTGCAGCGCAATTAATTTGCACATTTTTTAAATAGCAAAAGTTATATATTCGTTCTACGAAAAATGCATCGGACACCGCACGCCGGGAGTGCACTCCCGTAGTTTTACCCTAACGAACCGATATTTCATAGAACCGAGAGCGGCCATCGTTTTATAATGCAACTAACAAGTTACCGATGATAACGAGTTACCGTATCAGAGGTGAATAAAATCTCGAAAGGCTACGTTCTATCAGAGAGACAAGTTTTTCGGGAATTATATGTAGGTACTTCCGTTGAATGTGCTTCGGAACGATGTCGATTATTTTTCACCGGCATAATAACGTTGCTGCAGATGACACTCGTAGATATTGCATCGCCACTCGTGCAAGACTAATCCGGCCTGCAATATATAACTGAGAATCGAAGCCGGGAAAGTGACTTTCTTCGCGTTCTACCCCTTACTCGTTGCTCGCACCCGTTGCACACAGGCTATCCCGTAATAAGCATCAGTCGACACTGCACTAAATCACTCGACTAATGAGCGTGTATTGTTCAATTTAATATTGGAGCGTTCATCGTCGTGATGTCCAATAAATCAGTAACATCTTCATGCTTCAAAAAGAATTATAAAATATGAAAATGAAAATAATATACAAATTAATAAAAAACATTACGATCTGCGTCAAAGCGAAATAAAATATTAAATTCTTTTAGCTTGACAGCAGCTGGTAGCTTAAATTAATCAATATTGCAGATTTCGTAATTCACTAGATTGACGCTAAAAATTTATACAATAATTATATTTGAATGTAACAAGTAGCCAGATATTTAAAGTGCACAGTAATTAGTAAAATATGAACAGTAACGGAGAGAAAGGCGAGAGAAACAAATCTGAAAATATTAATAATAGTATCGTTGTCTACCCTTTTCAAGCTAAAAAGTGTCTGCCAATTAGCCAGTATTTCATTTTTACTCGGAGATATCATAAAAGTAACAACATTCTGTGATAATGAGGAGGATTCCAGCGCCGAGCCTTTAAAAAGGGGAGAATAGTGGAAGCGAGGGAAAGATCGTCAACTTTCGGGTTAAACACAGTGTCTCGGCTCATCGGAGGCAAATAATTGGGACCAGGGGATGAGGATCTCCCTTCGGCATGGCTGTTATCTCTCTCTCTCTCTCCCTCTCTCTTTCCTCGGAACGGCAACGTCAAAAAGAGGAAAAAGGCGAGGTAGTTGAAATCGCGTCGCCTGACTCTCGGGCAAAGAAGTCGCTGAACCAACAAGTTATCTCTTTTCGGTCGCTTTCGGTTCGATGATTTCTTACCGCGTCACCGAGCTTATTTTCACCTCTCCATTTCCCACGGCCACAATTATTTCGTGCCAATGTGATGCACGAAGACGTCAATATGCGCAGTCTGCGATTCCGTGACGTAACAGCGTCGCGCACGGCGAGTGATCATTAATTTATCCGAGTGTAAACAGAACAATGCGATCGCTCGTATAATTGTTTCACGGTCTATACACACTCACCTATTTTTCCCATTGAAAAATTATTTCGAATATTCCCTAAATCCCTGTTATGAGAAAAATGTCGTTTTCGTTAGGAAGAAAACGCTTTTCGTTCAATTGTATTCGTGAAAAATGTTGCACGTTGAACGTTAACCGCATTTTTACCGATCTATTTCATTGCAACGCAAAAGCTTCCGGCGGTAATTGGGTATTCGCACGTGGAACTAGCATGGAGGATTGTTTTTTAACTGGAATATAAAATACTACACATTGTATAAACACCGTGGAAACCGGAGAAAAAACGGAGTGGACGACTTGTGACTAGTATTTCCGAGGTTGTCGCAGTTTTCGGACCTACGAAGATGGCGGAAAGATGAGCGTAACGAAGAGAGGACGAAGTAGAATGCGCTTTGCGGTCGCAGCGGGTGAGTGCAATGGTCAACCACCGTCTAACCCCGGGAGCTCTGGGATACGTGTCCGTACGCGAAGAGAACTTCTCCGGTAACTTCTCTAATTAAACGAGCGCTCCTTTCATGATTAGTAACGCTCCGCTAATGAACCCCCTCCGGTTACTTTTAGGTTCATTCCCCGGAGACCCGGAGCCTATTTCGTTCGTTGTGTACCGAACAACAATGTTCTTTCTTCTTTTCGCAATAAACGTACCGTTAAACGAATCTGCGGATGTCTTGCGCCCTCTGTTCCTTTACTACAATAGTTCACCGAAATAATCACTGAAGAAGACCACAAATTTCTTCGTAGAATCAAATATTCGCAAAGGGAAAAATATGTTCAGGCAACCCATTGCGCGCAAAACAGTGTGCTCCAGTTAATTCGCTGCTCGGACAAAAGCAGAGGCAGCGTTTAAAGCGATGACTCGATAAGCCGTTCCTTTATTTCCCGAAATTTGTTAACTCTTCGGAATATCAGGCGTTCCTGTTGGAATAACACAAGCGAAAACGGATGCAATAGGAGTCCGGCGTTTGTAAAAATCTGAGGGGGGAGAGGGTGAATCCCGAGATATGCAGATATCGGTGGAATTTTCATTGTTTCCCTATTTCAGCTCCGGTCTCGGGTTTCCGGGCGAACGTGCGCGCTTCTGGGACTCTTCCGGTGACACGCCCTCTCCGAGAGCGAGCTATTCTCTCCGGGAAAGGTGAGATAACGGAAGTACGTAAGGAATGCGGGACCTAAAGGAGAACGCTTAACGGGATTAGAATCGGTCGCGTGCCGAGCATATCTTCACGGTATTACGTAATTGCGTCATTTTCACCTGTGTGGGTGGCCCGCGCGAGACACGCGACTGCCCCGTAAGAATTCGCGAACAGCTCACGCACCGTCCGAACCCACTTCCCATGCGATGTCGTGTGCCATAAATATTTTAACCATCCATGGGCAACCTGGGTGGGTTACCATGGATTCGTCGACAACTGTTTTCGCCGACACGATTTGACCGACACTATGTTCTCGTCGACAATTGATTTGACCAACGCTGTTTTTTTTTATTAATGCAATTAGAATCTCAAGTTCGAGATTATTTTGCCGTACATTATTTTTTTTAATACATTATTATACTATATAAAATACAATACAAATTACATATAAATAATCGAAGGTTAGAAAACGAGTAGTTTTAAACATATATACAGGGTGTCCCAAAACTACCCTAGGAGCCGAAAATGGGAGGTTCCTTGAGTCATTTGAAGCGACATTTTCCTTTACAAAAATGGTGTCCATGGCTTCGTTTAGGAGTTATTAAAAAAAACACGGATCAATCAGAGCGTGGCTACAGCGGATTGATTCTGAGTCGACCAATGGCAACACCACGCCTCGCGGGACCTGTCGCAGAGTCGGACTCCGTTCGCTATAGTTGCGCTCTGATTGGTCCGTGTTTTTCGTTAATAACTCCTAAACAAAGCCACGAACGCCATTTTTGCAAAGGAAATTGTCGCTTCAAATGACCCAAGGAACCTCCCATTTTCGGTTCCTAGGGTAGTTTTGGGACACCCTGTATATATACTTTAAATTTTTAACTTACAGTCTTTCAGAACCGATTAAGTTAGTTTACATATTTCCACCGTGGGATTGGAGAGTAACACATTGCACGAGAGTGGAACAACGCTATGTTTTAATCGACACGGTTAAATAGTCGACATATATTTTCATCGACAGGTTTGATTCGTATTTGCTAATGTCGAATAATCGTTATTATCACTCTTATGTTCTAGGCGCATTTAGCTGCTTGTGTAATAAATAACAAAGGGAAGTATAAAGCAGCAGTATTCAACATTAGCAAATACGAATAAAACCTGTCTACGAAAACACAGTGTCGGTCAAATCGTGTCGAAAAATTAGTTGTCGACCATGGTGACCCACCTGGGTCGTGTGTCTCTGGAGCAGAATGTCACTTGTGAATTTTTCGTTTTAATCGTTTCCCATTGATACTTTAAAATAGAGACTTCAATTTTCTAGATTCTTCGAAGACCTACAACACTAAAAAAATGAGCCGTGAAGATAATCGCTTGACATAATTTTCAAGTTGTCTTCGAACCGAATGGAAACTATTGAAGTTCACCAGATGACGCAAAAACGCTAAGCTAGTACTAAAACAATTTCGACAGTGATTTTGCTGAGTTGTTCGGTAAACTAGATTCTAAATTAATAACGAGCAATTTCGTGTTGACATGACTAAATATGGTAAAAAATTGGACGACGGCTATTTTCACGTCTCGAGAATTACTGGCAGAGAAATTCGTACGTGGTAGGGTGAATCAGAGTCAGAAATTAGGGGGATCGACCGATGTGCATCGTGTAACGGTTGAAGGCAAGAATAATTTACGGAAGCATCTTCGGTTGAAAACGTTTGAACAATGTGGCTTGCGCTCGTGATTTTTCGCTAGGTAGGTATCCGGGACCGGGGTAGCAGGCTGGTTCCTCGCGTTCGTTTTTCCGTGTAGCAGGCGCCGTTTATCGCGACCCGGCGCAGAATTTCTGCCCGTTTCTCTTTCGTTTCCTGTTCTTTTTCCGTCCATCAAGTTCTCGAAACGCGCGCGGACGGAAACAAAGCGTTCCGGCTGGTGTTTCGTCGCACGCGAGACGCAATCGGTAGGATGAGTTTCGGGCTTCGCATTTATCAACTCTTGAAGCCGCTCTCCACCCACTGCCTGCGGCCCCCGTCTCTCTCGCTCCCTCTTTTCCCGAGACAAATGAAGGGGGGGCCCGACGAAAAAGGTTGTAGGTGTCGGTGAGCCGGCGAGGGATATAAATTCATTTTTCTGGGAATAAACGCGGCCCTTCGCTCGCCCGGCCGGCCGTGTTAAACGATGCATTCGCCGATTCGAAGTATCCTTCCGTTACTGTTCGCGAGAATGAGATGAGATCGCCTTCGAAATTGTCTCCCAGTGAACGATGGCTTCTTCTGGGCGTCGTATTTTCCTTTCGAGTTTCGTTTTATCGACGCCGTATTTCTTCGGATTCCAGCTCCACTGTAATTCCACGGTATACTGATCGTGCCCCGTTCCTCCGATACGTTGACGATCCCTCACCGCGGTTATTATGGTGGATTCCGCCCATCTATTATTAATCCCCGTGGAGTATTCGCGGATTAAACTGAACACGTTCAAGCACAACATCGATTTTTCCCCGTAGAATTTGTGAAAACTGAAATAGCATTTCTCTCAATTCTTATCCACATTTTGGCGGAAATGTTTCACGATCAGAAATATTCACAACCTATTTTCAATTCGTTGAATATTATTAGACTGCAGATTTTTTATGTCATTTCGATTTATAGAAATTCGTTGCGTAACAGATACATTTTTATAATTTTTCCCAAAATTTCGATTATGCTTTAAAGACTGCATATATTCTTTAATTTGCACGAACGAAAAAACGGCGAGGAAGCCAGCAGTTTGTGGAACAGATATGTTGATATAGATGGCTTCGATTCGTAGCGAACATAAATTTAGCTTTTGATCGCCTCTCCGCGTGTAAAGGATGAGTTTCTATGACAACCGAATGGTCCCGTTAGTTAAATAGCTGAATGTGCGACGCGCACAGTACGTATGAACGTAAGATCGAGAATGTTCTTTACGGGAAACTGCCGACTACGATAATTACCGGTCGCGTGGCCGCGATATTATTGTCTGATCAATACCCTTGGTCGGCATCTAATAACCAATTACGTTGGTTCAAAGGTGGAACCAAGTTCTGAACGCCGCTCGTCGGATAATGCTCCCCTTTCGTTCACCGGCGACTTTGTCGGGGGAGGGGACGGGATCGCTGCCGAAGAAAGTAGACGAATGGAAAGTTGGTTAATTAAGAAGATTAAACAGTGACGATACGGAAATATGCATTTCGTTTCCCGGCGAAATGAAAATTCGCGAGAACGCCCCGGTACTTAACGGTTTTGGGACTTCACCGAATACTGCCGACACTTTCATAATTAGCTCTCGTCTTCTTTGCAACCGCGAACAATATTCGCGGGTCTCCAAAGTTTCCTCCGGACATCGTACAAAAGACGCCGACAAACTGTTGCCGCAATATACGACGAGTTCCAGCGAAAAAGTAAGTGTAAAACTGAAAGTTGCGTTGTTCCATACGCGAGCTTTGTTCTCGGAATAAATTGAAAATTTCGCCCCTCGCACTCGGCCGAACGATAAACGGAGACGGGGAATAATGAACGGACAAATTAACGAAACCGTATATTCAATAGCTCGCGTACCTGTGCAAAATTTAAACACAACTTTTTCAAACGCGCGCCGAGCTACAAACAATTTTGTTCTACGTTTCCAACACATTCTTTTATGTAGACATTCGAAATTTTCCTAATTAAGTTACCAACCAGCCTTGTTGTAAAACGGACTAATAAATTCAGCTGGTTTTTGTGCCTCGAATTTGGTACGAGTACGAACTACATTTTTTATTACGTCTGCCTGAAATCTGCTGTGGGTTTCATGCATTGTGCTAACTATGGTTTTATATACATAATGCTCGTGCAACTCGTTTCTTTGAGCGAATTTTCATCCTTACTTTACCTTGAAATTCTCAATGTGTCTGGTTTGAGTAATATAAGTTGAAGTATTCGAAATCTTCGAGCACTCTTTAAAATCGTGTACGATGCGGTCACGATACAGTAGGATTTAGAGGACCAGCATTTGGCAAGATTCCTCCACTTTCTGAAACCTAATGGCGGGTACTGATATTTCAATGGCTGAATACTGTTGACTCTCGAGAATGTTAACGAGACCAGTGAACTATGGAAAATTTTTGAAGATTATCTGCTCATAGTGATCGATCATCTTCGATCGACGTGTGTAACCTGATCAAAAAATTGTTGAGAACGGCTATACAAAACAATTTTTCGCTAGAGTTACACGAAGATTTATCGGATGCGTTGTTACATAAAATTTCTGTACATAGTTTTTAAATTGCGGCATATGGAAAGTGACTACCGTAGTTGTTATTGGAAACAGAAATTGCCTGAGCAAGCCACTCTTCCAAAACAATATTTTTATCACGATATACGGGAGGCCCTTGTAGTTGCTATTTGAAATAAAAATTGCCTGTGCAAAGCCACTATTTTAAAACAAATTTTTTATCGCGTTTTACACGAAACTCCTGTTGTTATTCAAAATACAAATTGACCGAGCAGTGGCCACTTTGCTTTCGAAAAGGGAATTGAACATGAACCATCGACAATGCCATTTTCGTTTAGATTTCATAGACGAACAAATTGGAGGAGCATTGTAAACATTTACGACTTCGAGAGGCATCGATGTTCACTTGTTCGCGAAAATAGAAAATTGCACAAACGTTTTTCCCGGTTCTCGGAACCCTCCGAAGCGGCATGGAACGTCTCTACGAGCGTTTTCAGAAATACACAGGGTGAAGTACCTAAAACTCGCACCGTAAGTAACCAAGTTTTTTTTCTGTGGATCATATTTTCCTTAATATTTTCCGAAATTAAAATACATCGTTCCATTAAATAAAACGACGATGGTCTTGAAATATCGGAAAATACGACATACAGAAAAGACATTTCCTGATAACTAAACAAGACCCACCGGAGTGTACAACATGCGCCGTAATCAAAAGTATTCAACATATCCTACTCGAATGCTCAAAATTCTCGTCACAACGGTCCATATTCTCCATCTCAAACGATCTCAAGACAACTTTAGACGAGAACAACACTAGAAACGTCCTCCTCTTTTTGAAATCTATTGATATATTTAAACTATTATAAATTTGTTTTTTGCTTAGATTATTATATCATATTATATTAGAATGTAAAACATGTGGTCGCTAATGACCTAGCTGTTAATGCGACCACATTAAAATAAACCCAAAATAAATAAATAAATAGAAAAGACATTGAACTGAACATTTTTTCGAAATACTAAAAACAAATATTTCCGGTAGGAGTCTTAGGTGACTCAGCCTGTATATGGAGTCTCGAGTGCAACTGTTTGCAACGCGATCGGGACACGTCCCATATTTTTCGTGTGTGTGTTCGACCTGTCGAAGGGGGTAGGCTTGAACGGGGGGTCGAGTCACGGATACACGAAAATCTGAGGATATTAAATATTTGAGATTTAATACCTCGAGCAGCGACGCATACGTAAGTGAGTCGACAGGGTCGAAAGGCTCCGGGTTAGAAAGAGAGGCGTCGCGTCGGTGTGTGCTCTGCTCCTCCTCTTTCTGCAGAAACACCGCGCCATTCGTCTTTCGATTCTCGCTGCGGAGTTCCCCCGACGCGATGTCACCAGTGTATTTTGGTATTCCCTGGAACCGTGAATTCGAGACACGGCGAAATTCCGCAACGCTCTCTCGAACAGCACACGATGAAATCCGCGTGTATATATTTTTCAGCCGTGGCGGGAGAACGATAACCGCTGCACCACGCGAACGTGTTTCATCTCGAGCGATGATTACACGGTGTACATTACCTCAATTGCGCGCATTCTGCGATATTTCAAGCGGCGTGTTGTCAAAGCGAGATACTGCTCCTGGACGTGGACGCAGCGCTGTACTTGGCACATTTTTATGCAAATTTTTGGGTACCGGCTCGTGGAGACTGATACGATTTTTGCGAAGGTGCCCATTGTCGACTGGAATTTTTATGAGAATTGTTGTTATTGATTTCAAAAATTTCTTTCACTCGATTGCCCAGGGTTACCTACTTTTCCCCAGTAACCGAGAGTTGCGTCGAGAAGAATAGTTTTCGGAACAAATAGGCGAATGTCGCGTTGCAGCTAATTCGACAAGCTCCTATCCCGCGATTGCGTGGAGGAGGTAAACGCAGTGATGCCAGACCTTAGACCATATATACCTATAGACCCGGCGCAGATAATTCTGCCTTGTTCCGAGATTAAACCGGCTAGCAGACGACGCTTGTGGGAAAAGTGCTATAGTATGTTGAGAAATCGCAGTACCGCGAAGGTAAAGTGGCAGAGGGGAAAGGGGAATCGTCGTCACATGTCATTCTGTATAAATATTCATGGAAACTGTAACTGTGTAATATACATACATGTATTTTACTTTATTACTCGTTCATTTTTACTTTACTCTTATGATTTTAAATATGCTTAACTCATTTTGTCGATTATAATTTGGAAGAAGTTAAATTTTAATATAGGAGTTGATAATATGAAATTTGTATTTTTTTCCTCACAACTTACTATATATAAAAAAAGAACAGTAAAAACAATATACATGTATATGTCGAATACAATACTTGTGTACTGTGCACTCGTTTCGTCTCATACACTATCCACCATTTTGAATTATCTCGAATCGAGGCTTGTGGACACCAGATAATTTTCGATCTCGTCACATAGCATCGTATGCACATACTATACCTATGCCGGGTCTATAGGTATATATGGTCTAAGTGCCAGACGGAGGAACTTGGAGGAACTTTCCCCTCCGGCTGGGCCCCCCACTCTTACTTGTACTGGTTCTACTGCGCACGCGTCACACACGAACGTACCTCTGCTCTGCCCGAGTGAGTCCCGTTTAGAGGTACGTTCGTGTGTGGCGCGTGCGCAGTAGAACCAGTAGAAGTAAGAGTGGGGGGCCCAGCCGGAGGGGAAAGTTCCTCCAGGTTCCTCCGTTTGGCATCACTGGGTAAACGGCGAGCGAGCAATTCGTGAGGCGAGTTGATATAGTTCAGGGATGGTTACGCCGTCGGATTACGGTCGCCGCGAACGCACAATAAGCCGAGATAAATTTCGGGGGCTGGAAAACAACGGGCATAGAGCCGTTTTATGGGCAGCGGCGGTATCACGATTTTCCGTCGACCGGCGTCATCGCTGTGTGCGAGCCAGGTGAATTATTCACCGGCGTGTCATCTGACAAAAGCACCCCAGGGCGCCGCACAGAATGCGGTTTAAGGCCGGCGTCCATGAGCGTGTGCTTGGAATAATGTCGCTGCCGGCTTGTATGAAGAACTTTAAGGATCGGCCCCGTGGCCTGGAACCAGGGCTGCTTCTCTTCCTCGCCTTAGCCGGCCGTTCATTTTCCGCGACAAAGAAACCCCCATTCTCCAACCGTTCCCACCACTTTGCATCGTCTATTTCGCCGTCGAAATTCGCCGCGTCTCGCTTCATTTACCAGATAAATTCGGCCACGTCCAAAACCGAAAACATGCCGAAAAAATCATGCGATCGTACTATACGTGAATATTGATCGAACGTTTAAATTAAATCCAGATTGGCGAGCCGAACGTGGTCGAAATAGTTGATGGAGCGAAAAACCGGCGTGGACATGAGCGCGCACGTGTACGTATACTGGAGAAGAATGGTTTTCGACGCGGTTTCGATGCAATTGCTACGGTGAATTTCAATTCCCACGGCAGATAATGACCGGACCCGCGATCCTGCTGTCACGACAAATAGCTTTATCGTCGCATTAACCGTGCCAGATGCTTTTTCTCGAGTTCCAGACTACGCTCTCCGGGTCTGTTCTAATCTTTATCTATTTGTAGACTGTGGATTTTCGTGCGAAATTAAACCGTTCTGCAAGATAGGTTAAGGTTTGCCTCTCCGACTGCTGTACCTCTGTCTACGCCAACACGGATCATAAAAATAACCTTTTAAGTACTTAACCTGTGAAAAATGAAGTAACTGCTTCACTCTTGCATTTGCAAATTTGATTTCCGCAAATCCTTTCAATTCCCTGCAGATCTAATTAAATTCGAACTCGAGCGGTATTGCTCCGTCCGTAACTGCGTAAAAGCAAAAAGTGAATTTCTTTTTAGAAAGCTTGTGGAATTTTCCAATGAATTTTTAAGGTATGGAAGATCCTATTATGAAGCAATTCTAATAAATTTTTTAATAAATAATACGAATCATACTGGAATGTACAGCTGCTGTCCTCGTAATTTATTTTCCAACAGAACTCTGCTGCGACCACCCGCTGCTTGTCGCTGAATTCAGTGATTTCAGGGATTCTAAATATTTTCCACTTTTTTATTGTATTGTTCGGTGTCCGAACGAATAGACAATGCCAATTTACTTTCTGTAAACGCACCATAGTAGTTAAAACAGTCCAGAAAGTCAATTTTCGAGTCACCGCGACGCTGGTCAATGATCTCGTTGGATAGTTGCAGCTGGGGTTGTTAGGGGTCGTATGTCACAGTAAAAAGTAGCGCACCATTTCTCCAGAGTATCCACGAGAATCCGCTGGACAATTTGCAACTCGGTTCGCGTTAAACCGCAGGACGCGTGCTCGCGTCGCGATGGAGATGACGGGGCTGCGTTTTCCGTCGTAAAAACCGGCGACGCGCGGTCAGCGTCGTAAATGTTGCATGACGGAGAACATCAGCTGCATCTGCGACAAGTCGTCGGCAACAAAAGCAGACCCCGGATTTATCAAGGCAGGTCCGTCCGATCAACAGTAGCAACGCTGCCGCCGGTCCGCGGCTGGTCGTTAACCTTTCTCGCGTAACAATAACGCAACCACAGCTCCCATGATACGAAAACCTTGTAAGGGTTACTATACACCCTATGGCAACGTGGTTTACTACGTGTTTCCGATGACCCTTTACGTAATAACGCTGGACGATGCATTGTTTTTGACTGGGCTCGTGTCGCGCGCTCCCTGAACACCCTTCTCCAATGGAGTGATGCAACACTCCCATAAATGAGTCTTTCGTGCACTCGCTTCTGTGAATGTTCTTTGTCATCACACCCACCCTTCAAATATTCATCTCTTTTTGATCCTGAGTGTAGTTGCATGGAGGGGGACGAATCGCTGAGCATTTGTGGCAGTGTAACTTGTACAATGAGGAAAGGCTCAAATTAATTAATAACTCCGAACAATTAACTTCCTGCTTCCAATGGATGTCTCCTTATTAATAGCCAAACCGAATATTAAAGCCTGTCGTCACATGCTATCATTTTTAAGAGCTGCGGATTTAAAGTGTAAATGATTGTTTATACCGTTTCTAACATTCTTGAGTTTTGTCGTATCAAGTTACTAATATATATGTCATAGCCTTTATACCGTTGAAGCAGCACATGCTTCAGTTACATATCTACCACCATGGGTTAAACCACGTTTCATATGTAACTCACTAATTTTCGTTGTTTAAAATGTTTATGTCTATTTTGCATACAACAAGTACGTATATTTAATTTTATTTTTGGTTTTTCTATATAGAAGATTTATTATGTTTTCCTTTCTAATCATTTTTATAATTTTTCGGACGCAAAAGTGTCTCTTTGAAAAAGATCCACATCGGGATCGAAACGTTAGAAACATGCTTAAATAATTGCACATTTGTTGTTATTCTAAAAATGATCGATCCTAGCGCCGATATCACTCAATTTAATATATTATTAATTTTCGATCGAGAAGAATTTAACCTTTATTCTCGAGTTTTTTTTGGATTATTTATGTTTCTTCAGTGTCCTGTTCTGTTTTGTGATTTTTGTATTCTGTGCTGTATGTATTGTATTCTATCTATTGCATTATAATTATGTTGAAGTAAATGTCGTATCAGATTTTCTACATTAAAAAAGAGAATATTCATCTCTTGTATTTTATTCTTTCCCTTCTAGTGTGTTGCATTTCAGCATTGTAATTCAAGCTTCGCGAAAACTAAAGTTGATTGGACCATTTTTAAGAAAGTTGACGCGTCGAATCCGCTAGCGTTTGTATGCCGCGGATTAATTGAAACGGCTATAATAAAATGAAATCGTTCAAGTTACTATTTAATACTAAATGTGAAACCGAATTTCGGTGTTGTCTTCACTCGGGCCATGTACAGAGTATCGTCACTGATCGTCAATTTTTCTGCGCAGGTAGCGCACCAATCACAGTTGACGCTTTGGTGGTAGTCGCAAGTTGTCGGTAAAGGCGAGGGTTCGCAATTCGCAGGGTGCGTCCGACAGAGAGCGATGGTTCGGGTGGTTTATTGCCTTGGAGCCCTAACATTTGGTTCGAGAAATTTGCTTCCGTTTTAGGCGAAGGCTTTTCATTGGCTATTTTCGCATAATAAAGAATGAAGAAGTTTGGTTCCGGGACGGAACAATTCACGATCGAAGAATTTTTATTTAAAAGAGAGACAACAGAGAATTAAGAAGCTTGCAGAAAATCAAGAACATTCGACTCGAAGGATGTTCGAACATTTTGTGACAGCCGGTATGTAATTTCCCTTGAAAAGAATTGAGTGGAGCTCGTGTAAATATTAATAATGATCCCAGTTGTACGTGTAACTCAGCTTCCGAGGATTTGGATCATGTATTATGGCAGTGCTGTTTACACGAATCTCAAAGAATTAAACTTGTAAATAATTCACGTAAAATTTAAATGTTTCTTACCACTAAAAGCGGACCTCTTTTTTGCAGAACCAAAAGTTAAAGCCTGTGAATATATTTTTCAGTTTCTAAACGATTGTGAGCTGCATCTCTAGTGATTAGTCATATTGTAAGTGTTGGTATGCAACGATTGCCACTTCTCAGAACTGTAGGTTTAAGGGGCGGTTTCCATCCCTTAGGTATAAGCGACCGTAGCACTAAGGAAAAAGCGAGGACCGCAGTCAGTCGCAAGGAAACTATCGAGCCTAGCACGTCGCGTTGTCACATCTTGTAAAGAAACCATTCTCACTGTATTTTTAGTCATAAAGTTATATACACTCAACTAATACGTCTTTAACATTGTATACGCGGTATTGTAGAATTCCACTACGTATATTTAATAAAGTCAGTGAGTGTACTCAAACTCACAGTTTTCTCAAATCTCACTGTTTGTATCTATAGTGTTGTACTAGAATTGTTAATTATGTTACTTCTCCTAGTTTATAAGTTGTTATTGTAATGTTAGCATGTACAGATATGTACATGCTGCTAATAATCCCATGTGGGGTTTCATAGCATAATAAATAAAAAAAGTGTACTCAAACTGTAAAACTAGTGTATCTTTGTTAAAGCCGAAATAAACCTACAATACGTTTCAGTGGCTCAATAAAAAGAAAATGAGTGGAGCCGCTGTAAGGGGTTTAACCAGGATGCATCTTCAAGGTATCCCTTACCTAATCCCAAATCCTGCGTCTCCGATTAAACGTAGCCTGACAGGGTAGTGGTGTATCTCGCGCGAGTGGAGACGACACCGTTCACGGTTACGCGGCGTCACGCTTGTATCACGATGTCAGAGGCTGAAAATTTACATGACGCACTCCACGGGCAATTTCATTCTGTCTCGTCAACGCATCTTCCCCGAGGTAGACGCGGGATGAAAGCTCGGGGAGTGGGGAGCTTTAGCACAGGACAGGGCTCGCGTTCGGCTTCCACGGCAGATTTTATTGCTCCTTCGCGGGCGCGCCGCTACCAACTCCCCGTGCGTCATATTTCATCGCGTATCATCCGACTTGGACCCGACTTGCTCCAGCTGAAATTCCACCGGAATAAAACACATCTCTCCACCACCACCACCACCGTTGGCCCCGTTGGCACGGACCCCGTGAAATCTAGTTGTCACGTTCCATTCGATTCGTTCCTGATCCTGGCTCTCCATGGCCGTGGCGAGAGCGGATGATTTGTGTTTAACTTCTTCGGGATACCCCGCCCTCCGGAGAAACTCGCCCGGAACACTCCCCCGTTCGCTTCGAGTTCGTGACTTTCCTCCGTCATCGGAAGAAATCTGCACGAAACCAGATACCGGCCACCGGTAGTCGCGAATTTTCTCGCCGTTTTTCCTCACTTCCGGGTCGCCAGCGATACTTGAAATCAATGGCTACGTGATTTATGGGTACCCATCGTTTCGACACTTTTGATAGCCTGTGTCTTTCATGATTTATTCGAGATCGGTTTGCAGAATTTCTGTTTAGTCGTGAATTTCCTGTAGAACAGCGCTCGGTTCTTATGTGTCAAGGCCTTGAGCCCAGCGAAGCAGCCTCGGGACAATTGGAGCTTTTACCCTGCTTCCTTGATTTTAGTGCTGTAAGAAGACCTGGTCTGTTTTCGAGAGAATTTTGTTCGAATTTTAGTCGGATGTGCATGTGGAAGAAGCCGAAGTCAAAAACAGGTATTGTTGGAGTGTATAACGAAATGCACGGAATACGCGGAGTAGGTATCCTGTTTTGACATGAAGTTTATTACTCCTCTACAGTCGCTATTCCCCTACTCAGAATAATCAGGCACTTCAGTGCTTGCCAGTCTACCGAGCCAGACACAGCTCAGACCTCCTAGATTCACTCTACAGGGTGTCCCAAAATTCCTCCGATACCCGAAAATGGGAGGTTCCTTGGGTCATTTGAAGCGACATTTTCCTTTACAAAAATGGCGTCCGCGGCTTTGTTCAGGAGTTATTAACAAAAAACACGGACCAATCAGAGCGAGATCTAGACATGCGATGACACGTTCGGCCAATTGACAGTTGGCGCGTCGCTAGAAATGAATTCCAATATTCTCGGTGACTACATAAATACAGGGTGTCTCAAAATTCGTTCAACGTCCGGAAGTGGGAGGTTCCTGAGATCATTTGAAGCAACATTTCCATTTACAAAATAGTTTTGTTAAGGAGTTATTAACGAAAACCACCGACCAATCAGAACGCGACCTAGACGTGTGTTAGCACAGTCGGCTCGGCGCGCCAGCTGTCGATTGGTCTACTGTGCTAACTCGCGTCTAGGTCGCGCTCTGATTGGTCCGTGTTTTTCGTTAATAACTCCTAAACAAAGCTGCCGACGCCATTTTTGTAAAGGAAAATGTCGCTTCAAATGACCCAAGGAACCTCCCATTTTCGGGTGTCGGAGGAATTTTGGGACACCCTGTATATTTTTCTTTTTGGTGTAATGTTTTAATAATGAAGTGTCTTGTTGCGTTATACGTGAACTATTTAATTCATGGCTGACCAACGTTGATTCCACAAGCGCGGTGGAGATTAAATAAACATGTAATAAATATAAGGTACAGATTTGATCTCCCAACCTCGTTATCCCAACAGATATGTAAATCTGTTCGCTCGAGGTTACATTGAAAGCAAAATAGCAGCAGTAATTTCTCTGAAGCATGTAACCGCCTCACAATCTAGACCAGCAAACAAGTAATACAACGTTGTGCTTACGAAATATTCGGAGATCATGCCACGCTTTTAAACCTTTTCAACCAAATCACTGATTCTCGGCTTCCGGTGCACGATTCTCGTGGATTACAATAAAATCCGAGATATTCGTCGGTCGTGTCAGAGCACGATTAATTAAACGAGCCGCAGGAAAAACACGAAATTACTTGAATCGGTCGGGATGGGAAATTGCAGGGGTGTACTTGTTTACGTTTGTTTGCGGGCCGAGCAACTTCGAGTAGGAAGTTACTCGGATTTCGTGCCTCTTCTTCTTTCACTCTGTTCTCTCTTTCTCCGGCTCCTCTCGTTCCCTCTCTCTCTCTCGTTCTCTCCCCTTTTTTCCGTCCGTTTCTTAATAACGAACCACGAGCCGGAGCGGAATTTCAACGAAGGGCGGAAGTGTTTTTCAATGACTCGCGAAACTTTTCCACTGAGTAAGACGTCAGTTTTCCAACAGCCCAAATGGAACAGTAATAGAACGGCAGTTTCATCGGAACGAGTTGAAAGCTCGCGTGAAGGATCCACGTAAGCTCCAGCCTAGGAAAGCTCTCGTTCAAACTTCCGGCGGAGTTTCCAGCGTCGCAGAAATTGAACCCAGAGTGTGTCTCGTGAAACGTCTCGCAATCATTTTCGGCGATCCACCTCGAGGACGATCAACCCTTGATATGTGAGGATAACATAGTTCGCTGGCGAGTTCCGAGGTGAAGTAATAACGATCCCCTTGTCCCTAAGTGAATGTCGCGCACTTTCGTACCCGTTCATCCACGAAACCCCAACACCGTTTACGGGAATAGAGCTATGACACTTACCTACCTGAAGCGAACACTGAAACATACTTTATCTCTTTATCTCGAGATTTGCACGCTTTCTGTCTCCAGACAATCTGACGTGATCGATCTCTTCAAAGTTCACCGCACGATTGCATTGCTTTGCTAAACAAAAAACGTCGTCGATAATAGTTACGTATTTCTCGATCGTACATTTTTAATATAAACCAAATATCTTCTCGGCGCACCGTTTCGATCAATAATAAAAGCAAAACAAAGCAAATCAGCAATAATTAAATTTAACTCAACGTTTCCAGGTGTGGACCATTTTCAATTGCGTCTGAAAATATATATAAAAATAATGTACTGGGTATTTCACAAGATGAACAAAACTGTAAATAATCTTCTAAAGAACCATACTTGCTAAGTGTAAAGAAAAGTTTCAAAAATACAATTAATGGCCGAGTTCCATACTGGTCTAAATTGAACTGAAGCAACAAACCGTTGAGAGAGAGCAAGCATTATATCAAAAATTTCAGCATCCAGATTTTATTTAATCCTATACTTATCTCTGACTTACATACATCTGTTCTTATCTGTGACTGTTCGATACGTTTTAATATCAATCTTATCTAAGATTTATCTATGTTTATGTTAAACGATCCTAATAGCTGAGAGATATATATTTCAGGAACCGGCGAAGAAAAAAATGAGCCCTACATAAGTTTTTATTTTCTATTTTCTTATTTGCTACACGAGAACATAAATCTATATAAATAAAGATTTGGCTAATTTAAAAAAGAAATATTCCTAATAGTCCGAATGAAGTTTTCAGGAAAAGAAAAATTGGAAACTTGCCCAGAAAAATGGAAAATTCGGGGAAAAATGAAAGGGCTTTTTTCTATGAGATTTTTGTATGAACTAAAGAGCATAACTCACGATTCGAACGATGGATCTACGTAATTCTTATTTTGTTTCGTTTGTTACGGTCCTGGAAAAGTTTTCAGCAAAACAAATTCGAGACAATTACAAAGGAAAGTCGGAAAATTTGCACAAACTGCAAAAATCATAATTTTTGAAACGGTACAAGTAGCAGATTGACATGTTTTGCTACGCATTATTCGTTCCTAATGAGTTTATCGTCGAGTACAGCGTCGAATTTTTATCAGAGATTCACACGGCAGCCTAAAATAAAATAATATTACATTTCCGTGTTTCGCGATCTGTACAACAAATGTAGTTATTTTATTAACTTCCCGATTCATAGGGAAGTTACTGTAATTACCCCGAAAATCGAAAATTGATTTTTTAGCAGATCTTCACGTTTCATGGTCATTGGAGTCATTTTAGACTATTTTTATCAAAATGTTCGTATGTGTGTGTGTGTGTGTGTGTGTGTGTGTGTGTGTGTGTGTGCGTATGTCCGTTTGTATGGTATCAAATTTTTCGTTAACGTTTTCTGAAAAAATAACAATGCGATCAGAATAATGAATGATGCAATCGATGTGCCCCGCTGTAACTTAGAGCTGATTAGATTTTGGTCCATATTGGTCAAGTAGTTTTTTAGATTTTTTAGTTTTTTTCGAAACAAGTTCATTCAACAATGCAAATTATACGAGAGGACGGAAATTTTCCACCGAAGAAACAAACGTAACAATTATATATAATTTTTATTTTTTTTTTATTAAAAAAAAAAATAAAAAAAAATTTTTTTTTTTTTTCATTTAAAAAAAAATTTAAAAAAAATTTAAATGCATTTGTAATTTATTTTGCAACATTACTATGCTATAACAAGGAATCAAGCGAGCAACGAGCATACGATGTTGGTTCAAACATTTTGATAAGTAGAAAACTATTGAACTTCCCAAAGAATGTATAATCTTCTTAAAACGTATACTAAATAAATAATGATAATAATATATTGCAACTAACGAATCGGGAAGTTCTTTGTGTGGCTCGTGGAGAGTCACACACAAAATACCATCCGTACCACTAACCCTCTCGCGAGCTCGCAAAGCGAGCGAGCTACAACACCCCCACCTGCGAAGCTCGCGAAGCGAGCGAGCAACAATAACCAGCTAGTTTCTATTCAAATTTATCTCGCTACGTGCTCAAAAATACGTTTTTCTCCACATTTTTACTTCGTTTACACATTTCCAATAGGTTTTCACAAATTCGCAAAACGATCGCAAACAAATTTATTGAAATTTGAACAGGACTGCGTCTATCGGGTCAGTTAGTAAAAACAATAAAACTGCCATACTGTTGTTCATATATTCAAACAGCGTATACAACTAAAATGCTTCATTTTACGCAACATTTGAAAAATCATATTTCGGCCAACTTGTCATGGCAAATGCTCCATCGTGCGTGTTCGAGCGAGACGGCCAGCTTCGTGTAATGTTCACCGACGGTGTCGGAGGGTTTGCGAAAACAGCGACGCGATCCGAGTGGCGAAAGCTGTCCGGCTGCTTCGAATGCGGAGGGTGTCTCATTGTTAATCAATAAAGTGCACAACGGTCCCCGAGACCGGTTCGCATTTACAACTCAAATACCGTATCCCGGAGTACTTTCGGGGCCGGACGGAAGTCTCGGGGACGAAGTTTGGAAATCGATCGAGAAACGGGATCCCGGGTCTGGCCAACAGTAATTGGGCGGGCTATAGGTGAGCAACGGCTACAGCCGGAAAGACGGCCGATAATTTGAGACGCGGACCTGGCTGCGAGATCGAAATTCCCAGCGCGGCGGTATCTCTGTATTGCAGAACAATTCCCCGTAGTCTTGCCTCGCCCTGCCTCGACCTGCCTCGCTTCGCCTCGTCGCACGACGTATCTCCTGCTGGCTGGTAAATCGTGATATACATGCAAATTTCCCTACGATACAGGGCCACGGAACGGAACTTTGACCGCCATTACGATGTCGGATATTGAATATCGTAATGCACCAACTCCGTTCTCGATGCACCTATATTGTGACCGGGGTCGTTTACGCCCACGAAGAAATTCGACGAGAACTTTATAACTTGTACTCTGGGGTATCAAACGCACTATGATTCACGGGACACCGGGTCTTGCACCCAGACAACCAGCTATGCTGCGCTTAGGGTCGCCATGGGATGGATGAACCTCGGAAACGTGCGATCAACCGAAGTGGAAAATCGATATTTCGGTATCCGCGCCACCGAACAGTGGACCATTTGGTCCGAAAAGTTGGATAGAACTATTTTAGCGTTATTTATGGGCTTAGCTATATTATTATCACCTCAAAAATGCATTTCAATATTTAAACGATCAAAATGATCTTTATTAACTGCCGAGAACAATTTTTTTTCGAAATTTTATATACAGTAATTTCTGAATCGTAGTCCTCGGTCGCCTCTGCAATCGTAGTCCAGTGCCTACCCATTCCACCGCCTGTCAACGCTGCGCCGGGCAGCAGGACGGCGATGTTTGATGTCGGCTCGGGTATATCGGTGTGAATACCACTAGATTGACTCGAGTGAATCGAATTTTCAAACTACTTAATTTTCATTATTTTTTTATGAGATTTTACTGGCTTATTCCTGGCAATTTTCTGATTAAAATCATACCAAACACGATATAATTTGGCCAATATTTAGTGGTTTAATCGACGATGAAAGTTTTACTTACAAGAAGGACAGCGTGTTTGATCTATGCCGGCGACGGCGACTCTTCGCGTCTCTTTCTTTCCAATACGCTCTTCTTCGTTGCGTTCGAAACTTTCATCGTCGATTAAACCACTAAATATTGGCCAAATTATATCGTGTTTGGTATGATTTTAATCAGAGAAATGCCACGAATATGTTGGTGAAAGTTCCATAATGATATCATCGAAAATAAAGAAGCTAAGGTCTTGGTGTTTTATTGTGATGACGCACGGGCCTTTAAACTGTGCCGGCGACGGGGACACGCTTCGGCCACGCGATCCTATTTCATTCTGTCCTTCTCTACGTTCGGCTTGTCGTTTGAAGTCTCAGCGCGGTAGGGTAGACGCAGTCATAAATCAAAAAATAGCTACCCTACTTCATCGTAGTCCGTTCAAAACACGGGTGTTGGGACTACGATTCAGAAATTACTGTACTATAGAAGTTTGTCGATGTTTAAATACTGTTCAACTTTTGTTTCTGCCAGTGTCTATTGTATTTCGCGGTCTACTTATAATATGTTATGTTCGCTCGTCACCTGAGCTCGCTCTAGTTAAATGTATATGTATGTGTTAATCTACTTTCTTGTATGTGCTCTCTTTCGCTCTGTATTGTCCTCTGTAGTCAGTCGAATTCAAGACTGCCTATATCTTTATCTCCTTTTGACAATCGGGCTTGCAAGATTAAAAAACTAAACGTATCACTCGCTACAGAAATAATACCCGATTTGTTTGACATTAATCAAAATGCTTATATTTCGTAGATAGAGTATTACGGTCGAGAGAGAGGAAATATGAAAAGAAGGTCTGGTAAAACCTCTAGTCCCGAAACCTGTTCTCTCGATGATCTTTTCAGCTAAAAGTTTCGGTGTGCGAAGCTGTCCAAGCGTATCGATATCGTTCCGGTCGTGGCTCATGCGTTTTGTTGCCGCAGACTTGAACCTCGATGCTCGTAGATCCCATTCTCTTCATGCCACGGCGACACGAGACGAAGGATCAACCGGTCGGAAATGAAAGAGACAAACACGAAAAAAAGCTCTCTTGTATCAAGTAGAACGCGAAAGATACCTGTGGAACGTACGTCCTTGAATCGCGAAGACGATATTACAAGTTCCTCGGATATCTATCGGGTTATGTTCATTGTATGGTAAAAAGAAGGCGGATAAATATATTTTTCCAGTGGAAGATATGTTTCAAATATTTTTCTCTGAATTTATCTATCAAAACACATAATGTATTAATATAACAGAATTGATAATGAATCTTTTTCATCTCTTTAAAATATGTAACGCATCGATCAAAATCTAATTTTATACGTATAATTGCCTTAGATGCGATTGCAGAGAAGAATAGGAAAAATTTGTTTAGCAGGGAATGATAATTCGATTTGAAGAAAATCGTAGAAGACTATGCTGACACATAATTGTCACTTAACCTTGAGCGATTAAGGCTGATTAAGTCTGACTCGCCGGTAAAGGGAGCAAGGGAAATGATTAGTAGTCATGCAGGGGCGTTCGCATTCTTAGATCCAACGAATTGATCTACATGGAGCAATAAGACTGATCCTGAACCTTGGCCCCAGTGCTATTACGTATTTAACCGTAATGCCGCGATGACGTTTGCGATACTAATTGCCGTTCACTGACGCAACCACGTGCTTGTTGCCTGCAGGATGTCCGCGTCGGCATCGTTATTCGATTAATTAAAGGAACGCCGATTAAATTAATTACGCAGCTTCGAACGTAATAATCTCTTTATATATAATACATACATTACGATCACAAACATCAAAAAGATCCCGGGTTACACAAATTGGGAGAAGCAATGTCGTTGGATTCGCAAATGATTTTTGATCTGAGTATCGGATAGCAATTGCTATGATCGACATAAACGTTAGAAAATTGAATTGTTACACAGTTAGAAAGTTTCAAGTTAATAAGACTCGTAGGAGCGTTGACTCAGAAGAGACTTGCGAAAAGAATTGAAATCTTTTAGATGTCTAGGATCAATGCCTAGAGACCTCTTACGCCTGTTAGACCCTAAATAGATCTGTAAATCTTCGAGATCCGTAGGAAATCGAATCCGTAGAACTCCGAGGATTTTCAACATCCACAAGACCACAATTCGAGAAACTCCAAGCGCTTCCTGCGATCCTTAAAGTCTCGAAACTGCTGGTACGATGTCTCACAGGTACCAAAGATCCAGAAGAACTGCTCACGTCGGTGAAAGAGCAAACCAACGAGATTCCCGCATTCAACGATGTTCTTTTTTAATCAAAGATCCCTCGTTCGTCGGTCCGTCATTTATTCTATATGAACTCATTGTCGAACTCCGTTGATCTCGACGTTCGGCCGACGGGAGAGAGTAGCGAAGCGCGTAGCTGGCGTTCACGTGCGCCTGCACGTGAATGTGCAGGTGCAGGTCGTGTCTAATGCAGTGAAGCGAGGACTGCGGGGAGTTGTGAGAGACAGCGGAATTGCAGGGGGTGAGTGGGAAACGGGGTACGTGGGACAAGGGACCGGCGGTCGTCCTGCAGTTAGGTGGCTTCTCCCTGTCGATGGGTATTGTCGGTGCATTGACTTATCGACCAGGGTCGGAAGCATGGGGCTCTGTCCTACGATGGATTGCGGTTACGTCTGTTGTTCCGGTAACGAGGCTCTCTCCTCCCTCCTCGCGTTCACCGGCATCGAACCACCCCCATCCTCGCCCCCACCTCCTCGCACACACCCTCGGTTCGCCACCCTCTGCACCCGCGTCCTCGAACAGCGAAGCTTGTCCGTCTTTGTCGTCAGAACCCGTCTCTGCCTGGTCTGGCGGTTCGAATGCACGTCATTACCTGTCAACGCCGGGATGCCGTCGATGTCTCTGATAAGGAGCAGCGGAGTCGGAGAAAACTCGAGGGTCTTCTCTCGAGACACGTCGATCCGGTGATCCCTTCGGATGACGAGCGGTGTTCTCCAATTTGCGCCGGTGTCCGTCCCCTGGCGTGCACTTGGATCCACGGAATTTCATTCGTCCTGTCTCGATGGTTCTTCGGTGTCCCCCCATGTCACTGACTTACGAGATCGATCACAACTAACGCAAACGGTGTTGTTTCGTTTTCTTCGTCTTCGTGGATCTACGTTCTCCTAACGATATCTCTGCTGGAGGGTCAATGCGACTTGTTACACATTTTTCGATTCACTGATTTTTGGTCTTCTAGAATCTTTGTGTCACTGACGAGATCGACGACAACTAACGCCACCGGTATTGTTCCTTCATCTATATAATAAAATGAAATGCTGTTCTAATTGTTTTTTTTTTAATGTTCGTTGTAGTCCGAGTCAGGTTTTTAGGGTAAAAAAAGTGGGAAAAGTTGCCCGGAAACACGAAAATTCGGGAAAAACTAAAAGTGCTTTTTGAATCATATTTCAATACAATAAAAAAACGAAGGTCGCAGCTTTTAATCAATATTTCAATAGGAATTTACATTATCCACGTCTATTTTCTATAATGATCACTGCGAAATACGTCTTTTTCTCATTTTTACTTTGTTTACGCATATCCTACAGCTTTTCAAGAATTCACGAAATGATCACACCCAAATTTATTGAAATTTGGACAGGACAACGTCTGTCAGGTCAGCTAGTATAAAATAAAGACAGAATTCGACGTCCACAACAGAAATAATTTATTTCTCCACGTAATTGAAGAGTGTTTTCCTGCGGGCTTTGCATATTAAATATTCAGCATTTTAAACAAATCGTCGAATTCGTAAAGCATCGCACATTAATGACAACATATTTAACGTAACCACGCATCAGGTGCAATTTTCATTGAACTGAAATGTTCACGACAGTAGACATACACGAACAAGGCAGTAAAAGTGGACAGGGTAATGAACTTTTAATGAACTGCATTCGAGGAAAGATTCGAATTCGTATTGGTAATCTAATTGTCGTGCGTCGACTATCTATCTCTGTCAACCAGCGCTACTTAGCAGGGGGTCGAATCACGTCATTACCTGTTGTCAACGCTGGAATACGTCCAATAGATGTAAGAGGGATGGTGACGTATGCAGAGGGTAACGCCGAGAATTTCAGTAGAGACTAGCCTGACAGGGTTCTGTAAATAAGACAGCACACGGCAGATAATGGATGCCATTGGCGTATGATGGATGCGGAACTATCCGCGATGAGCTATTGCGATCTGATGCCGCGTTACATGGACCGTGATAATTTCTTGACTGATCTCCGCCTATGAAGTTGCAACTCCAGGGAGATGTCTCTACGTTCTTGAAACGCTGCTCGTAAATGATTGATTGTCTCGCGTCAAACGGCGAGCCTCTCGAAACGAAAGAGAGTAAGGACTCGTGCAATGCCTAACTTTGTTGAACCTCTCTAATTTCAATGCGAACCATTCACTTCATCGTTCGAGAGCATTCCAAATCGTGGTAAAAACTACATCGACCAAGAACAAGAGCCGTGTTCGCATTAAAAATATATGTTTATAAAGATACATTTCTGATCTTTATATCCATAATTGATACGGGTGTCTGGAAGATTAAAATTTTATGGGAGTGCAATTTTGAACTGAAACGTGAATTGAAAATTACGTAGACCCTTCACCTACACAATTTTAGTAATCAGACATATGCTTTTCTTCCAGCTATTAAATTAGAATATATTCTACAATAGACAAATAGACACCTATTAAATTAGAATATATTCTACAATATTATGTCCATATATAAAAATGTATTTTCCCAGGGAAACTTCCAGAATTATTGGTACTGCCTGCAGCGCCAGATACGAGAGCTTCGCACTTTCGAAGCCGTGTACATATTGCGGAATCAGATGTAATAACATCGGACCGAAAGTCTGAAGTACTTGTACTGGAAGAAACCGAGTTCAAAAATGGAAGAACACGGCGCGATCTCGGATAAGACCGAGGGAGCTTCTTATTTTCCTCCGATTCTGTGTAATCTTTTTCGCGGACTGCCGGTCGACGAATGGCAACCGTATACGAGAAGAAGAAGGGACGTCCGTGATTCCGATCACGAAATCGGCAGCCGCCGAGATGACGATCGCGGGGAAATCCCGGGGAAAGAAGAAACTCCGTAGAAAGAACGACGACGATATCGTTGGAGAGCGAGAGAACCCTCTCTCTTTCCTTCTATCGACGGGAGGTCCGAGAGGGATGGAGGATTGCATTTGAGCGGCGGCGACAGCGGGAAATGAGAAATAGCGGCTGAGGAGAAGAACCTCTCCATCTACCTACCCCTTTACGGCGCAGTCTTCCCTTACGACGCTAACTACGAGACCGATGTTACTCGACTGCTCCGCCAAAGAGATCCTATCGCGCATGAAACCCCTCTCTAATAGAGCATCGAATCCCTCGTGAAACGAAAAATTAAATTGGCTAGACCTGCTCCACGAATTCGACTTTGATTTTCTTCTCGGAGCTAGTTAAGTAACTCTTGCCAGTTACTTCATTTTATTTATTAGTTCTTTACCGCTTTTTTTAGCTGATTCTAATTTGTCGATTGGAACTGGAGATCACGGTTTTGGACGTGTATTTAGGATACACGTGTTCGCGTGATCACGTGTACCAATATACAGGGTGTTCAGGCTATTACTAGCCAGCATTTTTTGTGTAAATAGTAAATATTAGAAAAAAATGATGGAGGAAAAAGTATTACTGTTTTTTATGTGCAACACAATGACATATGCATTTTTGTTTTATTTACATTATTTTGATAGAACTGAAGGTGACCTTCAATTTTTTAAATGGAATGAGGTATTTTTTAATACGTCAATCGATGCAGCTGGACATTCGTAATAAAACAGTACTAACCTATGTATGTCGAAAAGTTAATCGTTCAGAATATATTTCAATATAAAAAACATAAAATACCATTACTGTCGTACTACACTAGTCCAGCTGCATCGATTGACGTATTAAAAAATACCTCATTCCATTTAAAAAATTGAAGGTCACCTTCAGTTCTATCAAAATAATGTAAATAAAACAAAAATGCATATGTCATTGTGTTGCACATAAAAAACAGTAATACTTTTTCCTCCATCATTTTTTTCTAATATTTACTATTTACACAGAAAATGCTGGCTAGTAATAGCCTGAACACCCTGTATATCCGTATTTTAATCCGAGTACCGATATATACACGGATACATGTGTACTGAAGTAAACGTGTACACGTGTGTCGAACTACACGGCAATGCACAGGTACACGTGTATCGAGCTACACGGATAGTACACGGGTATCCGTTATTTTCATTACACATGTATTATCTGTATATATATATATATATATATATATATATATATATATATATATATATATATAAATATACACTTGTATATTTCAATGTACTATACACGTATCCGTGTACCTGAATACACGGGTACACATGTATCAAAATACACGGGTACACGCGTATCAAAATACACGGCTAATACGCGTGTATCTGTATAGTCAAATTCACAGTTACACGTGTATTATCCGTGCATTTTAATACATGTGAACACCTGTATCCGTGTACTTCAGTCCACGTGTATCCGTGTATGAAATAGTATCCGGACTTCTGCACGGATATTTTAATTACACGTGAAATGGGTATCTCTAATTGGAATCACTGTACGTAGTGCGGGAACAGACGCAGAGACAGGAAGATCCGTTTTCTTCGTCGCAATAACAGTTTACCGATAGTTTTCGGGAAAATACGGTTTCCTTAATTTCGCGAAACAGTTTGCCTTCTCCGCGCGGAATCGTTTGAAGCTTTTTTTCTTAAAGCATAAGAAACCAGAAGGGAAGAAAGAAGAAAAAGAGAAACGAAAAGAGCGAGAGGGAACACCACGAGCATCCTCGACTCGTCTTTATAAATCCGAGAGATGTACTGGTTGTCGTTCCGTCTCGAGCAGATCGTTTGATCAGCAGAAAAAGGAGCGTTTTTCGTGTAACGCGACATCCACTCGTAAGGTCGACGTCGATCAAAGACCTGTCGTTAAAACGCATGGAGATCTTCTTATCCGTTCGAACTGCCGGCAGCCTGAAAATCGAGTTTCTCGTTCGCCTCGGCTCTAGCAGTCTTTCTCGGTACAGATTAAATCCCATCGGGATCGTGAACTGCTGAATACGGACCGACGGATACAACGACGTTGTTTTTAAACACGATGAGGAAATGCGGAGGGGTGGGGGCTGCAGGCAATGCTCGGAAAGATCGGTAATTGTAATAGAATTTATCCCCTACCCCCTTGGCGAACGAGCGAACGGAAAAGTTTCTCGAGTGTCGCGGACCGCCGCGTCTTTCCTCGGAGATTTCATGATTTATCGCTCGGCCAGAGGTATCGCTCTCTCTCGTTCGATAGATTCCTCCGCTCAGGGTTTCCACTCAGTTTGTCTCATTTGTTATCGATGATACCTCTGTGTCCCTTGTTGCGATTGATGCGCTTCGATTGTTGGCAAAAAGAGAAGAAACCAGGAAAACGAACTTCGAGGAGAAACGGTCTTTCGCTTTGAACGTCGAGTAAGAGCAACTCGGAATTTTTTTCAACGAAACTAATAAACTTGTCGACTTCAAATTTCGTAGCCACTAAACTAACCAGTTCTATCAATTTTTAGAGAATGTATAATAAAGTTTATTTAGAGTTTTTTCCAGAAGCGATACAAGAGATGTGATACGTGAATCTGATAAAATTGTCTCTCAACTTTGAAGATCGAATCATTTTTAGATAGTTTTTACTGTAAAACTTTACTGTTGCATGAATTAATGTTTGAAGAATGAACACATATCTTGTTCAAGTATTTTCAATCTGAAAGGGATACACTCGTGCAGCTTTCTACGATATAAAAGCAAAGGGGTTTTTAATTTATATGAGTGTTGCCATATGAAGAGAAATAATAATAAATCGGGAAACGGCAACCCGTGAGAAGCAACGTCCTTTTTAATTTTACATTAAATAAATGTCGATGAATTGTACAAAATATGTTACGAGAAACTCTGCTGAGCGCAGAATAAATTACAGAAATTAAAGCTGGAAGATATATAATTCTGCGCGTTCAAATAAAAGATATATACAAAAACGAGTGATTTTCGCTGGTGTAAATACGATAGTAAATTAAAAACACATTGCGAAACCCGCGGTATCGTGCAAGTAATTTAACCTGGTTCGTGCATTTCTGAAAAAAACTGGAATTTCTCGAAAATGAAACACGCGAATTAATTAATTGGAGAAATTTATGATTTCGCGATTGTTTGAATATTTTTCATAATTCGAACGAGCCGTATTCATTATTATTGCAATGCTTTGAATTGCGTTCATGTTGTTCTACTACAATCGTATCGCATATGACCACGGTCTTGTAATTAATATTTTTGAAACACTGCTTTACGTATTAAGGCAATCAATTCTTAAATAAAAATGCAATTTTGTATTGATACTATCCGGCATTCTTACCAGAACGAACAAGGGCAAGAAAAGAAGTACCTATAAGTCCTTGAAATAGCGTACTCGTGTATTTCCACTAATAAATTGTTACATCAAAATCACGCTTGGAATACCGGAGGAAAATGACTTTTATCCAGGAGGATTGGTTATTTTTTCCACTGTGCGACGCGAGGCGACAAAAACGAGCAGGAAAAGCGGAGATTGAGGTTGTCAAGCTTATCAGTGACACCTTGTTAATTCTTTCTCAGCCGTTTGCGACCAACGTCCGTGAACGGTCTCGTATTTTTCGCGGGGCCGATATCGACGCGTCCTTCGTCTTCCTGAAATATCATCGTCGTGAAAGGAGTGCTTTCGAGCGTGCGAAAAGAGATTGGTCCGTCATCGGTGCGCGATCCCTGTATCGAATGCAAATCGATACGTGCGAGAGAAAACCGGCAGAGAGAAACGGTGGAGCTCGCCGGGGGTCGGACACCGGAACGAGACCGTAATAGCGAAAGGAAATGGGCCAAGCAGATGCGATGTTTGCCCGACACCCTTAGCCGGATCCGCGCCGCTGCCCTTTTCGCACTGTCCTGAGCCGAACAATCGTCTGGATCGCCGGCAGACCAAAGTGCTCGGAAAATCTATCGTTGATCGTTTTTGGACCCGAAACCCGCCACTCGATTTCACACCGAGGAAATGACTTTTCTCGCGTCTGATCCGCAACACGCCCACTCCCACGACCGTCGCCGCTTCTCCCTTCACCCGCGAACGGAAAAATGATGCGGAACTCCGTGATCCCGATTCACAGTTTCCTGGAATTTTGAATTTTCCGTCAACCCTAAACCGGAGGAACACGATTAGCAAATCTTCCCTATGCCAGAAAACTTATTAAAATCAAGGAAAGCGCGTTCAATTTTTGGATCGCTTTCGGCTAAGAGGTTTACGGCGGAGGAAGAGATTTAAGATCCCAGCCCCCGAAGGAGATGGAGGACTTCTCATTTAAATTTTAATAATATTGTTCTCGGTCTTCTCTCACTTGGCTTATTTAAAGATATACTGAAATCTTGATGGTACCTTTCCGAAGAAATTATTTAATTACAGTTCTGCGCTTTTCTTGATTATTTATCTGCAAGCAGTGCAAAAGTGCTAGTCACGGGAAAAGAACATATAAATTTTTGTCGACAAAAGAATGCGTATCCCAATTTTTGTTTCCTACAGGGTTCGAAATAACCTCGCACATTTGTCGCACCGTGCCCTCAGTTGTACGGACATTTTGACGTTAAAAAATATCGTTTCTCCTTTATGCGTGTTCATTTGTTTCGAAAATCCCCTGCTCAAAGTGTGTATTTTCATGTCAATTCGCACAGACAGTGTTACTGGGAACGTCAAATCGGCGCTAAAGACTTTGCGACAGGAAACGGAAACAATGGCAACGCTCGGGGTTGGGGGAATGGGAGCCGTGTGGAATAAAAAAAAAGGAGGTTGGATTGTGTCAAATAGTGACAATTTGTCAATACATTGACGCGCCGGTTATGAAAGGGGGCCGACCGAGGTTCGCGAAAGCGCGGCTCACTCTGTGTGCGCTTGTGCATGCGCACACAGAGAGCTGGCGAATTCTGGTTAATGGGCTTCGTGCTCGGCATTCAAGCCTATCGGATTTCTCCATTACAGGGAATTGAATTTTTCGTCGAGCGTTCGACCGGCCCGCGTATTTATCGTCCCCTCAATGATTTGGAAAAACCAATTACAGCCGCGATTTCGAATGAAGGTACGCGAGCGCGCTGTTCTGTCCGCGAGCTTAGCGGTGAAAAAAGCTCAAAATGACTCTTGACGAGGATCGAACACGAAAGGGGAGAGAAAAGGATGTATATATTTTCTTGTGCAAGCGGTGAAAAGTAGCCAAATAAATACGGCGGAAATGTCAAAATCGCGCGCGTTCGAAATAACCTGGGAAAGCCGTTATCGAGCCAGGATGTACGTAATTAAAAATCAACGGAAGAGCTTATATCGGTATGCCACTCAGCAAAGTAAACATTCGAACAGATCCCTCGGCGTTTACGGGGTATTTTGGTTAAACAAATTAAATGTTCTCAAATCTAGAAATGAATTTCTCCCCCTCCTCTCTTTCTCTCTACCTTTCTGTGTCTGCAACCAGTTCGTCAAGAGTCAAACCATTTGCTGCAATTTATGTATGTAAATTCCATGGAGGTTAATTTTAATTACGCAAATCTCCGAGCATGTTTCGAGCAGGCTTTTCTTCTATAACAAGAAATTCTTGTAGTTCGCGAATAATTTTACTGTTCCATTTCAATATACACTTAAGGTAGTAATTTTTTTCTTGTAATGAAAAGTGTAGAAAGTTATATAAACTTGTTAATTGTAAAAAAAACAACAGCGTATTCTTAATGGAAGACACCGTATTTTGTAGAATCGACTTGGACAATGTTAATTAAAACATAAGAACGACGTAAACCCCATAACAACGGAGCAATTCATAGAAAATAAATATGCACACGAAAATCTATTACAAGAAATTCTTGTAGTTCGCGAATAATTGTACTGTTCCATTTAAATATACACTTAAGGTAGTAATTTTTTTCTTGTAATGAAAAGTGTAGAAAGTTATATAAACTTGTTAATTGTGAAAAAAAACAGCAGCGTATTCTTAATGGAAGATACCGTATTTTGTAGAATCGACTTGGACAATGTTAATTAAAACATAAGAACGACGTAAACCCCATAACAACGGAGCAATTCATAGAAAATAAATATGCACACGAAAATCAGCACATTTACCTAACGCCGAGCAATCCTCCGCGCTGACGAAAAGCGCAATACAAAGAATACGTGGCGGAAGTTCGTGCATCGAATAACGAGATCGTTGATCCACTTATCAAGGATGAGTAGGAATCCCCACGGCGAATCCCTTCGATTTCTCAATTTGCCCTCCTTTCCTCCATCTAAGCCTATTAACCGCGGCGCGTCGACCGGTCCCGACCGCCCCTGTGCGAGTGCACTCGAAATGATCGGGAAAGAGGAAGAGAATGCCGCCTCTGCGAAGAAAATCCAGCTACGAATAATATTCAGCAAAGTAGCACGCGTGTACGACGGTGTTAGAATGTGCCGGGGACTTGCACCAGTCGGCGACGTCATGAATTTAAATTTCCGCTAATTGTAGCCCCGGTTATGGCAATTCGACTAATTGCCGTTCAATTCCTACCGGGAATCTCCTCGGGTCACGTTCTACGCGCTAGTACGTTTCCTCGAATAATCCGATAATTATTCTTCGATTGAGCGCTGAACAGGATCCGACGATATCGTGCGATATTAATTCGATTCCGGAGGATCGGGCTCGGC